>NC_069488.1:17489038-17642469 GCF_026875155.1 Cherax quadricarinatus | reverse complement strand
TTTCGTTTTTCTTTTTGGGCCACCCTGCCTTGGTGGGATATGGCCGGTGTGTTGAAAGAAGAAGAATTTGGTATTAAAGGTTATTAATTAATAATCAGTCAATGAAGCAGTCACATAAAGATGAGGAAGTATTTCATAAAGAGTGTTTTGAAGCAGTTGGCAGGTAGTGAGTTCCATGGCATTTCTCAACAGGTTATGCTGAACAAGCAGTATGTTAAATAGATACTTGTTTGTTGTGTTGTCTGTGTTTTGTTGACACACTCGAAGAACAGGAGCAGTAATGGCAATACTGGGGAAAGATAGAGGGGAGGAGGAGGAGGTTACGGCAGTTCAGGCTGTTCCAGAGAATTTTTCTTTTTAATGGTCCATGTGTGTGTTTCTGTGTTCTAGTAGACTCATTTGAGCTTTTATCAAAATTTTTTGGTAAACTGTTCAGAAAAGTGTATTAATATGATTTTTTACCCTTTAGTTTTAAACTACAAAAATTTACATTGAAATAAAAAGTGAGAATCCACCTAGACAGAGAAGTAAACTTTGGTTAAAAAGAAATCTATATCCTTCATCTTCAGTTAAAGACCCTCATCAGCAGCTGTCTTCTTACCCATTTTTTTTTTATTGGTTTCTCGCTCTATATCAAATACTGTTTGACACTTAATCCAACCTTAAACTGAAATAATTTTCATTTAGTTTATTATGCATAGTCAGGGAGTGCAAGTAAATGCAGTACTGTCTTGTAGCTTGAAATATAAAATTTTAGATTTTTTTTTTTTTCAGGGCCTCTTAATGAAGTTGGATGGCTCCCTGTTACCTATTTGTAATGCTGAGGTACAGACAGAAGAAAAAAGCTTCAATTTTTTGTGCAGGTGTCAGGAATCTACATCTGAACCTCTGAAAAGCATCCCATTAGAAGATGCCAAAGATAGACTTAACACAACTCATGAAAAAGCCTATGAATCTCCTGATCTGGTTCAACTGCTTGCCTCAACACCTTTGATCCAGTTAAAACAAGAGATAGCATGTGTCCCAGAGGCTGTGGCATCTAACTCTTCACAGTGCCATGAAGTGGGTATGGCTGTAAATGATGTTGTGGATTTTAAAGAATTTAAATCAGTGGAAACATTGAAGATCAGAGATAACAATTTAAATATAGATTCTCAGATTGAAAAATGTGCATTAACACCTGCATTACATACAACCCTTGATGATAACATGGCTCTGGACTATGGGGCATCTTCACATCTTGAAGAAGATACCCAGGGGCAGATTCTATTAGATGATCTGGTTAGTTTTAATTTACACTTTTATTACTCTTATTTAGCTAACTGCTTTTATTTACCAAACTACCCAAGGTTGGGCTCTGGGAGTAGAAAAACTCTCAGAACTCATCTCTCACTGAGGTAGGGTGGCCCAAAAAAAAAAAAAATATTTCACCATCACTCAAACACTGTCTTCCCAAAAGCATGCTGACATCACAGTTCAGATGACCCTTTGAACTGCAACATCCCTACACTTCACTCAGAGTGCAGGCCGTGGGTTCAATCCCGCCCGTGGTATGGTTTGCAGGCACTAGTTTTCACCTTCCAGCTAACTGGTTTTCCTAAATCCCTATGTAAATGTTACTTTGTTCACACTAACAGCATGTCAAATCATAAACTACTTACCTCCACTCCTGTTTAACATGCTCACACAAGCCTCTTGAATGTCCAAGCCTATAGCACTCAAACTCTCCCTTAACTTCCCCTTCCACCCCTTTCCAGGATGACCCCTACCCTTCCTCCTCCTCCACCCTCTAAATAATAATTTTTGTAACTCCACACCTGATCTCCAAGCTCCAAATAACCTGCATAATATTCACCCTCAAACATGACATGATAAAATGTTTTAGCTTCAAATATTATGTTTCAGCTATTCATCATTATTATTATTATGTTTTAGCTTTAAACATGTTCCATTTTCAATATTATGTTCTATATTTTAATTGTTCCTAGGTAGTAGGTTGGTAGACAGCAACTGCCCAGGGAGGTACTACCATCCTGCCAAGTGAGTGTGAAATGGAAGCCTGTAATTGTTTTACATAATGGATTGCTGGTGTCTTCTTTCTGTCTCATAAACATGCAAGCTTTCAGGTACGTCTTGCTACTTCTACTTACACTTAGGTCACACTACACATGCTTGTACAAGCATATATATACATACTCCTCTGAGTTTTCTTCTATCTTCTTACTAGTTCTTGTCCTTGTTTATTGCCACTTATATCCATGGGGAAGTGGAACAGAATTCTACCTCCGTAAGTCATGCATGTCGTAAGAGGTGACTAAAATGCCGGGAGCAAGAGGCTAGTAACCCCTTCTCCTGTATATATTACTAAATTTAAAAGGAGAAGGTTTTGTTTTTCCTTTTGGGTCACCCTGCCTCGGTGGGATACGGCCAATTTGTTAAAAGAAAGAGATTTTAATTGTTGTATTCTAACTATTAATATTATGTTCCAGCATTTAAATGTTGTGTTTTAGCTTTTAAATAAAGTGTTCTAGCTTTTTTATATGATTATGTTCTAACTTCTAAATAATACAGTAGATCATTGATTGTCCACTCTTTTGGGAAGGTTGTACATCATTTTCAAAAGCATTGGATAATCACATCATTTGTTTAAAGTCCCTGTTGTTTGAACATTTCTTTCTGACATTATCCATACATGTGCTCTCAAGGACCCCAATGGAAATGAATCACATTGTCTGACATTTTGGGTTTTCCTGGGTAATTTACACAATGTGTGATAATTGTACTTATGTATCCCTGTGTCTGAATAAACTTACTTATTCTCTTCAAAAAGCTATGCTGGATAATGTTGAATGTCAAATAAACAATTGCCAGATAATCTCTGATGTACTGTATTATCAGTATATTTTTATTGTAATTATTGTAGCTCTTTTAAATGACTGTCATTGTAATACTTTCCAAACACTAGGCATAATATGGGCTTTACAAAAAAAAAATTGTCTCTAACTTGTATCCTTTAATGTATTTTTGTAAGTAAAATTCTGATTTAGATTCACTATGTAACAAAATTTCACTTTTGTCGTGTTCCTGGGAAATACGCAGCATTTCCCGATTCTTTATAGCTAAACAAAATTTAAAAAAGCAGTTTTGATCCCAGAACTTTGCTTTTGTGGTCAGGACACTTCTGGAACACTTTCAGAAAGACTGATGTAAGGGTTTTGCTTGGCAAATATAAAAACAGGGGCTCACAAACCAGCATTCAGTTCAGCTCTGGCTACCTGAGAAGACACATCAGAAAAAGTGAAATGGCATCAAGAGGCTGCAGTCATTCTCCAGATGCATTCTGCTACATATGTGGTCAGTTCATTGAGACAAGAGCAAGAAGTTCCCTGTAACAGCATCTAAAAAAAAATTGTGAACCCTTGCCAAAGCATATTTTGGCTTTCCATTTGGGACCAAACAAAACCGGGCCCCCTCATGTTGCTTGGAGAAATTGTAAAAAAACCCTTGAAATTAAGAAAGTCATTAGCTATTAAAGGGGGTATAATTTTGAATGGGAAACTTTTTTTTTAAATGAAATTTTATGAACAAAACTAATTTTTTTGTTTTCATGATGGTCAGAGGAGAAAAAAGAGCCAAATTTTTGCTTTTTCCAAATATGGCGTAACCCACTGACCCACTCGACCAACTGCTACTCTCCCTGTGGACCCTTTCCCAAAAGGGCAAACGGGGAAAAAATGCACCTGCTTTTGCACCAGAAACCACCCCGAAACAAAACCTTCTTGTACCTACCCCCCCAGTAAGAATTTAAACCATAAGAAAAAGAAAGCAGTAATCAGAAAAATAAAGAGCACAGGAAAAAGACTATTTTTCTCACAGATGCGGGCTTTGGGAATCCTTGCCCCCAAAACCCAAAACAGACACCCAATGCCTTTAAATTTCAGAAAATTTTGGGTTTAACAAAGTAAAAATGCTGACTATTGATTTAAAGGGCTAAAGGGAGGGGACTTGGGGATGAAAGTGTGAAAAGGAAAAAAACCCAAAAAAAACCATCCCCCACTTTATCTCAACCTTTTCAATAATGAAGACGGGTTTTGGTGCACTGAAAAATGATGTTCGGGCCCCTCTTTTGATGCAATTGGAATTGAAACGCAACCCCGAGGGGTGGTGACTTCATTGATAGCCCCCCCAAAAACCCCTAAAAGCGTACTTCTGCAAAAATGGGAAAAAGTACCCCTTCTTTTCCCCTTTGGGCTTTTTCCCATTGCTTTTTTAAGGGAGGACAACAACATGTCAAACTTTTACGGAACCCGGGAAAACTATGAAAAGAAATGGCTGGGAAAGGTTAAAGGGGGATTTCAAAGGGGTTTGGTTTTTTTTGATGGGACCCAAAGGGAGGTTTTTCAAAGTTTTCCTTGTTACCGGGGTCAGGGGGAATAGTAGAACGGGGCCCGCACATTACCATAAGAACATAAGAAAGAAAGAACACGCAAGGGGCCCCTACGGGACCCATCCCGGAGAAAGGTCCAGCCCCCCCCCCAATTTAAACCAAAGGCCCCCCCCCCCCCCAAATTTGCCCCCAAAGACCCACCCCCGTCCCCGATCATCTCCACTCAAGGATGGGGGCACTGCACCCGACCCAGCACACAAGCAAATTTAGGTCCCAAATCACACCCCAACCCCCCACCCACCAAAGTATTTATCTAACCCATTTTTAAATTACACAACGTTTAGCCCCCCGAAAAAACTGGAACTCGGGAGTTTTTTTTCCCTCATCCACAAAACCCCATTACCAAAACCATGCCTTTCCCATATCCTTCTGTCTGAATTTTTCCAACTTGAAACCATTGGGGCGAGTCCCCGTCTTTGGGTGGAAAAATTTTGGGACCTATTTTCAAACCCCTTTATTTATTCCCCGTTTTCCATTTATTAAAACCTCCATCATATCCCCCCCAGTTCTAACGCCTTTCGAGAGAGTTCAGATTTAGGCCCTCATCCAAACCCCCATAGGGGGAAAATTTCTGATACATGGGATCATCTTTGTCATCCTTTCCCCTGTAACCTTTTCCCCGAGCATTTATAAAAAAAAAAAACCATTTTTGTAATACGGTGGGCCCCGAACTGAGCAGCATAGTCTAAATGAGGGCCCAACCAAGGGTATAAAGAGTTTTAAGAACAACCCCAGGGCTTCTAATTTTTTATACTTCCAGATATGAAGCCAAGAATTTTGTTACTTTTTTGCGAACAAATGCACTTTTTTCCTTTGGTTTTTAAAAATTTCTCTAACCCCGGGAAATCCTAAACCTTTTTTTGCAATCAGGGAAAATTTTTTTCCCGTAAAAGTAGGCCTTAGACAAGGAATTTTTGGGTGTCACCGTGGGTTTTTTAATAAATTTTAATGGGGGGTTTTAAGAGAAGTAAATGAGGGTCTTGGCAAGAGGGGTGGAGTTAAAAGATAAAGAATCAAACATAAAAATGGGGGGTTTCCCCCAGTTTTCCCTTTTCTGAAGACACCCGGGCTCTTTGGGGGGGGATTCCCAAAGAAGTTGGGAGAGATTTTGGATGAAATTTGGGAGGGTGTGCAAAAGAAAAAATTTAAAAATGAATACGGAAAGAGTAAGGGGTTTGAAAGGGTAACAAAAAGATTAGGTATGAAAAAATTGGATAAACAGAAATTGGGGGGGAGAGTAATGGAGGAGGTGAATGTATTCAGATATTTGGGAGTTGACGTGTCAGCGGATGGGTCATGAAAGATGAGGTGAATCATAGAATTGATGAGGGGAAAAGGGTGAGTGGTGCACTTAGGAGTCTGTGGAGACAAAGAACTTTGTCCTTGGAGGCAAAGAGGGGAATGTATGAGAGTATAGTTTTACCAACGCTCTTATTGTGGTGTGAAGCATGGGTGATGAATGTTGCAGCGAGGAGAAGGCTGGAGGCAGTGGAGATGTCATGTCTGAGGGCAAATGTGTGGTGTGATATAATGCAGAGAATTCGTAGTTTGGAAGTTAGGAGGAGGTGCGGATTACCAAAACTGTTGTCCAGAGGGCTGAGGAAGGGTTGTTGAGGTGTTCGGACATGTAGAGAGAATGGAGCGAAACAGAGTGACTTTAAGAGTGTATCAGTCTGTAGTGGAAGGAAGGCGGGGTAGGGGTCGGCCTAGGAAAGGTTGGAGGGAGGGGGTAAAGGAGGTTTTGTGTGCGAGGGGTTTGGACTTCCAGCAGCCATGCGTGAGCGTGTTTGATAGGAGTGAATGGAGACAAATGGTTTTTAATACTTGACGTGCTGTTGGAGTGTGAGCAAAGTAACATTTATGAAGGGGTTCAGGGAAACCGGCAGGCCGGACTTGAGTCCTGGAGATGGGAAGTACAGTGCCTGCACTCTGAAGGAGGGGTGTTAATGTTGCAGTTTAAAAACTGTAGTGTAAAGCACCCTTCTGGCAAGACAGTGATGGAGTGAATGATGGTGAAAGTTTTTCTTTTTCGGGCCACCCTGCCTTGGTGGGAATTGGCCAGTGTGATAATAAAAAAAAAAAATCAGTAGTATTAAGATCTACATTATTTAGTTTATATGTGGCATGGTTATTTACCTGTCCAACATTTAGAACTTTGCATTTGTCAATATTAAACTGCATCTGCCACTTCTCCGACCATTGCATCAGTCTATTCAAATCATCCTGGAGTGCTCTAGTGTCCTCATTCTTCTTCAAGAGGGGCTCCTTGGCGTGGTGAAGAGGCTCTTGGTCTGAGGAATTAGACCTGTCAGTCTCCTTCCCCAGACCGAACCTAATTACCCCCCAATCCCCCCTTCCCTATCCCATCCTCCCCTTTTCCCTTTCCTCCTCCCCCTCCCCACCCCTCCCTTTTGCCCTTCCTCTTTTTGGCCTTTGGGATTTTTCCCACAGGCGTGCTAGTTCCTAGGTAGGGGAAAGGGTACTGGGGTCCATCCCATTCCATTGAGGTTCTTGGCGGTGGCGTAGTTTGCCGTGGAATCTGGATCGCCTGGGGATGTCCCGATCTCTCTCCGGTATCCCGGAGAGTGGCTTTGGGTGTCTTTCGGGTGACGGGTGTCTCTCTGGAAGCCACCTTTCGGATTCCGGGGGTGGTGGCCGAAGGAGGTGTGCTTTGTGGCGGATATCCGGCCGCCCTTTCTTTTGTCCACCGAGGTAGCTTGGCAGATGTGAGGTTGCTATCCCGGACTGCTGGTTTACTGGCATGATGGGTAGGGTATGGCATGGGTTCCATGCTGCATCTACGCTACTTGCGGTGCTGAGGTCCTCTTGGGCGCGGAGGGAAATTTCTGGCCCTTTCATTCCTCCTAGGAACTATCCCTCCCCGGTCCCCCCTTTTTTTTTTATTCTTTTTTTTATTTTTATTTTCTTTTCTTCTTTCTTTTTTTTTTTTCTTAAAAACAAAAAGAAAGAAGTAACCTAACCATGGAGAACCCAGTCTATGAACCTGGTACCCCCGGGCCCCTTCTTGATACCGCACCCCATTCTGACCCCGCCTCATCTTTGGACCACTCTTCGGACACTCCTCATGCCTCTGTACCTCTTGCCGGTACTGTTTCCTCACCCGCTTCAGGTACTGAGGTCTCGACTGACTCCTTTGATTTATCTGACCTCCGCTCTCTTTTGACTATGCTTCCGGCCTCTCCCTCTACGGTGCGGCAATTTTCGAATCGCCGGCCCATTCCACGTCGGACCAAATCTGGTCCCACGCCTAAACGCCAACGACAATTACCTGCTGATGATACTTCTCCACCTTCTCGTTCTTCTCAGAAAAGATCGACACGTCCTGCACTCCCTTTCCACGCTCAGTTTCAGACTGCACAATGGACTAAATTCTTCACTTTACGACCAACTTCCTCTTGTGCCTGTCTTTCCGACCACAGTATTAGCAAGGCACTCCTACGCCATGTTGGTAAAGATATTTCTTTTCATGCTCTTAAGAGCGGTACGCGCATCATCACTGTACAGAATGCTACCCAAGCTCAAGATCTTTCTCTTCTTTCCCATATAGATACTGTTCCTGTCACTATTGAAAAACATCATTCCCTCAATTCTTGTAGTGGTACCGTCATTCTGCCCCATACCATAGTTCAACAAAATTTCCAGACATGTGGCAATGACATTCTTGAACAGCTGGAACTCCAAGATCTCCCATCCTTGCAGCACTTATCCGTATTGCATCTATGCCTGTGTCATCATTTGTGGTTGTCTCAGACTCCCTTAGCGCTTTACAGGCTATACAGAAATTTGATACACCTCACCCCTTAGTCCTCCGTATCCAACTTTGGCTACGCCGCATCTTTACCAAGCATAAAGATATTGTTATTTGTTGGGTCCCTGGTGATGTTGATGTACAGGGCAATGAACAGGCAGACACTGCTGCGTGGTCAGCAGTACATGACCTACCAGTTTCATGTAGAGGTATTCCATTTACGGACTATTTTGCTGCAATATCTTCCCACCTTCACACCCGTTGGTAACAACGTTGGTCTACTATGCTCGGTAACAAACTTCAATCTATTAAACCGAGTATAGGTTACTGGCCGTCTTCTTATCACCAGTGTCGAGGTTGGGAGACTACTCTCTCCCGTCTTTGCATTGGCCATACTTGTCTTACTCATGGATATCTCATGGAGAGGCGCCCTGCTCCTCTCTGTGAGAATTGCCAGGCTCCATTATCAGTCAGCCACATTCTGTAGGACTGCCCACTTTATCAACGAGCACGCAGAATTTACCTCCATCGTCGTCTTCGCTCCGCTGCTCTCTCTTTACCTTCCCTTCTCGCTGATGGACCCACCTTTCATCCGGACTCTCTCATTGACTTTTTGACAACCACTGACTTACTTCACAAATTCTGATACCTTCAGCCCTTTCTACCTCAATCTCTTGCTACCCTCTACCCCCGTACTATCCCCTGCCCTGCTGTTTTCTGTAACCTACTGATCATCCCTCCTCCCTTCTGCCGCCTAATACCCTCGCTTCCTTCCCTACCCTGCAGCGCTGTATAGCCCTTGTGGCTTAGCACTTCTTTTTTATTATAATAATAATAATAAATAGTGTCCTCATTAGAATGAATTGGACGGCCTATTTTGGTGTCATCAGCAAATTTGCTTATGTCGCTATTTATTCCCTCATCTATGTCGTTTATGTAGCACTGGCCTCAAAGGACTGAGTTCTCAGTAGGAATACATAATGGATCCTCAAAGGGTTATGTTCCCTCCATTACACATCAAACTAGGGCTAATGAAACAGTTTGTTACAGCTCTTGACAAAGAGTCTGCAGCCTTCAAGTATCTTCAAGACTTCTTTCCCAAGCTATCAAAGAATAAGATGAAGGCTGCCATCTTCAGTGGACCACAAGTCAGGAAAATCAGGGAGTGCTCAGAATTTCCAAGGAAGCTCACAGAGAAGGAAAAGGAAGCCTGGGAGAGTTTTGTTGCTGTAGCACAGGGTCTTCTGGACAACAAGGTTGACAATTATGTGGAACTTGTTGAGACCTTGGTAAAAAGCTATGGTCAGATAATTTCAAGGAGAATATGGGAGCATACTCAGAGGAACAAGGGGAGCGCTTCCACCAAGATATAATGATTTTGAATGCAGATATCAGGGTCTTATAATGAAAACATGATGGGGGACTACATTTGGGGGCTTAAACGGGAAAGTGATTTGTTGCATGCTCGCAAATCTAGAAAAACCACTCATTTTTAATTTTGTAAATATGTTTCAGAAAGTTTAAAATAAAATTGTGTAAATTTTATTTTATGTAAATTTTATTTATTTTATTATATGTTTTTGTTTTACATCCAAAACTAGCAAAAAAAAATATTGAAATTTATCCATTTTTTTGTCAAAAATTCATCCTCTAAGCCACAAAAGCAAAGTTTAAAAGGAATAATGGGCATTTTCTATTGTTTTGCAATAAAAGGAGCTGGAAAATAACACTTGCCAGGAACAAAAATTGTGTTACATAGTGTTATCTTTCTCTTTGCCCACTGTCTTCCTCTATTTTTCCATTCCCTCTCCCTCCATACCCTCTTTATTCTTTGCATTTTCCCTTTCCCTTATTACCCTCCTCCATCTCCCTTACTAATAGGTATCAGTATGTTACCATTAAAGACACAGCATCAACAACACGGCCACTTGATACTGGAGTTCCGCAGGGAAGTGTCCTTGGTCCCCTGCTCTTCCTCATATACATCAATGATCTTCCAAACGTATCCCAACACCTGAAACCCATTCTCTTTGCTGACGACACGACTTATGTCATCTCTCACCCTAATCTTGCCACCCTCAACACCATTGTTAACGAGGAGCTGATCAAAATATCGACTTGGGTGACAGCCAATAAACTTACGCTTAACACTGACAAAACCTACTATATTATGTTTGGTAGCAGAGCAGGAGATGCACAAATTAACATTAAGATCGACAATACTCTAATTACCAGACATAATGAGGGCAAATTTCCCTAGGCCTATACCTTGACAACAACCTGAATTTCAGCACCCATATCCTAACAACATAACCAAAAAAGTATCCAAACAGTTGGGATCCTCTCCAAGATATGATACTACGTGCCGCAAAATGGCCTTCTCACACTATACCACTCACTTATTTATCCATACCTCACCTATGCTATTTGTGCTTGGGGATCAACTGCAGCAAAAACACCTAAAGCCAATAATAACCCAACAAAAAGCTGCAGTAAGAAAAATCACTAAATCCCCTCCCTGGTAACACACCCCCCACTCTTCATAGATCTAAACTTACTCCCTGTTCAGTACATCCACACTTACTACTGTGCAATCTACATCTACAGGACCTTAAACTCCAATATCAACCTTGACCTAAACGCTTTCTTGATAGTTGTGACAGAATCCACAGGCATAACACCAGACACAAACATCTCTACGACATTCCCCATGTCCGACTAAACCTTTACAAAAATTCAATGTATGTCAAAGGCCCTAAAATCTGGAACACCCTACCTGAGAACTCTAGAACTGCAGACACATTCATCACCTTCAAAACTACCATTAGAAAACATCTTATCTCCCTGATAAATCCCATCAACTAACTACACGAATACCACCTGGTGGTTCACACTTACACTCACTCACCCATTTGACCATAAACAGAAATATTAATCTCAATCTTAAAAAAAATGAATCCTATGATACTCCAGTACTGAAACTATGTACTGTGCCAAAACAAAAGCATTCACATTGCTAAACTCACAAACTAGTATTTAGTCACTTAGCCATAATATCAACTTACCTCATAATTTGTAATATTTTAAAATAAAGAATTAAACTAAGTCTGCCCGAAATGCCTAGCCATGCTAGGCGTTCTAGTGGTACACTCTGTAATCATTATTTAACTACAAGTAAACCACACAACAACCAAATTCTGTAAATTCAACATTGTAATCTTTATAGAGAATAAACTTTGAATTTGAATTTGAATTTGTCTCACCCTTATTCATGTCCATTCCTTCCCTTACCTTCCTTCCTTTTACTGACCAACCTTACCCCACCTCCCTTCACTACTACTACTACTTTCTTATAAGAATAAAAGAAATGAAGGAATACTGCAGTAGGTCTACTGGCCCATGCTCAGCAGTTCTTTCTTACATTTAACCGTTCCAATTCATATATTTATATGTAACTTATTAAAAGTAGGCCATAGAAGGGATATGTAATGTCACCATAGTTGTTTAACATATTTATAGATGGGGTTGTAAAAGTAACAAATGCTAGGGTGTTGGGGAGAGAGGTGAGATTAAATTATGGGGAATCAAATACAAAATGGGAGTTGACACTGTTACTTTTTGCTGATGATACTGTGCTCTTGGGAGATTATAAAGAGAAGTTGCAAAGATTAGTGGATGAGTTTGGGTGTGTAAAGGAAGTTGAAAGGAACATAGATAAGAGTAAGGTGATAAGGGTATCAAACAAGTTAGGTAAATAAAAATTGGATATCACATTGAAGGGAGGGAATATGCAAGAAGTGAATTTGCTTAGATATTTGGGAGTAGATGGGTTCATGAAGGACAAGGCTAGCCATAAGATTGATGAAGGAATGAAGGTGAGTGGTGCACTGAGGTATCTGTGGACACAAAAAAAAGTTATCCGTGGAGGCAAAGAAGGGAATTTACAAGAGTATAGTGGTACCAATACTCTTATATGGGTGTGAAGCATGGGTTGTAAATGCTGCAGCAAAGAGGCTGGAGGCAGTGGAGATGTCGTGTCCAAGGGCAATATGTGGTGTAAATATTATGCAGAGAATTCATAATGTAGAAATTAGGATGTGTGGAGTTGCTAAAAGTATTATTCAGAGGGCTGCAGAGGGGTAGTTCGGTCCTTTAAAGAGGATGGAGCAAAATAGGATGACTTGGAGGGTGTATAAATCTGTAGTGGAAGGGAGGAGGGGCAGGGGTTGTCCTAGGAAAGGATGGAGGGAGGGGGTAAAAGAGGTTTTGTGTACAAGGGGCTTGGACATGCAGCAGGCATGTGTGAGCATATTAGATGGGATTGAATGGAGACAAATGGCTTTTGGGACTTGATGAGCTGTTGAAGTGTGAGCAGCGTAATATTTTGTGAAGGGATTCAGGGAAACTGATTAGCTGGACTTGAGTCCCAGAGGTGGGAAGTACAATGCCTGCACTTTAAAGGAGGGTTTTGTGATCTTGGCTGTTTGGAGTGACACCTAAACTGTCATATCTGAGTGCCTCTGCAAAGACAGTAATTATGCATAAATGATGGTGAAAGTGTTTCTTTTTGGGTTGCCCTGCCTTGGTAGGAGATGGCTAACATATTAAAAAAACTTATTCGTGAAGCTACGTAAAGTGTTAGCTTTAATGCTGTTTAGAAGTTTGTTCTGCAAGTCCATTATACAGTATAAATATTTAAAACAATCATGTACATGTCTTTCTAGAATAATTATAATATGAATTGTGTTATATCATTTCAATTGGAACTGCTTTTTCTATTTATGTATTTGCTGCATAATCTCAGATAATATTTTGTGAAACAGGAAAGTTCTGATGGAGCTCACTCTGATGGATTGATGTATTCTGTGTACACCATGAACCCATGTGGATCGTTGCAGTTGGTGAGTCGAGTTCTTAGCAAAAGCACTTCATCCAGGGACTCGGTGGAGGAACCAGTTGAAAGAGCTACAATAAAAATTAATAATATGAAACAGGATGACCGCAGAAGTCAAACTCAGCTACAGTCCCTTACTTTACATGAAGATATTAAATCTTCACAGTGTGAGTTTAATCAGGAGGAGATGGTGGTAGCCCCAGACATTTCAGATTTCCAAGGTAGTGTATAGTCTATTTTAGTTTTGAATACTGTAATTGTGTTTGTTAATTTATCACCTCAATATCTGTGAGATTTTGAAATGTTTCTCCTTTAGCCAGTTTAACCTATCTTTGGTGGAAATGGAAACCTCTATTTTGAACTTCTTTTAGCTTATTCACTTAACAGTTTGTAAAATGTGACAAATAATTATATAGCAAGACTATTCCTACTTAAGCTGAAATAGCAACCATCTTAAATGTTCATTAATTTTGTTGGTAGTAGATTGACATTAAATGGAATAAAAATGTATGAGCAAGACAACATTGATAAAGGGATTTGGGAAAATGGCTAGTTGAACTTTAGTTATGAAGGTAAAAAATACATTAAGCATTTTACCTGCACTTTAAAGGGTAGGTGGTGATGTTGCAGTTTTGAAGGTGCTAAGTATAGTGCTTACACTTTGTAGTTTAGTTGGGTAGGATGTTTCATTTGTGAAGGTAGGAATTAGAGGGCCTCCACCCTGAAGGATAGATGGGTGGGTAGGGATGTTGCATTTCTGGAGGTGGGAAGTACAATGCCTTTACTTTGAAGGATGGGAAATACAATCCCTGCACTCTGAAGACTTGATGTTGATGTAGTTTAACCCTTTGACTGTTTCAGGCCCCTCTCTGAAACTGTCATTCTATGTCGCTAAATATTCAAAAAAAAAAAATTATTTTTTCTTATGAAAATGTTAAGATTATTTTTCTGAGTGTTTTAGTCCAAAAAAAAATTTTTTGCCATTGGTACTTACCGAGATATAGAGCCGTGAAGTTTGCAGAAAATGAGCCGCGTATGGCAACAGCGGCGACTGCCACTCACCCGGTAAACTTTAGTTTACTTGTAATTGAAGGTTTTTTGTTTTTTTCACTATTTTATTTTTTCACATAACTTATGTGGCCTATGAGACCAAAGTAAGGTGCAATGTATATATATACACTCGTTGTATACAACACAATAAGCACACAAACATAATTATCAATATATTGTTTACAAAACTTGTTTACAAAAACAAACAAACAATCATCCTCCTCCTCCTCCTCCTCCTCCTTCTCCTCCTCCTTCTCCCTCCTCCTCCTCCTCCTCCTCCCTCCTCCTTCTCCTCCTCCTTCTCCTCCTCCTCCTCCTCCTCCTCCTCCTCCTCCTCCTCCTCCTCCTCCTCCTCCTCCTCCTCCTCCTCCTCCTCCTCCCCCTCCTTACCTTCTCCTTCTCCTCCTCCTCCTCCTCCTCCTCCTCCTCCTTCTCCTTCTCCTTCTCCTCCTCCTCCCCCCTCCTCCTTCTCCTCCTCCTTCTCCCCCTTTTCTCCTCCTCCTTCTCCTTCTCCTCCTCCTTCTCCTCCTCCTTCTCCTTCTCCTCCTCCTCCTCCTCCTCCTCCTCCTCCTCCTCTTCCCTTCTCCTTCTCCTTCTCCTCCTCCTTCTCCTTTCTCCTCCTCCTTCTCCTTCTCCTCCTCCTTCTCCTTCTCCTCCTTCTCCTCCTCCTCCTTCTCCTCCTTCTCCTCCTCCTTGTCTTGTGTGTGAGTGTGTGGCTTATAATTGTTTTGAGTCAGAAGTCGGTAGCTGTCAAAGTGACATATTGTCTCATTAGTCACTTCCCCTACCGCCTGTCAAAACAATGGGGTCGGATGCTGCTTCCCCTCCTCCATTCTATCTAATTATCTTTCTCCCTCATTCTATATCTTTCAATCTGTCTCTCTTTCTATCTGTCTGCCTATCTCTGTCTCACAGGTACACATAAATACAAGTATACATAGTGTAAATTACCTAGGATAACCCAAGAAATCCAGACAAAGTGCTATACTCTGCTTGAAGATGTGAGTAAACGTGATGACACAGTCTTGTGGCTCTCTCTGAGACAGAGAGCTAGATGGACAGACAGGGAGCTTGACAGACAGACAAATAGACAGACAGAAATGTTTGTGTACCAGCAAAAACAAAGGGAGGGCGATGGTCATGTAATATTACCCTCCTTTACGCTCATCAAAGTCAGCTCTTATCAGATGTTATCTCCCCTTATCTTGTCACTGTCATGGGTGGACTTTTTTTTTTCTTGCTTCAAGGGAACAATATTATTACATCTTCTTCCTCCTCCTCCTCCTCCTCCTCCTCCTCTTCCCCTCCTCCCCCTCCTCCTCCTCCTCTTCCTTCCCTCCTCCTCCTCCTCCTCCTCCTCTTCCTCCCTTCCTCCTCCTCCATTGCTTTTGGTCTCAAACTCCTCCAAATCATGAAATTGATCTTCACTGACACTTCCATCTGTGTTAGAGCATCACTTGGGAAGAGAAGAGTCCCAGATTTGCTGGGGAATCACATATTTCTTACAGCTAGACATGCTGAAAAAGGACAACTGAAATGGCATTCCCACAATGCACCACTGGCTCCCCGATTTTTTTTATATGGTGCACACTGACCATGGAGACCCATTCTCTCACATGTGGGCCTAGCAGCTTTCTCCTGCTTGATTTGAAGCTGCTAGAATTTATGCGTATAAATACGTCAGAAACATTGGCTCGTAAGACGTATTTATACGTCGGAAACAGTCAAAGGGTTAAGGGTCATTCAGTGATGGTCAATGTGCTTTCTTCTTTTTGGATCACCCTATATGTGACAAAAGAAAGACTAGTTCAAGAGCAGTATATTTGAGTACAAGTGATGTTAAAAGGCTACCAATAAAATCCTATGCTTGTAATATAAGGTAATCATAAGCTTCAGATATATTAGTAAAATACAGCAGACTTTACCTTGTAATCACCCTATGTCACTTGCAATAGTAGCGAAGCAGCTCAGCCTTGCCCTTGCTCACTCATTAAAAGTTTTTTTTTATGTATGCTTAGAGGATTAATAAGATATAGTCAAGCTTTACTTGTAATCACCACACGTATGACATGAGTGATGGTGAATGTGTTTCCTTTTTTTGGGTCTCCCTTAGTGGGAGATAACTAGTCTGGTAAAAAAATAAAAAAGTAAATTTTTAAGAAATTTATTTTCCTTGCTCTCCAATCTTAATTTAATGGTATGTGTATATTTTTTTCAGAGAGACCATTATTTAAATCCACTAACAGAAGAGCCAAATCAAGGAAAATATTTGCTTCTCAAGGAAGTCCAACTGGAACAATATTAACTGATGTTGTTAAGGTATATTACTATATGGTTACATTTCTCTACTTTTTTCCCAATTGCATGAATCACACACAAATCACAATTTCATCATCACAAAAAGCATGAAGCAGTCCAAGTATAATCAATTTTCTGTGATTGTTGTAGTAAGTTAATAGATCTGGTTTACAAGAATTTGATAATCAAAAATCTTGTTGTTAATAAAATTTTGTTCTTTAGGTTTATTTATCCACTTTTCTGTATAAAGCTCTTTACAGAAATTTTATTATAACAATTGTCAGTGAGACAAGCATACTTTTAAAGGTTTCGTCCATCCCATCTTTTTTTTTTTTTTTTTTAAATATCGACAGTAAAGATTGAAAACCAAAACCTTGTCATTGTGGTGGTATAAAAGCCTCCAGATGCAACTTCCCAGCAATTCCCGGAGCAGCTTTTCTTATTTGAACTTAATAAATCTTATTTAAACTTAGTACAAAATCTAACTTACAAGTAAGGGTGCAGGTGGTAATATTTTATGGAATGGCAGAATTAAAAGCCAGGAGGTCACATGATAAGACTAATTAGCAGATGTTTTGGCAGATTTGGTTAATATTGAGAAACAAAATGATTTTATGGGTTGGCAGAATTAAGAATGAATTCTTTATGAACGAAACCCAAAGTTTGGTCATCTCAAAAATCAAGGATATTATCCTAACTCCACAAGACTTTGAAAAGGCAACACAGTAGACCTTCCATTTTCGTCCATCTCTGTTTTCGTTGATTTCAGTTTTCACCGACTTTTCGCCAAAATATTGCCTTCATTTTCGTTGATTTCCTCAGTTTCCGTTGTTGGTACGGTACATGTCTGAGGGTCCGTGCGCACACAAAGCCTCCCCCACACACATTCTGAGGCCAGTGCCGCATTGTTTGTCGGTGAGTGAACATTATCCTGGGAGGTCATAGTGCCAGTCCTTTGGTAAAGAAAGTGAGGAACATGATAGAATTAAAGAAAGAAATCGTAGCAAAGTACCAAAGTGGAGGAAGAAGAGAGAGGGGAGAATGTGCCGCCTTCAGTGATTCAGTGATTCTACAATATGTATGATACTAAAGCAGCACAAGTTGATAAAGGCTATAGCACCAGCCAGCGATAAAGCGTAGCATTAACAGTGTAGCAAGTAAGTTAAGCGATTAAGGAAGGGGCGAGTGAAATCTACAATTTTTTTTTTTGGTCCAGTTTCAATGAGATTTTGACAGTGGATTAAGCAGCATAAAAAAAACATATAGGCTGTGTTTGTTTTGACTGTTAGCCTTCAAGTTAGGTAGAAAAAAATAAATTATGCACAATTTCATGGGTCCTAAGACTTTCCTTGTTCTACTAAATTCTGAAGATGTACAGTGTTCTAGTTAACATCAGATGAAAGATAAAGGCTAGATTATTAATGACCCAGGACAGTTTAGCGATAATATCAGTAGAGTCCATAAAAAAAAATGTTGAAGTTAGTTTTTTTGTTTTTGAGGAGGAGGAAAAAATCATTAACAAAAAGCTGTTTACAATATTGCAAATCCTCCCTGGGTGTTTGTAGAACCATCATTCCTCAATAACATCTGCAAAAATCATGACAATCCAATGAATACTTATCGCAGGAGAGGGATTACAATGTCAATAACTTATTACTGAGCTTTTTTATTTTTTTTTTTCGTGTGTGTGACACTCTAGGAAAGTGGCACGCCAACTCTCAGTGTGTTACACCTCTCCAACCTTCTTTACTGCCTGCCGTCTACTGAGGGGCTCACTCGCTGCTCTCCACACTAGCCAGCACAGAAGTTGCCATGTAGAGTATTTACAATGAAATAATCATAATCATAATTTTGGGAGGAAAAAAAAAAAACTGCTAATTGCCAACATATATTTTTGCTGACAGCAAGAACAAAAAAAAAATACATCTAATGAAAAACATACTTAGAAATATGATAGAAACAAGCTGATTACATCAAAATGTTGCCAGAATTTTGCACTATTTTTCAGTAAGAAAACATTTTCCATAATTTTTCAATTTTAATGTCCTGATCACTGAAAAAAGCCTCGCCCCTCCCTTAATCGATAGAAAAAGGACAGCACGAACCTAACTCCTCCAGTGTTGTTGGAGTTATATTGGGCTACTGACAACACTGCCGCCTCCACCAGCACTATGCACGGCTTATGCTCTCAGTGGCTCTTATACACCCAACAACAAAAACACAATATGAAGTTCAACAAGGAGAAATTTCAACTACTCAGATATGGAAAACTTGAGGAAATTAAAAATTTATCGGGGTATATGATAAATTCTAACCAAACAATAGAGCAAAAAAGTAATGCGAAGGACCTGGGAGTGATAATGTCAGAGGATCTCGCTTTCAAAGACCACAACAATGTATTTACCAATAAAGGTAAAAGTGATTTAAATGTTCATTTATCCATTTCATTAGTGCTTTATATTTCTCATTTTTTTTGTATGTAAAACTATAGCTATTCTCTATAAAATGTATTTTTTGTTAATGTTTTTGCATGTCTGGAACGGATTAATTGGATTTACACTATTTCTTATGGGAAATATTACTTCAGTTATCATACAAATCGGTTTTCAGCGACCTTCTGGAACGGATTAAAGATGAAAACCGGGGTTTCACTGTATTTCCCATATTTCTTTTTTTTCTTTTATCATAGGTTTATACCTGTTAAACCATTCTTTGTTACATCTTTCATTGATGATGGGGGGAGAGGAATAAACTTATTTCAGTTTCATGTATTTTGCAGAACTATTTATTCTGTAACATAAAATCATTGTGATGTTGGGAAGGGATGGTAGGTGGTATAGATGGATACAGTATTTGAAAGGAGTGTAGGGGAGGGGCAATGTTCATAACAAACTTATATCTCAGTTGATGAATTCATGGTAGCTCTAAGAACCTAACACCTGGAATTAACATGTCTAATGTATTTTGCTTAAGCACCTCTACTGAAGTTTACATTTTGATACACAAATAACCTGCACATAGAAGAGAGGAGCTTACGACACCGTTTCGGTCCAACTTTGTAAATAGTCCAAGTCGGACCGAAACGTCATCGTAAGCTCCTCTCTTCTGTGTGCAGGTTATTTGTGTATTGTTCCGGTCACGGTATTGTGCCTTTTTTCGTTATTTATATTTTGATTGTTGTTATTGGTTTGGTAGCCTTTACCCAAAAGCTATCATTAGAGCTACAGTAACACATTCTTTAAACTAAATGATGTGCATTCTGTCTTTTCAGTTGGGGCCTGAGGATCTTTGTAGTGCTACTTGGTGTGGAGTCTGTGAAAAGGAATTTCCATCTGCTGGTAGTCTAAAGGTTCACCTTTCTCGTATGCATAGTCAGGTGAAGTGGTGTCACACATGCACCAAGGTAAGAAAATGATTTCATATTACACAAAGTATAGTATTAGAATTTTTAAATAAAAAATGACACATTGGCAGAGAGCATGCATAGCTCTTTTGTTGGAGGGAAAAGGGGACAATTTTTAATATGTGCATGATGTGTGGGGATGTTGCAGTCTGAGGTTAATTTGAATTATGATGCCAGCACACTTTTGGCCAGACAGGGATTAAATGAATGATGAGATGGTAATCATGCTTTCTTCTTTGGGTCATTCTACTTTAGTGGGAGACAGTCATTGAGGCCGACTTGTTAAAAAAAAAATACATATATATACATATACATACATACATATACATGCATACATATACATACATACATATACAGTAGACTGTCATTTAACACGGTAGTTACATTCCTGAAAATGCTGTGTTAGGTAAAATCATGTTAGATGAACTGAAGAACTTATGGGAAAATTAGGGTTACATTCCTGGGAGCCCCGAAAAGGCCAAACGACTTTTTTTTAGACCAAACAGATCTTACAAAAATAAAAGTGAATATGTAATTGTAGTTCATTGTCGTGATATATTACTGCTTAAGACTACAAATGCAATAGAAATAATAGTATTTCTTACCTTAAATTGTGGGTAATGGTGTGTGTGGATGATTGTGGAGAGAGTGGATATGGATGGTGTGGCCCTACTGGGCTGAGGTGGATGGTTATTGGTTGTCGACAGAAGTGGATGGTAGAGGTTCTGGTACTGAAGTCGATGGTTGTATTGGAGTGTGCATAAATTCTGTACTGGATCTCTGGGCTCTTTTACCCTGCAATACATTATACAGCTGACAGTAAGGCATCATCAGCTGATCTAGACCCCATTTCAAAGCACTGCTTTTAGATTTTTCAGGGTCCTCTTCAGTGAAAATGTCTGCTAGCTTAGCAGCAGTATGGAACTGCTCACGTAACTGCTGCAATGTTAACTGTTTTTCTTCAAGTTCTTCTTCATCTTCTTCTGTAATCTCCCTCCCTTGTATCTGTGCATTGAGCTCTGCCAACATTTCCTCTGGACTCCTGTCTTCATCATCATCATCTAAGAGCTCATTCACATCATCTTCATTCATATTTTCAAAACCATCACCTAGTAATCTCCTTGCCAGCTGAACAATTTCCTGAACCTGACTCAAGGAAGGGAAAACCCGTGAAAGAATTAACCACAGAAGGCCATAACTTTCCCCAGCCTGCATTTAATGTTGATTGGGGCACTTCATTCCATGCACTTCTAGCATAGCTGATAGCATCTGCAATGTTAAATTTATTCCAGAAGTTTGGTACTGCCAAGTTGGAATCAAGAGTCCATTGATGCAACTAGTTTTTTCATAACTTTTTTTGTGTAGTTACACTTGAATGATTAGTAACTCCCCGATCCAGTGGTTGAATTAGAGATGTTGTATTTGGAGGTAAAAATACAACTTTTACATGTGGGATTACATCCAGCAAAGCTTGTGGATGAGTACAGGAATTATCAAGAATGAATAGAGCCTTGAATGCAAGGTTCTTGCTGTGCAGGTAAAACTTGACTTCAGGAATAAAGTGATGCTTAAACCAGTCAACAAATATTTCCTATGTCATCCATGCTGACTGGTTTGACCTCCAAATTACTGGTAAGGTGTTTTTATCTACACCTTTAAGATAAGATAAGATAAGATTTCGTTCGGATTTTTAACCCTGGAGGGTTAGCCACCCAGGATAACCCAAGAAAGTCAGTGTGTCATTGAGGACTGTCTAACTTATTTCCATTGGGGTCCTTAATCTTGTCCCCCAGGATGCGACCCACACCAGTCGACTAACACCCAGGTACCTATTTGCTGCTAGGTGAACAGGACAACAGGTGTAAGGAAACGTGTCGAAATGTTTCCACCCGCCGGGAATCGAACCCGGGCCCTCCGTGTGTGAAGCGGGAGCTTAAGCCACCAGGCCACCGGGCCACGAGGCTTCTTAGAGGGTAAATAACCATGGGCTTACACTGGAAATCACCTGATGCATTACCGCAAAGGAGCAAGGTAAAGCGATCCTTTACTGTCTTGAAACCTGATGCACTCTTCTCTTGCTGACTGATATAAGTTCGTGTTGGCATTTTTTTCCAAAAAACACTTGTCTCATCAGCATTAAACACTTGATGTGGCTCATAGCCATCCTCAGAAATAATTTCCTGCAATTCAGCAGGGAAATTACTTGCTGCTGTATGATCAGCTGAAGCACTTTCACCAGAAAACTTTATATTATGTAACTTATTATGCAACTTAAAGTTGTGGAACCAGCCTGTGCTAAACACACTTTTTCAGAGCTTCCTTCCTTATCACACACTGCTTTAAACAACTGTAAGGCTTTTTCCTTAATTAAGAGGAAATTAAGTGGTACACCTTTCTTTGTCTTTTATTCAATCCACTCAAGCAACAAGTTTTCTGTTTTATTTACTTGTTGGGACCTACATGTCATTCTTCTCATGAGATGACATCTTGGGTTATTCATTACACAAGCTCGTATATCCACCTCGTTCTTTTTAATTGTATGAACTGATGCTTCATTAAGGCCATAGGCCCTCACTATATCCACCACACGTGAGCCACTCTTAAGCTTATCTAATATCTCAATTTTCTTTGCAATTCCTAGACTTGAATGTTTAAGCCTTTTCTTGTCACTTTCAGCAACACTTGTATGCTTACTGGGTGCCATGATTGCTTGGCAGATTTAACAAATGGCAATGAAAATATGTAGTACAATGAATGTAAATAAACACACCGAGGTTTCTGAGTATCGTCCTACACGTGTATGAGCCGAACTGGAGGCTGGGAGTGTGGTGTGGGTGGTGGGGGGATGGCGGTAGGCCTCCCCATTGACTCAATGGTGTAACCCACCGCGGGCGACCGCATGCTCAAAATTTTTTCCCCTCCCGAGAATTGTGTTAAATTGATTTTATGACGTGTACTGCCCAGGGAGGTACTACCGTCCTACCAAGTGAGTGTAAAATGAAAGCCTGTACACCCTCTCCTCACTTAGCGACGTACTCATTTACGGACGGCTCGAACTTACGACGAGCTCTATGGCCAGTCTGCATACCTAAATAATGTATATTACAGGTGATTTCCCTTATTCTGTTTAATACAGGTCGGCCATCACTAATCCGGCATCATTGGGACCTGTAGTGTGCCGGATTACAGAGTGGTTAGGCTAGAATACACTTAATTAACCTATCAATAGAGACTCTTTCTGCTACATATTCCTCATTTTCATCACTGCTTTCTCCTCCACTGGCTTGCTACTGTGGATTTACAACCATCTGCACAATTTCTGAGTCAGTATAATGATGAAATTTGAGTCAGTATAATGATGAAATTTGAAATTATGCTAGCCACAATTAATGTCGGATTACTGATGGATCCGGATAACTGATTGCCGGATTAGTGATGGCCGACCTGTATAATATACAGTACACTACTGTATAAACATTCAAAAATATGCCAGAAATGTTACAAATGGTGCAAAGGTAACATTAAATGAATATCAAAGATGGTTGACACAAACCCACCACCATTACAGTATGCTCCTCACTGAGCAACAAATTCGTTTACTGACGTGTTTTTAGGAAAAGAACTACGTCGTTAAGTGAGGAGAGGCTGTAATTGTTTTACGTGATGGTAGGATTGCTGGTGTCTTTTTTCCATCTCGTAAACAATCAAAATTTCAGGTACATCTTGCTACTTCTACTTACACTTAGGTCACACTACACATGCATGTACAAGCATATATGTACAAACCCCTCTGGGTTTTCTTGTATTTTCTTATTACTTCTTGTTCTTGTTTATTTCCTCTTATCTCCATGGGAAGTAGAACAGAATTCTTCCTCCGTAAGCCATGCATGTTGTAAGAGGCGCCTAAATTGCCAGGAGCTAGGGGCTAGTAACCCCTTCTCCTGTATGCATTACTAAAGTTAAAATATGAAACTTTTGTTTTTCTTTTTGGGCCGCCTGCCTCGGTGGGATACGGCCGGTTTGTTGAAAGAAGAAGAAATACAGTGGACCCCCGGCTTACGATATTATTTCATTCCAGAAGTATGTTCAGGTGCCATTACTGAACGAATTTGCTCCCATAAGGAATATTGTGAATTAGATTAGTCCATTTCAGACCCCCAAACATACACGTACAAACGCACTTACATAAATACACTTACATAATTGGTCGCATTGGGAGCTGATCGTAAACCAGGGGTCCACTGTATTTATATACATACATACTGTACATACTTTTTTTTTTCTAGACAATAGATTCCGAGGAAGAGATGTGTGATCACGTTCGTGAATGCCATGGAGACCTACCCTTTATCTGTCTTATATGTGGTCAGAGCCTAAGAACGAATGCTGCCTTCCAGAGGCATAAGGACATTCACAAGGGGCTGCGTGGAAGTGCTTGTGAGGTAAGTTACATTTTCCAAAGCTGTATACTTTATTATTATTATGTTTTTTTTTTCCTTATTGGCCATCTTTCAGTGAGGTAGTATGGCCCAAAAAAAAGCAACACATTCACTATCATTACTTCAATTATTGTCTTGCCTGAAATGTACTAACATTGCAATTCAGATGACTTGTTGGCTGCAACATCCCTACCCTTCCTTCACAATGCAGGCACTGCCCTTTCCATCTCCAAGATGCAAGTCCAACTGACTGGTTTCCCTTTCTTGAATGTTACCTTGCTTACATTCAGAGCCCATGCCTCACACCCATATAAAAGTTTTGGTACCACTTTACTCTTAATCACAGAATGGGTGGAGTTTGAACCCATGAGAAGTGGGGCCCATGCTAACCTCCCTATGTATAGAAATATACCTAGTTGGGTGATTCTTATTAGAGCCAACTGGCCAAGTATTAACACACTGGCCCATGAGTTTTAGGACTCACTTGCCCTGGGTTCAAACCCCACCTGTTTGTGATTTGTTTGCAGTCATTACAATTTTGTGAGTCACTGTACTCTGTTAACCTTCCCCATTTTGCCTCCCTAGGAAATTTTCTTTCTTTCCATAGATGCCTTAACACACCTTTTTCCTCTTACCTAGGTTCACCTCAGCTTTTATGGATCCTTCTGCTGATATGTTCACTCCCAAATATCTGAATACAATCAATTCCTTCATACTCCCTCCAATATGATATCTAATCTTTTATTGACCAGACTTTTTGGTACTCTCATCACCTTACTTTTTGTCTATGTTCACTTTTAATTTCCTTGTTTTACATACTCTCCCAGATTCATTCAGTAACCTTTGCAACATATCCTCAAAATCTCCCAAAGGAATTTTGTCATTGGCAAAAATCAGTTATGATACTTCATACTTCCTATTGGATTCATTATATTATCATTTTTATGTCATACCTCTCCATAATACCCTGGCATTCACTTTTGTTAATATTCTATCTATAAATATGTTCAACAACCAAAGTGACATTACACATTCTTATCTAAGCCCTACTTTCACTGGAAAATACTCCCCTCCCCCTCCCCCCTTCTATATCCACTAACCTTAGATTCACTCTCCAAGTGAAAACTCTTTACCACTTTTTGTAACCAACAATTTATTCCATACGTTTGCAACATCTGTAACATTGCTACCCTCTGTACCCTATTATGTGACTTTTATAAATCCATAAATGCAGCATTCAGCTCTATACCCTTATCTAAGTAATGCTAACTTGAAAACTTAAATGTAGACATTTGATCTATCCATCCCCCACCCTTCCTAAATATTTGTTGATCCTCTGCAATCCTGCTTTCTGTCTTGCCCATAACTTTTTCAATAATAATTCTACCATGCTAGTAGGATGGTAGACAGCAGCCACCCAGGGAGGTACCACCATCCTGCCAAGTGAGTGTGAAATGGAAACCTGTAATTGTTGTACATGATAATAGGATTGCTGGTGTCTTTTTATTTATGTCTCATAAACACGTGGGATACTAAGTATATCTAGCTGCTTCTACTTGCACTTAGGTCACACTACACATGCATGTATACCCATATATATACATACAGTGGAACCCCAGATTTCGAACTTAATCCATTCCAGAAGGTCGTTCTAAATCTGAAAAGTACGAAAACCGAAGTAATGTTTCCCATAAGAAATAATGTAAATACAATCAATCTGTTCAAGACACCCAAAAATATTCACACAAAAATTCATTTTTTAAAGAATAACTATAGTTTTACATACAGAAAACAATGAGAACTAAATATAAATAAATATAAATATTACATACATTTATTGAAGACTCTTGTTGGCCCTTCCCTGTGGTCCTCCACCAACTCTTCCATATCCTGGCCACTCACATCCAACCCCATGGACTTCCCCAAAGACACAGTACATTCCACAACAGGCATAGGGTCGACAGGGTCAGCCTCATACCCTTCAAAATCTTTGTCAAGGACACATTCTGGCCACAGTTTTCTCCAAGCAGAGTTCAAAGTCCTGGGAGTCACTTCCTGCCAAGCCTTACCTATAAGGTTTATGCAGTTCTATTGTGTCTCAGTTTCTTTACCACTAGGAACTTTCTTTGGGGCCATGGTGGCTTATTTCTCAATCACAATCAGTAAACAAGCACAAAAATTGCAAAATGTTTCGGATGAATGCTCACTCAAGCAGTGACAAAGCCAGACTTACGGCATTCCCCAGGCGGGTGGACAAGTATGATACATGCAATTCTCAGGACAGGGTCCAAAATTAGAAGTAAAATTTCGCACAAAAAAGTGCCTGAAATCTGAAAAGTCCAATATCCGGTGGGTGCAAAATCTGGGTTCCACTGTACCTCTCTGGGTTTTTTCTATATTCTTAATAGTTCTTGTTTATTTCCACTTATCTCCATGGGGAAGTGGAACAGAATTCTTCCTCTGTAAGCTATGCGTGTTGTAAAAGGCAACTGAAATGCCAGAAGCAAGGGGCTAGTAACCTCTTCTCCTGTATACATAATTTAATAAGAGAAACTTTTGTTTTCCTTTTCAGGTCACCCTGCTTTGGTGGATATGACCGGTTCATTGAAAAAAAAAATTCTACCATACACTTTTCCTGGTATACACAATAAGCTTATTTCCCTGTAATTCTTGCATTCAATCTTGTCCTCTTTTCCCTTATGCAGAGAAAATGTTCATGTCTCTGCCAATCTTTAGGTGGCTTACCTTCTTTCATGCACATATAAAACAAATACTCCAGTCACTCCAACATTATATCTACACCTATATTTAACATCTTCATATTAATCCCATCTGTCCCAGTTGCTTTACCCCTTTTCATTCTGTCAATTGCTTAACGCACTCCATGTTTACCTCTCACTATTCCTTATTCCCATGAGATGTAATTCCTCTCTGCTCAACACATGAAATCACCACCTAGTACCTTTCATCATCAACATGCAGCAACTTTTCAAAATATTCTCTCCATCATTCAACCACCTCCACCTTCCCATCCAATATCTTCCATCTTCAACTGTCAAATCCATTTGCTCCCTAGGCTTCGTCACTTTATTGATCTGTCTCCAAAACTGTCAATCATTCTTAGGAAAATTTTGTGACATTGGCAGCCAGTTTCTTGTTTCTCCTTTTACACTCCCTCACCATGCTTATCCCCTCTCTTTTCCTCTCCATATACCCTGCTGTCCATGTATTATTTTGACACTATAGAAACCTTTCATAAGCTAACTTTTCTCCCTTATGACCCTCTTTACCTCATTACAATCACTTTTCTTCCAGCCAGTTCCCACGCTCTTATACCCTCAGACTTCTGCACTCTCTCTAGCACTGCATTCTTGAACCCTTTGAGGGTCCATCTTGCTCATTCTACGGCTTTGAAACCTGGGTCCAAACCGTAGTTCTACACCATGAGCTCAGCTCATTCAGATAATTTTATTTATTATTTTATTATCACACTGGTCGATTCCCACCAAGGCAGGGTGGCCCGAAAAAGAAAAACTTTCACCATCATTCACTCCATCACTGTCTTGCCAGAAGGGTGCTTTACACTAGAGTTTTTAAACTGCAACATTAACACCCCTCCTTCAGAGTGCAGGCACTGTACTTCCCATCTCCAGGACTCAAGTCCGGCCTGCCGGTTTCCCTGAATCCCTTCATAAATGTTACTTTGCTCACACTCCAACAGCACGTCAAGTATTAAAAACCATTTGTCTCCATTCACTCCTATCAAACACGCTCACGCATGCCTGCTGGAAGTCCAAGCCCCTCGCACACGAAACCTCCTTATACCCCCTCCCTCCAACCTTTCCTAGGCCGACCCCTACCCCCGCCTTCTTTCCACTACAGACTGATACACTCTTGAAGTCATTCTGTTTCGCTCCATTCTCTCTACATGTCCGAACCACCTCAACAACCCTTCCTCAGCCCTCTGGACAACAGTTTTGGTAATCCCGCACCTCCTCCTAACTTCCAAACTACGAATTCTCTGCATTATATTCACACCACACATTGCCCTCAGACATGACATCTCCACTGCCTCCAGCCTTCTCCTCGCTGCAACATTCATCACCCACGCTTACACACCCATATAAGAGCGTTGGTAAAACTATACTCTCATACATTCCCCTCTTTGCCTCCAAGGACAAAGTTCTTTGTCTCCACAGACTCCTAAGTGCACCACTCACTCTTTTTCCCTCATCAATTCTATGATTCACCTCATCTTTCATAGACCCATCCGCTGACACGTCCACTCCCAAATATCTGAATACGTTCACCTCCTCCATACTCTCTCCCTCCAATCTGATATCCAATCTTTCATCACCTAATCTTTTTGTTATCCTCATAACCTTACTCTTTCCTGTATTCACCTTTAATTTTCTTCTTTTGCACACCCTACCAAATTCATCCACCAATCTCTGCATCTTCTCTTCAGAATCTCCCAAGAGCACAGTGTCATCAGCAAAGAGCAGCTGTGACAACTCCCACTTTGTGTGTGATTCTTTATCTTTTAACTCCACGCCTCTTGCCAAGACCCTCGCATTTACTTCTCTTACAACCCCATCTATAAATATATATAACCATCGGTGACATCACACATCCTTGTCTAAGGCCTACTTTTACTGGGAAAAAATTTCCCTCTTTCCTACATACTCTAACTTGAGCCTCACTTTCCTCGTAAAAACTCTTCACTGCTTTCAGTAACCTACCTCCTACACCATACACTTGCAACATCTGCCACATTTCCCCCTATCCACCCTGTCATATGCCTTTTCCAAATCCATAAATGCCACAAAGACCTCTTTAGTCTTATCTAAATACTGTTCACTTATATGTTTCACTGTAAACACCTGGTCCACACACCCCCTACCTTTCCTAAAGCTCCTTGTTCATCTGCTATCCTATTCTCCGTCTTACTCTTAATTCTTTCAATTATAACTCTACCATACACTTTACCAGGTATACTCAACAGACTTTTCCCCCTAAAATTTTTTGCACTCTCTTTTTCCCCTTTGCCTTTTTTAAAAAAGGAATTGCATGTCTTGCCAATCCCTGGTACCTTCCCTTTTCCTACATTTATTAAATAATTGCACCAAACCCAAAAACAATCCCCCCCCTGCTTTTAACATTTCTATCTTTATCCATCAATCCCGGCTGCCTTCCCCCCTTTCATTTTACCTACTGCCTCACGAACTTCCCCCACACTCACAACTGGCTCTTCCTCACTCCTACAAGATGTTATTCCTCCTTGCCCTATACATGAAATCACAGCTTCCCTATCTTCATCAACATTTAACAATTCCTCAAAATATTCCCTCCACTTCCCAATACCTCTAACTCTCCATTTAATAACTCTCCTCTCCTATTTTTAAACTGACAAATCCATTTGTTCTCTAGACTTTCTTAACTTGTTAATCTCACTCCAAAACTTTTTCTTATTTTCAAAAAAATTTTTGTTGATAACATCTCACCCACTCTCTCATTTGCTCTCTTTTTACATTGCTTCACCACTCTCTTAACCTCTCTCTTTTTCTCCATATACTCTTCCCTCCTTGCATCACTTCTACTTTGTAAAAACTTCTCATATGCTAACTTTTTTCCCCCTTACTACTCTCTTTACATCATCATTCCACCAATCGCTCCTCTTCCCTCCTGCACCCACTTTCCTGTAACCACAAACTTCTGCTGAACACTCTAACACTACATTTTTAAACCTACCCCATACCTCTTCGACCCCATTGCCTATGCTCTCATTAGCCCATCTATCCTCCAATAGCTGTTTATATCTTACCCTAACTGCCTCCTCTTTTAGTTTATAAACCACCTCTCTCTTCCCTGATGCTTTTATTCTCCTTGTATCCCATCTTCCTTTTACTCTCAGTGTAGCTACAACTAGAAAGTGATCTGATATATCTGTGGCCCCTCTATAAACATGTACATCCTGAAGTCTACTCAACAGTCTTTTATCTACCAATACATAATCCAACAAACTACTGTCATTTCGCCATACATCATATCTTGTATACTTATTTATCCTCTTTTTCTTAAAATATGTATTACCTATAACTAAACCCCTTTCTATACAAAGTTCAATCAAAGGGCTCCCATTATCATTTACACCTGGCACCCCAAACTTACCTACCACACCCTCTCTAAAAGTTTCTCCTACTTTAGCATTCAGGTCCCCTACCACAATTACTCTCTCACTTGGTTCAAAGGCTCCTATACATTCACTTAACATCTCCCAAAATCTCTCTCTCTCCTCTGCATTCCTCTCTTCTCCAGGTGCATACACGCTTATTATGACCACTTCTCGCATCCAATCTTTACTTTAATCCACATAATTCTTGAATTTACACATTCATATTCTCTTTTCTCCTTCCATAACTGATCATTTAACATTACTGCTACCCCTTCCTTTGCTCTAACTCTCTCAGATACTCCAGATTTAATCCCATTTATTTCCCCCCACTGAAACTCTCCTACCCCCTTCAGCTTTGTTTCGCTTAGGGCCAGGACATCCAACTTCTTTTCATTCATAACATCAGCAATCATCTGTTTCTTGTCATCCGCACTACATCCATGCACATTTAAGCATCCCAGTTTTATAAAGTTTTTCTTCAATAATCTGAGTGGTAAATTTGGGACTAGATATGAGAGAATGCATCTATGTGGTAAGTGTGCACCTTATAAAACAAATCCTGCAGCATGCAGTGCATGAGAAAAAACAAGACCGTGTTTTTGTATTAAAACAGCAAATTTGTGGTGTATTTTCATATGTTTTTTATGGTTGTGTTTGTGGTTTCTTGGTCTCATTTGATAGAATGGTAGATATATTACAGAAATAGAGATGATTTTGATTGGATTTAGTACTGAAAATGGCTTGAAACTGAGCTCAGAGTAGCGGAAATGTTCAATTTTTGCCAATGTTCAAGAGTAAACAAATGACGTCACACGTCCAATACACATCAACTGGTGGGTCTGATATACATACGTTCACGAATGCGCTGATATTATTTATAAAATTATTACAATATTGCATAGCAGTAAATCTTTTATTTTTTGGTGCGAATAAAAAATCAAAATGGATTTCATTTGTAAAGCCTGGAAACATAACTAATATACAGAGGAAATGTTATTTTAGTGCCAGGAATGCCTGCATTGTTTATTCTGGACCCTATTTTGAAATTGGAATATTTTGAACTTTGTGTGAAATTGGCCAAATTACCAATTTCCAGTCACTTTATTGGGTAGTTGATTATTATTATTAATTATAATCAAGGGGGAAGCGCAAAACCCGGAGGATTATACAGCGCCTGGGGGAGGATGTGGAAGGCATTCAGGCTTAATTCGGGGAACTGGAGCACAGATCCAATTCCCTAAATCAAGAGCCCCTCACCAACATCAAGGAACCTTCCTTGAGGGATTGGGTAGTTGAAATAGTTGCTTGGGTGATTTCTTGTGCTCAGTTGATAAAATAGAAGTAATGCTAGTGAAATAGTTAAGAATTTGGTCGACTGGAATAATGTAATTGGCCTAAAATGGGAGTCAAAGTAGGCAAAATCGTCAATGCGTAAATATCGCTGACACAGCAAAATTCACGAGTGTAATTTCATCAATTTTCCATCAAATTTTGTACTTTTTGTTTTATTACCTTCAGAAAAAGATTCTCTACCACTTCATAAGAAAAAATAAAAAAAATAATGAAAACCCTGTGGACAAGTTTCAGATCGGGGGTCTGGACCATGAAAGGGTTAAGCTACCCCATACTTCTTCAACCCCCTCCTTACCAACCTGTACTCTTTGTAGCCCACCTTTCTCCCAGTAATTGCTTATATATTCCCCTGTCTCCTTTAATTCATTAACTTCTATTTTTTTTTTTTTTTTTTTTACACAGGGTTTGACAAGGTTAAGGATCCCTAGCTTTATTGACAAACTATTTACAGGTTAAGGATTCCTAACTTTATTGGCAAGCTAAGAGCTATTACCTACATCAGCTCATTTGAAAGCATTTATATTGTTATGAGACATACAAGTAGGGAACAGGATGAAGTTGGAGCCATCTGTGGGCCAGCATTTTCATGTGATCAACTGACTTTTCTCGTTGACATCTCAATGCGTACGAATGTGTTCATCTCAGTCTCCCGGTACAGTGGTCCCCGCTTTTCGTAGTTCCGGCAATCGTAATTTTTTGCCCAAACATAGGGGTATTTTTTATATAAAAAAAAGGGCTCGCTTTTCTAGGTTACTCAGAATTATTTGTCGGGGCCTCCCGGGGGAGCCCAAGGGGGGCCTCCCTACCCCGCCGTCTGCCCTTGTTTACCAGAGAGTGAAGGGCCCCTCAAGTGCTCCTAGAAATATTTCATAATATTTCACTCATTTTATGCTTGCAATTACTAAAAAAGCTACCCTGTCCAAGAAAGCTCCTAGTGCCAAACCTGTGGGAAAAAAAGGTGAGAAAAATGTACAGTGACAAAGTCTTGGGCCATTTTTTGGGAAGTGTTAAAGAGACGCCAGAAAAAGACTCTCTCCTTTTTGGCCTCTCCAAAAGTTACTTTGCAGAAGGACTAAGTGACCCTCAAGGGGGTCCTAGTGGCATTAAGAAACAGGGAAGAGAAGCAACCCAGAGAAGCAATTGGTACCGAGGTGTTGCTGGAAGGGATTCCCCCTTTCCAAACTGTAAACACCCAAACTCTCTTCCCCTCCAGTCCCCATACACCCAAAAAAATCTTCAATAAAGGGAAATTTGCTGTAATGGTTTATTATCATTTCCCATTGTATTGTTTATGTACTATATGTATATTTCATGTAAAAAATTTTTTTGTTTTAATACTTCTGAGTTTCAGGAACGGATTAATTGTATTTACATTATTTCTTATGGGGAAAATGGATTCGCGAATCGTAAATTTCGTTTATAGTAGCTCCTCCAGGAACGGATTAATTATGAAAAACGAGGGACCACTGTATATATGATCTCAGATGGAGTGATGTTCTGGAGAAGGGTACAGCCAGAGTGAAGTTGCTGCTTTCTGCCAGTCTTGTGGCATAAAAGCTTGTTTCACGCTGTCCTCGAAGTGGATCCAAGTGTGGTACTTTGACAATATTGGCCTTGTACATAACAGTAAGGCCACACACATCCCTCCTATGTTGAAGGCTCTGCTGAAATGACAGATTTATCCAGGATGGGTCCAGGCGAGAGATGAGACGTCTTGCTCTGTTCTCTACTCTGTCAAGCAGTCGCAGATGAGAGGGAGGGCAGGCAAACCAAGAAAGTGGAGCATACTCAAGGTGTGAGCGTACTTGTGTCTCGTACAGAATCTTGCAACCCCTACTGTCAAGCAGATGTGAGATACGGCGAAGTGCTGTAAGCTTCCTGGCTGCCTTGTTTGCAAGATTTACAACATGTTTCTTCATGGTTAGTTTGGAGTCAAATTTCACCTCAAGGATATCAGCTTCTTCTCCAGGTGCCAACACCCTCCCATTCATCCTTACTACTGCACCAGCATTACCATCATGGTGCCTAGAGACGATCCTCATTTGCATTTTCTCAGGTGCAAATGTTACTTGCCATCTATTTCCCCAAGCTGATATAGCTCTCAGCTGGTGAGTGATGTAGCTTAGAGCAGCTGGCATTTCTTCTCTTGGATAAGTGAATGTCAGTGTACAGTCGTCTGCATATGCATGCGATTCTGGGATAAGATGAAGAAGGTCGTTGAAGTAGACATTCCATAACAATGGTCCCAGTATGCTTCCATGTGGAACACTTGCCCCAATAGGATGTCTTGCTGATTCCATTCCATTGAAAACTACACTTAGAGATCTACCATGAAGGTAATCACTGAGGAGACATAACGTAGAGCCTGCAATTCCCAGTGCTTGAAGTTTTGCTAAGAGGCCCTGGTTCCACACCCGGTCGAAAGCGCTAGCAATGTCCAGTGCTACCACACAGCTGACTTTGGATTCATCCAGTGACTGGTGCCACTTAGTGGAGAGGTTTAACAACAGATCAGCAGCAGAGTAACCTTTCCTGAAGCCATATTGACGATCACAAAAAACTCTGTCATTTGTCTTGAGATTATTGTCTCAAGGAGCGTGCCAGTGATTGACAGGAGTGACACTGGTCTGTAGTTGCTGATTTCTGCTCTGCTCTTCTTTTTGTGAACAGGGACTACATTTGCCTCTTTCCATAGAGGGCCATTTCCACTGTACTAGGCAGTGCTGAAAGATGCGAGTTAGAGTTGCTGCTAGCTGGTCTGCACATCTCAGCAATCTTGGGCTCAACTTGTCTGGGCCCACAGCCTTTTCTTGGTCAAGCGATTTAAGAAGGAAATGCACCTCCTCCTGCCTTATTGTCACCACTGACAGCCATTCTGATGCCATTCTCCTTGTACACTATCTACCTCTTTCTGTAGCTACTACTAAATAGTGATCCAACATATCTGTTGCTCCTATACAAACATGCAAATCCAGGAGTCTGCCCATTAACCTTTCATTTACTAATTCATAGTCTTTATTGCTATCATTGTGCCTTATATCATATCTTATATATGTACTTATTTATTCTCTTCTCTTTCTTAATTATTATTATAATCAAGGGGGAAGCGCTAAACCCGGAGGATTATACAGCGCCTGGGGGGGGGATGTGGAAGGCATTCAGGCTTAATTTGGGGAACTGGAGCACAGATCCAATTCCCTAAATCAAGAGCCCCTCACCAACATCAAGGAACCTTCCTTGAGGGGTTCTCTTTCTTAAAATAAGTAGAATATTACCAATTAACAAACCCCTTCTGTACACAATTGAGTTAAAGGCCTCCATTATAAGTTACTACTAGCAAATCAAATTTACTTACTACACCATCTATAACAGACTCTCCACTTTAGTATTCAATTCCCCCACAATAATTACTCTCACTTTTCTTAAAACTCTGTAAAGGTTTTTTTTCCACCCCACCCCCTCCCAAAATCTCTCCACTATACAACTCTTGCCCCTCCCCCCAGGTGCATAAATGCCTGCTATAACCCACGTCTCACATCCCTCTTTAATTCTAACCCACATAACTCTTGAAATTATTTATCTTATCCTCCTCTTTTTCTTTCTCATTTAACATTACTGCAAGCCTTCTTTAGCTCTGCTTCCCTCATGTACACCCAAATTACTCTCATTTACTCCTCATATTTAATATTCTTCCACCCCCTTTTAGCTTTATTTTGCCAGGTGGTAGGATATTCAACTCCTTTTCATTTTTCCTATCATTTGTAATGCACCAACACATTCAAACAACCCAACTTCAAAGTTTCCTTCTTCATCTTTTAATTCATATAAAAGAAAGGGTTACTAGCTCAGCATTGTAGCTTTACAGAGGAAAAAAATCTAACTAACTACTCCATGGAAATGGAAGGAAACACTACAAGGACAAAAACTATTAAAAAATTTGAAGGAAACTCAAATAAGTGTTTAATACAGACATATACATGCTCAGTCACATGCATGTAGTATATAATGCATGTAAATTGAAGTAGCAAGATTTACCTGTCAATTTACATGTTTGTGAGAAAGAAAGAAATGAGACCATCAGTCCTGCTAGAGAGTAAAACAATTAACATGTTTCTCTTTCATACACCTATGGCAGGATTATAGTACCTATGTTCTCTAGCCTAATAACACATGCAAGGTGAAATAATTTTTCACTAGACATACATGCAGCTATTTTTAATATCTCTGATACCTGTATACTTGAAAGAACTTTCTTTGCATTAAGAGTTAAAATTAGAACTTGAAATATAGTAATTAATTGTGTAAGAGATAACAGTGTGGTATATAATTTGTAAACTTGACACAATTTTATATTTTTTTTAGATTTGTGGGCAAACGTTTTCTCGGACAGAATATTACCGTGAACACAAAAGAATTCACACAGGAGAAAAACCATACGAGTGTGAGATATGCAAGAAAACCTTTAGTAGATCAAGCAACTTATACACTCATATGAGAGTAAGTAATATATCTGTGGATATTGTATACTTTGTGCTGCTGTTTTCTTTCTCTTTGTGGCATTAATATATCTTGCATACTTTTAATCATCTTACCTATTTTTTTTGTTTTTCATATAAGGAAAATATTCATTGATGTGATATAAGGAAGAGGAGGAGGTAAAGAAAGAATTGTAAGAAGGGTTTAGAAAGAAAAATCCTTCTTTAAGGCAGAATTCTTTATAAGGTGGAAGATTACAGTTTTCTGTAATGTGTTGAGCCACACTGGCTGAGCTACCAACATCAAGGTAGGCAGTAATATTATTATTATAATCAAAAAAGAAGCGCTAAGCCACAAGGGCTATACAGCGCTAGGCAGTAATAAATAAATAAAACAAGTGCTACAGGGGGAATAACTTTAATAATAATGACAATTCTTTTTAACTCACAGCTCAGATGACCCTTCGAACTGCAACATCCCATACCTCCTTTGGAGTGTAGGCACTGTACACCTCAAGGACTCAAATACAGCTAACTGGTTTACCCTGAATCTCTCCATAAATGTTCCTTTGTTTACTTCCAAATATCTAAACACATTCATGTCCTTGTTTAGCTGTGTAACTTGTGTCATTCTTTTCAGGTCACAACCTGGTATCTTGCCTCATTGTTTCTAATTGTGCAAATTGATGCCTAATTCAGGCCATATGCTCATGCCATCTCTATCACATATGAACCACTTTTAAGCTTATTTAACATCTCAATTTTCTTCAAAACCAAGACTTTCATGCTTGTGCTTCTTTGCAATCTAGGATCATTCACATTCCTTTAATCACTGTTTTGAACACTATGTTCTTAACCCCTTAACTGTCCAAATGTAGATCGTTTTATTTTTCCTGCCTCCAATTTTGGCATGATTCATCAGATGCCTGGTCAGTATAGAATGGGTCTTAACACTTGGTGTGTACAGTATTAAAAAAATCTGGGACCACTTATTACCTTGTGGGAGCACCAGTTCAATTGAGCACCAGCTAGAGCAAACAGTGTGGCAAACACCAGAGATTCACTGATGTCATGTCGTATTAGCACTCCCCTTTTAAGAGGAAAGCGATGTTGACTCCGAGTTTAGTAGCTTTGAGATGGATGTGGCCATAAGTGGCTGAAGAAATATCAGAAACCTTGATAATAACACGTGCATCATTTGTGCAACATCCTTTCAATTTTGATACCACTGGTAGTGTCATCCTGCCAGAATGTCCTATAACCTATGCCCTAAGTAAAGAGAAACAAACCTGGAACGTGTGTAATATGTGTTCGACAGACTGGCTGGCTGATTGACTTTGGCTGTCTCTATCTCCATCTGTCTGTCTATCTGTCTCTATCTCTGTCTCACAGGTACACATAAATACAGTTATACATAGTGTAAATTACCTAGGATAACCCAAAATGTCCAGACAAAGTGCTATATTGTGCTTGTAGATATAAGGCATAATATATAATAAGCATGACTGGCAAGTAACACACATTTTCACTTGTTCAGGAATCAGATGTAATGATTCTGCATCGTGTGTAATACCTGTTCATGAGCAGTGCTCTGAGACAGAGAGAGAGACTAGCAGAAGAGACAGGAAGACAGATAAACAGAGACAGAGCTAGAAAAAGAGACAGACATGTTTATGCATAACAGTAAAAACAAATAAAGCCAAGGCAATGCACAATCATCAAATGTCACTCCACTGCTGCATTGTCAGCAGTGGAGTGACACTTGTTTTACATCATGCTTCAAGGAGTTTCATATATACTCCAGCATGTCTAAAACATTGCTAGGACCTATAAATACTTTGTATATATTTCTAGACAATAGTATGTGACCAAGGCAAGTGAAAATATTCACCTGTCAGTGTGTTTGTGACTATTTGAGTACTATTTCATTACCTAATATTAGTATCAGAAGACTGGCTATGAAATCAAAAGAACTACTACAAATTGTATTTTTTTTTTATTAGCACACTGGCCGATTCCCACCAAGGCAGGGTGGCCCAAAAAAGAAAAACTTTCACCATCATTCACTCCATCACTGTCTTGCCAGAAGGGTGCTTTACACTACAGTTTTTAAACTGCAACATTAACACCCCTCCTTCAGAGTGCAGGCACTGTACTTCCCATCTCCAGGACAGGACTCAAGTCCGGCCTGCCGGTTTCCCTGAATCCCTTCATAAATGTTACTTTGCTCACACTCCAACAGCACGTCAAGTATTAAAAACCACTTGTCTCCATTCACTCCTATCAAACACGCTCACGCATACCTGCTGGAAGTCCAAGCCCCTCGCACACAAAACCTCCTTTACCCCCTCCCTCCAACCTTTCCTAGGCCGACCCCTACCCCGCCTTCCTTCCACTACAGATTGATACACTCTTGAAGTCATTCTGTTTCGCTCCATTCTCTCTACATGTCCGAAACACCTCAGCAACCCTTCCTCAGCCCTCTGGACAACAGTTTTGGCAATCCCGCACCTCCTCCTAACTTCCAAACTACGAATTCTCTGCATTATATTCACACCACACATTGCCCTCAGACATGACATCTCCACTGCCTCCAGCCTTCTCCTCGCTGCAACATTCATCACCCATGCTTCACACCTATATAAGAATGTTGGTAAAACTATACTCTCATACATTCCCCTCTTTGCCTCCAAGGACAAAGTTCTTTGTCTCCACAGACTCCTAAATGCACCGCTTACCCTTTTCCCCTCATCAATTCTATGATTCACCTCATCTTTCATAGACCCATCCGCTGACATGTCCACTCCTCAAATATCTGAATACATTCACCATCTCCATACTCTCTCCCTCCAATCTGATATCCAATCTTTCATCACCTAATCTTTTTTATCCTCATAACTTTACTCTTTCCTGTATTCACTTTTAATTTTCTTCTTTTACATACCCTACCAAATTTCCCAAGATCACAGTGTCATCAGCAAAGAGCAACTGTGACAACTCCCACTTTGTGTGATTATCTTTTAACTCCACGCCTCTTGCCAAGACCCTCGCATTTACTTCTCTTACAACCCCATCTATAAATATACTGAATAACCATGGTGACATCACACATCCTTGTCTAAGGCCTACTTTTACTGAGAAATAATCTCCCTCTTTCCTACATACTCTAACTTGAGCCTCACTATCCTCGTAAAAACTCTTCACTGCTTTCAGTAACCTACCTCCTATACCATACACCTGCAACATCTGCCACATTGCCCCCCTATCCACCCTGTCATACGCCTTTTCCAAATCCATAAATGCCACAAAAACCTCTTTAGTCTTATCTAAATACTGTTCACTTATATGTTTCACTGTAAACACCTGGTCCACACACCCCTACCTTTCCTAAAGCCTCCTTGTTCATCTGCTATCCTATTCTCCGTCTTACTCTTAATTCTTTCAATAATAACTCTGCCATACACTTTACCAGGTATACTCTACAGACTTATCCCCCTATAATTTTTGCACTCTCTTTTGTCCACTTTGCCTTTATACAAAGGAACTATGCATGCTCTCTGACAATCCGTAGGTACCTTACCCTCTTCCATACATTTATTAAATAATAGCACCAACCACTCCAAAACTATATTCCCACCTGCTTTTAACATTTCTATCTTTATCCCATCAATCCCGGCTGCCTTACCCCCCTTTCATTTTACCTACTGCCTCACGAACTTCCCCCACACTCACAACTGGCTCTTCCTCACTCCTACAAGATGTTATTCCTCCTTGCCCTATATGTACATGAAATCACAGCTTCCCTATCTTCATCATCATTTAACAATTCTTCAAAATATTCCCTCCATCTTCCCAATACCTCTAACTCTCCATTTAATAACTCTCCTCTTCTATTTTTAACTGACAAATCCATTTGTTCTCTAGGCTTCCTTAACTTGTTAATCTCACTCCAAAACTTTTTCTTATTTTCAACAAAATTTGTTGATAACATCTCACCCACTCTCTCATTTGCTCTCTTTTTACATTGCTTCACCACTCTCTTAACCTCTCTCTTTTTCTCCATATACTCTTCCCTCCTTGCATCACTTCTACTTTGTAAAAACTTCTCATATACTAACTTTTTTTCCCTTACTACTCTCTTTACATCATCATTCCACCAATCGCTCCTCTTCCCTCCCACACCCACTTTCCTGTAATTATCAGAACATAAAAATTATATAAATTAAAAAAAAATGAGGAAAAAATAAGGTATATCAGCAAAGTTTCTGCAAGCGGCAGGACTCCATGTTGCCGTCAGGTGAGCATCCAGTGCCAGCTTCGCGGTCTTATATCTCGGTAAGTACTGGCCCTAAATTTTTTTTTTTTTGCCGTATTACAAACAAAGTTGCCCTTTTTAATTTATTTTTTTATTTTTTTTTTTAAATATTCGAAGCACTGGCAGTGAGAACGTAGATCTACTTTTCGCAAGTTATCGGGTTAATTGTCCACTTTTTGATGAATATAATATAACCTATGTAATATGTCAAGATATCTTATTAATGAAAATAAGATACCAGATATATTAAGTAAATTTCCTAAACTTGCTTGCAGTAGGTGAGCTGTAGATATAAATCCAGATGTAATCCTGTAAACTCTTTTGGGGCCTAGTTCCTAGGCCTTTTGTGTATCCATATGCTCTTGCACTATTGTCCACAGGATGGACAATAAACTAGCCACTTTTGTGGCAAAATCTAAAATCTAATATCATTCCTCTTGGGTGCCATGATTACTATCCAGAGATGGGATAATGAAAAGATCAAAAATCAAGTCACTAACTCATGCCATGTATGGTATTGGATGCATACGCATAGAGAACTCGGGTATGGGAGATTGTGTAAAATAGGTGTCCCCTGTAAGACAATGGCTTTGCCCATAGGCTTACTGTGAGATGAAGGGGACAGAACCCACAGCATGCCACATTTTCTCCAAAATTTACTCCATGTTAAATTACATACTGCATATTCAACAAAAATGTGCAGCAATTTTTCAGCTGTGTTAATGCAAAAGTATTAATAGATCATGTGTTAATCAATAGTCTACTTATTTATCATGTCTAATATTGTCTACTGAAATATTTTAAAGCAAGTATGTACATGTAATTTTATCAAGATAGCCAGATTTATTTAATACAACTACACTATGTCCTCTTCAAGGGGGGCTCCTTGGCGTGGTGAAGAGGCTCTTGGTCTGAGGAATTAGACCTGTCGGTCTCCTTCCTCAGACCGAACCTAATTACCCCCCAATCCCCCATTCCTTATCCCATCCTCCCCTTTTTCCTTTCCTCCTCCTCCTCCCCACCCCTCCCTTTTGCCCTTCCTTTTTGGCCTTTGGTTTTTTTTTTCCCACAGGCACGCTAGTTCCTAGGTAGGGGAAAGGGTACCGGGGTCCATCCCATTCCGTTGAGGTTCTTGGCGGTGGCGTAGTTTGCTGTGGAATCTGGATTGCCTGGGGATGTCCCGATCCCTCTCCAGTATCCCGGTGGGTGGCTTTGGGTGTCTCTCGGGCGACGGGTGTATCTCTGGAAGCCACCTTTCGGATTCCGGGGGTGGTGGCCGAAGGAGGTATGCTTTGTGGCGGATTTCCGGCCGCCCTCTCTTTTGTCCACCGAGGTAGCTCGGCAGATGTGAGGTTGCTATCCCGGATTGCCGGTTTACTGGCATGATGGGTAGGGTATGGCACGGGTTCCATGCTGCATCTGCACTACTTGCGGTGCCGAGGTCCTCTTGGGCGCGGAGGGAAATTTCTGGCCCTTTCGTTCCTCCTAGGAACTATCCCTCCCTGGTCCCCCCTTTTTTTTTTATTCTTTTTTTTTTATTTTTTTCTTTTTTTTTTTCTTAAAAACAAAAAGAAAGAAGTAACCTAACCATGGCAACCCTAGTCCATGAACCTGCTACCCCCAGGCCCCTTCTTGATACCGCACCCTGTTCTGACCCCGCCTCGTCTTTGGACCACTCTTCGGACACTCCTCATGCCTCTGTACCTCTTGCCGGTGCTGTTTCCTCCCCCACTTCAGGTACTGAGGCCTCGACTGACTCCTTCGATTTATCTGACCTTCGCTCTCCTCTGACTATGCTTCCGGCCTCTCCCTCTACGGTGCAGCAATTTTCGAATCGTCGCCCCGTTCCACGTCGGACCAACTCTGGTCCCACGCCCAAACGCCAACGACAATTACCTGCTGATGATACTTCTCCACCTTCTCGTTCTTCTCAGAAAGGATCGACACGTCCTTCACTACCTTTCCACGCTCAGTTTCAGACTGCACAATGGACTAAATTCTTCACTTTACGACCGACTTCCTCTACTGCCTATCTTTCTGACCACAGTATTGGCAAGGCACTCCTACGCCATGTTGGTAAAGATATTTCTTTTCGTGCTCTTAAGAGCGGTATGCGCATCATCACTGTACAGAATGCTACCCAGGCTCATGAGCTTTCTCATCTTTCCCATATCGATACTGTTCCTGTCACTATTGAAAAATATCATTCCCTCAATTCTTGTAGTGGTACCGTCATTCTGCCCCATACCATAGTTCAACAAAATTTCCAGACATGTGGCACTGACATTCTTGAACAGCTGGAACTCCAAGATCTCCCAATCCTCAAGGTAGACACTTACGTTCTTCCTGCCCGCGGGCGGAGACGATACCCTAGCAATGTGGCTCGTTTAACTTTTGACTGCCGTGAACTCCCATCCTCAGTTTATGTAGCAGGACATCGGTTACAAGTTCGAAAGGTGATCCCTACACTGCATCAGTGTAGAAATTGCTGGCGATTTGGCCATCCAGCGAAATATTGCAGATCTATCGCCGAATGCCCAGTCTGTGGTGCCGATGACCATTCTAATAGTACAGTGGACTCCCACATAACGATATTAATCCGTTCCTGAGAGCTCATTGTTATGCGAAATTATCGTTATGCGAATGAATTTTCCCCCATAAGAAATAATGGAAATCAAATTAATCCGTGCAAGACACCCCAAAGTATGAAAAAAAAAAATTTTACCACATGAAATATTAATTTTAATACACACAAACTGAAAAAGACATGCACAGTTACATGACACTTACCATTATTGAAGATCTGGTGATGATTGATGGGATGGGAGGAGGAGAGAGTCTTAGTGTTTAGAAGGGGAATCCCCTTCCATTAAGACTTGAGGTGTCGAGTCCTTTTCTGGGGTTACTTCCCTTCTTCTTTTAATGCCACCAGGACCAGCTTCAGAGTCACTGGACTTCTGTCGCACGACATATCTGTCCAAAGAGGCCTGTACCTCCCGTTCCTTTATGACTTTCCTAAAGTGGTTCACAACATTGTCAGTGTAATAGTCACCAGCACGGCTTGCAATAGCTGTGTTAGGGTGATTGTCATCAAAAAAGGTTTGCACTTTAAGCCACATTCCACATATTTCCTAAATCTTTGAAGTAGGCAACTTCTTCAATTTCTCTCTCCCCTCCTCCGAAGCAGTTTCCTCAGGTCTGGCCTCATGCTGATGAAGATGATCTAGCAGCTCATCAGTGGTTAGTTCTTCATTGTCCTCCTCCACCAACTCTTCCACATCCTCCCCACTAACCTCCAACCCCAAGGACTTCCCCAATGCCACAATTGATTCCTCAACTGGCATAGGATTCCCAGGGTTAGCCTCAAACCCTTCAAAATCCCTTTGGTCTACACATTCTGGCCACAGTTTCTTCCAAGCAGAGTTCAAGGTCCTCTTAGTCACTCCCTCCCAAGCCTTACCTATAAGGTTTACACAATTGAGGATATTAAAGTGCTCTCTCCAAAACTCTCTTAGAGTCAATTGAGTTTCTGAGGTCACTACAAAGCACCTTTCAAACAGAGCTTTTGTGTACAGTTTTTTGAAGTTTGCAATAACCTGCTGGTCCATGGGCTGCAGGATAGGAGTGGTATTAGGGGGCAAAAACTTCACCTTAATGAAGCTCATGTCCCCATAAAGTCGCTCTGCCACGTCTGTAGGATGACCAGGGGCATTGTCTAACACCAGGAGGCACTTAAGGTCTAATTTCTTTTCAGTTAGGTAATTTTTCACATTGGGGGCAAATGCTTGGTGTAACCAGTCATAGAAAAAGTCCCTAGTGACCCATGCCTTACTGTTTGCCCTCCACAGCACACACAAATTAGCCTTGAGGATATTCTTTTGCCTGAATGCTCTGGGAGTTTCTGAGTGATACACTAATAAAGGCTTCACTTTGCAATCACCACTAGCATTGGCACACATCAACAGAGTAAGCCTGTCTTTCATAGGCTTATGTCCTGGGAATGCCTTTTCCTCCTGAGTAATGTAGGTCCTGCTTGGCATTTTCTTCCAAAACAGGCCTGTTTCATCACAATTAAACACTTGTTCAGGTTTCAGTCCTTCACTGTCTATGTACTCCTTGAATTCCTGCACATATTTTTCAGCTGCTTTGTGGTCCGAACTGGCAGCCTCACCATGCCTTATCACACTATGTATGCCACTACACTTCTTAAATCTCTCAAACCAACCTTTGCTGGCCTTAAATTCACTCACATCATCACTAGTTGCAGGCATTTTTTTAATTAAATCCTCATGCAACTTCCTAGCCTTTTCACTTGTGATCACTTGAGAGATGCTATCTCCTGCTATCTGTTTTTCATTTATCCACACCAATAAGAGTCTCTCAACATCTTCCATCACTTGCGATCTCTGTTTCGAAAACACAATTGAACCTTTGGCAAGAACAGCTTCATTGATTGCCGTTTTCTTCGACACAATAGTAGCGATGGTTGATTGGGGTTTACTATACAACCTAGCCAGCTCGGAGACACGCACTCCACTTTCATACTTAGCAATGATCTCTTTCTTCATCTCTATAGTAATTCTCGCCCTTATTCCTGTAGGGTTGGCACTAGAAGCTTTCTTGGGGCCCATGGTCACTTATTTTGCAGATAAAATCACCAAAAACACTGTAATAATACGAAATGTTCCGATTTTATGCTTGGATGTTACTGCGGAGGCTGGCTGGTAAACAATGCCACCGGCGGAACATGTGAGGCTGGCTCAGGCCGCACATTAGACGCGTCTCGGACGAATAGCGTCGAGCGGGTTTTTTAGCGGTATGCGAGGCAAAATCTTAGCGATAAAATGTATCGGTATGCAGATTTAACGTTATGTGATGCCAACGGTATGCGGGGGTCCACTGTACGTTTCATTACAGTTTCTCTCCAGCATGCGGTCAACCGTGTTTCCAATTGGGCCACCACACATGGGTTTAAATATTCCAGCACTAAAACCCACCAAATTACTTTCACTAGACGCTCTGTCATCTCCGATCATCCTTTGTACCTCTATGGCTCCCGTATCCCTGAACGTGATACAGTCAAGTTTCTGGGCCTCTTTGACCGTAGGTTATCCTGGAAACCTCGCATTACCTCTCTGAAGGCAACTTGTCACAGCCGGCTGAACCTTCTTAAAACCCTTGCTCATCTTTCATTGGGAGTTGATCGTCGAACCCTCCTTCGCCTACATTCCACCCTCATTTTATCGAAACTTGATTATGGTGACCAGATCTATTCAGCGGCATCTCCTGCTACTCTCTCTAGCCTTAACCCCATTCATCACCAAGGATTACTTTTATACCTTGGTGCTTTTCGCTCTTCCCCTGTCGAGAGCCTCTATGCAGAAGCGAACGTTCCATCCTTATCCGATCGCCGTGATGCCCATTGTCTTCGCTACTATGTACGCTCTCATGATCTCCTCAATCCTTCCATTTATAGAATGGTCACTGATATTAGTAGACATTCTTTATTTGTTCGCCGCCCCTGTTTACTCCGTCCCTTCCCTCTTCGCCTTCATTCGCTCTTGTCTTCTCTTCAATTACCACCTTTCTATGTTCATGTAGCATCTCACTTTTCCCTACCCCCCTGGGAAGTTCCATCTGTTCGAGTCTGTTCTTTCTCTCTCCCTTGCTCGAAAGCCCAACTGTCTACGGTCGCTTCCCGCTCTCTTTTTCTTGACCACTTCCACTCTCATTCTCATGCCATTGCTGTATACACAGATGGCTCTAAGTCTTCTGACGGCGTAGGATTCACAGCAGTGTTTCCGGACAGTGTCGTACGAGGGCATTTACTATCTTCGGCTAGTATTTTTACTGCTGAATTGTATGCCATCCTTGCAGCACTTATCCGTATTGCATCTATGCCTGTGTCATCATTTGTGGTTGTCTCAGACTCCCTTAGCACTTTACAGGCTATACAGAAATTTGATACACCTCACCGCTTAGTCCTCCGTATCCAACTTTGGCTACGCCGCATCTTTACCAAGCATAAAGATATTGTTTTTTGTTGGGTCCCTGGTCATGTAGACGTACAGGGCAATGAACAGGCAGACACTGCTGCGCGGTCAGCAGTACATGACCTACCAGTTTCATATAGAGGTATTCCATGTACGGACTATTTTGCTGCAATATCTTCCCACCTTCACACCCGTTGGCAACAACGTTGGTCTACTATGCTCGGTAACAAACTTCAATCTATTAAACCGAGTATAGGTTACTGGCCGTCTTCTTATCACCAGTGTCGAGGTTGGGAGACTACTCTCCCGTCTTCGCATTGGCCATACTCGTCTTACTCATGGATATCTCATGGAGAGGCGCCCTGCTCCTCTCTGTGAGAATTGCCAGGCTCCATTATCAGTCAGCCACATTCTGTTGGACTGCCCACTTTATCAACGAGCACGCAGAATTTACCTCCGTCGTCATCTTCGCTCCGCTGCTCTCTCTTTACCTTCCCTTCTCGCTGATGGACCCACCTTTCATCCGGACTCTCTCATTGACTTTTTGACAACAACTGAATTACTTCACAAATTCTGATATCTTCAGCCCTTTCTACTTCAATCTCTTGCTACCCTCTACCCCCATACTATCCCCTGCCCCGCTGTTTTCTGTAACCTACTGATCATCCCTCCTCCCTTCTGCCACCCAATACCCTCGCTTCCTTCCCTACCCTGCAGCGCTGTATAGCCCTTCCCCTCAAGGAAGGTTCCTTGATGTTGGTGAGGGGCTCTTGATTTAGGGAATTGGATCTGTGCTCCAGTTCCCCGAATTAAGCCTGAATGCCTTCCACATATCCCCCCCCCAGGCGCTGTATAATCCTCTGGGTTTAGCGCTTCCCCCTTGATTATAATAATAATAATAATAATGTATAGCCCTTGTGGCTTAGCGCTTCTTTTTTATTATAATAATAACTACACTATGTATTTTATCTTATCTAGCAATAATTCTAATTCTCATATATTTTTCCTGCAGATCCACAACAATGAGGAGCAGCGTCATATTTGTAATGTTTGTATGAAGTCATTTGCTCGAGCTGATAAGTTGAAAGACCATATGATTCGCCATTTACAAATAAAACGATATGGTTGTCGCCTGTGTCCAAAGGCTTACAATGAAAAAAGAGATTTAACTAAACACCTGGAAAAAGTACACAGTGGTCATAATAGTCTTGATACCTGACAAGTTTTAAAAAGTAGGCAGTTCATATGTAACTATTTCTTATATGATGTGCATAAAGTCTTAAGTCGAATCAGTCTCAATAATTTATATTTTGTATTAAAAGAAATCATTAGAATAATTTACAAGTGCTGTAGTAGCTGAGCTGTTGTGATGCACATTATGAATTTTAAAATGGCAGATACAGCTTTGTATACTCTATATAAAGAAATCTCTATATAATAAAAAAAAAAAAATCTTTCATTCTTATAATTTATATTGGTGCCGGTATTTACATAATGACATCCACATTATTATCATAACTAAACACTAAACCCATAAGGGCCATACAGCACTGCAATGACAGCCACAAACCAACTGTATTCAGGCAGAATCTACTTGCCTGAAGGTTTTCTCATTTTTCTAATTAAAATATACCATAATTTAAATGTATTAACTTTACCAAGTCTTGACATTTCTGATTGGTTTAGCACTTAATTATAATAACTGACATTTCTGAAATTTTTATTTTTTAACACACCAATTATCTCCTACAAAAGTAGTGACACCCCAAAAAGAGGAAATGCATTCACCATCATTAATTCACTCAGTCCTACCAGAAGCTTCTTGACATTACAGTTCAGATGACTCTCCAACCTGTGACCTCACGACCCCTTAATGCAATGTATGTACTCTTATACATTTGCTTTTTTTTTTCTTTTTACAAACTGCCTGTATTTCACTAATGCAGGGTGACCTAAAAAGAAAAGTGGAAGTTTTTCTTTTTAGTAATTTTTATGGGAAAAGGGGTTACTAACCCCCTGCTCCCAACATTTTAGTCTCCTCTTATGACACGCATAAATGTATAACAGTATATTGATACCAATGCTCTTATATAGGTGTGAAGCACGGGTTGTGAATGTTGCAGCAAGGAGAGACTGGAAGTAGAAGAGATGTTCTGAGGGCAATGTGTGGTGTAAATATTATACGGAGAATTGTAGCTTGGAGATCAGGAAGTGCAGTGTTACTAAAGTACTATCTAGAGAGCTGAGGAAGGTTTGTTGAGGTAGACATTTAGACAGGATGGAGAAAAATAGAATGACTTGGAGGGTGTATAAATCTGCAGTGGAGAGAAGGCAGGGTAGGGGTCGCCCCAGGGTTGGAGAAGGAGGTAAAGGCAGTTTGTGTACGAGGGACCTGAACATCCAGCAGGTGCAATGTGAGTTAAATAGGAGTGGAGGCAAATGTTTTTTGGGACTTGACGAGATGATGGAAAAAGGTTAGCCAGACTTGAGTCCTGGAGATGGTAAGTACAATTCCCACACTGTAAAGGAGGGGTTTGAGATATTTGCTGTTTGGAGGGACATCTGAACTGTTGTATCTGCATGCCTCTGGCAAAACAGTGATAGTGCGAATGATAGTTTAAGTGTTTCTTTTTCGGGTCCCCCTACCTTGGTGAGAGATGGCCAGTGAGTTAACAAAAAAAAAAAATGGCTTTAACACCTATTCATAACTAGTTTTTTACATATTATTATAATCAGAGCAACACTAAAATTTTTTTCTTTTGCAATATTTTAATATTTGGGGTAATATTTTTACATCATTGATTTTCCTAGTACTGAACCCTAAGGTCTCATATTATTTTCAACCCAGTTCCTGTACTGAGAAACAGAGGTATAAATACCAGGCACATTCATTTGACCACAGAGTACTGGGCCATATGATACCACACCAATCTGCAGATATGGTGGACCTATGGGACCAGACATAATCAGAGGGCCACCCGAGTCTCCACTACAAGAATCCTGGCCACTACGTCCTCCTGCACACAGCTATAAGTGAGAGAAAATTATACATGTGTGTTTAAGAAATATACATTAGACATACATAAACATACATATATTATTGATTAGCAGTTTTCTGTGGATGAATATGACATAAATCATACTTAACCTAAACAGGTTGGTGTTATGAGGTGAAGCTTGCTTTCTTTCTTGTTTAAAGTTAGAAATTCGAAAGATACATTAATAGCTTCATTCAACACATCAAATACATTAAGAGATAAACAAGTGATGTGCAGGAAAAATTTCATAGCTGCCAAATCCACTAAACAATTGCAAAAAAGTAAATATGGCATAGCAGACAAAGGCCAACACCAACAACTTGAAGACAATTTCTTTGGTTTGTTAAAAACAGGAAATGGTATGAAAATTGGAAAAATGGAGTCACTTGAGCCATAAAACAAAAATAAAAAGTTAAACAAGTACTAAGCTCAAGTTAAAAGCAAATCATAGAAAAGATAAATCTGTGACCAATTAAAACTACAAGACTGCTGTATGACCTTTGTGTGTTTAGCACTTAAGTTTTTATTATTATTATGCTCAAAACAATCAAAAAAAAGGAAAGTTTTATGGCAGAATCTGAGATCACACAAAAGGAATTAAAAACAAAAATTTAAATAAAAACCAGACTATAGAATTCCAAAAAGTGGACTTGTAAATTAAAGATAAATGAGCTATGCAAATGCACAGCAAGACACTGTTAAGCCAAGGAAATGGAGCTATCTTCCCTATCCTTAGATAATATGTACATGACTGCCTCCAATTTCCCTGAAGATTTATGACCCCCTATGGGTTTAGCACTTCCCCTTAAATAAAATCAAATATGCAAATGAAGTTGGCCAAATAAAATGAGAAAGTGATAAAATATTCATGTGCTTAGCTGAAGGAAAAAGTCCACCTAGCTAACAAGTAGTGAGGACAACTGTAAATATACCTAAGCTATTGTAACTGTTATTGTACTGTTTTCAGCTGTATTAAACAAATTAAAAACAAAAGTGACAGTAGATACAGTACAACAAAATAGTGAGGTCACAACATATTTAGATGATTAAAATATTAATGGTATATGTGCCTGGAAAATTGCAAAGGTTAGTGGATGAGTTTGAGAATGTGTGTAAAGGTAGAAAGTTGAAAGTGAACATAGAAAAGAGTAAGGTGATGAGGGTATCAAATGATTTAGATAAAGAAAAATTGGATATCAAATTGGGGAGGAGGAGTATGGAAGAAGTGAATGTTTTCAGATACTTGGGAGTTGACGTGTCGGCGGATGGATTTATGAAGGATGAGGTTAATCATAGAATTGATGAGGGAAAAAAGGTGAGTGGTGCGTTGAGGTAAATGTGGAGTCAAAAAAAAATTATCTATGGGGGCAAAGAAGGGAATGTATGAAAGTATAGTAGTACCAACACTCCCTTTTATGGATGTGAAGCTTGGGTGGTAAATGAGGAGCGAGGAGACGGTTGGAGGCAGTGGAGATGTCCTGTCTAAGGGCAATGTGTGGTGTAAATATATGCAGAAAATTCGGAGTGTGGAAATTAGGAGAAGGTGTGGAGTTTAAAAAAAGCATTAGTCAGAGGGCAGAAGAGGGGTTGTTGAGGTGGTTTGGTCATTTAGAGAGAATGGATCAAAGTAGAATGACATGGAAAGCATATAAATCTATAGGGGAAGGAAGAGGGTAGGGGTCGTCCTCGAAAGGGTTGGAAAGAGGGGGTTAAAGGAGGTTTTGTGGGCGAGGGGCTTGGACTTCCAGCAAGGGGTGCATGAGCGTGTTAGATAGGAGTGAATGGAGACGAATGATACTTGGGGCCTGACGATCTGTTGGAGTGTGAGCAGGGTATATTTTTGTGAAGGGATTCAGGGAAACCGGGTTTTTTTCTTATATAGTCGGACTTGAGTCCTGGAAATGGGAAGTACAATGCCTGCACTTTAAAGGAGGGGTTTGGGATATTGGCAGTTTGGAGGGATATGTTGTGTATCTTTATACGTATATGTTTCTAAACTGTTGTGTTCTGAGCACCTCTGCAAAAACAGTGATAATGTGTGAGTGTGGTGAAAGTGTTGAATGATGATGAAAGTATTTTCTTTTTGGGGATTTTCTTTCTTTTTTGGGTCACCCTGCCTCGGTGGGAGACGGCCGACTTGTTGAAAAAAAAAAAAAAATGTGCCTGGGGATCTACTGCACCAAATCACCTAAATACCACTAATAACCCAACAAAAAGCTGATATGCAAACTATTACCCATTCCAATGCCAGTCAACACACTCCCCCATTCATTAATCCTTCTTTGGCATCTCCCATGTCCGACTCAGCCTATGCAAAACTCAGTGTGCATAAAAGGCCCTAGGATCTGGCATTAATTGCTTGAAGTATCAAAAGGTCCCCTATCTGCCAATCAATTCAACACTATTGTTAAAAAAGCACCTCATCTTCCTAACATAACTGAAACAGTAATATGCTATGTCAAAACCAGCTAATCCAATTCTATCCCTATTTTTCCAATCTTCCTTCAATTCCCATAGATAACAGGTAACACATCTTGTCCCACTGTGACCACCATTGTTTTGTTTTATTACATGCAAGCTACATCATTTGTACCGAATAAAGAAATACAAATTGTATTGTATTGAACGAGAGGTTTTAAAACGACAGAAGTGATATAAAAAAAAGGAGGACAGAATATATAAACAAGATTAATAGAGTGGTTACAGTGTAAAAGAAAAGCCAATGAGAGTGTGTGAGGTTTTATCAGCAAATTTTGCTGAAAATAAGACAAAGTTTTAGGGTGAGACAAGTAGGCTGAGACAGCCTAGAAGAAATGTTATACTGTAGTTATAAACAAAAGAGGGGAGTTATTAGATGAGGGCGATGGTACTGGGGAGATTAGGGATATTCTGAGTTGTTGAATGTTGAAGAGAGAGAGGAAGTTACTGAAGACAAATGTTTAAAGCAGGTGGTGATATAGATTTGGAATCATTTGTGTATTTGTTCAATATGTGCATGAAAGGGGTAAAGATACCAAGGAATTGACAAAGGGCATGTATAGTTTCTTTTATATAAGATAAAAAAAAAAGGATAAGATAGAATTATTGGGAAATAAGCCTGTTAATTATACTGGGTAAAGTGTATGGAAGTTATTATTAAAATAATTAAAGGTGAGAGAGTAGGACTGCAGATGAACAACATTTAGGGAAGGGCAGGGGATGTGTAGACCAAGTGTTTTCATCAAAACATACAAGCTAGGAGTACTTAGATAAGGATACAAAATGCTTCATTTAATTTATGGATTTAGGAAAGGTACACAACAGGGTGGATAAGGAAGAGTTCTTATGCACAGTGATGCTCAGGTTAGAGTATGTAGGAGGAAGGGAGACTATTTTCCCAGTGAAAATCAGCCTTGGACAGGAATGCATTATGTCACCATACTTGTTGATATATTTATAGATGTGTTTGTAAAAGAAATGAATGCAAAGAGGTGTGTTATTAAAAGATGTTGGACCTGATACAAAGAAATCGTAATGACATGATTGCAAACAAACCTGGGCCATCACGATGATGGCTTTGAGGGGACTTGAGCTAGAGTTCATCATGGCTATGCTGGTGTGAGATTCATCTGTAAAAACTTGCATTTGTGGTCACAGTGGTGCCTACACCTTCCTATGGTGTATAAATATGTCTAGTTGGATGAATCTTATTGTAGCCAGCTGGCCCAGTGACTAACGTGTCGGTCTGGAGTTTTACAACTCACTCAACATTCAATCCCTGCCCGTACCGTGGTTTGTTTGAATTGTGTCATTACAATTTCTTGAGACAAAGTGGGAATTATCACAGTTGTTCTTTGATGATGGTTCTTTTGGGGGATTCTGAAGACAAGTTGCAAAGACTGGTGGACAAATTTGGGAGGGTATAAAAGAAGAAAACTATAAGTGAACATAAAAGACAAGGAGAAAGGTGGTGAGGATAACTAAACGTCTAGGCAGTGGTAGACTGAATACATGTATCAGACTGGAGGTAGGAAGTATAAAGTTGATCTACTTTAATATTTGGGAGAAGGCTAGAGACAGTGGAGATGTCACATTTGAGAATGACGTGTGGTGTAAATATCATGCAGAGAATTCAGTGTGTAGAAATTAAAAGTATTATTCAGAGAGATGAGGAGGGAATGTTTGAAGGTGGCTTGGGCATATAGAGATGATGGAAGGATAGGATGACAAAAGTGTATTAGAGGTAAAGGTCATCCCGGGAATGGTATAAGGGACGAGGTAAAGGCGGCTTTGAATTTTAGGGGCCTGAACATTCAGCAGGCTTGTGTGAACATGCTAGAAATGAATTCAGACAAATGTTTATTTTTAATGGATGTACTGTTGAAGTGTCAGCAATGTATTTATGAAGTGATTCAGTAAAACTGGTTAGACGTACTCAAGTCCTGAAAGTGGGAAGGGCAGCACCTGTACTCTGAAAGTGTTACGGGCATGCTTTAATTCTCTGAGTCACCCTGCTTTCATAAGATATGGCCAATGAGATTTAAAGAATTAAACCCTCAAGGGTCATTCACCTCCCGGGAAAATGAGAGGCAATCAAGTTCAATCCAAGGAGAGGGAAGTCCAATTCCTTGGATCAGGAACCCCTCAGACATCAAGAAACCTCCCTTGAGGGGATGAATTTATACAGTGCATGTAGCTTATTACTTACAGTATATACAGTATTCAAAAAATTTATACACAATTAAACATGCCTAACATTATAATTAAAAAATAGACAAAATGTTATTACTGTACTATTTACCTGTTCATCACTAAGTTCTCCTTTGTAGGTAGCATTACACAGTTCTTTATCAACAATGGGCAACCCGACATGAAGCATCCTATTACTAGCAGTCCCCTTCTCAGTGATACCCCAGCCAGCTGCCCAAGCACCTTGTCGAACACTTATTCTCTGAATATTAAGGCCTTGAGGTGGTAGACATATGGCCCTAACATTTCCTGCAGAAAATCAATTCTGAATTACACTTAATTCTAACAATAATAATTGGTTGTATATTCTATGATAACTTATTAATAACATAAGGAAAATATCTTTAAAGGCTAATGACAAAATATGACTACTGTAATCAGACAGCCCTATAGGGTGCCTTGAAGTGTTTGCCTGATTTTTTTTTTTTTTCCTTCTAACAAGGTTTATAACATGACAACAATTCATACAACTATTGGCATGTAGCATCCAGCAGGGTTGACATGCTATTGGAGTGTGAGCTAGGTAACATTTCTGAAGGGATTCAGGGGGGTCCTGGTAATGGTAAAGACAGTGCCTGCACTTTGAAGGATGGGTGGAGGATGTTGCAATTCGAGTCATTCGGCCTTTAGGGTCTGCACATTTCTCCCAAAATAGCTACTGAGTAATAACAAATGCATTTCCTATTCCAAGACACTATACAGAGAGTCCTCTAATTAACATACTAACAGGTGTGAGGGGGGTGCACAATATTGCCAGTTGTCCATAGACTCCGAATTATGAAATTAATTTTTCATGTCTGTAACAAACCGATAAAGTTCTGAATCAGCGGACTTAGGATACAGGTATTGTAACCTGTAAAACAGTGCAGTATGGTACTATACAGGTACAGTACTGTATTATAAATACAGTACAACATAATACTGTACAGTAATTTTATTGTATGTACTTTACAGTGATTTTATTTATCTTTTTGTGATAGAGAGAGAACTTATAAACTGTTTCTTAAGACCATATTCAAACAAACTTTATAAAGTGGAGTACAGTAAATTATATAATTGCAGTGTTTGACATTTGTAACTGATTTATAGAAACCCCTTGTTATGAAGAGCATTTCAGGCAACTCTAAAACTAAATTATGATTACAATAAGACCCCTGTATCCACAGGTCCAGTATCCGCGGGTCCGGTATCCACGGTTTCAGTTATCTGCAGTTTACCATGGCCAAAAAATAACCCTTAATTTTGCAAAAGTAGTGATGGTGGAAGTTCTTCAAAGCCTAAGAGAAGCTGTGAAGTGCTTTCCGTCAGTAAAAAAATGATAATTCTCCACTTATTGTGCATAATTTATCAATTAAACTTTATGATAGGTATATACGGAGTTAGCTACTATCAGCAGCAGGACCATGGAATGTATCCCCCCCTGGATACAGTGGTCCTACTGTACGTAGCTGCTAAGATATTGCAGGTATTTGGTAATTCAATAAAAAAGTATAATTAGTTATATATTAAGGGTGAAGCTAGATACATGAGATGAAAGAATGATAAACAAGAATAGGAACATTAAAGGTTGAAAGAAATGTTCAGTATAACAAATTGTTGTTAGAATCACATCAAGGAAAAGTGTTTTTTAACAATTGCTTTGCTGGCAGATATAGAGACTCAAGTTTTCTGGGAAAGAGTTCCAGATTTTAGGTCTTCTTATTAACATTGAGTTTTTGTAAAGATTAAGCAGGATGCTGGGTATATCATAAAGATTTGTGTGTCTAGTATTATGCTTATGAGTTCTGTTGCAACCATTAAGAAAGAAACGGGTCCTGGATGTGGACACTCTGGCCAGTGAAGCATAATTGTCAGAAAACAACCAGACTCTTGCTATGGACAAAATCCAGAATTGGACTTTTCTATTTTTGCCCAATAATGTCAACATTTATCTGGCCAATTTTTTTTTTTTGTCCATAATTTCTAAAATCCATTAAATCTTTCAGGGTCAAGACCCCTGATCTCAAACTTGCTCTCAGGGTTGAAGAATTAACCCTTTGAGGGTTTTGGTCGTACTAGTACGTTTTACGCGTAGGGGTTTTTGACGTACTAGTACTCATAAATTCTAGCGGCCTCAAATCTAGTGGGAGAAAGCTGGTAGGCCTTCATATGAAAGAATGGGTCTATGTGGTCAGTGTGCACAGTCTAAAAAAAATCCTGCAGCACACAGTGCATAATGAGAAAAAAAAAACTTTGACCATTTTTTTTTAATAAATCAGCGACTTTGCAGTGTATTTTCGTATGGTATTTATTGTTGTATTCTAGTTTTCTTGGTCTCATTTTATAGAATGGAAGACATATTAAAGAAATTGAGATGATTTTGACTGGTTTTACAATGAAAGGTGCCTTGAAATTGAGCTCAAAGTAGCAGAAATGTTCGATTTTTACCAAACTTCAAAAGTAACAAATCGTGCCAAGCGTGCAATACACGTCAACTGATGAGTCTAATATTCTTATACAAGTGCACCAATAATATTATACCATTTTTTACACTAATGCAGTAGTCTGCATAACAGTAAATCTTATATTTTTGTGAGAATAAAAATTCAAAGTGGAAAGCAAAAGAATATAAGAGGGGCCTTGAGACGTGACTAATGACTAGAGGAAATGTCATTTTAGTGCCAGGAATGTCTTTCTTGTTTATTCTGGACCCTATTCGGAAATTGGCATCTTTTGAAATTTTTGTGAAATTGGCAAAATTGCTAAATTCTGACCACTGTACTGGATAGTTGATTTATAAATGGGTGGTTTCTTGCACCCATTCGATAGAAAAAATGGAGTTCTAGCGAAATATTCATGTTTTTTGTCGACTAGTACAGTGAAATTGGCCGAAAATGGGGCTCAAAGTGGGCAAAATCGCCGATGCGTAAATATCGCTGAGACCGCTAACTTTGCGAGAGCATAATTCCGTAAGTTTTCTCATATCAAATTTCAAACTTTTGTTGTCTTTATGATCGGAAAAGATTCTCTATCTTTTCATAAGAGAAAATAATTTTTTTTTTGTTTTTAAATTTGGCCGACCCTGAGAACGAGTTTCGGAGAGGGCCTGTCGACCCTCAAAGGGTTAAAAAAAAAAAAAAAAAAAAAAAAATTATGATATAGAATTTTTTTCCAAAATTAATGAAACCAAAAGTACGAAATTTGATGGAAAACTTACGGAATTACGCTCTCACAAAGTTAGCGGTCTTGGTGATATTTACGCATTGATGATTTTGCCCAGTTTATGCCCTATTTTTGGCGAATTCCATTGTTCCAGTTGACTAAACTCATAGCTCTTTTGCTAGTATTCCTTCTATTCTACTCATTGAGTACAGTGGCCCTCCCTTTTCATTGGGCTCTGTTTTCGCAAATTTCAGTTATCGGCAACTTTTTTTCATAAAAATATTGACTCAGTTTTCGTTACTTTCCTCTCTTCTCGTCAGTGGTATGGTACCTGTCCAAGTGCTGCACGCACACAAAGCCTCCCACACACGCATTCTGAGGCAGTGTTGCTTTGTTTCTCGGTTAGTAAACGTTATCCTGTGAGGTCACAGGAACACTTTGTAATAATTCATTGTTTTTTGCACTTGTTTATTCTGTGCGACTACTATATAAGCCACCATGGGCCCAAAGAAAGCTGCTAGTGCCTGTCCTTTGGTAAAGTAAGTGAGAAACACAATAGAATTAAAGAAAAAGATTGTAGAAAAACACGAAAGTGGTGGTGGAAGAGGGTGGTAGTGATGGTGGTAGAGGGTGGTAGTGATGGTGGTAGAGGGTGGTAGTGATGGTGGTAGAGGGTGGTAGTGATGGGGGTTTAGAGGGGTAGTGATGGTGGTAGAGGGTGGTAGTGATGGTGGTAGAGGGTGGAGTGATGGTGGTAGAGGGTGGTAGTGATGGTGGAAAGGGGGTTTGGGTATGATGGTAGAGGGTGGTAGTGATGGTGGTAGGGGGTTTGGTAGTGATGGTGGTATGGGGGGTAGTGATGGTGGTAGAGGGTGGTAGCGGTTGTGATGGTGCAAAGGGTGGTAGTGATGGTGGTAGAGGGTGGTAGAAGTTGTGATGGTGGTTAGGGTGGTAGTAATGGTGGTAGAGGGTGGTAGTAATGGTGGTAGGGGTGGTAGTAATGGTGGTAGGGGTGGTAGTAATGGTGGTAGAGAGTGGTAGTAATTGGTGGTAGTAATGGTGGTAGAGGGTGGTAGTAATGGTGGTTAGTGATGGTGGTAGAGGGTGGTAGTGATGGTGGTAGGGGGGGGTAGGTTGGTGGTAGAGGGTGGTAGTGATGGTGGGTAGAGGGTGGTAGTGATGGTGGTAGCGATGGTGGAGTGATGGTGGTAGTAAAGGTGGTAGAGGGGGTAGTGATGGTGGTAGAGGGTGGTAGTGATGGTGGTAGAGGGGGGTAGTGATGGTGGTAGAGGGGGGTAGTGATGGTGGTAGAGGGTGGTAGTGTTTGGTGGTAAGGGGGTAGTGATGGTGGTGAGGGGGTTAGCAGTTGTGATGGTGGTAGTGATGGTGGTGAGGGTGGTAGCAGTTGTGAGGGTGCAAAAGGGGTAGTGAATTGGGGGTAGAGGGTGGTAGCAGTTTGTGATGGTGCTAAAGGGGGGTAGAGGGTGGTAAAAGGAAAGTTGTAATGGTGGTAGAGGGTGGTAGTAATGGTGGTAGAGGTGGTAGTTTGGTGGTAGAGGGTGGTAGTAATGGTGGTGAGGGTGGTAGTGATGGTGGAAAGAGGGTGGTAGTTGTAGTGATGGTGGTAGTGGTTGTGATGGTGGTAGTGGTTGTGATGGTGGTATTGGGTGGTAGTGATTGTGGTAGAGGGTAGAGCTGCAAGAGGTCTCTGGACATTTTTTTTTGTGTGACAGGGGTCCAGTGACTCTCAAGCTGGTCTTAGTGCCATTAAAAAACAAAGAAGGGAAGTAACCCAGGATAAGGACTTGGTACCTGAAGTCTTTATGGATGGAGATTTCCCTTCCAAACAATAATCAGTCCTCCCTCTCCCTTCCTCCCTGTCTTCCATACATCAACAAGGTCTTCAATAAAGGTAAGTGTGATGTTAAATGTTCATTTATACATGTTATTAGTGCTTTATAATATATTTATCATTCTTTTCTGCATGTAAATCTATATTTAATCTAAAAAAAATAGCTTTTGTTAATACTTTTAGGAGTCTGGAACGGATTAATTGGATTTACATTATTTCTTATGGGGAAAATGGTTTCAGTTTTTGTCATTTTCACATTTCATCAGACTCACTGGAATGGATTAATGATGAAAACCACCCATTTACCTATTTCAACTACCCAATAAAGTAATCAGAAATCAGCAAGTTGGCCAATTTCACACAAAATTAAAAAATTGCCAATTTAAAAATAGGGTCCAGAATAAACAATGTAGACATTCCTTGCACTAAAAAAATTTCCTCTGTTCCTTAGTCACATCTCCAAACCCCTCTTACATTATGCTTGTTTTCCATTTTGAATTTTTATTCACACAAAAATAGAATACTACAGTGGAACCTCTACTTGCGAGCGTGTCCACGTGCGAGTTTTTCCAAATACGAGCAGTCGATGGGTCGATTTTTTGCTTCCATACGCAAGCAAAATTTCCACAAGCGAGCAGACCTCAAGGCAGGTTCCTTGACACTGGTGAGGGGCTCTTGCTCTTGATCTCGGGAATTGTATCTCGTTTGTTTGTTTATTGAAACTTGGGCAATGTATGATGGAAAGATGCTTCTTAACATACACCAAAAATGAAAGAAATCTAAGCATAAATAATGGAGTTCACTTCTCAGCAATTAGCCACCCCTTAGCGGTAATTTCGAATGGTTTTTATGGTTGTATTCTCGTTTTTTTGGTCTCATTTGATAGAATGGAAGATATATTACAGAAATAGATATGATTTTGATTGCTTTCATGACGAAAAGTGCCTTGAAATTGAGCTCAACCTAGGAGAAATGGTCCATTCCTTGACTATTTCAGAGTAAACAAATGACCTCACTGGCCATTCCAATATGCAGTCGTGAATGGGTTGACATATTTATACAATTATTGCAATAAGGAATAACAGTAAATCTTATATTTTTAGTGAATAAAAATTACAAATAATTTATATAATAATAATAATAATAATAACGATAATGATAAAAATAATAATAATAATAATAATAGTAATAATAATAATCCTCCATGGGGAAGTGGAACAGAATTCTTCCTCCATAAGCCATGCGTGTTGTAAGAGGCGACTAAAATGCCGGGAGCAAGGGGCTAGTAACCCCTTCTCCTGTATATATTACTAAATTTAAAAAGAGAAACTTTAGTTTTTTCTTTTGGGCCACCCCGCCTCGGTGGGATACGGCTGGTATGTTGAAAGAAAGAAGAAGAATAATAATAATAATATAATATGAATAATACCAATATATATAATAGTAATAATAATAATAATAATAAAATATGTCAATAAAATAACACTAAAATGCAGTTTTTAGCACAACAAAGAAGGGAGCGGTTGTGGCCGCCTCCACCTGTAATATATACATATTTTATTCATTCATCGAGTAAATATATATTTTATGTATATTAATATTGCTAGTTATGTCATAATTAATGAACTTATATATAAATAAGCCGATAGATGGATATTAGCGAAATATTCAGAAGGTACAGTGGACCCCCCCTTAACGTCACCTCCAATGCGACCATTATGTATTATTTATGTAATGCGTATTGTACAGTGTATGTTTGGGGTCTGATGATAATCTACTTTCAAATAACTTTTATGGAAAAAATTTGTCGTACTAGCACTGAATCATACTATGGAATGAAAAATTCGTTAACCAGGGGTCCACTGTATTTTGCCCGGTCTCCAGACAAACTTTCGTCCACCGCCGACACCGCCCATACCACTACATGAATGACATACAGTGGACCCTCGCCTAATGATGGCTTCGCATAACGTTAAATCTGCCTAGCGATACATTTTAACGCAAAAATTTTGCCTCGCCTAGCGCTAAAAAACTCTCCCAACGCAATTCGTCCGAGACGCGTCCACGTGCGGCCTGAGCCAGCCTCACTTGTTCCATGGGTGGCAGTGTTTACAACCAGCCTCCGCAGTCACATCCAAGCATACAATCAGAACATGTAGTATTATCACAGCGTTTTTTGTGATTTCACCTGCAAAATAAGTGACCATGGGCCCCAAGAAAGCTTCTAGTGCCAACCTTACAGGAATAAGGGTGAGAATTACTATGGATATGAAGAAAGAGATCATTGCAAAGTATGAAAGTGGAGTGCGTGTCTCCGAGCTGGCCAGGTTGTATAGTAAACCCCAATCAATCATCGCTACTATTGTGGCCAAGAAAACGGCAATCAAGGAAGCTGTTCTTGCCAAAGGTGCAACTTTGTTTTCGAAACAGAGATCGCAAGTGCTCAAAAATGTTGAGAAACTGTTATTGGTGTGGATAAACGAAAAACAGATAGCAGGAGATAGCATCTCTCAAGCGATCATATGTGAAAAGGCTAGGAAGTTGCATGAGGATTTAATTAGAAAAATGCCTGCAACTAGTGGTAATGTGAGTGAATTTAAGGCCAGCAAAGGTTGGTTTGAGTGATTTAAGAATCGTAATGGCATACATAGTGTGATAAGGTATGGTGAGGCTGCCAGTTCGGACCACAAAGCAGCTGAAAAACATGTGCATGAATTCAAGGAGTGCATAGACAGTGAAGGACTGAAACCTGAACAAGTGTTCAATTGTGACGAAACAGGCCTGTTTTGGAAGAAAATGCCAAGCAGGACCTACATTACTGAGGAGGAAAAGGCACTCCCAGGACATAAGCCTATGAAAGACAGGCTTACTCTGTTGATGTGTGCCAATGCTAGTGGTGATTGCAAAGTGAAGCCTTTATTGGTGTATCACTCTGAAACTCCCAGAGCGTTCAGGCAAAAGAATATCCTCAAGGCTAATTTGTGTGTGCTGTAGAGGGCAAACCAGTAAGGCATGGGTCACTAGGGACTTTTTCTATGACTGGTTACACCATGCATTTGCCCCCACTGTGAAAAATTACCTAATTGAAAATAAATTTGACCTTAAGTGCCTCCTGGTATTAGACAATGCTTCTGGTCATCCTTCAGACATGGCAGAGCGACTTTCTGCAGACATGAGCTTCATTAACATCAAGTTTTTGCCCCCTAATACCACTCCTCTCCTGCAGTCCATGGACCAGCAGGTCATTGCAACTTCAAAAAACTGTACACAAAAGCTCTGTTTGAAAGGTGCTTTGTAGTGACCTCAGAAACTCAATTGACTAAGAAAGTTTTGGAGAGATCACTTTAATATCCTCAACTGTGTAAACCTTATAGGCAAGGCTTGGGAGGGAGTGACTAAGAGGACCTTGAACTCTGCTTGGAAGAAACTGTGGCCAGAATGTGTAGACAAAAGGGATTTTGAAGGATTTGAGGCTAACCCTGAGAAGCATATGCCAGTTCAGGAATCAACTGTGGCACTGGGGAAGTCCTTGGGGTTGGAGGTTAGTGGGGAGGATATGGAAGAGTTGGTGGAGGAGGACAATGAAGAACTAACCACTGATGAGCTGCTAGATCATCTTCAACAGCAAGAGGCCACACCTGAGGAAACTGCTTCGGAGGAGGGGAGAGAGAAATTGAAGAAGTTGCCTACTTCAAAGATTAAGGAAACTTGTGCCAAGTGGCTTGAAGTGCAAACCTTTATGGATGAAAATCACCCTCACACAGCTATTGCAAGCCGTGCTGGTGACTATTACACTGACAATGTTGTGAAACACTTTAGGAAAGTCATAAAGGAACGAGAGGTACAGGCCTCTATGGACAGATATGTTGTGCAACAGAAGTCCAGTGACTCTCAAGCTGGTCCTAGTGGCATTAAAAGAAGAAGGTAAGTAACCCCGGAAAAGGACTTGCTACCTCAAGTCGTAATGGAAGGGGATTCCCCTTCTAAACACTAAGACCATCCACACTCTCCCCTCCTCCCATCCCATCAGTCATCACCAGATCTTCAAAAAATGTAAGTGTCATGTAACTGTGCATGTCTTCTTCAGTTTGTGTTTTTTTTTTTTTTTTCAACAAGTCGGCCATCTCCCACCGAAGCGGGGTTGCCCCAAAAAAGAAAAAAAACCCCCAAAAAAGGGAAAATGCTTTCATATTTCTTAAAACTTTCCCCCACCTAACTTTTTATCATGTTTTTGCGACCCTTGCTCAAAATTAAAAAACAGTTTTAAAAGCATACAAAAAAAAGATAAAACAACAATCCCCCCAAAACTGCCAATACCCCAAAAAACCCTCCTTTAAAGTGCGGGGCATTGTCCCTTCCCCAAATTTCCAGGATAAGTCCAACATATGAAAATAACCGTTTTTCCCTGAACCCCTTAACTAAATTTTCCCTGCTCCCCCCCAACAGATTGTAAGGCCCCCAAGTACCATTCGTCTCCTTTTCACCCCAAATTTAAACACGCCTCACGCACGCTTGCGGGAAGTCCAAGCCCTTTCCCAAAAAAACCTTTTTACCCCCTCTCCCCAAACCCTTTTAAAGGACGACCCTACCTTCCCCTTCCCTTTCCCCCTATAGATTTATATGTTTTCCATGTCTTTCTATTTTGGATCCATTCTCTTAAATGCCCAAAACCACCTAAACAACCCCTCTTCTCCCCTCTGATAATACTTTTTTAACCTAAACCTTTTCCAAATTTTCCCCACCTCTGAATTTTCTGCAAAATATTTAAAACTCCCTTTTCCCCTTTAGACGGGAACATCTCCCTGCCCCCAAACCCGTTCCTCGCCCCTGCTTTTTTCCCCCCAAAGTTTTCCCCCCAACCCCTTTAAGAGTTTTGGGTTTTTTTTTCATTCTTTCATACATTCCTTTTTTGGCCTCCATAGATAACTTTTTTTGCCTAACATATCCCTTTCAACTTCTACTTACATTTAGGTAACACTACACAAATTTACACTTTTATTTATACACACTCTCTGATTTTTCTTTGTTTTTATTTTAAAATAGTTCTTGGTTTTTTAAATTTTTCCTTTTTTATCCAGGGGGAAGTGGAAAAAAGAATCTTTTTTCCCCGAAAACCCAAAGCTTTGTTTAAAAGTAAACAAAAAATCCCGGGAACAATGGGCTAGAAACCCCCTTTTCCTGTAAAGATTAATAAAAGAAAAAGGGAAAAGAAAATTGTAAAAAGGGGGAAAGTTGTTTGGGCGGGGGTTTGTTGTGCAGATGATAAGAAAGAGAAATTTTGTGGATGTTATAAATGAGAAGAAGCTGGTTTGGCCCTGGTTTTTAAGTGAAACAAAGCTGAAGGGGGTGGGGAGTTTCAGTGGAGAGGAAATAAATGGGATTAGGTCGGGGGTTTAAAAAGAGTTAGACCCTTAAAGAAGGAGTAGCAATAATGTTGAAGGATAAGTTTATGGCAGGAAAAGGGGGGGACTTAAATTTGTTTTTAATTTAAAGGGAAATTATGTGGAGTAAAATAAAGATTGGATGTGAAAAGGGGTTTTATAAAAAGGTGTAGGGCACCTGGGGGAAGAGGAATTTGTAGAGGGAGAGAGAGAGTTTTTGGGAAAAATTTTGGGAGTGAATCCCGGGGGGGAGTTTTAAATAAAGTTTTTGGGGGTTTAAGGGGTGGTTGGGGATTTTAATGTAAAGTGGGTAAAATGTTATGGGGGGAAAAGTAGTGGGAAATTTTGGGGGGTGCCAGGGGGAAAATGTAAATGGGGAGCCTTTAATTGAGCTTTGTTTTAGAAAAAAATTTGGTAATAAGTAATACATATTTTAGAAAAAGAGGAAAAATAAATATACAAGGTATGTTTGTAGCCGTAATAAAAGAAATTTATTAGTTTATGTATTGGGGGAAATAAAAAGGTTGATGGGTAGGCCCGGATGTAAATTTTATAGAGGGGGAAAACCTGATATTTTGGATCATTATTTATTTTGTAGTACAGTTAAAAGTAAAGGGGTTTAGAGGGGGAAAAAAAACCGGGAAAGGGGTTGGCAAAAAAAGGGTAAGAGGGAGGAAAAAAGGGGTTTGTATAAAAAAAGGGGGAGGGGAATTTTGGGGGGAGATTTAAGCGACTATTGGCAAAAAAGGTGGGCTATTTGAAAAAGGTGAGTATTTGGGGGGGTTGAAGAGGGGGGGAATAGTTTTTAAAAATGCAGTATTAAAAAATGGGGGGCAGAAGGGGGGGTTTTAGGAGGGGGGGCGGAGGAAAGAGGGTGATTGGTGGAATGATGAATTTTTAAAAAAGGGTTTTGTGTTTTTAAAAGGAAAAAAGGAGTTAGGGAGAGTTTTTAAAAGAGAAGGGGTTGTTATAAGAAAAGGGGCAAAGGAAAATTGGAGGGGGGAAAAGGGGGGGAAAAGGGTAAAGGAGAGGTGGTGGGGGGAAGGAAGGTGAAAAAGGAGAGCAAAATGATAGAGGGGGGAGAGGCACTGTCCAAAAAATTTTTTTAATGAAAAAAAGGGAAAAAATTTTGGAGTGGGTTAAAAAAGTTAAGAAAGCCTAGGGGAAAAAAAGGGTTTTTTTGTCATTTTAAAAACAGATTTTAGGGGAGTTAGTGGGAGGGGGGGAGATGGAGGTATTGGGTAGAGGGCGAAAATTTTTTTGGGGGAAAATTTTTTAAAGGTTAAGGAAGAAAAGGGGCCCAAAAATTTCATGCACTGGTCGGGAGGTATACCTTTCTTTTAGGAGTAAAGGAAGAGCAGAAGGGTTGTGTGGGGGAGGTACGGGGAAGGGGGATTACGTAAAAGGGAAAAGGGGGGTTTTAAACAGCTGGAAACTGTGGGATCATGACAGAAAAGTTAAAAGCAGGGGGGGATATAGTGTTGGAGTGGTTGGTACTTTTTTTTTAATAAAAAATTTTTGAAAAAAGGGGGAAAGGTTTCTAGGGGTTGGGGAGGAAAAGGCCCGTATAGTCCCTTTATATAAAGGGGAAAAGGGGGCAAAAGGGGACTTTAAAAATTATAGAGGAATAAGGGTTCCCGAGTATACCCCGGAAAAAAGGGGGCGGTTTGGTTATAATTGAAAGAAAATTTGAGGGAAGGAAAAGAATGTGGATTGCGGAAAGGCAAGGAGGTTTTAGAGTGGGGGAGGGGATGTGTTTGATCAGGTGTTTACATTGAAGCATATATTTTTTGAACCCGTATTTAGATAAAGATAGGGGAAGGGTTTTTTTTTGCATTTTTGGATTTTGAAAAGGCATATGATAGGTGGATTTGAAAGGGGCAATGTGGGGAGGTTGCAAAGTATTGAATAGGTGGTTTAAATTTTAAATTTCTGGGAAAGAGTTTTTATGAGGATAGTTTTGGGGCATGTTAGGGGGTGTAGAAAAAGAGGGAGACACTTCCCGGTAAAAAATGGTCTTTGGAAAAGGATGGTAATTTTCACCATGGGTTTTTTAATTTTATTTATGATTTGGGGGTTTTAAAAGGGGTAAAAGCTAGGGTTTTGGGAGGGGGGGGATTAAAAATTTTTGGGGGGCAAATTCAAAATGGGAAAAGGGCACAGTTACCCTTTTTTCTGATGATAATGTTTCCCTTTTGGGAGATTCTAAAAAAAAAATTGCAAAGGTTAGGGAGGGGTTTGGGAATGTGTGTAAAGGGAGAAAATTGAAAGTGAAAAATAGAAAAGAGTAAGGGTTTTAAGGGTGTTTAAATGATTTAGATAAAGAAAAAATTTGGGTATCAAATTGGGGAGGGGAGTTTTGGAAGAAGTTTATTTTTTTCGATACTTGGGGGGGTTGACGGTCGGGGGATGGATTTATGAAGGATGGGTTTAAATCATAAAATTTGATGAGGGAAAAAGGTGAGTGGTGCGTTGAGGTATATGTGGAGTCAAAAAACGTTATCTATGGAGGCAAAGAAGGGAATGTATGAAAGTATAGTAGTACCAACACTCTTTATGGGTGTGAAGCTTGGGTGGTAAAGCAGCAGCGAGGAGACGGTTGGAGGCAGGGGAGATGTCCTGTTTAGGGCAATGTGTGGTGTAAATACTATGCAAAAAATTCGGATGTGGAAATTAGGAGAAGGTGTGGATTTTAATAAAAGTATTAGTCAGAGGGCAGAAGAGGGGTTTGTTGAGGGGTTTGGTCATTTAGAGAGAATGGATCACAGTAGAATGACATGGAAAGCATATAAATCTTTTAGGGGAAGGCAGGCGGGGTAGGGGTCCGTCCTCAAAAGGGGTTTGGGAAAGAGAGGGGGTAAAGGAGGTTTTGTGGGTAAGGGGCTTGGGAAATTTCCCAGCAAGCGTGCGTGAGCGTGTTAGATAGGAGTGAATGGAGACGAATGGTACTTGGGACCTGACGATCTGTTGGAGTGTGAGCAGGGTAATATTTAGTGAAGGGATTCGGGGAAACCCGGTTATTTTCATATAGTCGGACTTGAGTCCTGGAAAGGGGAAGTACAATGCCTGCATTTTTAAAGGAGGGGTTTGGGATATTGGCATTTGGAGGGATATGTTGTGTATCTTTATATGTTTATGCTTCTAGACTGTTGTATTCTGAGCACCTCTCCCAAAAACAGTGAAAAAGTGCGAGTGTGGTGAAGTGTTGAATGATGATAAAAGTTTTTTTCTTTTTTGGGATTTTCATTCTTTTTGGGTCCCCCTGCCTCGGTGGGAGAAGGCCCGACTTGTTGAAAAAAAAAAAAAAAAAAAAAAAAAATAATATACCTCAACGCACCACTCACCTTTTTTCCCTCATCAATTCTATGATTAACCTCATCCTTCATAATCCATCCGCCAACACGTCAACTCCCAAGTATCTGAAACATTCACTTCTTCCATACTCCTCCTCCCCAATTTGATATCCAATTTTTCTTTACTAAATCATTTGGGTACCCTCATCACCTTACTCTTTTCTATTTTTCACTTTCAGCTTTCTACCTTAAAACACATTCCCAAACTCATCCACTAACCTTTGCAATTTTTCTTAGAATCTCCCATAAGCACAGTATCATCAGCAAAAAGTAAATGTGTTAATTCCATTTTGTATTTGATTCCCCATAATTTAATCCCACCCCTCTCCGAACTCCCTTGCATTTACTTCTTTTACAATCCAGCTATAATTATATTAATATATTAAAATTTTTAGTTCATATGGGTAAAAAAATTTTTTTGCCATTTTGGGGGTTCTTTGCACGGAATTTAATTTGATTTCCATTATTTCTTATGGGGAAAATTAATTCACCTAACGATAATTTCGCCTAATGTTGAGCTCTCAGGAACGGATTAATAGCGTTAGGCGAGGGTCCACTGTATTTTATTCATTCTAGAGTATATATCATGTTTCTATGTTATTTATATTGTTTATTATGTCATAGATGAAGTGAGATAGATAAATAAGCCATTGAGTTGATATTAGCGAAATTACTGAAGTACAGAATTCCACTGGGTACGAGATTCTTATATTGCATTTCTATTATTTAAATGAGGAAAATTGACTCTGCAAATGAGCAAATCCAGTTGCGAGCAAGGTCATGGAATGGATTAAACTCGCAAGTAGAGGTTCCACTGTATTTACTTTTATGCATACTACTGAATTACTGTAATATTTGTATAATGTCAGTGCATCCCTAAATGCATATCAAACCGGCAAGCTAGACACGTATTGGACAAGTGACTTCATTTGTGTACTCTGGAATATCAGCAAAAATCAAGCATTTCCACTATTTTGAGCTAATATTTCAAGCTACTTTCAGTTTCCTTGAGGGAACCAATCAAATTTTCTTCTCTATTTCTTATTAAATCTTCCATTCTATCAAATGAGAATACAACCATAGAAACCATATGAAAACACACTGCAAAGTCACTGTTTTAAACCAAAAAACCGATTGCAGTTTTTCTCATTAAGCACTGCGTGCTGCCAGATTTTTTTACATGGTGCACACTTACCGCATAGACCCATTCTCTCATATCTAGGCTCAAATTAACTGCTCACAGCTTACATGAGCGAGCTGAGCTCATGGCATTGTACTACAGGACTGACACTGCTTGAAAGCCATTATATAATTGGACCGACACCAAAGGGCTAAATGGGGATCCGTTACTTAGAGGTCTGACTGTACTTCAGTGGGAAATGGCTAGTTAGGAAAATAAATTGATGTCAGGGAATGATACCAAAATTTTTACCAATACTAATACTCAGTTTTAGACAGATACCGCTACAAACCGATCTTGATGCTCAATTTTAGGTCAATACTGATATTTTAGCACATCTGAATCAGGGCCACAGTATAGAATATAAACAACTTCATTTGAAGGCATTTCCACAACTTTATTCTTCAGTGACCACATGAAAAAACTAAATGAATCCTAGAAGTTCAAACCTATATGCCTAGCAACACTGCATCAAAAAACACTGTGGAGCTTTTAACCCTTTGAGGATTTCGGCTGTACTAGTACGGCTTACGACCCAGGGTTTTTGACGTACTAGTACGCCTAAATTCTAGCGCCCTCAAATCTAGTGGGAGAAAGCTGGTAGGCCTACATATGAAAGAATGGGTCTATGTGGTCAGTGTTTACCTGGAGTTTACCTGGAGAGAGTTTCGGGGGACAACGCCCCCGGGCCCGGTCCGGGACCAGGCCTCCTGGTGGATCAGCCCCTGATCAACCAGGCTGTTGCTGCTGAGCTGCCACGCAACCAACGTACGAGCCACAGCCCGGTGATCAGGATGACTTTAGGTGCTTGTCCAGTGCCTGGCTTGATGATGCCTGGGGTCTGTTGGTAATCCCCTTATGTGTTGCTGGAGGGCAGTTGAACTGTCTTCGGGCCCTGACACTTATTGTATGGTCTCTTAACGTGCTGTGACACCCTACTTTTTCATTGGGGGGATGGTGCATCGTCTGCCAAGTCTTTTGCTTTCGTAGTGAGTGATTTTCGTGTGCATGGTTCGGTACTAGTCCCTCTAGGGTTTTCCATGTGTATATAAGCATGTATCTCTCCCTCCTGCGGTCCAGGGAATACAGGTTTAGAAACCTCAAGCGCTCCCAGTAATTGAGGTGTTTTATTCTCCGTTATGCGCGCCGTGAATTGAGTTCTCTGTACATTTTCTAGGTCGGCAATTTCACCTGCCATGAAAGGTGCTGTTAGAGTGCAGCATATTCCCAGGCTCCTAGATAGAACAAGTGACCTTGAAGAGTGTCATCATGGGCTTGGCCTCCTAGTTTTGACAGGTTCTCATTATCCATCCTGTCATTTTTCTAGCAGATGCGAATGATTACAAGTTATGGTCCTTGATGGCGAGATCTCCGACATTAATCACTCCCAGGTCTTTGTCGTTGTTGTTCTCGCTCTATTTGTGTGGCCTGGAATTTGTTTTGTACCTTGATGAGATTTAAATTCCTCATGTTTTACCATAATCTGAGTAATTGAAAATTTCTCATCGTTGAAACTTCTTTTGTTTTCACAGCCCACTGAAAGATTTGGTTGATGTCCGCTGGTCTTGCTGTGTCTGCAATGGAAGACACTGTCATGCCAGATTCGGTGTTCTGCAAAGGAAGACACGGTGCTGTGGCTGGACAGCTTGTCTATGTCGGATATGAGGTTGAGCGAACAAGGATGGGAGCTTGTAATGTGCTTGTGGAACAGAGCTTTTCACCGTAGCTGCCCTCGGACTTTACTCTGTTGACGAATACTATCTGGTTATGTTAGTGAGGAAATTATAGATCCATCGGACAGACTTTTCCTGTTATTCCTCTTTGCACGCTTTTGTGCGCTATTACGCCATGCGGTCACACTTGTCGATGGCTTTTGCAAAGTCTTTTTTTATTACAATCCGCATTCTTTATGTCTTCTAGTGCATTTAGGACTTGTCGTAGGGTACAATTAGTTGAGACAGACACGGGAGCGACCTGTTCTAAACCTGTTGTGCCCTGGGTTGGTAACTGATGGGTTTCTAGATTGGGTGGTGTCTTGCTTATTCGGACCTTTTCAAGATTTTATTGATATGGGGGTGTTAGTGCTATTGGTCTGTAGTTCTTTGCTATTGCTTACTGCCCCTTTGTGGAGTGGGGCCCTATGTCTGTTGTTTTTTGTAATGAGGGACGACCCCAAGTGTCCATTGCTCTCTCCATAGGATGGAAAAAGGGCTCGTGATAGCGGGCTTTTGCAGTTCCTTGATGAACACAGAGTTCCATGAGTCTGGCCCTGGGGCAGAGTGCATGGGCATGTCATTTATCGCCTGTTCGAAGTCATTTGGCGTCAGGATAACATCGGATAGGCTTGTGTTAATCAAATTTTGTGGCTCTCTCATAAAAAATTCATTTGATCTTCGACTCTCAGTCTGGTTAGCGGCTTGCTAAAAACTGAGTCATATTGGGACTTGAGTAGCTCACTCATTTCCTTGCTGTCATCTGTGTAGGACCCATCTTGTTTAAGTAGGGGCCCAATACTGGACGTTGTTCTCGATTTTGATTTGGCATAGGAGAAGAAATACTTTGGGTTTCTTTCGATTTCATTTATGGCTTTTAGTTCTTCCCGCGATTTCTGACTCCTAAAGGATTCTTTTAGCTTAAGTTCGATGCTTGCTATTTCTCTGACCAGTATAAAAAAAATCCTGCAGCACACAGTGCATAATGAGAAAAAAAAAACTTTGACCGTGTTTTTGGAATAAAACAGCAACTTCGCACTGTATTTTCGTATGGTATTTATTGTTGTATTCTAGTTTTTTTGGTCTCATTTTATAGAATGGAAGACATATTACAGAAATTGAGATGATTTTGACTGGTTTTACAATGAAAAGTACCTTGAAATTGAGCTCTAAGTAGCAGAAATGTTCGATTTTTACCAAAGTTCAAAAGTAAACAAATCATGCCAAGCGTCCAATACTCGTCAACTGGTGAGTCTAATATTCTTTCACAAGTGCACTGATATTATTTATACCATTTCTACACTAATGCAGTAGTCTGCATAACAGTAAATCTTCTATTTTTTGTAAGAATAAAAATTGAAAGTGGAAAGCCAAAGAAATATAAGAGGGGCCTGGGGATGTGACTAATAAACAGAGGAAATGCTATTTTAGTGCCAGGAATGTCTTTCTTGTTTATTCTGGACTCTATTTGGAAATTGGCATCTTTTGAAATTTGTGTGAAATTGGCAAAATTGCTAAATTCTGACCATTGTACTGGATAGTTGAAATCAGTAAACGAGTAGTTTCTTGTACTCATTCAATAGGAAAATGGAGTTCTAGAGAAATAGTTATGATTTTTGTCGACTAGTACACTGGAACTGGCCGAAAATAGGGCTCAAAGTGGGCAAAATCACAGATGCGTAAATATCGTCGAGACCGCTAACTTCACTAGAGCATAATTCCGTAAGTTTTCCATCAAATTTCATACTTTTGGTGTCATTATGATTGGGGAAAGATTCTCTATCTTTTCATAAGAAAAAATAATTTTTTTTTTTTAAATTTGGCCGACCCTGAGAACAAGTCTCGGAGAGGGCCTGTCGACCCTCAAAGGGTTAAAGTCTACATTCCATTCTGTAAGATGGATGGACACCCAAATTTGGTTTAGGCCTAACCACAATAGTCATTTAATGGAAAATTCTTAAGATTATGTCAAACCTCTAAATATTAAGAGGTTTGGGGTACCATTATTCACTTACCTCCAGAGAGATCTATAGGTCTATTAAGTCTTATGAGACCAATATCATCAGAAAACTTTACTCTAGTATCATAATCAGGATGAGTTACGACTGCCTCAGCAGTGAAGTTCTGGGCAGGGAGTGAGCAATACTCATCTCCCAGGCGTGTCATGTAGCAGTCTGGGTCAGTTTTTATATCCCATTCTCCTAACCGGATGACCTCACTAGAATGAAAATGAACACTTGAATAATAAAAATATGCATTAAGCTAATTATACATTCTGATGAATAAATGCAATGTGAAAGTTCCTCAACTGAAGTCTTTAATGTTTAATCATAACACTTCTTACATTTAGTAATCATTGCACTTCTTCCCATTAATTTGTGAAAATTAAAAATGTATACAATTGTAAGAAAATGCATTACGCTTTTAATTTACTTAACTAAAATTAAAATGCTCAACTACCCATGAGTCATGCAATGTCAATAAACAGTTAATACAAGTACAGTGGTCCCTTGAGTTCCAATATTAATCTGTTCCAGAAGACGTATTGTACCTGCAAACCATTGCAACTCAAACCGCTATGGTAGTACATTCCAAGACTCCAAAAGTGCAACTCATACTGTACCTTACACACTGTCAGATATAACCTGCAGCCACTATCTCCCTTCATCTACTTCTCTCTTATCTACAATCACAACACTCTTTTCATCTCTATGATAATTTCTTTGTCCTTTTTACTAGCTTAGATTCATCAGCCACTTTAATATTCTTTATTATTTCTTTTTGCTTGATAATATTAAAGATAGTTGTCTGTGGAAAGCCATACTCATGCACCAATGCTTGATCTTCAGAGAAATGGCTGTCTACTGTACACTTTAGGGGCCATGATGACCTGTTAATGCAAAAGATGATGTAATTTTCATACAAAAGCAGTTATGAAGGCTAAATAATCCAGAATTAGTGTGAAAACATCTGTAATAGCTTCAGTCTAATGAGTAAATTAACTGTAGTGCAAACTCTGCTATTGGCTGAGATGCTACCATAGAGACATTCAACCCCACTGCTGACTGGCTGCTAAGCTGCCCTCACAGACCCCCACTCCTATTGGCTCAGATGCAAACTACCGGATATCTGGTTTGCTAAGGCCCACCCATATAAAAACTGATGCTTCTATTGGCTTAAATACTACCCAAGAGGCAAGTTACCACTTTACTGGTTGGCTGAGGGCCACCCACATGTGCCGTCCACAATAATAATAATTGTAGATGAATGGTTCAGAGAACCGACAAGTTGATAAATTAGACACATGTGCAACTCTTGGGTATCTTTACTGAGGAAACGTTTTGCCACACAGTGGCTTCATCAGTCCATACAAAGGAGAATCATGAAGAACAGGAGGAGAATGAGGTAATCAGTCCCTCAACCTTGAGTCAATGTGATCAGTCCATCAATCTTGATTAGAATACAGCATATGTGTGGAGAAGTAGCTTATATACTGTAGGCAGGAGAGGTGCAGCAGTTGTAGGTGGTGTCACATTTGTCCAATACGGAAGTAGGTCGTGCCCAAGGGTTAGGCAAGCGAAGAATTCCCAAGTACAGTGGAACCTCAAATATTGAACTGCTCCCAACTCAACCAATTATGTAAGTGTATTTTTGTAAGTGCTTTTATAAGTGTATTTTTGAGGGTCTGAAATGAGCTAATCTAATTTACATTATTCCTGATGGGAATAAATTCGTTCGGTAACGGCACTCGAACAGCCATCTGGAACGAAGAAAGTTCAATATTTGAGGTTCCACTGTATTAAGATCCCAAAAAGTTGCAGTGTCTGACAGGATTGTAGATGAAGGGCTCAGAGAACTGACACGTTGATAAATTAGACACCTGAAGAACAGGAGGAGAATGAGGTAATCAGTCACTCAACCTTGAGTCGATGTGGTCAGTCCAGATGGACTGACCACATCGACTCAAGGTTGAGGGACTGATTACCTCATTCTCCTCCTGTTCATGATTCTCCTTTGTATGGACTGATGAAGCCACTGTGTGGCGAAACGTTTCCTCAATAAAGATACCCAAGAGTTGCACATGTGTCTAATTTATCAATAATAATAATAATAATAATAATAATAATATAATAATAATAATAATAATGTGTATGTGTTAATGCTTTAGCTTCGAACTTACAAAGTCTGACAAGGAAGATGTGAGTGTATGCACCCAGCTGTAGTGCCAGTAATACAGTAATAATAATTTTTCCTACAAGTACATGAAGCAACTATTACAGACCTAGCTGACATCATTAGTAAAACTACTGTATACAGAAAGACTTTGGTTATGCAGATTATTTCAGGTTCCCTAGGATGTGACCCCAAAACAGTTGTACCATCATATGCACATCGTCTCTAATTTTTAATAGCAACTCAAAACAAGATTCCTCTATGGGGGTAAATAGTAACTAAAAATTATTGTAACTAGCCCATGATAACTCCAGGGACCACTGTATAAATTAAATACTGTAGCAACAAAATATTTCTTTATAGTATTCAAAATAAAACAATACTGTATCTTGTACCTATTAGGTCACTCGCTTTAATATCAGATAACTTTAAATACAGTACTTACAGTTTCCTTGCCTGTAATGCAGAATGATGCAGACAATGAGCAGCAGTTAGTATGTATCTTTCACTAATAACTGACCCACCACACAGGAAGTGTATCCCTTGGGATCCAGGCTCTATGAAGGTAAATTTCTTTTAGTAAAGTTATGCATTACTTATGCAAACTGTTACTATCATTTGAGTGGAATATCATTATAAACCAAAACAAAAATGTAACTGCATAACTCATTTTAACATAATATTTTTCCTTTAAAGGGGGTGGCTTGATGCAGGTGAAGGGTTTTTTTGCAATGAATTGTTGCTACCCTCCCCAAAATTAAATCACACGTGATTACTTCCTATTCCTTAGGCACTTTGAATGATCTCATTTTAGTGCTCTCACAATAACAAAAGTGTACATTTTTTGAGCAAGGGGATTACAGTGCTAGTCACGGCATTATGCGGCCCCTCCCCCACACACGTACCAAAACACAAATACGTACCATGAAAGGTTATACAGGTCCTCCATCACAAATCCGGCATCATTGGGACCTGTAGTGTGCCGGATTACTGAGTTTGTCGAATTACAGAGTGGTTAGGTTAGAATACACTTAATAAAATTAACCAACTTGACTTACACAGTTCATTGAACATCGGCAAAAATCAAACATTTCCGCTATATTGAGCTCAATTTCAAGGTACTTTTCATCATGAAAGCAATCAAAATCATGTCTATTTCTGTATTATATCTTCCATTCTATCAAATGAGTCCAAAAAATGAGAATACAACCATAAAAACCATACGAAAATATACTGCAAAGAAGCGGCTAATGGCTGAGAAGTGAACTCCCTTATTTATCGTCCGTCTTTTTTATTTTTGTTGTACGTTAAGAAGCATCTTTCCATCATACATTGCCCAAGTTTCAATGAGATAGCCCAACAAACAACCGAGAAAAAAAATATTTACGAAAAATCATATATGGCAAGCCCAAGCCAGGTACTGGAAATAAGTCACTTTGTCTGACTTTTCTGGGTTATCCCAGGTTCTCTATACATACACTGCTATGTATGATAATCTATGTAACTGTATTTGTGTATACCTGAATAAACTTATTTACTTCTAGTCTGATACTGAGTACAAGAAACCGCCCATTCACTTATTTCAGCTACCCAATAAAGTGGTCAGAAATTGGCAATTTGGCCTATTTCACACAAATTTCAATAGATGCCAATTTCAAAATAGGACCCAGAATAAACAATGTAGACATTCCTGGCACTAAAATAACATTTTCTCTGTTCATTAGTCACGGCTACAGGCCCCTCTTATATTACTCTTGCTTACCATTTGGAATTTTTATTAACAAAAAAAAATAAAAGATTTACTGTTATGCAGACTACTGCATTGTTGTAATAATTGTAATAATGTCAATCCATTCTTGACTCCATATTGGAATTTGGACTGACAGGCGGACAGGTATTGGACAGTGACGTCATTTGTTTACTCTTGAGCTTCACTAAAGAATAGAACATTTTCGCTACTGTGAGCGCAATTTCAAGGTACTTTTCGTTATGAAAGCAATCAAAATCATATCTATTTCTGTAATATATCTTTCATTCTATCAAATGAGACCGAAAAAATGAGAATATAACCATAACAGCCATACAAAAATACAGTGGACCCCCGGTATTCGATATTAATCCATTCCTGAGAGTTCATCGAATACCGATAATATCGAAAACCGAATAAATTTTCCTCATAAGAAATAATGGAAATCAAATTAATCCGTGCGCGACACCCAAAAGTATGAAAAAAAAAATTTTTACTACATGAAATATTAAGTTTAATGCAATAGAATAATTACAATAACAATAAAATAATTGACACTTACCTTTAATGAAGATCTGGTGATGATTGATGGGATGGGAGGAGGGGAGAGGTGTTAGTGTTTCGAAGGGGAATCCCCTTCCATTAGGACTTGAGGTAGCAAGTCCTTTTCCGGGGTTACTTCCCTTCTTTTAATGCCACTAGGACCAGCTTGAGAGTCACTGGACTTCTGTCGCACAACATAACTGGCAGCCTCACCATGCCTAATCACACTATGTATGCCACTACGATTCTTAAATCTTTCAAACCAACCTTTGCTGGCCTTAAATTCACTCACATCACCACTAGTTGCAGGCAATTTCTTTACCAAATCGTCATGCAACTGCCTAGCCTTTTCACAAATGATCGCTTGAGAGATGCTATCTGTTTTTCATTTATCCACACCAGTAACAATCTCTCAACATTTTCTAACACTTGCGGTCACTGTTTCGTAATCACAGTTGCACCTTTTGCAAGAACAGCTTCCTTGATTGCCATTTTCCTGGTCACTATAATAGAGATGGTTGATTGGGGTTTATTATACAACCTGACCAGCTCCGACACACGCACTCCACTTTCGTACTTTGCAATTATCTCTTTCTTCATTTCATAAGTCATTAGCGACTTTTTTCTCGAAGGGTTGGCACTAGAAGCTTTCTTGGGGCCCATGGTGATTTATTTTGCAGAAACAAGCACCAAACACAGTGATAATATGGATAATATGGAATGTACCGAATGTATCCTTAGATGCGCGCACACTGGCTGGCTTGTAAACACTAGCACACACAGAGCAGTTCAGGCCACACGTGGACAGATCTCATACGAATCGTATCGAATACCGGGTTTTCAATCGAATACCGAGGAAAATTTTTTGCGTTAAAATGCATTGAAAACCCGGGATTTATCGAATACCGATGCCATCAAATACCGGGGGTCCACTGTATACCGCTAAGCGGCCGCTAAGGGCCAGAATGAACTCCGCTATTTATGGTCGATTTTTTCTTTTTTGGTGACTGAAGAAGAATCTTTCCATCATACTTTCCCCAATTTGAAAAAATCCCCCCAAAAAACAACTGAAAAAATAAAAATAATTAATAATAAAATAATAAAAAATACTTTATTTACTACACAACAGTAAAAGGGTATACGGGCCTAGCTGGCTCAGAAATTTTATTCAGGTTACACAAATACATTTTACATAGAATTATCATACATAGCAGCATATTTTAGAGAACCTAGGAAAACCCCAAAAAAGTCAGTGATTTTTTTCCCTTTTTGGGGCCCTTTTTAACTTATTTTTAAAAATATAAATGTTATAATTTTTTCTTATTATTCTATAATGAAGATAACACTTATTAACATACTAAAAAGACTACTACTACAGGGGGGGTCTTTAAACTACTACAACGAGGTCACTATCTACAATGAAGTGAAACTACTGTATAAAAAGGGCACTTTTTATGCGGTATTTCAAAAAATTTAGTCAGTTTCCTAGGATAACCCCACACTATCGGCTAACACCCAGGACCCATTTACTAGGGTAAACAACAACAGGTGTAAAGAAACACCCAAGGGGTTTTCCCCGGGCGGGGAATCGAAATTTCCCAAAAAAATCATATAGGCAACCCAAGCCGGTACTAAAAATAACCCACGTTCTCTACACATATCTGCTATGTGTGAAATCTCAGAGAGAAATAACTTTTTTGTTTCATGTTTATGGGGAGAAAACGGGGTTATACATATTTTACCCGTACTACACTCCGTTTTCTCTAATATAAGCCCCAGGACAAGGATAGGAGAATGGGATTTTTTTACCAATCCTCTTCATAACTCTGTCGAACTACTCGGGGTTTTGCCAAAATATTCATTCTGGAGCATTTAACATTTTTATGTTTTTATATTTTTTCTTTTGTCATTTAGATCAATTTTGATAGCAAAAAAAGCTGTATGTTGAAATTTTCGTAAAATAAAGCATATTTTCTGCTTCATGAGACTGAGCCATGCAACCACAGTGGCTTCAAAACCACCTTATTTAAAGGTAATGTGTGTAGGGGCTTTTCATAATGAGAAGCATTTTCTTTTATTCTTGGGAACCCGGGGTGGGAAACGTGCAGGTTAAAACAATACATGGAGAAAAAGAAATTGGAATGACTTTTCAAAATAGCGCCCCAAACATACCGGGAGGTTGGTGGGGCGGCCCGGGAAATTTAAATTATGCTACCCAAAAATTATGCCGAAAAACTGAGGAAACCCGAATAATGTTTGCCAGTTTTTGTAAAGGCGGCCCTTAAATAATTATATATTATAATAATATAAAATATTATATAATATATAATAAAAAACCTGGAGTTTACCCCCCGGGAAAACTCCAGGTATGTATGTATAAAAGTATGTAGAGTAATTATAATATAATATAAATATATATATATATATAATAATATATATATTAATATATAATAATATATATATATAAAAATTTTAAAAATATAAATATATATATATAATTAATAAATATATATATAATATAAAATATATATAAATATATATATAAATATAATATAATATAATATATATATATATATTAAATATATATAATATAAATTATAAATTAAAATATATATTTTTAAATATAATATATATAATAATTTTTAAATTATATATATATTATAAAAATAAAATATATAATATATATAATATATAAAAAATATATATAAATATATATAAATATAAATATATAGGTATAGGTTGGGTAGACAGCAACCACACAGGGAGGTACTACCACCGCCAATGAGTGTAAAACAAAAGCCTGAATTTGTTTTACATGATGGTAGGTTTGCTGGGCCCTTTTGTTTTCCATAAATTGCAAGATTACAGGTACTCTTGCTACTTACTTACATTTTAGGTCACACTACACATACATGACACATTTTTTTTAACAACTCTCGATTTTTTTTGATTTTACTTAAATTTTTGGGGTCTTATTATTTTTTCCTTTTTTAACCAGGGGGAAGTGAAAAAGCCCCCGTAAGCCATGCGTGTTTAAAAGCAAAAAAAAATCCCGGGAAAAGGGGCTAGTAACCCCTTTTCCGTAAAGATTACAAAAAAAGAAAAAAAAAAAATTGTCAAAGGGAAGTCGAATTGCGGGATGTTGTGCAAATGAAAGAAAGAGATGATTGGGGAGTTTAATGAGAAGAAACGGGTGTCCTGGCTTAAGTGAAACAAAGCGAAGGGGGGGGAGATTTCAAAAAGAGGGAAAAAATGGGATTAGGGCAGGTTTTAAAATAGAGTTTTGAGCTAAAGAAAGGGTACAAAAATGTTGAAGGATAACTATGGCAGAAAAAAGGGGCTACAAAGTATAATTCAAGGATTATGTGGAGTAAAAAAAAAGATTGGATGAAAAATGGTTATAGTAAGCTGTATGCACCTGGAGAAAAGAAGGGGAGAGGAGAAAGAGATTTTGGGAAAAGTTTTACGAAAGCGTGGGGGTTTTGAAACAAGTGTGAATAATGGGGTTGGGGGTTTCAATGCAAAAATGGGTAAAAAAAAAAGTTTTTTGGAGGGGGTTAGTAAATTTGGGGGGCCCGGGGGAAATGTAAATGGGGGGCCTTTAATTTAGCATGTGAGAAAGAAATTTTTGGGAAAAATAATACAATTTTAGAAAAAGAGGATAAATAAATAACAAGGGATAGTAGCACGAAAAGAAAGTAGTTTTTTTAGATTATGAATGGGGGATAAAAAGGTTTATGGGTAGGCTCCGGATGTACATTTAAGACGGCAACTGATATATGGGATCTTTATTTGTTGTACTACATTTTAAAAAGGGGTAATGGAAAAGGGAAGGTGGCAACAACAAAAAAAGGGGGAAGTGAAAGTGTATAAACTAAGGGGGGGGAGTTCGGCGAGATATAAAACTTTTTGGCAGAAAGGGGGGCTATGCAAAGAGAGTAGGGGGGGGGTTAAAGGGTTGGAATATTTTTTAAAAATCAGTATTAGAATGGGGCAGAATTTTGGGGTTATAGGGGGGTGGGGGCAGGGGGAAAGAGGATGTTTGGGTGAATGATGAAGAAAGGGGTGTGATAAAAAGAAAAAGGGGTAGCTTACGGGGGGGGTTTTACAAAGCGAATTTTTATAAGAAGAGCAAGTATATGGGATAAAAGAAGGTGAAGGGGTTTGGTGAAGAGTGCAAAGGGAAGCAGTAAAGAGTGGGAGAACTGAAAGAAATTTTAATGAAAATAAAAAAAAAATTTTGGAGTGATTTAAACAATTTTAAGAAAGCCGGGGAAAGTAGGTTTGCATAAAAACAGATGGGGGGTTAGTAATGGAAAGAGGGGGGTATTAGGTAGAGGGCGAGAATTTTTTGAGAACTTTTAAAGTTAAGGAAAAAAGGGGAGGTGGAAATTTTTCATGCACGGGCCAGGGGAGGTATACCATCTTTTAGGAGTGAAAAAGGGCAGAATATAATGTGTGGAGTACGTGGGGCATTACGTAGAAGAAAGGGGGAAAAGCAGCGGAACTGAGGGGATCAGAAGAAATGTTAAAAGCAGGGGGGATAAGTGTTGGAGGGGTTGGTACTTTTGTTTAATAAAGTTTGAAAGGGGGAAAGGGACCGGGATTGGCAAGAGCATGTATATCCCTTATAAAAAGGGGAAAGGGGAAAAAAGAGATTGAAAAAATTTATAGAGGAATAAGTTTACTGATAAAACCAGGAAAGTATACGGGGGGGTTATAATGAAAGAAATTAGAGGTAAGACAAAAAGAGAATTGCGGAGGGCAAGGAGGGTTTAGAGTGGGGAGGGGGTGTTAGAACAAGTTTTACATTAAGCATATATGTGAACAGTTTTAGATAAAGGGGGGAAGTTTTATTGCTTTTTGGGGATTAAAAAGGCATATGTAGATGGATAGAGGAGCAAGTGGGAGATGTTGCAAGTAATGGGAAAAGGTGGAAATTACAAATGCTGTAAAAAACTTTTTTTAGGGTAGTGAGGCTCAGGTTAGGGTGTGTAAAAGAGGGAGAATACTTCCCCGGGAAAATAGGTCTTAACAGGATTGAATTCACCTGGTTGTTTTTAAAATATTTTTTAGAGGGGTTTAAAAAAAGAAATGCTAGGTGTTCGGGAGAGGGGGGGGGATTTAAATTTTGGGGAATCAAATTTAAAAAGGAAGACAAGTTTTTTTTGCTGTTTTATACTGTTCTTAGGGAGATTCTAAAGAAAAATGCAAAGGTTAGTGGTGAGTTTTTAGAATGTGTGTAAAGGGAAAAGTTGAAAGTGAACAAAGAAAAAGAAAAATGATGATGGATCAAATGATTTAATAAAAAAAAAATTGGAATCAAATTGGGAGGAGGATAGGAAGAAGTGAATGTTTTCAGATACTTGGGAGGTGACGTGTCGGCGGATGGATTTATGAAGGATGAGTTAATCATAGAATTGATGAGGGAAAAAAGGTGAGTGGTGCTTGAGGCGTTGAGGTAATGTGGAGTCAAAAAACGTTATCTAGGGAGGCAAAGAAGGGAATGTATGAAAGTATAGTAGTACCAACACTCTATATGGATGTGAAGTTTGGGGTGGTAAATGCAGCAGCAAGGAGAGGGTTGGAGGCATTTGGAGATGTCCTGTCAAAGGGGCAATGTTTGGTGTAAATATATGCAGAAAATTCGGAGTGTGGAAATTGGGAGAAGGTGTGGAGTTAAATAAAGTATTAGTCAGAGGGCAAAGAGGGGTTGTTGAGGGGGTTTGGTCATTTAGAAAGAAGGGAAATCAAAGTAGAATGACATGGAAAGCATATAAATCTATAGGGAAGGAAAGAGGGGTAGGGGTCGTCCTCGAAAGGTTGGAAAGGGGGGGAAAGGAGTTTTGTGAGTGAGGGCTTGGACTTCCAGCAAGCGTGCATGAGCGTGTTAGATAGGAGTGAATGGAGACGAATGATACTTGGGACCTGACGATCTGTTTGGGGTGGTAGCAGGGTAAAATTAGTGAAGGGATTTAGGGGAAACCGGGTTTTTTTTTCATATAGTCGGACTTGAGTCCTGGAAATGGGAAGTACAATGCCTGCACTTAAAGGAGGGGTTTGGGATAAATTTGGCAGTTTGGAGGGATATGTTGTGTGTCTTTATATGTGTATGCTTCTGGACTGTTGTATTCTGAGCACCTCTGCAAAAACATGATTTAAAGTGCAAGTGTGGTGAAAGTGTTGAATGATATGAAAGTATTTCTTTTGGGGATTTTCTTTCTCTTTTTTTTTGGGTCACCCTGCCTCGGTGGGAAACGGCCGACTTGTTGAAAAAAAAAAAAAAAAAATTATATTATAAATATATATATATATATATATATAATATATATATATATAAAAATAATAAAATATATATTATATATATAAAAATATATATATACATACATACATACATCCTAGGTAGTAGGGTTTGGGAGACACAACCGCCCAGGGAGGTACTACCGTCCTGCCAAGTGAGTGTAACACGAAAGCCTGTAATTGTTTTACATGATGGTAGGATTGCTGGTGTCCTTTTTTCTGTCTCATGAACATGCAAAATTTCAGGTACGTCTTGCTACTTCTACTTACACTCAAGTCACACTACACATACATGTACAAGCGTATATATACATACCCCTCTGGGTTTTCTTCGATTTTCTTTCTATTTCTTGTTCTTGTTTATTTCCTTTTATCTCCATGGGAAGTGGAACAGAATTCTTCCTCTGTAAGCCATGCGTGTCGTAAGAGGCGACTAAAATGCCGGGAGCAAGGGGCTAGTATCCCACCTCGGTGGGATACGGCTGGTACGTTGAAAGAAAAAGAATTAATACATATAATATATATATATAAATATAAAATATATATATATATATATTATTTTTTTTTTTTTTTTTTTTTTTTTTTTTTTTATTATCACACTGGCCGATTCCCACCAAGGCAGGGTGGCCCCGAAAAAGAAAAACTTTCACCCATCATTCACTCCATCACTGTCTTGCCAGAAGGTGCTTTTACACTACAGTTTTTAAAAATGCAACATTAACCCCCTCCTTCAGAGTGCAGGGACTGTACTTTCCCCTCTCCAGGGCTCAAGTCCGGGCCGCCGGGTTTTCCCCGAATCCCTTCATAAATGTTACTTGCTCACACTCCAACAGCACGTCAAGTATCAAAAACCATTTTGTCCCATTCACTCCTATCAAACACCTCCCCGCACGCCTGCTGGAAGTCCAAGCCCCTCGCACACAAAACCCCTTTACCCCCTCCCTCCAACCCTTCCTAGGCCGACCCCTACCCCGCCTTCCTTCCACTACAGACTGATACACTCTTGAAGTCATTCTGTTTCGCTCCATTCTCTCTACATGTCCCGAACCACCTCAACAACCCTTCCCCAGCCCTCTGGACAACAGTTTTGGTAATCCCGCACCTCCCCTAACTTCCAAACTACGAATTCTCTGCATTAAATTCACACCACACATTGCCCTCAGACATGAAAACTCCACTGCTCCAGCCTTCTCCTCGCTGCAACATTCATCACCCACGCTTCACACCCATATAAGAGCGTTGGTAAAACTATACCCCTCATACATTCCCCTCTTTCCCTCCAAGGAAAAATTTCTTTGTCTCCACAGACTCCTAAGCACCACTCACTCTTTTTCCCTCATCAATTCTATGATTCACCTCATCTTCATAGACCCATCTGCTGACACGTCCACTCCCAAATATCGAATACGTTCACCTCCACCATACTCTCTCCCTCCAATCTGATATTCAATCTTTCATCACCTAATCTTTTTGTTTACCTCATAACCCTTTACTCTTTCCTGTATTCACCTTTAATTTTCTTCTTTTGCACACCCTACCAAATTCATCCACCAATCTCTGCAACTTCTCTTCAGAATCCCCCAAAAGAGCACAGTGCCCATCAGCAAAGAGCAGCTTTGAAAACTCCCACTTTGTGTGTGATTCTTTATCTTTTAACTCCACGCCTCTTGCCAAGACCCTCGCATTTTTCTTCTCTTACAACCCCATCTATAAATATATTAAACAACCACGGTGACATCACACATCCTTGTCTAAGGCCTACTTTTACTGGGAAAAAATTTCCCTCTTTCCTACATACTCTACTTGAGCCTCACTATCCTCGTAAAAACTCTTCACTGCTTTCAGTAACCTACCTCCCACACCATACACTTTCAACATCTGCCACATTGCCCCCCTATCCACCCTGTCATACCCCTTTTCCAAATCCATAAATGCCACAAAGACCTCTTTAGCCTTATCTAAATACTTTTTCACTTATATGTTTCCTGTAAAACCTGGTCCCCCACACCCCTACCTTTCCTAAACCCCTTGTTCATCGCTATCCTATTCCCCTCTTACTCTTAATTCTTTCAATTATAACCTACCAACATTTCCCAGTACACTCAACAACTTATCCCCCTAAATTTTTGCATCTCTTTTACCCCCTTTCCCTTTATAAAAAGGAACTTGCTCCTCTCCCAAACCCCTAGTACCTTACCTTTTTCCATAATTTATTAAATAATTGCACCCAAACCACTCCAAAATTTATATCCCCACCTGCTTTTAAACATTTCTATCTTTACCCATACCCGGCTCCCTTCCCCCCCTTTCTTTTTCCCCTACTCCCCCCAGAACTTCCCCCCCCCCCCACTCAAAACGGGCTCTTCCTCACCCTACAAGATTTATTCCTCCTTGCCCTATACACGAAATCACATTTCCCCTATCTTCATCAACATTTAACAATTCCCAAAATATTCCTTCCTTTTCCCCAAACCTCAACTCTCCATTTAATAACCCCTCCCTCCTTTTTTAACTGCAAACCCATTTTTTTCTCTGGGCTTTCTTAATTTGTTAATCTCACTCCAAAATTTTTTTCTTATTTTCCAAAAAAATTTTTGATAACATCTCACCCACTCTCTCATTTCTCTCTTTTTACATTGCTTCACCCCCTTTCTTAACTTCTCTCTTTTTCTCCATATACTCTTCCCCTCCTTGCATCACTTCTACTTTGAAAAAACCCTTCCCATATGCTAACTTTTTCCCCCTTACACTCTCTTTACTCATCATTCCACCAATCGCTCCTCTTCCCTCCTCACCCCTTTCCTGTAACCACAAACTTCTGCGAACACTCAAACACTACTTTTTTTAAACCTCCCCCATACCTCTTCGACCCCATTGCCTATGCTCTCATTAGCCCACACCCTCCAATAGCTGTTTTATCTTACCCAAACTGCCCCCTCTTTTAGTTAAAAAACCTTCACCTCTCTTTTCCCCCTGATGCTTCATTCTCCTTTGTACCCCATCTCCCTTTTACTCTCATGTAGCTAAAACGAAAGTGATCTGTATATCTGGGGCCCCTCATAAACATTACATCCTAAAGTCTACTAAACGTTTTTTATCACCAATACATAATCCAAAAAACTACTGTCATTTCGCCCTACACATTCGGAATACTTATTTATCCTCTTTTTCTTAAAAATATTATTACCTATAACTAAACCCCCTTTCTATACAAAGTTCAATCAAGGGCTCCCATTATCTTTTACACCTGCACCCAAACTTACCACCACACCCCCCAAAAGTTTCCCATTTAGCTTTCAACCCCCCCTACCACAATTACTCTCTACTTGGTTAAAGGCTCCTATACATTCACTTAAATCTCCCAAAATCTCTCTCTCTCCTCTGCATTCCTCTCTTCTCCGGGTCATACCGCTTATTATCCCCACTTCTCGCACCAACCTTTACTTTAACCCACATAATTCTTAAATTTTACACTTTCCCATTTTCCCTTTTTTCCCTCCTTCCATAACTGATCATTTAACATTACTGCAACCCTTCCTTTGCTCTAACTCTCTCGAACTCCAGATTTAATCCCTTTTTTTCCCCCCCCACTAAAACCTCTCCCCCCCCTTCGCTTTGTTTCGTTAGGGCCAGGACATCCAACTTTTTTTTAAAAAATCACAATCATCTTTTTCTTGTCTCCGCATACATCCACGCACATTTAACAACCCCGTTTTAAAAGTTTTTCTTTTTCTCTTTTTTAGTAATTGTAACAGGGGAAGGGGTTTCTACCCATTGCTCCCCGGGATTTATCGCCTCATACGACACGCATGGGTTACGGAGGGGAAAAATTCTTTCCCTTCCCCCGGACAATAAAGAAATAAAAAAAAACAAAAGCTATTTAGAAAAGGAGAAAAACCAATGTATGTATTAATAATGCATGTGCGGCTGTGAATTGCCAAAGTTAAGTAGGGGTACAAAATATCCCCGTACTTAGCGTGTTTATGAGACAGAAAAAGAAACCAGAAACCTACCATCATGCAAAACATTACAGGTTTTGTTTCACAGTCATCTGGCAGGGGGTAATACTTTCCCCGGGTGGTTGCGCTACCAACCTACTACCTCTAAAATATAATATATATAATAATATAATATAAAATATAATATAAAAAATAAATATAATTAAATAAAATATAATAATATAATATATAATAATAAATAAATATACAGGGCCCCCCAAACGATCACCCCGAATGCACCAATTATGTAAGTTATTTTGAAGTGCGTTGTACGGTAGTTTGGGGGGCGAATGGACTAACTACTTCACAAAATTTCCCTTTTGGGGGAAAAAATTCGGGCGACGGCACCTGAACATACTATGGATGAAAAAAATCATTTAAACCGGGGGGCCACTGTAAAAAATAAATATAAGTGACCCCCCCTTAAAAATATTTTTTATAATATTTTAAAATTTTATAATAATTTTATATAATATAATCAATAAATCACAGTAAACAGTATTTTTTTGGAAAATTAAATAGCTTACCCATTTTATAAACTTTACTGTTGAGTTTGAAAAAATAACCATTTCCTTTTCAGATGTTTTTAATTATAAAGGGGATAAAAATTCAAATTTAAAATTTTCAAAAAACCTACAAAAAACTGTTCCATGTCCACTATTATTCCCCATCAAGATAGAGAAAAAATTCTGTTTTCCATCAAAGTTTTTGGACTTTTTCGAAATTTGTATCCTGAGTTCATGATGAGGAAATATCCAAAATTTTTGAAATAGGGAATGATTTTAAAAAACCCAAAAAATGTAATTATAAATCTTTTAAAGTTGCTAGGAAAACTTTTTATAATCCAAAAAAAAGGGAACCCGCCTTTTCAACTAAAAATATGTTGGTTTTCCCTTACCATGAAACTTGGTTGATAGCCTTTTCTTCTTTAAAACTTTTTAATATTAAAGTTGTATTCAAAAACTTGATACAGTAAAAAAACTTTTTATTAAGAATTCCCCCCAAAAAGCTGAGGATGTGCTTAAGTTCCCTTTTAAAATTTGCAAAAAATTTTTACGGGCCCAATGGTAAAAATCTCGAACTAAGATTAAAACAACATAAATTGCATTAGAACTGGACAAGATTCCAATGCTCTATTTTTTCATGTAAGAGATTTTAAACCCTCCAATTGTTTTCAAAAAGTTGAGAAATAGTATCAAGCAAATCCTGTCGACAGGAATAAATTGAATCTTGTTTCATAAAAAGCAGTTTTTTCAATAATATGAAAATTTTCCCTTTGGTTTTTTAAAAAAAAAGATCCTTTTTTTAAAAAATAGAATTTGGGGAAAATTTAATAATACACTGACAAATAAATAGCTGGGGGTGATTTTGCAAAGGCCTATCCAAATTTGGGTCGCCGCGCGCACGGTTTAACCGTTGTGGGATCGATAGGAGGTGCTGGCCGACCCCTTATATAGCTTCCTTGGGTGCTTACTTTCATATTCCCCGATAATGTATATCACGAAGCGCTTGGGAATTTCTCTATTCTTTTGAGGTTGTTTTTCAAATATATAAACAGTGGACCCCCGGTTAACAAACTTTTTCATTCCAGTAGTATGTTCAGGTGCCAGTACTGACCAAATTTTTTTTCTCATAAGGAATATTGTTGAAGTAGATTAGTCAATTTCAGCCCCCCAAACATACACGTCCCAAACGCACTTACATAAATAAAATTTTACAAAAATTGGTCGCATTTGGGGGTTTGATCGTTATGCGGGGTCCACTGTATTATGTATGTATGTATGTATATATTATATATATAAAATATATATATATATATATATATATATATATATATATTTTATATTAATATATATATATATATTATATTAGATATATATAATGTATATATATTTGCACACTTACTGAGGTTTTAATACTTGGTGCTGCATCCTTTACGCCACATAGGAAGACTCTCACACAAATTCTCGAGGGTTTGGGGATATATATTATTTCATGCCTCATGAAGAGCAGTCTTGCCCCATAAACTTTGGTTCACTATTGACCAGAGGTTCTCAATAGGTTTAGGTCTGGGGAATTGCCTGGCCAGTCATTAACCCTTTGGGGGCTGACAGGTCCTCTCAGAGACTTGTTCTCAGGGTCGGCCAAATTTCAAAAAAAAAAAAAAATTCTTATGAAAAGATAGAGAATCTTTTCCCAATCATAATGACACCAAAAGTATGAAATTTGATGGAAAACTTACGGAATTATGCTCTTGCGAAATTAGCGGTCTCAACGATGTTTATGCATCAGCGATTTTGCCCAGTTTGAGCCCTATTTTCGGCCAATTCCAGTGTACTAGTTGACAAAAATAATAACTATTTTCCTAAAACTCCATTTTTTCTATCGAATGAGTACAAGAAACCACCCATTTACCGATTTCAACTATCCAATAAAGTGGTCAGAATTTAGCAATTTTGCCAATTTCACAAAATTTCAAAAGATGCCAATTTCCGAAAAGGGTCCAGAATAAACAAGAAAGACATTCCTGGCACTAAAATAACAAGTTCTCTGTTTGTTAGACACATCCCCAGGCCCCCTCTTATATTTCTTTGGCTTTCCACTTTGAATTTTTACTCTTACAAAAAAATTAAGATTTACTGTTATGCAGACTACTGCATTAGTGTAGAAATGGTATACGTAAATAATATCAGCATACTTGGGGAAGAATATTAGACTCACCAGTTGACGTGTATTGGACGCTTGGCATGATTTGTTTACTTATGAACTTTGGTAAAAATAGAACATTTCTGCTACTTTGAGCTCAATTTCAAGGTACTTTTCATTGTAAAACCAGTCAAAATCATCTCAATTTCTGTAATATGTCTTCCATTCTATAAAATGAGACCAAGAAAACTAGAATACAACAATAAATACCATACAAAAATACAGTGCAAAGTCACTGTTTTAATCCAAAAACACGGTAAAGGTTTTGTTTTTCTCATTATGCACTGTGTGCTGCAGGGTTTCTTTTATACTGTGCACATTGACCACATAGACCATTCTTACATATGTAGGCCTACCAGCTTTCTCTCACTAGATTTAGGGGCGCTAGAATTTAGGCGTACTAGTACAGTGGACCCTCGACCAATGATGGCATCGTCTAACGTTAAATCCGACTAGCGATACATTTTAAAGCAAAAATTTTGCCTTGACTAGCGCTAAAAAACTCGACCAATACAATTCGTTCCGTTCGAGACACGTCCACTTGTGGCCAGTATTTATAAGCCAGACAGCCACCGCGGTCCCATCCAAACATACAATCGAAACATTTCATATTATCACAGAGTTTTTAGTGATTGCACCTGCAAAATAAGTCACCATGGGTCCCAAGAAAGCTTCTAGTGTCAACCCTACAGCAAAAAGGGTGAGAATTACTATGGATATGAAGAAAGAGATCATTGCTAAGTATGAAAGTGGAGTGCGTGTCTCCGAGCTGGCCAGGTTGTACACAAAACCCCAATCAACCATCGCTACTATTTTGGCCAAGAAAACGTCAATCCAGGAAGCTGTTCTTGCCAAAGGTGCAACTTTGTTTTCGAAACAGAGAACGCAAGTGATAGAAGATGTTGAGAGACTGTTATTGGTGTGGATAAACGAAAAACAGATAGCAGGAGATAGCATCTCTCAAGCGATCATATGTGAAAAGGCTAGGAAGTTGCATGACAATTTAATTAGAAAAATGCCTGCAACTAGTGGTGATGTGAGTGAATTTAAGGCCAGCAAAGGTTGCTACCCCTTCCTTAGCTCTAACTCTCTCAGATACTCCAGATTTAATCCCATTTATTTCTCCCCACCGAAACTCCCCTACCCCCTTCAGCTTTGTTTCGCTTAGGGCCAGGACATCCAACTTCTTTTCATTCATAACATCAACAACCATGTTTCTTGTCATCCACACTACATCCATGCACATTCAAGCATCCCAGTTTTATAAAGTTTTTCTTCTTCTCTTTTTTAGTAAATGTTTACAGGAGAAGGGGTTACTAGCCCATTGCTCCCTTCATTTTAGTCGCCTCATACGACATGCATGGCTTACGGAGGAAAGATTTTTTTCCACTTCCCCATGGACAATAGAAGAAATAAAGAAGAACAAGAGCTATTTAGAAAAAGGAGAAAAACCTAGATGTATGTATATATATATGCATGTGCGTGTCTGTGAAGTGTGACCAAAGTGTAAGTAGGAGTAGCATGATATCCCTGTTATCCAGCAGGTTTATGAGACAGAAAAAGACACCAGCAATCCTACCATCATGTAAAACAGTTCTTCTTCTTCTTCTTCTTCTTCTTTCAACATACCAGCCGTATCCCACCGAGGTGGGGTGGCCCAAAAGAAAAAACTAAAGTTTCTCCTTTTAAATTTAGTAATATATACAGGAGAAGGGGTTACTAGCCCCTTGCTCCCGGCATTTTAGTCGCCTCTTACGACACGCATGGCTTACAGAGGAAGAATTCTGTTCCACTTCCCCATGGAGATAAGAGGAAATAAACAAGAACAAGAATTAGAAAGAAAATAGAAGAAAACCCAGAGGGGTGTGTATATATATGCTTGTACATGTATGTGTAGTGTGACCTAAGTGTAAGTAGAAGTAGCAAGACTTACCTGTAATCTTGCATATTTATGAGACAGACAAAAGACACCAGCAATCCTACCATCATGTAAAACAGTTACAGGTTTCTATTCCACAGTCATCTGGCAGGACAGTAGTACTTTCCTGGGTGGTTGCTGTCTACCAACCTACTACACTTCTTTCATGCAAATATTGAACAAATACACCAGCCACTTCAAAAGTATAGCCCCATTTGCTTTCAGCATCTCTGCCTTCATACCATTTGTATCAACTGCTTTACCCACTTTCATTCTCCTCATACTACATATGGGTTACACCTTTAGTGCAGCAGATTTTTGAGAGTGCATACCTCAGAAAAGAGAATACAAGGACTTCAATGATAAATTTTAAGGTGTCCTACTTGACATCATTCGAGCATTTTCTTCTACAGCCCCATTTTTTTTTACTTATTTATAAATAAACACACACAACAGCTACATGTTGCAGAGCTCTTTAAGAGGCTGAGCAAGAACCAAAGTTGCATCTGGCATTTTTTCCTCTGGTTTACCACATTGAGGGCTTAAAGAAAAAGGCAGTATTCCTTTAATCTTTAGTACAGCAGTATTTATATACTTAGCACTTAGTTCTTTGAGAAAATTTGAGGCATTTTTTTTCTCAGGGGTACCAAGGGTCTCCAGTCATATTAGGGCAAAGTTATGTAGGTGGATCAAGTCAATATATTTGTTGAGTTTGCCTGCTTCCCTGTGATCAGCAGCACCACCCTAATGATATACTCTACATCTTCCCATGGCAATTAAGCTTCCATGTTCTTTTACAATGCTGTGCTATAAAGGTCATGCTTATCAGAGCCCTTACTGGGTAGATGGGCATGCAAGTAATAATATGGGCTCACCTGAATAGCCTAAAACAGCCATCCAAGGATGACTGCCAAGTGGTGCTTCTGTTCCCCCAACGACTCTGTCAAGGATTGGGCCTTGACCACATTTTTTGGGCAACAAAGACTGTTTTTGAGGACAACATACCTGTCAAAAAATAATTATTGTAATATTAAAGAAAACCAGCAGTGCTATGACTAGATTACTATACATAATTTATGGTATTAAACTCATTTGAGAAATTTACCGTAGGATCTTTTTCGTAAGAGCAAGTAGCATCCTGCAGTATGGCAATATTTTCACGGGTGGGGTTTCTTAGTAGCTGATGGAGCTCTACACACTCTGACAGTGGAATACACTTTTGTGGGCAGACAGCTGCGGAAAGAAGAGTTTTTTTTTTTTAGTCAAAGGTTAAGGTTCAAGCAAGGGTTTGGACTTCATTAATAATTATACATCAGAGCAAATTATATATACAGTAACTATCCTACAGGGGTAATGTTCCAGAGGGTTTTTGCCCTATGCCCATGGGCCAATAGCTCTCCTACAGTGCTCCTTTGTTTTCTTATGGACTACTACTACTACTACTATCAATACAGATTTTAATCTGTTAAACCACATTGACAATCAATGCTATTCCAAAAATAACTATTTATTACACTGCAAGTCAGACACTGTTCTCAGTACAACCAGGAATATAACAGCATTCAGTTACTGTGAAATTAACACACATGTGCAACATCTGGGTATCTTTATTGTAGACGTTTCGCCATCCAGTGGCTTTATCAATACAAATTCTAGGACATAACTTGAAAACAGTAAGACTATGTACAGAAGATGAGGTAATCAGTCCCTCAACCTTGGAGTAGGTGCGAAGAGCACCGTAGTCGTGGAGAATCTCCATGCTCAGAGCGGACCATGCAACGGGTCACGGCCATGCGGGCCCTCGCCAACCCTAGGTCGGGCCCAGCCGTGACATTCTCCGATTATTCTACGTGCAGGCGGTGCGCTCTCTCATCGACTATGGGGCACTTACCCTGGTCCATGCCCGCCCCTCGCACCTTCCAAGACTCGACGTCGTCCAAAATACTGCAGCTCGGATCATGTTGGGCGCGCCGAGGTGGACGAACACTGTGCCTCTGAATCATGAGGCTCAACTGCAGCCCCTACGCGACAGGATCGCCCTTGTGGCAGCCAGGAGGGTGGCCAAGTACGTACAACTCCCTGGTGGAGAAGGACTGCTGCAACACCTCCTTGAACGGCAACAGGGAGACCTCAGGGAGTCTCCTGGCCGGCTGTGGGTGTGGTCAGCGGCAGATGTAGCAAGCAAACTCCTCCCCATGGCGCTTATCGTGGACAAGGGCTGTGACCGGCCTGTGGCGGGGTACTCTGTACTCCCGCCCTGGGCACCAGAAGCAGTTGTGGTCCACATCCAAGACCTCCCAGTTAGCAAGCGTCACTGTCCACAACACGTGCTGCAGCAATGGGCTGCAATGAGTATTGCAGCAGCAGAGCACCCTGGGTGCGCCGTATATTACACCGATGGCTCCCGGGATCCAGAGGCTGGCCGCACAGGTGCCGGGGTACACCATGCCACCCTGACGGCCAGATGGTGACTCCAGGATCTCAAAGGAGGTGATGCACCTGATCTGAACAACTATACACCTATATCAAACTTGCCCCCGCTTTCTAAAATATATGAAAAAATAATACACAAACGACTTTACTCCTATCTCATATCCAACAACAAACTTAACCCCTGCCAGTTTGGGTTTAGACAAAAAAAAAAAGTACGAATGATGCTATTATACAAATGCTTGATCTAATACATACAGCCCTCGATAAAAATGAACATCCTTTGGAACTCTTCATTGACCTACGGAAAGCATTTGAAACAATGGACCACAGTCTCCTGCGCCTAAAACTAAATCATTACGGCATCAGAGGACATTCCCTTGATCACCTAAAATCTTATCTTAACGCTAGACACCAGTATGTATACGCAAATGGAGTCAACTCCACTATCCAGCCTGCATCTGTCGGAGTGCCAGGGTAGTGTCCTAGGCCCAGTCCTCTTTCTCATCTACAACAATGATCTCCCCAATATATCTCAACTCCTTAAACCAGTTATATTCACAGATGACACTACTTATGTCTATTCCCACTCAAACCCAACTATACTTAGACACTGTAAACAACGAGCTGCTAAAAATATATACTTGGATGATGACCAACAAACTCGCTCTCAACAAACAAAACATACTTCATGCTGTTTAGAAACAGAGTCTTAAATATCCAACTTAATATATCAATAAATGGTTCCCCTATTACAAGACACACTGAGGGTAAATTTCTAGGTCTTCTCCTTAACTGTATTCTTAAATTTCATTCCCACATCCAGCATTTATCCAAGAAAACTTCCAAATCATTAGAGATCCTTTCCAAGATACAATGCTATGTACCCCAAACGACACTCCTTACCCTATACCACTCTTTAATATATCCCTACCTCATCTATGGTATTTTTGCCTGGGGATCAACCACAGCCAACCACCTTAACCCTTCTTGGAGCAAATGGTCATAAAATTAGAATTTCGAACTGAACTCCCTAGAGTGGATAGAGTAACTCAATATGAGGTAGAGGTCGTTTTGATAAGGACCTGCCTCGCATGGGCCAGTAGGCCTTCTGTAGTGCTCCTCCATTCTTATGTTCTTATATATAAATTTTCACATCCGATACATCCCTAGTGTGTGGTGGAGAGGATACGGCATATCGCAGTTATTTTTGGGGAATTTTGGGGGTGTTCGGGGTTGGGGGGAAGGGGGAAAGGGGGGGGGGGGGGGTTTTAACACTTTTTTTTGGATTTTGGGGAATCCCAAAATTTTACAACCCCCATATTTAATTAATTTTTTAAATTATTTCTTATTTGGGGGGGGCCAAAAAAACTTTTTTTTAAAAATTTAAAAAAAAATTACCCAACATTTCCCCCAATATTTTTAAATTTTTTCCAAATTTTTCCCCCCCCCCCCCCCTTTTTTTTTCCCCCCCCCCCCCCCCCCAAACCCCCAAACCCCCCCCCCAAAAAACCCCCCCCCCCCCCCCCCCCAAAAAAAAAAAAAAAAAAAAAAAAAAAAAAAAAAAAAAAAAAAACCCCAGGTTTTTGGGGGTTGGGTTTGGTCCCCTTTTTTTTGTGTTTCCATAAAATTTTTTTTCAGGGCAATAGTCCTGGCCCGTTTTTGTGTTGGTTTTTTTTGTTTTGGTTTTTTTTTTTTTGTTGGGGGGGGGTTTTTTTTTCACTCCCCCCCCGGCCAGTAGGCCTTCTGGCAGCTCCTCCTTTCCCTTATGTTCTAATTAAATTTCACATCCGATACATCCCTGGTGGTGAAGATACGGATATCAGCAGTGTATTTTTGGGAATTTGGAATGTCGGGATTGATGGGTAGGATAGGAGGCAGAGGTGGGTTGGGGGATCGTTGATGGAAGCCCCTCGTTTGAGTGGAGATGCCAGGAGTAAAAAGCGGCCCACTGGCATATTAAGGTAATTTGTGTACGTGTCATGGGGATGCGGGGAATGGGGATTGGTGGGCGAAACGGGTACTGGCAGCTACTTTCTATAAGACGTTTGCAGAAATAGGAAAAATATATGGACGGCGGCGAGAGGCAGCTTTCCCCGCAGGATATCTGGTTTAATGTTGGATCTTACTTGCTTTGAGGAGGGGGGATTTGTCCGGCTGGGGAAAGGGAAATTGGGGGATGGTTTCCGGGGTTCCAATGGGCTCGCCGCCGGGAGTACGTGTGCTTGTGTATTAGTTACCATTTTGTCCTAGGCACATGTCGATTAGACACTAGGCCCGGGGTGTGTGTGTGTGTGTGTGTGTGTTTTGTGTGTGTGTGTGTGTGTGTGTGTGTGTGTGCGTGTGTGTGTGTGTGTGTGGTGTGTGTGTGTGTGTGGTGTGTGTTACTCACCTATTTGTGTGTGGTGTGCGTGTGTGTGTGTACTCACCTAGTTGTGTGTGGTGTGAGTGTGTGTGTGTACTCACCTAGTTGTATGTGTGTGTGTACTCACCTAATTGTGGTTGCAGGGGTCGAGACTCAGCTCCTGGCCCCGCCTCTTCACTGATCGCTACTAGGTCCTCTCTCTCTCTGCTTCCTGAGCTTTATCATACCTCTTCTTAAAACTATGTATGGTTCCTGCCTCCACTACTTCACTTGCTAGGCTATTCCACTTCCTGACGACTCTATGACTGAAGAAATACTTCCTAACGTCCCTGTGACTCGTCTGAGTCTTCAGCTTCCAGTTGTGACCCCTTGTTCCTGTGTCCCCTCTCTGAAACATCCTATCTCTGTCCACCTTGTCTATTCCCCGCAGTATCTTGTATGTCGTTATCATGTCTCCCCTGACCCTTCTGTCCTCCAGTGTCGTCAGTCAGCCCTCTGGACAACAGTTGTGGCAATCCTGCACCTCCTCCTAACTTCCAAACTATGAATTCTCTGCATTATATTCACATCACACATTGCTCTCAGACACGACATCTCCACTGCCTATAGCCTTCTCCTCGCTGCAACATTCATCACCCATGCTTCACACCCATACAGGAGCGTTGGTAAAACTATACTCTCATACATTTCCCTCTTTGCTTCCAAGAACAAAGTTCTTTGTCTCCACAGACTCCTAAGTTCAAACCCCTCACCCTTTTCCCATCATCAATTCTATGATTCACCTCATCTTCCATTTGACCCATCGCTGACACGTCCACTCCCAAATATCGAATACATATCCCTCTCCATACTCTCTCCTCCAATTGATATCCAATCTTTCATCAACTAATCTTTTTGTTATCCTCATAACCTTACTCTCCTATATTCACTTTCAATTTTCTTCTTTTACATACCCTACCAAAACATCCCCCAGCCTCTGCAACTTCTCTTCAGAATCACCCAAGAACACAGTGTCATCAGCAAAAAGCAACTGTGAAACTCCCACTTTATGTGTGGGTTCTTTATCTTTTAACTCCCGCCTTTTGCCAAGACCCTCGCATTTACTTCTCTTACAACCCCATCTATAAATATATTAAACAACCACGGTGACATCACACATCCTTGTCTAAGGCCTACTTTTACTGGGAAAATAATCTCCCCCTTTCCCACATACTCTAACTTGGGGCCCCACTATCCTCGTAAAAACTCTTCACTGCTTTCAGTAACCTACCTCCTATACCATACATCTGCAACATCTGCCACATTGCCCCCTATCCCCTGGGCATACGCATTTTCCAAATGCATAAATGCCACAAAAACCTCTTTAGCCTTATCTAAATACTGTTCACTTATATGTTTCACTGTAAACACCTGGTCCACACACCCCCTACCTTTCCTAAAGCCTCCTTGTTCATCTGCTATCCTTTTCTCTGTCTTGCTCTTAATTCTTTCAATAATAACTCTACCATACACTTTACCAGGTATACCCCAACAGACTTGTCCCCCTATGACTTTTGCACTCTCTTTCGTCCCCTTTCCCTTTTATAACAAAGGAACTATGCATGCTCTCTGCCAATCCCTAGGTACTTTACCCCTTCCATACATTATTAAATAATTACAACCAACCACTTCCAAAACTATATCCCCACCTGCTTTTAACATTTCTATCTTTTCCCATCAATCCCAGCTGCCTTACCCCCTTTCATTTTACCTACTGCTTCACGAACTTCCCCCACACTCACAACTGGCTCTTCCTCACTCCTACAAGAAAGTTTTCCTCCTTGCCCTATACACGAAATCACAGCTTCCCTATCTTCATCAACATCAACAGTTCCTCAAAATATTCCCTCCATCTTCCCAATACCTCTAAACACTCCATTTAATAACTCTCCTCTCCTATTTTTAACTGACAAATCCATTTGTTCTCTTTTGGGTTCCTTTAAATTGTTAATCTCACCCCCAAAACTTTTTCTTATTTTTCAACAAAATTTGTTGATAACAACTCACCCACTCTCTCATTTGCTCTCTTTTTATAATGCTTCACCTCTCTTTTTCTCCATATACTCTTCCCTCCTTGCATCACTTCTACTTTGTAAAAACTTCTCATATGCTAACTTTTTCTCCCTTACTACTCTCTTTACATAATCATTCCACCAATCACTCCTCTTCCCTCCCGCACCTACTTTCCTGTAACCACAAACTTCTGCTGAACACTAACACTGCATTTTTAAACCTAACCTATACCTCTTCGACCCCATTGCCTATGCTCTCATTTGCCCATCTATCCTCCAATAGTTGTTTATATCTTACCCTAACTGCCTCCTCTTTTAGTTTATAAACCTTCACCTCTCTCTTACCTGATGCTTCTATTTTCCTTGTATCCCATCTACCTTTTACTCTCAGTGTAGCTACAACTAAAAAGTGATCTGATATATCTGTGGCCCCTCTATAAACATGTGCATCCTGAAGTCTACTCATCAGTCTTTTATCCACCAATACATAATCCAACAAACTACTGTCATTTCGTCCCTACATCATATCTTGTATACTTATTTATCCTCTTTTTCTTAAAATATGTATCGCCTATGTGACTCAGTTTTTAGCAAGCCGCTAACCAGACTGAGAGTCGAAGATCAAAATGAATTTTTTATGGGAGAGCCACAGAATTTGGTTAACACAAGCCTATCCGATGTTATCCTGATGCCAAATGACTTCGAACAGGCGATAAATGACATGTCCATGCACTCTGCCCCAGGGCCAGACTCATGGAACTCCGTGTTCATCAAGAACTGCAAGAAGCCCCTATCACGAGCCTTTACCATCCTATGGAGAGGGAACATGGACACGGGGGTCGTCCCACAGTTACTAAAAACAACAGACATAGCCCCACTCCACAAAGGGGGCAGTAAAGCAACAGCAAAGAACTACAGACCGATAGCACTAACATCCCATATCATAAAAATCTTTGAAAGGGTCCTAAGAAGCAAGATCACCACCCATCTAGAAACCCATCAGTTACACAACCCAGGGCAACATGGGTTTAGAACAGGTCGCTCCTGTCTGTCTCAGCTATTGAATCACTACGACAAGGTCCTAGATGCACTAGAAGACAAAAAGAATGCAGATGTAATATATACAGACTTTGCAAAAGCCTTCAACAAGTGTGACCATGGCGTAATAGCGCACCAAATGCGTTCTAAAGGAATAGCAGGAAAAGTCGGTCGATGGATCTATAATTTCCTCACTAACAGAACACAGAGTAGTAGTCAACAGAGTAAAGTCCGAGGCAGCTACGGTGAAAATCTGTTCCACAAGGCACAGTATTCGCTCCCATCTTGTTCCTCATCCTCATATCTGACATAGACAAGGATGTCAGCCACAGCACCGTGTCTTCCTTTGCAGATGACACCCGAATCTGCATGACAGTGTCTTCCATTGCAGACACTGCAAGGCTCCAGGTGGACATCAACCAAATCTTTCAGTGGGCTGCAGAAAACAATATGAAGTTCAACGATGACAAATTTCAATTACTCAGATATGGTAAACACGAGGAAATTAAATCTTCATCAGAGTACAAAACAAATTCTGGCACAAAATAGAGCGAAACACCAACGTCAAAGACCTGGCAGTGATCATGTCGGAGGATCTCACCTTCAAGGACCATAACATTGTATCAATCGCAACTGCTAGAAAAATGACAGGATGGATAATGAGGACCTTCAAAACTAGGGATGCCAAGCCCATGATGACACTTTTCAGGTCACTTGTTCTATCTAGGCTGGAATATTGCTGCACACTAACAGCACCTTTCAAGGCAGGTGAAATTGCTGACCTAGAAAATGTACAGAGAACCTTCACGGCGCGCATAACGGAGATAAAACACCTCAATTACTGGGAGCGCTTGAGGTTCCTAAACCTGTATTCCCTGGAATGCAGGCGGGAGAGATACATGATTATATACACCTGGAAAATCCTAGAGGGACTAGTACCGAACTTGCACACGAAAATCACTCACTACTACGAAAGCAAAAGACTTGGCAGACGATGCAACATCCCCCTAATGAAAAGCAGGGGTGTCACTAGCACGTTAAGAGACCATACAATAAGTGTCAGGGGCCCGAGACTGTTCAACTACCTCCCAGCATACATAAGGGGGATTACCAACAGACCCCTGGCAGTCTTCAAGCTGGCACTGGACAAGCACCTAAAGTCGGTTCCTGACCAGCCAGGCTGTGGCTCGTACGTTGGTTTGCGTGCAGCCAGCAGTAACAGCCTGGTTGATCAGGCTCTGATCCACCAGGAGGCCTGGTCACAGACTGGGCCGCAGGGGCGTTGACCCCCGGAACTCTCTCCAGGTATAACTAAACCCCTTTCTATACAAAGTTCAATCAAAGGGCTCCCATTATCATTTACACCTGGCACCCCAAACTTACCTACCACACCCTCTCTAAAAGTTTCTCCTACTACTCTCCTATTACTCTTTCACTTGGTTCAAAGGTTCCAATACATTCACTTAACATCTCCCAAAATCTCTCTCTCTCCTCTATATTCCTCTCTTCTCCAGGTGCATACACGCTAATTATGACCCACTTTTCGCATCCAACCTTTACTTTAATCCACATAATCCTTGAATTTACACATTCATACTCTCTTTTCTCCTTCCATAACTGATCCTTCAGCATTATTGCTACCCCGTCCTTAGCTCTAACTCTCTCAGATACTCCAGATTTAATCCCATTTATTTCTCCCCACCGAAACTCCCCTACCCCCTTCAGCTTTGTTTCGCTTAGGGCCAGGACATCCAACTTCTTTTCATTCATAACATCAGCAATCATCTGTTTCTTGTCATCTGCACTACATCCACGCACATTCAAGCATCTCAATTTTATAAAGTTTTTCTTCTTCTCCTTTTTAGTAAATGTTTACAGGAGAAGGGGTTACTAGTCCATTGCTCCCGGCATTTTAGTCGCCTCATACGACACGCATGGCTTACGGAGGAAAGATTCTTTTCCACTTCCCCATGGACAATAGAGGAAATAAAGAAGAACAAGAGCTATTTAGAAAAAGGAGAAAAAAAAACCTAGATGTATGTATATACATATGCATGTGCGTGTCTGTGAAGTGTGACCAAAGTGTAAGTAGGAGAAGCAAGATATTCCTGTTATCTAGCATGTTTATGAGACAGAAAAGGACACCAGCAATCTTATCATCATGTAAAAGAGTTACAGGGTTTTGTTTCACAGTCATCTGGCAGGACGGTAGTACTTCCCTGGGTGGTTGCTGTCTACCAACCTACTACCTCCATATTTCTTTTTATATTAATATATATGTGTGATGTCTTGTGTGCTTAAATTTACATGAGTATTGTTGTTTTGGTCCGCTGCGCGTCACACTCATGTTAAGATAAGATAAGATAAGATAAGATTTCGTTCGGATTTTTAACCCCGGAGGGTTAGCCACCCAGGATAACCCAAGAAAGTCAGTGCATCATCGAGGACTGTCTTAACTTATTTCCATTGGGGTCCTTAATCTTGTCCCCCAGGATGCGACCCACACCAGTCAACTAACACCCAGGTACCTATTTGCTGCTAGGTGAACAGGACAACAGGTGTAAGGAAACGTGTCGAAATGTTTCCACCCGCCGGGAATCGAACCCGGGCCCTCCATGTGTGAAGCGGGAGCTTTAGCCACCAGCCACCGGGCCACCAAGTGACAATTTTAAGTGTTTTCATATATATACTGTCAAGTTACTTGAGTGGTGTATGGCGTGCTTGTGATTTTATCGTTTTTCTGTAACGGGTTTCTTCTCCTGTGTACAGCAACGTGTGTGTGTGATATTTTCTGTATATACTTATTGTTCTCAATATGTTTATTCTATATATATATATGTATGTATTATGTCTGTCTGTACAAGATGCGTTCTCAATAAAATAAAAAAAAATCAACCAAACATCTGCTAACTAGTTATATCATGTGACCTCCAGGCTCTTACTTCTGCCAATCCATAAAATCATCTTATTTCTCAATATTAACCAAATCTGCCAAAACATTGCTAATTAGTCTTATCATGTGACCTCCTGGCTTTTAATTCTGCCATTCCATAAAATATTACCTCCTGCACCATTACTTGTAAGGTAGATTTTGTGCGCAATTTCAAGCTTATTTTACCGAACCCTACTCACTTGTACTAAGTTTAAATAAGATTGTATTAAATTTAAATAAGATTGTAAAACAGCTAACCACTATTACTTGTCTAGTTTTAAGTATAATTACTATGTACAATTATCTTATCTAGTTTTAATTAGTTACTATGTATTAAGATTAGTTTGTCCAAAATGCCTGGGCATGATAGTGGCTATCTTTGTACTTCGCAAATCAAAATTGTAATTACACATTGTAACCTTTACAAAGAAATAAACTTTAATTTACTTTACTACATGAACCCTGCCCTAGTTAAAGTACATACATGTTGAAGATTTGAAGCCGATCGAAAGTAGCGTTCTCAAGTTATAAACGTAATTCTTGGGAGGAAAGAAAAACTCATACAACCTTAGAGGTTACCTAAAAAGACTACATATCTGTATGTATACACTTACTGCGAGCAGCAGTCAGCTGCAACAGTAACAACAGCAACAGCACACTGCTCCAGGCTGCCACTCCACACTCTTCTTTCTAAACAAGAAAAAGTACTTTTATGTAAATAAGCAATTACATTCAAAAACATGGAAATATCTGCACAATATTTTTCTCATATGAGAATGCTAGTGGTAACGACAGAAAGGTATGCCAAGAGAAAGTGTGCTTTAGGACCCCAATGGAAATAAGTCACTCTGTCTGACTTTTTTGGGTTATCCTAGGTTATCTCCACATATGCTGCTATGTATGATAATTCTATGTAACTGTATTTGTGTATACCTGAATAAACTTACTTATATGGTATTAACAGTAGTTATCGGTCTATACATGAATTGAAGTAACGTTAATAAGTTTATTTAGGCAGAAGTATACATAAATATAATTATCATCCAGTATAAATTACCTATAGTAACCCTCCTCCCCCCCCCCCCCAAAAAAAAAAAAGTCAGTGACTGATTTCCATTGGGTCGAATTTCACATCAAAGATAATTTGCACATACGCAATAATTTTTTAGCTTTACACACCTGTGTCATCACGAGTTAAGACTGTTTCACTACCTTCACCACCAAATGAATGCCGATTTTTCACAATAAGTGAGTTCGCTAACATGGGAAACAAGCGCTACCTTCCCCTCACACTTGCTTGGTGTTAACTGAAAGAAAATGGGTAGTGTGGATGTGCTATATAACCCCAATGCAATTGCCTGCTCTCGTCATCTTACGTATTTTTATATTTTATTAAAAACGTTGTATACATATAACAGACAGTGATCATTTAAACATACACAAACCTGAAAATATTATGGTTACATAAGGTTGATAGTTAATCAAGCACACTTGCAGGACAACACACATACACATAAGCTCTGTTTGCAATCCCACCCCCCACACTGGAGCTATGACTCGACCCCTGCAGCCACACGTAGGTCAGTATACACACACACACTACACCACCACCACAAAATACACTGACACAAAATACTCACGCACCAAACATCCAAAAATACACATTAGACAAAAAACGCTGAGATGTGAACTCAAATATGTTTTCCCTAAATTTTGATAACAGTTTACAATAGGTACTGAAACCTGACATAAAATGTATATGGCCGACATAAAATAAGACTTGACCACACAGCAAAGCAAATTATTCTTTATATTACCAACAGAACTATACTCTATGGAATTGTGCATGGGGCTCAACAACAATTAACCATCTCAGACCACTAATTACCCAACAAAAGGCTGCAGTTAGAATGATAACAAATTCTCACTACAGGCAGCACACTCCACCAATATTCAATACACTAAACCTACTCACCATACAAAACATCCATACTTATTACTGCACCTATTACATACATAGAACACTTAACTCTGATATTAACCCTCCCCTCAAACATCTTGCCAACCTCAACAGAACACATGACCATAACACAAGGCACAGATCACTCTTTGATGTTCCTCGTGTCCATCTCATACTATGCAAAAACTCAATGCACATAAAAGGCCCTAAAATCTGGAATTCATTACCTGTAAATATAAAAGAAACACTACCTGTTTATAAATTCAAGTCTCTTCTCAAAGATCACTTACTCACCCAAAACCAAATAAATACTGAATAACTGAACCTTATAAATTGTATATCTTAAATGTTTCTCACAATTATATCACATAAATGTTAAACCTAAAACCCAATCTAACTTTATTATTTTTTAAATACACTACCTAACAGAATACTCCATACGACTGAATGTACAACAATGCATGCAACCATATGACCTGTCTTTGTAATACTCATTTGTGCTTTATAGTAATCTGTTTACAATAATGTATTATCACTGATTTCATCATTGCTTAGTTAATTTTAAGCCAGCCCGAAATGCTATGCATAGTATAAGTGGCTTTGGCATGCTGCTCTTATCTGTATTTTTTGTACCTCTGTATGTATGCTCAAATTGTAAATAAATAAATAAATAAATAAATAAATAAATAAATAAATAAATGCACTGTCAGGTTCACCACAGCTCACAAGAACCATCAGTAACAACCATACAGTGCAACAAAAACGTTCTAGCCCTAAGAATTCCATGTCAAAATTTAATCACTCCATTCCAAGTGTCCCTAGTCATACAGAGGATTAAGTATAAATACACTGCGGGGGCACGAACACTCAGTGGCCACTGTAGTAGGTACACCTGCTACTTATGCAAATTTCTCTCTCTCTCTCTCTCTCTCTCTCTCTCTCTCTCTCTCTCTCTCTCTCTCTCTCTCTCTCTCTCTCTTTACACAGGTTTGACAAGGTTAGGTTAAGGATCCCTAGCTTTATTGACAAGCTATTTACAGGTTAAGGATTCCTAACTTTATTGACAAGCTAACAGCTGTTACCTACATCAGCTCATTTGAAAGCATTTTTATTGTTATGAGACATACAAGTAAGGAACAGGATGAAGTTGGAGCCATCTGTGGGCCAGCATTTTCATATGATCAACTACCTCGTTGACATCATAATGCTGTACGAATGTGTTCCATACTCGAGTCATCCTGGGGATAAATGATCTCAGATGAAGTGATGTTCTGGAGAAGAGTACAGCCAGAGTGAAGTTGCTGCTTTCTGCCCGTCTTGTGGTAAAGAAACTTGCTTCACGCTGTCCTAAGTGTGGTCTCTCTCTCTCTCATTATTATTTATTATTATTATTATTATTATTATTATTATTATTATTTATTATTATTATTATTATTAAGAGGAAAGAATTGTGGTGGGAAACCCGCATTATAAAGTTGATGCCGCCAAACTGGGAATCCCACACAGACCGTGAGCTTGTCAGTGATGTAACTCACGCATAATAAAAATATTAAACTAAATTGATGTAACACACACACACATCCCTCCCTCACTCTCCAACACCCCTGCTCTGTTACATGAAGGTTTTGTGTTTGGTAGCAGTGTGTGACGCAAGGATGATGAGTGCATGACGCAAGTTGTGAGCACTAAGTAGGTAGTAAGTTTATTCAGGTATACACAAATACAGCTATATAGATTATCATACATAGCAACATATGTGTAGAGAACCTAGGATATTATTATAATCAAGGGGGAAGCGCTAAACCCGGAGGATTATACAGCGCCTAGGGGGGATGTGGAAGGCATTCAGGCTTAATTCGGGGAACTGGAGCACAGATCCAATTCCCTAAATCAAGAGCCCCTCACCAACATCAAGGAACCTTCCTTGAGGGGAGAACCTAGGATAACCCCCCCCCCCCCCCCCCCCCCCCCCGAAAAAAAAATTAGGCAAAGTGACTTATTTCCATTGGGGACCTTTTAAGCTGGGTTTTTACACCGGTTGTAAACGTTGTCGAAAGTTAACTCACATTTTCTCCAAATTACTCCTTGTTAGCTTTTCTTTACTTGTGCGAAAAGCAACACATCTCCTTGACCAGCTTCTGGATGTTCTTCTCTTCAGTTCCCTTGTGTTTATTATTCCCTCACGGGAGGTTCCTTGATGCTGGTGAGGGGCTCTTGATCTAGCGAATTGGATCTGTGCTCCAGTTCCCTGTACTGAGCCTGAATACCTTCCATATCCCCCCACAGGACCTGTAAAATGCTACGGGTTTAGCGCTCCCCATGATTATAATAATAATCGTGTTTATTATGCTGCTTCATTTATTAAGTTTAAAATTTATGGACTACACATTAGTTATTATTATAATCAAAAAGAAGTTATTAAAACCACGTAACTTGTTCATCATCAGTCAGTTGTTTATCACCAGTCAATAGTTCATCAGTCAACTGTTCATCACCAATCAATAATTTATCAGTAACTTGTTCATCACCAGTCAATAGTTCATCAGTCATCTGTTCATCACCAGTCAATAGTTCATCAGTCACCTGTTCATCACCAGTCAACAGTTCATCACCTGTCAAGGGACTTGATCAAGGACACCTTAACTAATTTTTAACACTGTTTAATATAAACTTTCAGTGTATATACATTGAGAGATATACAACACCCGGTGTATATACACTGAGAGATATACAATTCCCGGTGTATATTGCCTTACACAAATAACCCACACATAGAAGAGAGGAGCTTATGATGATGTTTCAGTCTGACTCTTGGACCATTTACAAAGTCACACTGACGAAAAGGAGAGGAGGGAGTATATAAAGGCCAGGAGGTGGTAGTGGTAGCAGTGGAGGTAGAAGGTAGTAGTGGGGAAGGTAGTATGGTGGAGGTGGAGCCAGTCAGATACTAAGGAAGAGGAGCACTGCAAGGGAGCTAGGGGCCCACAGAGGGTAGGAGCAAGAACACAAAGGGAAGAAACAATAAATAATGAAGGAACAAATACCCAATGCAGAAGAAAGACAACCCAAAGGAGAAAGAGGAAAGGGGAAGAGGGAGAAGAAAAAGGAATCAGGTTAAGTCACGGGTATTCTGAAGTTTGGAGCATTTTACAATGTAGTGGGAAAGGAAGGCATCTACAGAGACGAAGCGAGGACTAAGATTCATACAAGGAAAGTTGTGCATAAGGGAGGATTCAACCAGACGGCGACTGTTAAAGCTGGAAGTAGAAAAGACAGTTTTAGCAGAAGACCAGTCAATAGAATGACTGTGATCTCTGATGTGACAGAAATGAGCATTGTTAGTGTCGGCAAGCCTAACACTACTTTTGTGCTCCCTAAGTCTTTCAGAAAGAGATCAGCCAGTTTCTCCAAAGTACTGAAGAGGACAGGAGGAACAAAAAATAGAGTAGACACCAGGAGTATCTGTAGAGGGAGGAGAGGTATGAACGAGATTAGTGCAAAGAGTGTTAGTCTGGCGAAAAGTAAGTTTGATATCTAAGGAACGGAGAGAGTTGTTGAAATTAGAAAGACCGGAAATGTAGGGAAGGCAGAGGACAGAAGAGTTCCCAGGAGTAGAGAGTTTGGGAGAAGAAATTACGTTTAGCAAGTGAGAAGGCAGTCTTTGAAATGGGAAGGGTAGCCAAGATGGGAAAATGAATTATGAAGAGAGGAAATTCCTGATTCAAGGAACTGAGGATCACAAATGCAGAGAGCATGGAGAAAGAGGGAGATGAGACCACTTTTCTTGAGCTTGCGGTAAACAGAAAAGGCAAAACCAGTATTTGAGCGGTGGACATGGACATCAAGGAAAGGAAGCAAGGAATTAGATTCCCATTCAACTTTAAACTTAATGGAAGGGGCAAGATTATAAAGAACATCAAGAAATGGTTGGAAAAGACTAGTCATGAGGCCAAAGCGAAGATGTCATCTACATAGTGGAGCCAGAGTGAAGGGCACACATCGATAGTAGGAAGAACAGTCTTGAAGTATTCCATGTAAATGTTAGCAAGGACAGGAGAAAGAGGATTGCCCATAGCGACACTGAAGGTTTGAAAATATTTTCCTTGGAAGGAAAAGGAATTAGAGTCCACACAAAGGCGGATAAGATCAAGAAAGACATCAGTAGGTATAGGGAGATGAAGAAACCTTTCATTGGTTCTTCTTCCTACTATCGATGTGCGCCCTTCACTCTGGCTCCTCTATGTAGATGACATCTTTGCTCTGTGGCCTCATGACTCGAGTCTCTTCCAACCATTTCTTGATGCTCTTAATACACTCTCAACCACCATCATAACACATTAAATGCATCATATCCGGATTTAGAAGAGACGACAAACGTTTTGATGAAGCCATGGCACAAGGAGGGTTGTCCTGAAAGAGGAGGGGGAGAAGAAAATGGAAATGACAACTTTTTTTCCTGAAATTTATTACGTAGCTCCGTGATCATTATTTCCCAAAGTTTCCTGAAACATTTTGCACATTTTTTTTCCTTTCTTGGTGACCTGTGCCCTCCAGGGCCACCCATCATTAACAATCCGACTGGTCATAAATGTGATGGCGATTAGTGGACTTAGGATAGTCTTAACCACTTCTGCTGAATTACCTATGAGAGTTCAACACTTAATGAAATGCAGTAAAATATAATCCCTTAAAGTAGAGAGTACAGAAAGATGGAGGCAGGTAGTGCAGAGTGTACAATGAAGAGAGGGAGGGAGAGTACAGAGGGAGGGAGAGTACAGAGGGAGGGAGAGTACAGAGGGAGGGAGAGTACAGAGGCAGGGAGTGTGCAAGGATGCAGGGAGCATGCAAGGATGCAGGGAGTGTACAAGGATGCAGGGAGTGTCCAAGGAAACAGGGAGTGTGCAAGAATGCAGGGGATGTACAAGGATGCAGGGAATGTACAAGGATACAGGGAATGTACAAGGATACAGGGAGTGTACAAGGATGCAGGGGGTGTACAAAAATGCAGGGGGTGTGAAAGGATGCAGGGGGAGTGCAAGGATGCAAGGAGTGTGCAAGGATGCAGGGAGTATGCAAGGAGTGTACAAGGATGCAGTGGGTGTACAGGGAGTGTACAAGGATGCAGGGTGTACAAGGATGCAGGGGGTGTACAAGGATGCAGGGGGTGTACAATGATGCAGAGGGTGTACAAGGATGCAGGGGGTGTGAAAGGATGCAGGGGGGTGTGCAAGGATGCAGGGAGTGTGCAAGGATGCAGGGAGTGTGCAAGGATGCAGGGAGTGGACAAGGATGCAGGGAGTGTACAAGGTTGCAGGGAGTGTACAAGGATGCAGGGAGTGTATAGTGAGAGTGGTAGGGAGAGGGATACAGGGAATATACAGGGTGAGTGGAGGAAGGGAATGTACTAGGACAGGTAGGGAGTGTGTAAAAGGTGAGGGAGGTAGTGTACAGGGAGAGGGAGACAGTGTACAATGAATACACAGGGAGAGGGAGGTAAAGAATAGAGAGAGGAGAGGCAGGGTGCATACTGAGAGTACACTCCCTGTACAAGGAGGCAGGGAGATTATAATGCACAGTGTTCAGGGTGTGTATAATATATATATATAGAGAGAGGAATGGCAAATACTGCAAATGTACTGGAAGTGTAATGAGTGTACAGTGAATGTCCATTTATTGTATAGGGAACATAGTGAATATTCAGGGAGAGTACTGTAAAATTGTTGAGGGAGGCTGAGCAAGGTGGAGGTAAGTAGTGTACAGGGAAAGTAGAGTAAACAGGGAATGTATGGAAAGTATGAAGGGAATGTACTGTGAGAGTGTAGAGGCAGGGAGTGTGTACAGGAAGAGGGAGAGAGGTAATGTGCAGGGAGAGTGTACAGAGCATACATAGAGTGTAAAGGCTGTGACGTCAGGGTCTAACTTTTCCCTTAGATTTTGTAAAGTGTTTACATGTGATGTCACAGGGTGAGTGTCCAGCATATTGGAAGTGTATAATGTACACCAACAAAAAATTTTTATTTAAAGCATAATTCTGTACATTACTACTTCTACTACTACTATGTACAAATGTCATGTTTTTACTTTTATAAGAATTCTGAAGCACTGATATAGGTATTATTACTCTGTATACTATATGTACAGGACCATTAATTCAAATCAAAACCCAGCCCTAATGCTCTTCTTAGAGCTGCAACAGAACACACAGTATGTGTGGAAAGTTATATTGCCAGCTGCTGGACAAAATTTTGATCAATGAAACACATGGCAACATGTGGTTAAATCCCTGGATTTTGATACACCAATTGCAAGTGGAGCCATGCAGCTTCAAGAATGGGCTCACTCACCTTTGGGTTGAACTCTGCACTGTGTTCAGTGATGCTCAGATTATGGCATGTGTGATTGCTAATAATGTTAAAAGAAGACAGTGTTTTGTAACACTATAATGAGCTTTGGCTCTAGAACTTTATTACACTAACAGCTATTGAATGAAAATGGAATGTTTGATTATGAAAATGTCACACAGTTGCTAGGCATATACCAGAAGGATGCTTCTGAGGGTCAATGCCCCCAACAGCCTGATCCTAGTCCAGGCCTCCTGGTGGATCAAGGCCTGATCAACCAGTCCGTTACTGCTGACTGCATGCAGTCCAACATAGAAGCTACAGCCACCACCTGGTCAGGAACCAACTTCAGGAGATTAAGTTCTTTCATGAAAATGGCCAAAGGTTTGTTGGTAATTTCCTTTATGCTCAAAGAGAGGGCTTTGAAAAGTTGGGGACCTCTCACATTTATCAAGTTCTCTCCTAGGGTACTCGTCACAATCCTGCTTTTCACTGGAGGTACTTTACACTGTCTTCTAAGTCTCTTCCCTTCATATGGAGTGATTTCAGTGCGCAAGTTTGGAATTAGTGTCTCTAGGATTTTCCAGGTGAAAATTATGATGCATTTCTCTCACCTACATTCCAAAGAGTACAATTCAAGGGATTTCAAACAGATGTTTGACTGAATATACAGGTAGTGAAAGTTCTCTATGCTTTTCAGCTCTACAATCTCACTTGTCTTGAAGGGGGCCATTAGTTTACAGTATACTCTGTGTAAGGCACTATACTGTGGTGGTGTTGTAGGGGGTGGTGGTGGTGGTGTTGTAGGGGGTGGTGGTGGTGCTGTAGGTGGTGATGGTGTAGGTTTGGGTAGTGGTAGTGGTGTGGGTGGCAGAAGTGGTAATTTAATATGATGTGAGTATACACTCACTAATCTAGGAAGGGCTTAAGAAACCGTAAGATAATAAATAACAAAAAAGGGCACAATACTGTGACTGGAACGATACACAAGTAACCCGCACATAGAAGAGAGGAGCTTGTGACGACGTTTCGGACCGAAACGTCGTCGTAAGCTCCTCTCTTCTATGTGCTGTTTATTTGTAAACTGTAAAATGCTAAAAAAATCAAAGAAATTGTTTTTAAAAATATATTTTTCAGTAAGCTTGTGAAATTTCTTAAAATATTATGCTTCCATTGCCATTGGTCAACATAATAGTGAAAATTAGCCATCAATTGAAAAAAATTAAAAAGCAGTTGCATCTGAAGGAAAGCTCTAGCCCCATTAGCTCTCCTGAGGATGTGCCACTGAAGATTTATCTAACAGTTCAGTAGGTTACAAGTATTCAGTAACTCATTAGAAAGTGAGTATACAATAATTCAATAGGTTATGAATATAAGCGACTTGGTAGGATGTGTCCAATCGTTCAGTACAAATACAAATCTAAATCTTTATTTCAAAATTATTGTACAGACAAAGCATACATAATCTGAAGGCCTACAGGATGCATAGCATTCTGGGCAAAATTAAGACTATACAATATTTACAGTCTACATAGTTTCATTTTAATATTTTTTAAGGGTCTAATACACAGTACAGTATTAATAGAAATTTATAAATAGATATAAGCTACAAGATAATTCATTAGGTAAGACACATATGCAACAGTTAGGTATCTTTATTTCGAAACGTTTCGCCTACACAGTAGGCTTCTTCAGTCGAGTACAGAAAAGTTGATAGAAGCAGAAGAGACTTGAAGACGATGTAATCAGTCCATCACCCTTAAAGTTTTGAGGTGGTCAGTCCCTCAGTCTGGAGAAGAGCATTGTTCCATAGTCTGAAACAATATGGAGTTGAAGTGACAGGATGGAGCCTTATATAGCGCCAGGAGGTGAGACGTAGGTCACTAGCAGAACGCAGATGTTGGGAGGTCAGGTCCCTCTCAAATCCAGCCGTTCTCACTAGTAGAGGTTGTCGAAGTTGATTTCAGGTCTGTACCAAGATACCCTTGTGTTGCAGTGTCTGACAGATTGAACATTAAAATGGTATAAAATACCGACAGGTTGTTAGGTATTAAAATGGTATAAAATACCTGTCGGTATTTTATACCATTTTAATGTTCAATCTGTCAGACACTGCAACACAAGGGTATCTTGGTACAGACCTGAAATCAACTTCGACAACCTCTACTAGTGAGAACGGCTGGATTTGAGAGGGACCTGACCTCCCAACATCTGCGTTCTGCTAGTGACCTACGTCTCACCTCCTGGCGCTATATAAGGCTCCATCCTGTCACTTCAACTCCATATTGTTTCAGACTATGGAACAATGCTCTTCTCCAGACTGAGGGACTGACCACCTCAAAACTTTAAGGGTGATGGACTGATTACATCGTCTTCAAGTCTCTTCTGCTTCTATCAACTTTTCTGTACTCGACTGAAGAAGCCTACTGTGTAGGCGAAACGTTTCGAAATAAAGATACCTAACTGTTGCATATGTGTCTTACCTAACAACCTGTCTGTATTTTATACCATTTTAATGTTCAAGATAATTCATAAAATAAAAATAAAATAAAAAATGTAATTGTCTACTTTTAATAAGGTGAGTGATACTTAAATTACACTACAAAACAAAATAATGAAATATAATTTCTCTGAAGATTATATCTGAAGATATGTATGTAAGAAGTAATGGCAAAGATAAATACAATGTAATATTACCAGTACAACAGCTATGTCTGTAAGAAGGGATTGCAGCATTTCAAGCAATAAATGAGAGTAGAAAGACAAAAGCTGAAACACGAAGTACAGGGATGGAATTGGATGAAAACAAGATTTCACTATTTGTTTAACATAGTATAATGCTGTCAACAATCACAGAGAGGTAAGGAAGTGCTTCTTAGCAGTAGCTCTGAAGTGGTTTCTGAACAGAAAACCTTAAGTTGAAATATTCAAACACAGTTCCAGATTTTAGGGTCTTTTATGCACATTGAGTCTACTCAGGTTGAGTTGAACATGGGTGATATCAAAGAGGTGTTTGTGTCTTGTGGGTTATGAGTATCCAGTAACTTAGTAGGATGTGTCAAGTAGTTTAGAACATTATGAGCACCCAGTAACTCAGTAGGATGTGTCAAGTAGTTTAGTACATTATGAGCACCCAGCAACTCAGTAGGATGTGTCAAGTAGTTTAGTACATTATGAGCACCCAGTAACTCAGTAGAATGTGCCAAGTAGTTTAGTACATTATGAGCACCCAGTAACTCAGTAGGATGTGTCAAGTAGTTTAGTACATTATGAGCACCCAGTAACTCAGTAGAATGTGTCAAGTAGTTTAGTACATTATGAGCACCCAGTAACTCAGTAGGATGTGTCAAGTAGTTTAGTACATTATGAGCACCCAGCAACTCATTAGGATGTGTCAAGTAGTTTAGTACATTATGAGCACCCAGCAACTCAGTAGGATGTGTCAAGTAGTTTAGTACATTATGAGCACCCAGTAACTCAGTAGGATGTGTGATGGCAGTCTTACTACATCAAAACACAGGAAATATCACTCATCAGACTGCTGTTAAGATTATGACATTTTAAAATTTCACTGCATCATGAATCAGCTGGTTGGTTACCAACTAGTGTTATCGATGAAAAAATAAAACTGTTTATATGTGTTTTTGCATTTTCTCAATAATAAGAAACCAAAAGTTTTTCATATTTGACCCTTATTTTCCTTAAAATTATTAATTATTAGATAAATTCTTTTTTTTAAATATTCTTGCATTACAACACAATTAGAGCAATATTTTTCATTATGTATATATAAATGAGTAGAGACAAGTGTTTTCAGGGAAACTAGTTAGATGAACTTGAGCCCTGAAAATACAGTGACCACTCTGAAGGAGGGTGAGGATGTTGCAATGCCATCGGCACTGTGATATCAGCACATTTTTGACAAGACAGTAGTTCAATGAATGACAGTAAATGTATGTATCTCCTCTTTTTTGTAAGTTATCCTTCTTCAGTGGGAGACAACCAGTATTTTTTGAAAAATTAGAACAAATTTTCAATGATTCAACATTTTCAAATACTATATATGGTATTCAATTTGAGTAAAACTTAAAAAATAATTATCCCTTAAAACTTTTATAATAAATCAAGTTCATCTTTGTGTGCACCAATATCTACAAATAGAAATTAAATTGTATTTACATGTGTGTCATTATTCTGCCATCTAATGTGAAAAAAGGAAGTTTATTGCATTAGCCTTTATACATTTTATGTGCAAGCTACTTCATCAGTTATACTATTAATATCTTCACATTGTATGACATAACTCCAGAAAATGGAGTAGAAATGTATTACAAAATTACAAATAGATACTATCAAGTCTTCTTTATGATAATATTCATGTACTGAACATCACTAGTATCAATACCAGGTGATGGAAAGCAAAAGAGGTGCATTGCAAATTAGAAGATTGTAGAGGTGAGAAATGCACCAAGAGCAAGAAAGAATATTTATCCTATTCCTTCAGCTCATTTCATTATGAATTTGCATTATATTTATCATCTTTTATATAAATTATATTTTCAAGACATTCTATTAATTTCTTATAACAAAATATTACACTATCATCAAAAACAATATTACTACCAGGTATTCAAATGAATCAAGGGGAGAAAAATGCAAGTGTGCAAGCTGATAAAAAAAAATATATAAATATTCAAGACTATCTCACTGATCCCTGAAACATCAGAGAAAAACAGCAAAGTTAAAAAAGAATGGCTGCCTTGTCAAAATTAGAAGTTGCACTGTCAGGTAGTTGGACCATTCCAGAACTGCAATGTACATATTCTAAGGGTTAAGAAATTTTCTTCTCAAAAGAAGGAAAGCTACCACATCCTGATTTCTTTATTTGTTAACCCTTTCAGGGTTGAGAGGCCCTCTCCTAAACTCGTTCTCAGAGTTGAAAATTTTTCGAAAAAAAAAAATTATTTTTTCTTATGAAATGATAGAGAATCTTTTCCCGATCATAATGACACTAAAACTATGAAATTTGATGGAAAACTTATGGAATTATGCTCTCGCAAAGTTAGCAATCTTGACAATGTTTACGCATCGGCGATTTCGCCCACTTTGAGCCATATTTTTGGTCAATTTCAGTGTACTAGTCAACAAAAATCATATCTATTTCGCTATAACTCCATTTTTTCTATCGAATGAGTACAAGAAACCACCAACTTACCAATTTCAACTATCCAATAAAATGGACAGAAATTGGCAATTTTGCCAATTTCACACAAATTTCAGATGCCAATTTCCAAATAGGGTCCAGAAAAAGCAAGATTGACATTTCTGGCACTAAAATCACATTTCCTCTGTTTATTAGTCACGTCCCCAGGCCCCTCTTACATCTCTTTTGCTTTCCACTTTGAATTTTTATTCTAAAAAAATAGAAGATTTACTGTTATGCAGACTACTGCATTAGTGTAGAAATGGTGTAGAAATGGTATAAATAATATCAGTGCACTTGTGAAAGAATATCAGATTCACCAGTTGATGTGTACTGGACGCTTGGCATGATTTGTTTACTTTTGAAATTTGGTAAAAATCGAACATTTCTGCTACTTTGAGCTCAATTTCAAGGCACTTTTCAATATGAAACCAATCAAAATCATCTCAATTTCTGTAATATGTCTTCCATTCTATAAAATGAGACCAGGAAAACTAGAATACAACCATAAATACCATACAAAAATACACTGCAAAGTCCCTGTTTAAAATCAAAAACACAGTTGGAGTTTTTTTTTTTCCTCATTATGCACTGTGTGCTGCAGGATTTTTTTTTTATACTGCTAACACTGGCCACATAGACCCATTCTTTCATATGTAGGCCTAACAGCTTTCTCTCACCAGATTTGAAGGCGCTAGAATTTAGGCATTCTAGTACGTCAATAACCTTGGTGCGTAAGCCGTACTAGTACGTCAGAAACCCTGAAAGGGTTAATAAGCATACTTATTTTCTTTCAATAAATAAACTTCAAACTGTTCTGTTATTACCTGTTTTTTTTTTTCTTTACACACACATTTATTTTTAACACACCAGCTATCTCCCACTGAGGTAGGGTATAAAATAAATGAAATAAATGTCACTGAATTCTTTAGCTCATACATTCTGAAGATCATGTTTTCTTAACAAATTTAATAGTAGCAAAAATTCATTTTTTGCGACTTAAATTAACATTTAACAGTTCTCTTACTAATATAATACAGTACAGTACTACATTCTTAAAAACAAAAAAAGCAATCTCTTACTTTTTAAATGAGATGGAAAACATAACTCCAATTATTTGTTAAGGAGGGCCCTGCTTTACAGCATTCTGCTAATACAGACATTTCAAATTACAGCCTCTCCTCACTGAATGATGGAGTTCCGTTCCTAAGACCACGTCGGTAAACGAATTCGTCGCTAAGTGAGGAGAATGAATATACATGTAATGGTAGTGGGTTTGTGCCAACCATCTCTGATATTGTTTTAACCCTTTGACTGTTTTGGTCAGTATATACATGTGTATTCGTCTTACGAGCCAATGTTTTTGAAGTATTAAAACACCAAAATTCTAGTCGCTTCAAATTGAGCAGGAGAAAGCTGGTAGACCCACATGTGAGAGAATGAGTCTCCATGGTCAGTGTGCACAGTGGTGCATTGTGGGAATGCCATTTCAATAGTCCTTGTTCAGCATGCCTAGCGGGAAATATCTGACTCCCCGGCGAAATTGGCTCTCCTCTCTTCCCACGTAATAGATCTAACACAGATGGAGATGTAAGCGAAGATGAATTTCATGGTTTTGAGGAGTTTGTGACCATAAGCAATGCCCAGGATACCAGAAGAAAGAAAAAAAGAAAGGAGAAAGAAAGGTAGGTAGGTAGGAAGGACGGTGGGGAAGAAGGCATAGGGCCCCATGGGTGTTGACAGGCAGTAAGGGTAGTGAGAGATGGTATAATATGTCATTTTGACAGCAGCCACACCCTGACTCAGCACATTTAGAAGTCTACACTAACACACACAACACCAAGCTTCCAGAAGCTAATAACAGTTCTATGAAAGAGCCCGATGACTATATATGTGTATATATATTTTTTTTTCCTTCAACAAACGGGCCGTATCCCACCAAGTCAGGGTGGCCCAAAAAGAATAGTTTAGTTACAGATACAGTGGTACCTTGGGATACAAATTTTTTTCATTCCAGAAGGCTGTGCAAGTGCCGATACCAAACGAATTTGTTCCCATAAGGAATAATGTAAATCAGATTAATTCATTTCAAACCCCCAAAAATACACTTACAAAAGCACTTACATAAATACACTTACATAACTGTTCGAGTTTTGAGCTGTTCGTATCCCGAGGTACCACTGTACAGTGGACCCCCGGTTAACGATATTTTTTCACTCCAGAAGTATGTTCAGGTGCCAGTACTGACCGAATTTGTTCCCATAAGGAATATTGTGAAGTAGATTAGTCCATTTCAGACCCCCAAACATACACGTACAAACGCACTTACATAATTGGTCGCATTCGGAGGTGATCGTTATGCGGGGGTCCACTGTACTTTAGAAGGAAGGAGTACCTTGGAAACCTAAATAAACCTAAATAATTCCTAGTTCACAATTCAATTGTGTCCATGCAATTCTGGATACACAGCTAGAGAATGAGTGATGGCACATGAGTTTTCCTCTTTGGATCACCCTCTCTTTTGAGGGAAATGGATTGTGTGTTAAAGTACTTTTAATGGAAAAGATTGTTTAAATTATATCATAAAAACTACTTCTATTTATAGTTTATAATGCTTAAAGAACAATACTGTAGTCACACATGATGTAGTAACTTCGGATCCATATACTGAATCCCTTCAATGTGAAGATCAGGCAGGATATCTTCAAGGAGTAAGCAGAGCAACTTAATATTTGTCACATCATCTAATCCATTAAGATACAGATGCTTAAGCTTTCTGAAAAATAAGAATATATTACAGATTAATTTATATGCGTTTATTTCTTTTAGCACACATGGCGTCTCCCACTGTGGCAGTGACCCGAAAAAGAAGAAACACTTTCACCATCACTCACTCTACCACTGTCTTGCCAGAGGCATATTGATACTACAGTTCAGATGCCCCTCCTTTAGAGAGCAGGCATGTACATCCCACCTCCAGAACTCGAGTCTGGCTAGCTGGTTTCTCTGAATCCCTTCCTAAATGTTGCTTTGCTCACACTCCAACAGTGTACAGCACTCCCTCCTATCTAACATGCTCACACATGCCTGCTGAATGTCCAAGCCCCTCATATACAAAACCTTTACCCCCTCCCTCCAACCGTTCCTAGGGTGACGCCTACCCCACCTTCCCTCCACTATAGATTGATACATTCTCCAAGTTATCCCATTTTGCTCCAACCTCTCTAAATGTCTAAACTACATCAACAACTCCTACTCAGCCCTCTGGATAATACTTTTAGTAACCCTGCACCTTCCTCTAATCTCCAAACTGCAAATTCTCTGCATAATATTTACACTACACATTGCCCTCAGATATATCTTCACTGCTTCCAACCTCCTCTTTGCTGCAACATTCACAACCCATGCTTCACACCCATATAAGTGTGTTGGTACTACCATACTCTCATACATTCACCTTTCTGCCTCCATGGATAATGTTCTTTGTCTCCACAGATACCTCAATGTACCACCCACCTTTTTACCCTCATCATTTCTATGGTGGCTAGTGTGTTGAAAGAACATGATTTCTATGGTTCACCTTGTATATCATAGATGCATGTTTATGCATCTACTAAATCTAACATTATCAGCTGAACAATAATTAAGCATTAAAATAATTTAAAAACTTATATTCAATTTGTCTCAATCAACATAAGTAAATTTATTAGCATCTTATAAAGCTTTAACAATTCACTTCCCTGTAGTTAGAAGTCAAGCAAGAATGTGGATGGACAAAGAAACGCTGCAACCTGGGAACTGCTAGTATATCACAGACGCAAATGGTCATTTAAATGAGTTGAAGTAGAAAGTATGTTGGTGAGCACAGATAACTTAGATGTCCTGTAGCTTGATTGCTAGTGCACTCAGCTCACACACTGAGGTCCGTGGTTTGATCCCCAGTATGGGTGGAAACATTGGGACATGTTTCCTTAGCGACATATTCATTTACCGACGACTCAGACTTACGACGGGCTCTCTGACCAGTATGCACACCTAAATAATGTATATTACAGCTGATTGCCTGTATTCTGTTTATTACAATATACAGTACACTACTGTATAAACATTTAAAAATATACTAAAAATGTTATAAATGGTGCAAAGGTGACATTAAAACAATATCAAGGATGGATGATACAAACCCACTACCATTATACAGTGGACCCCCGCCTTACGAACGCATTGCGTTACGTTAAATCCGCCATACGAAGCATTTGAATGCAAAAATTTTGCTTCGCCTCACGATAAAAAAACTCGCCTTACGTGATTCGTCCGGGATGTGTCCCACATGTGGCATCAGCGCCAGTGTTTACAAGCCAGCCAGTGCGGTTGCATCTACACATACATTCGGTATATTTCACATTATCCCAGTGTTTTTAGTGCTTGAAACTGCAAAATAAGTCACCATGGACCCCAAGAAAGCTTCTAGTGCCATCCCTGTGGTAAAAAGGGCGAGAATTAGTATGGAATTGAAAAAAGAGATTAAGGAAATGTGTGCAAAGTGGGTTGAACTGCAAACCTTCATGGATGAAAATCACCCTGACACAGCTACTGCAAGCCATGTTGGCAACCTGTACAATGACAACGTTATGGCCCATTTTAGGAAAGTCTTAAAGGAATGGGAGGTACAGAGCTCTATGGACAGATTTGTTGTGCGACAGAGGTCCAGTGACTCAAGCTTGTCCTAGTGGCATTAAAAGAAGAAGGGAAGTAACCCCAGAAAAGGACTTGCTACCTCAAGTCCTAATGGAAGGGGATTCCCCTTCTAAACAATAACTTCCACACACTCCCCTCCCCCCATCCCATCAATCATCACCAGATCTTCAATAAAGGTAAGTGTCATGTATTCTATTCTTAGTAGAGTAGTAATTGTGCATGTCTTCTTCAGTTTGTGTGCATTAAAATTAATATTTCATGTGGTAAAAAACAAAATTTTTTCATACTTTGGGGTGTCAAGAACGGATTTATTTGATTTCCATTATTTCTTATGGGGAAAATTAATTCGGCTAACGATAATTTCGGCTTACGATGAGCTCTCAGGAACGGATTAATATCGTAAGGCGGGGGTCCACTGAAGTATGCTCCTTGCTTAGTGACAAATTTGTTTACCAAAATGGTCTTAGGAACAGAACTCCATCATTAAGCGAGGAGAGGCTGTAATAAAGATGGACACCATGTGCTTCTATAGTTATACACAGTTTGGAGGGATATGTTGTGTATCTTTATACATATATGCTCTAAACTGTTGTGTTCTGAGCACCACTGCATAAACAGTGATTATGTGTGAGTGAGGTGAAAGTGTTGAATGATGATGAAAGTATTTTCTTTCTGGGGATTTTCTTTCTTTTTGGGTCACCCTGCCTCGGTGGGAGACAGCCGACTTGTTGAAAAAAAAAAAAAAATCACAGTGTAAAGATACAGAATAGTCAGTGGTAGCTCGTAGCGCCAGTAATACCTATACTATCATACCACATCAAACATCTATTTTTAATCATTTTTATCTCGTTTCAACCAAAAAAAATAAAAATTCGCTTATAAATACAGAGAGGTGACTAAAATGCCGGGAGCAAGGGGCTAGTAACCTCTTCTCCTGTATATATTACTAAATGTAAAAGGAGAAACTTTCGTTTTTCCTTTTGGGCCGCCCCGCCTAGGTGGGATACGGCCGGTGTGTTGAAAGAAGAAAGAAATACAGGTCTCCCTCAACATTCACGTTTTCAACTTTCACGGGCTTCACACATTCGCAAATTCCCAACTGCCAAATTCCCAGCCGCCAAATCATATTTAAGTTTCCCGCCACCTGTGAGCCCCTACTACCCTCCCTCCGACCCCCGCAACTGGCAGCCAGCCCTCCCACCACTCAGTGTGGTGAGTGTTTTGTTTGTTCATTATTTGCTATTAAACTACAGTATAAATAATGTAAACCCATTCACGACTGCATATTGGAATAGCTATTCGGACAGGTATTAGACGGTGACATCATGTGTTTACTCTTGAACACTGCAAAGAATTAAACATTTCTGCTACAGCTAATAATAATAATAGTAATAATAATAATAATAATAATAATAATAATAATAATAATAATAATAATAATAATAAATATGATATAATTGAAGAAGGAAATTGTACAAAAATACGAGGGAGTGGTTGACACATCGTCAGTGTGACTTTGTTTATGCTGGAGTGAACATTAGTCTCCCTGCTCTTCCAAACATTTCACAATAATTCATTGTGTTTGGTGCTTGTAGATTGAGTGTGACTGGAGTGGTAGAGGCAGTGATTGAGGCAATGGTATTTAATAATATACATGTTAATAATAATACATGTTATTAATAATATGTACTATTATTATTTATAACATATATGTTATTAAATACATACATGTTAATAATAATACATGTTATTAATAATAACATGTACTATTATTATTTATAACATATATGTTATTAAATACTACTGCCTCAACCGCTGAATTATTGTGAAATGTTTGGAAGAGCAGGGAGACTAATGTTCACTCCAGCATAAACAAAGTCACACTGACGATGTGTCAACCACTCCCTCGTATTTTTGTACAATTTCCTTCTTCAATTATATCGTATTTATTATTATTATTATTATTATTATTATTATTATTAATATACTACTGTTATTATTAGCAATAGCAGAAATGTTCGATTCTTTGCAGTGTTCAAGAGTAAACACATGATGTCACTGTCTAATACATTATTGGGTTTACATTATTTATTCTGTAGTTTAATAGCAAATAATGAACAAACAAAACACTCACCACACAGTGGTGGGAGGGCTGGCTGCCAGTTGCGGGGGCTGGAGGGAGGGTAGTAGGGACTCACAGTGGTGGAGGCAGTGGTGGAGTCTGTGGTATTTAATAACATACATGTTATTAACATACATGTCATTAAATAACATACGTTATTAAAGCATAACATGTATATATTTAGTACAATTTACGACGTTTTCATGTATTTTATGACTATTCATGGTTCAACAAGTTAAGGAAGTAGTATTGTAATATATTTCCCTACAATATATTGGGGCACCAAACATTCATGGTTTTTCAACATTCGCGAGGCTCTTGATCCCCTAACCCTCGCGAATGTTGAGGGAGACCTGTACACTGAAAACAACATACAACAGATTTTTCCTGTAATATATTTGTGAGTTGCAAATTATTTTAGTGTAAGGCTGATGAAGTCATAAGTCTGGCAGTGAGCATCTGGGGGAACTGCAGCTCTGCAGCTCCTATGGACAAGCTGCCATTGAGAATAGTTATGTACTGGAACAACAATATCCTTTCATGCACAATAGTACTATCATATCATGAAAATCACACCAGATTGAGATCTGCAACTCACCTCAGACGTCCCAAGGCAGCAATACCATATTCAGTTACTTTGACACAGTTGCTGATATCAAGGTACTCAAGAGTATTGGAATACTGGCAACAGATGCGGTCAATGCACCAGTCATCAATATTTGGGCAGCTGGCAACACTTAGCCATTTCAAGTGATTAAGATAACCTGTAAATGTTGTATCCATCAGTGAATCTTTCATTTAATACATTTTTCATCTGCAAATGCATAAATTACAACTTATGAGGAAATGACAACAGCAGGTAAAGAGCACTTTTAAGCAAATCTATACAGGAGAATGATAAAATGGATATTAATGAAATTAATTCTAATGGAGGACTATCAGACCACCATGCTACTGAACGAGTGATAGATAATGTGTTTCCTTCTCTGATCAACCCTACCCTGGTGGGAAATGACCAATATATATAAAGAAAAAAAACATGGAGGATGTAGAGAATGGCTCAAACATTAAACAATACTACTACAGTATAATGCAAAAAAGGTAACAGTTCAAAGTGTGACATTTAAAAAAAGAAAAAAAAGGAAAAGCAAACACCATCAAAAATTTTATTGTAAAATGAAGTACAGGAGGGCCCTGCTTTACAGAGGTTCATTTTACAGCATTTCACTAATACTGTACAGCGGTTTTTAATTACACGTGTACCCATTCTTCATTGGTTAAGACTTTCGGCAACAAATATATTCACCGCTCACTATAAGCTAAGTACAGAAAATTTTTAAGGAAAGCAATATGTGTACTGTATATGCATTTTTTAGGCATAGCTATATTGCTCACGCTATCAGTCTTTTATATGCATTTGAAAGTGAAAAAAAAAGAATATTTCACTTCACAGCGATTTTCACTTTACAGAAGCATCCCGGAACCTAACCTGCTATATAAGTGGGGCCTTACACAAATAACCCGCACATAGAAGAGAGGAGCTTACGACAACGTTTCGGTCCGACTTGGACCATTTACAAAGTCACACTAACCAGAAGTGGAGCAGGACGGCTATATATAGGCAGAAAGAGGTAGTGGTGGTAGTAGTAGTAGTAGTGGTAGTAGTAGTACTACCACCACTACCTCTTCCTGCCTATATATAGCCATCCTGCTCCACTTCTGGTTAGTGTGACTTGTAAATGGTCCAAGTCGGACCGAAACGTCGTCGTAAGCTCCTCTCTTCTATGTGCAGGTTATTTGTGTATCGTTCCAGTCATGGTATTGTGCCTTTTTTTGTTATTTAAGTGGGGCCTGCCTGTGTGTGAAAATGTACGTATAAGAATTTTTAGGTCAGTCTTGTTAAGGATGTAGGAGGAGAAAAAGAAATACAAAAATACAGGATTAGCACCATGAAATAAAAAAAATAGACAATTCAAGAGACTGATAAGGCCATTTATAAAATACAGCCATAACCATGAGTGGCAAAAATATGATATACAGGCATTAACAGGTGAAGAACAGAAAAAATGAACCATAGTAAAAGAAAACTGTGTATATTATATATAAAATTATTTAAAAACAATATGTAATAAATTCAATAAGAATATCATTATTATATCCATGGGGGAATCATTAAGCCCATAGTGAGACTGTTATGCTAAGGTGGAGCATGTGGAGTAAACCATTAAATTAAGATTTTTCCCGATATCAATTGGGGAAAATCATCATCTTACTTCAACAAACAGGTCATATCCCACTGAGGCAGTGTGACCCAAAAAAGAAAAACGAAAGTGTCTCATTTTAAATTAACAAGAATTAGGAAGAAAACAGAAGAAAACCCAGAGGGGTTTGCATATACTATATGCTTGTACATGCATGTGTAGTGTGACCTAAGTGTAAGTAGAAGTAGCAAGACATACCGGGAACCTTGCATGTTTATGAGACAGAAAAAAAGACACCAGCAATTCTACCATCATTTAAAACAATTGCAGGTTTCCATTTCACACTCGCATGGCAGGACAACAATACCTCCCTGGGTGGCTGCTGTCTACCAACCTACTAACTAAATATCATCTATTATTTCATGTTGGTGCTGAGTGGGCAACAAATTATATTTATAAAAAGCCCTAAATTCATAAGAGTCATTCACAGCTACACAACTAAGGTGAGAGAGAGCAGAGAGGGAGACATGGAGATGATAGAAGAACATAGGTAGAAAGAAGTAAGGTTCAAAATTGATGTAGTAACTTATTGTATATTAAGACAGTATAAAATCAACAATAAAGATGGATAAGTTAGAGGAGGGCAGACAAAGTAAGCATGTTAGGACTCATGAACTAAAGAAGCTAGCTATTCTATTACCTGGTGTCTGTTTTAAAAATCATCAAACTCTACTTACACATAGATTCGAGGCCTTCATACAAGAGGTCTATTCCAGATGCATCAATTGCTTCCACAAAAACATTTGGGGAATAATGACCAGTTAGTTCATACTCTCCATTTTCATCTTGTTGAGTCCACTCCTGTGCATCTTTAAAACGAACCTTGCCTTCTCGGTGTACTAAGAAATGGGCAGCTGCTAAGTCATAGCCAAGTGCAGCAACTCGTTTAGCTTTAAAACTGTTAAATGATTAATATTAGATGATAAGCTAAATATAAGACATAAAAATGAGTGAAAAATTTCTATAATGGAAGAAAAATAATAAAGACTGAAGGTTAAGGATGGCATAAGCCAGCAAGTAAAGAAAGAGACTATGTAGTAGGGAAATATTTATTTCTTGCATCACAGTACCTTGTCCTACATAAAGAATGAATAAGAAATATCCTGCTAAATTTTATGCATATTTATATCTAGAGATGGAGTTGTATAAGAACAGAATGCCAGGATATTGAGAAGAAGCATGGGATTGAAAGATGTTGATAACACAGTTCATTAGGGAGATTCTGAAGACAAGTTGCAAAGGTTAGTGAATGAAGTCAGGAAGGTATGTAAATGGAGAAAATTAAAAATAAACAAAATAAAAAAGTGATGAGGATAACAAAAAGTCTAAGCAATGGTAGACTGAATATCAGACTGGAGGGAGGGAGTATGCAGGAATTAGATGCATTTATGTATATGGGAGTGGACATGTCAGCAGATGGATCTACAAAAGACAAGATGAACCAGAGGAAATATGAGGGGGGGGGGGAAATGGTGAGTGGTGTGTTGAGAAATCTGTGAAAAGAAGTTTATCTATGGAGGCAATAAGTGGAATGTACCCAAGTATAGTGGTAACAACACACCTATCTGGCTTTGAGGCATGGGTTTTGAATACTGAGGTGAAGAGGAGGCTGGAAGTAGCAGAGATGCCATACTTGAGTAATGTGCAGTGTGAATATCATGCAGAGAATATGTAGCATACAAATTAAAAGGTAATATGGGGTCACTGTGGGTAAAATTGAAAGGGCTGAGGAATGATGAGGGATAGTATGATAAAAAGAGTGTATAAATATAGGGTGGATAGGAGAAGATATAAAGGTCATTTCTAGAATGGCTGGAGGAGGGAAAAGAAAAAAAAAATCTGAATTTTAGGAGCATTCCCTTGGGGTGTGAGCAAGGTAACTTTTATGAGGGGATTCAGAGAAACTGGTTAGCTAGACATAAGCCCTGGAGGTGGTAAGAGTATTGACTGCATTGCACAGAATTGTTATATCAGAACATTTCTGGCAAGATAGTGACTGAATGGTGTTGGTGGATGATGATTGATGATAATGATAATGATGAAGGAAGCACTATACCTCTAAAGGTTATACAGGTGAGGACAGGCATAATTTCATGAATCAACAACCTTCCACCAGTATGTTAGGTAAAAGGGCACAAGTGCATCAAGAAACCTCTTGCAAGGGGGAGAATACTATACCAACAACAGTAATACACGTACATGTACTGTACAGTACATGTCAGTAGAGATGTCATGTCTGAGGGCAATGTGCAGTGAGAATATTATGCAGAGAATCCGTAGCTTGGAGATTAGGAGGTGTGGGGTTTCTGAAAGTATAATCTAGAGGGATGAGGAGGGGTTGTTGAGGTGGTTCGGACATTTAGAGGATGGAGCAAAAACAGAATGACCTGAAAAGCATATAAATCTGCAGTGGAAAGAAGGCAGGGTAGCAGTTGTCTTAGGAAAGGTTGGAGGGGATTAGACTTCCAGAAAGCATGTGTGAGTATGTTAGATAGGAGAGAGTAGAGGTGGGAAGTACAGTGCCTCTGCTCTGAAGGAGGGGTGGAGATAAGTTGCAGTTTTTAACTGTAGTGGAAGAACCACTCTGGCAAGACAGTGATGGAGTGAATGATAAAAGTGCTTCTTATTTTGGGCCACCCTGCCTTGGTGGGAATCGGTCAGTGTGATAAAAAAAAAAAAAAAAAATAAAAAAAAATAAATTATAACACAGTAATGCTGAATAAATAAAATGACAATATTTATGGTAATAATTACAGTCAAAATGACACTTAGATTCTTCTTCTTCTTTCCACAAACCGGCCATATCCCACTGAGGCAGGGTGGCCCCCCCAAACAAAATGAAAGTTTCTCTTTTTAAATTTAGTAATTTATACAGGAGAAGGGGTTACTAGCCCCTTGCTCCTGGCATTTTAGTCACCTCTTACAACACGCATGGCTTACGGAGGAAGAATTCTGTTCCACTTCCCCATGGAGATAACAGGAAATAACAAGGACAAGAACTAGTAAGAAAACAGGAGAAAACCCAGAGGGGTGTGTATATATATGCTTGTACATGTATGTGTAGTGTGACCTAAGTGTAAGTAGAAGTAGCAAGACATACCTGAAATCTTGCATGTTTATGAGACAGAGAAAAGACACCAGCAATCCTACCATCACTTAAAACAAATACAGGCTTCCGTTTTACACTCACTTGGCAGGACGGTAGTACCTCCCTGGGTGGTTGCTGTCTACCAATCTCCTACCTATAACTTAGATTCTTATAAGAGGAAAATAATACATGGGTTACATCATCTTGAAAATGTACAATGTGCAGGATTTTGTGTTTACCTCACTTGCAGTACTAGGCAATATTTTCCAGGAGATATACAATAATGAACAACTGCTATACTACTGTACTGGGAAAGTATTATTAGTTATACGAGTGTATGCATCACAATCAACTAAATTTTAACCCGTAAACGGTCCAAACGTATACATACGTTTTTTCAACATTTGAAAGTATGTAAAAAAAGTAGATCTTCTTTTTGTTTTTTTACATTTAAAAATGTGTAAAAAAAACTTAGATCTACTTTTTTTTTTTGTCATATTTGAAAATACAGTGGACCCCCGCATAGCGATATTAATCCGTGCAAGAGAGCTCATTGTTATGCGAAATTATCGTTATGCGAATGAATTTTCCCCATAAGAAATAATGGAAATCAAATTAATCCGTGCAAGACACCCCAAAGTATGAAAAAAAAACATTTTTACCACATGAAATATTAATTTTAATACACACAAACTGAAAAAGGCATGCACAATTACATGACACTTACTTTTATTGAAGATATGGTGATGATTGATGGGACGGGAGGAGGAGAGTGTGTTAGTGTTTAGAAGGGGAATCCCCTTCCATTAAGACTTGAGGTGTCAAGTCCTTTTCTGGGGTTACTTCCCTTCTTCTTTTAATGCCACTAGGACCAGCTTCAGAGTCACTGGACTTCTGTCGCACAACATATCTGTCCATAGTGGCCTGTACCTCTCGTTCCTTTATGACTTCCCTAAAGTGTTTCACAACATTGTCAGTGTAATAGTCACCAGCACGGCTTGCAATAGCTGTGTGAGGGTGATTTTCATCCATGAAGGTTTGCACTTCAAGCGACTTTGCACAGATTTCCTTAATCTTTGTAGTAGGCAATTTCTTCAATTTCTCTCTCCCCTCCTTCGAACCAGTTTCCTCAGGTCTGGCCTCTTGCTGTTGAAGTTGATCTATCAGCTCATCAGTGGTTAGTTCTTCATTGTCCTCCTCCACCAACTCTTCCACATCATCCCCACTAACCTCCAACCCCAAGGACTTTCCCAATGCCATAATGGATTCCTCAACTGGCATAGGATTCTCAGGGTTAGCCTGAAACCCTTCAAAATCCCTTTGGTCTACACATTCTGGCCACAGTTTCTTCCAAGCAGAGTTCAAGGTCCTCTTAGTCACTCCCTCCCAAGCCGTACCTATAAGGTTTACACAATTGAGGATATTAAAGTGATCTCTCCAAAAGTCTCTTAGAGTCAGTTGAGTTTCTGAGGTCACTACAAAGCACCTTTCAAACAGAGCTTTTGTGTACAGTTTTTTGAAGTTTGCAATAACCTGCTAGTCCATGGGCTGCAGGAGAGGAGTGGTATTAGGAGGCAAAAACTTCACCTTAATGAATTTCATGTCCCCATAAAATCGCTCTGCCACGTCTGTAGGATGACCAGGGGCATTGTCTAACACCAGGAGGCACTTAAGTTCTAATTTCTTTTCAGTTAGGTAATCTTTCACATTGGGGGCAAATGCATGGTGTAACCAGTCATAGAAAAAGTCCCTAGTGACCCATGCCTTACTGTTTGCCCTCCACAGCACACAAATTTTCCTTGAGGACATTCTTTTGCCTGAACAGTCTGGGAGTTTCAGAGTGATACACTAATAAAGGCTTCACTTTGCAATCACCAGTAGCATTGGAACACATCAACAGAGTAAGCCTGTCTTTCATAGGCTTATGTCCTGGGAGTGCCTTTTCCTCCTGAGTAATGTAGGTCCTGCTTGGCATTTTCTTCCAAAACAGGCCTGTTTCATCACAATTAAACACTAGTTCAGGTTTCAGTCCTTCACTGTCTATGTACTCCTTGAATTCCTGCACATATTTTTCAGCTGCTTTGTGGTCCGAACTGGCAGCCTCACCATGCCTTATCACACTATGTATGCCACTACGCCTCTTAAATCTCTCAAACCAACCTTTGCTGGCCTTAAATTCACTCACATCATCACTAGTTGCAGGCATTTTTTTAATTAAATCCTCATGCAACTTCCTAGCCTTTTCACTTATGATCACTTGAGAGATGCTATCTCCTGCTATCTGTTTCTCATTTATCCACACCAATAACAGTCTCTCAACATCTTCCATCACTTGCGATCTCTGTTTCGAAAAACACAGTTAAACCTTTGGCAAGAACAGCTTCCTTGATTGCCTTTTTGTTGCCCACAATAGTAGCGATGGTTGATTGGGGTTTACTATACAACCTGGCCAGCTCGGAGACACGCACTCCACTTTCATACTTATCAATGATCTCTTTCTTCATCTCTATAGTAATTCTCACCCTTATTCCTGTAGGGTTGGCACTAGAAGCTTTCTTGGGGCCCATGGTCACTTATTTTGCAGATAAAATCACCAGAAACACTGTAATAATACGAAATGTTCCAATTGTATGCTTGGATGTTACCGCGGAGGCTGGCTGGTAAACAATGCCACCGGCGGAACATGTGAGGCTGGCTAAGGGCGCACATTAGACGCGTCTCGGACGAACAGCGTTGAGCGGGTTTTTTAGCGGTATGCGAGGCAAAATCTTGGCGATAAAATGTAGCGGTATGCGGATTTAACGTTATGTGATGCCAACTGTATGCGGGGGTCCACTGTATGTAAAAAAAAACATAGATGTACTTTTGTAGCACTACACACGTGAACGTAGATATGCTTGGACTGTTTACGGGTTAAAGATGTATAAAATAACTGAACTTTATACAGTATACCAGTACTAAATGGTACAGTACAAGAGAAGAGCACTATTCCTGTAATAACCCTTGCATCATTATAAATAGTCAATCTCTTACCTTTGATCCATTACACTTATTTTACGTTTAATATTTCCGTACCATCCTGCAATTGCCGATGGTCTTAGATCAATGCCTTTTTGAAGCGCATGAACTACACTGAGGCTGATGCCATGTTTTGGAGACAAATGATGAAGCATACCCTGCCACTCACTTTCAGGTACCCCTTCTCTGCAATGTAAAATAATAATATTAAATAATACATAATATATATAATATACATACTGTATATACGGCATATACGTCAAGTATATATAGCACATATGTAGCATTTTCTAAGAAAATATAAAAGAAACCACCACATTATTTCTTTTCTAAAATAGTGTATGTATGTAGCTACTGTACATATTTGCACAATGCAATAATTACCTATTGATAGTTGCAAAATTCATAAAAAAAATGATTTATCATGAAAAGAGCCATCAATTTGAGTTATAACCCACACATAGGAGAGAAAAGGAGCATTGCAGTGCTCATTTTCTCTTCTTGTGTGTGGGTTATTTGTGTATTACAGTTTACTACCCACTAATCTAACCTTACTTCACCAATGGTATTTGTGCCTGGGGATCTACTACACCAAATCACCTAAAACCATTAATAACTCAACAAACTGTGTGGACCATCACCCATTCCAGTGCCAGACAACACACTCCCCCACTCTTCAAAAGCTTGAACTTACTTAATTTACAAAATATGCACTCATACTATATTTATAGGATGTTCAATTCCAATATAAACTCTTCTTTGAAACATTTTCTTAATAGGTACAACAGAACACAGTCATATCACAAGACACAAAACCCTCTCTGACATCCCCCGTATCCATCTCGATCTGTGTAAAAATTTAATGCGCATAAAAGGCCCTAAGATCCAGAAATTCCTGTTTGAAAGGTCTCCTATCTAACAATCAATTCAGAGCTACTGTTAAAAAGCACCTCATCTCCCAAAAATAATTGAAACAGCAATATGCTATGTCAAATAAAACCAGCTTCATCCAACTCTGTCCCTGTTCTTCCAGTCTTCCTTCAACTCCCATAGAAAATTGGTAACACATCCTGTCCAACTGTATTTCTATTGTAACTAAGTAACTTGATGTATTTTCACTATCTCTATTCAATCACTCCACAAAACTGAATATCACTGAATACTTTTGTAATTGACCATTGGTTCATTAGCTACCTTTCTTACTGTACATAGGATTGCAGTTAACTACAAAAGAAATCTTACTTAATAGTCTATGACTAAATCTTAAGTAACATTTAAGCATCAGGATTAGTTTGCCCAAAATGCACTGCATAATTAGTGGCTTTCTTGTGTGCCTATCAATGTTTTGTTACATGTTAATTGTATTATTTGTACTGCACAAAGAAATAAAAATTTTATTGTATTGTACTTATCTGATTGCAATCGCCAATATTTTTTTGAGTTGTCTTCCATTCTGTAATACCATGTTTTCTTGTTGTTGTTGTCATCTGTGCTTCCCTTCACCATTAGAGATGTTCCAAAATTTCTGGAGACGAGCCAGCCAGTTTTCTGGATAATTTGCACCTGCTTTAGTAGGTGTAACATCATCTACACTTGACACTATGAAAACAATCTGAAATTAAAAATAATAATAATAATTTTAAAAAGTAGATAATCATGTTATCAAGTGTATACATATGTACAATTTAAAAAAAAACACTGCATTTATGTTCAGCATTTTGGGAATTTATACTAGGACTAAACAACTTAAAGATATTACTGTATGAGGCTGAAGATCAAGAGCCCCTCACCAGTATCAAGGAACCTCCCTTGAGGGGACAAACAGAAGACCAGGAAAGACTACAAATGTATTTGAACAAGCTGCAGGATTAGCCAGACAAATGGCTCTTAGAATTTAACCTCAGCATAAGTAAAGTAATGAAAATCAGGGAAGGGTAAAGACAACCAGAAACAGAGTACGTACATGCTCAGGGAACAAGAGCTGCAAACCTCCCTGAATGAGAAGAACCTTAAGGTGAGCATAGTCCCAAGCATTTCTCCTGAAGCAAGGCTGGTAAATTTAAGGGTAGCTTCCAAGATTCTCAACAAGGAGGCATTCATGACCCTATACACAGCACATACCAGAGCCATCTTGGAATAAAGTGCTAGTATGGAACCCACATTTGATACAGCACATAAAGCAGCTGAAAAAAGTGCAAAAACTTACAGCAAAACTAGTGCCAACACTGAGGGGTATGAGCTATGTGGAGAGGCTAGAAGAGCTAAACCTACCGACCTCTGAAGACAAAAGGACCAGAAGTGACATGACTACAAGGCACAAGATAGTGAGATGTGTCCCATAGCTTGGTTGGTAGTGCACTCAGCTCACACACTGAGGTCCATGGTTCGATCCCTGGCACGGGTGGAAACATTAGAGCATCTTTCCTCAAGATACCTAATGTCCCTGTTTGCCTAGCAGTAAATAGGTACCTGGATGTTAGCCAGCTGGTGTGGGGCACATCCTGGTGACAAAATTTACCTAATTTGCCCAAAATGCTCTGCACAATAAGTGGTATGTCAATGATGTCAGCTATGGTTTGTATATGTTGTACATGTACCTGTAGAAATAAAGATCAATATTATTATTATTATTATTATTAAAGAGAGGAATACACAGGGTGGACAGTGAGGCTGCTTGAGAGGCGAGTCTCAGGTACAAAAGAGCACAGCTGGAAATTAAAAAACAAATGGGTCACAGGGATGTTAGGAAACACTTCTTTAGCCTTAGAATGGTCAAGTGGAGAGACTTAAACAGCGAAATGGTAGAGGTAGGACCCCATTGGAAGTAAGTCACTGGCTTTTTTTGGGCTATCCTGAAGGGTTAAGAGAGAGAGAGAGGTAATTTACACTATGTATGATAATTGTACTTATGTGTACCTGTGCCTAAATAAACTTACATAGTTTTACCACTTAAGTTTTAGTTTAATATGTTTATTATGCACCCCATACCCATCCCATGGGCGATAGTCAAAAGATTACAGAGGTACATAATGGGTCCAGGGACTGGGCCCCATAGTTTTGATAGCTGAGCAAGTTACAAAGGTAATGAACTCCAGGTAGATGTGGTCACAATCATGACAAGTTACAGAGGTATTTACAGATTACAGAGGTACATAATGGGTCCAGGGATTGGGTCCCAAAGTTATGATAACTGAACAAGGTACAAAGGTAATGAATCATAAGTAAATTTACTTACGTTTATACCCGCTTATACCTAGTCACAACTGTAATGAGTTATTGGTGCAAAGGAAGGTTAGGGTCGGTCGGTACTCACATAATTGTAGCTGCAGGGGCCGAGACTCGGCTCCTGGCCCCGCCTCTTCACCAAGTGCTACTAGGTCCTCTCTCTCCCTGCTCCATGAGCTTTATCATACCTTATCTTAAAGCTATGTATGGTTCCTTCTTCCACTACCTCACTTGCCAGGCTTTTCCATTTCCTGTGTGTGTGTGTATCTGTATGTGTGTGTATCTGTGTGTGTATATGTCTGTGTATATGTGTGTGTATATGTGTATATGTATGTGTATATGTGTGTGTGTATATGTGTGTGTGTATATGTGTGTGTATGTATGTGTGTGTGTATATGTGTGTGTGTGTGTATGTGTGTATATGTGTGTGTGTATGTGTGTATATATGTGTGTGTGTATGTGTGAATATGTGTGTGTGTGTGTGTGTGTGTGTGTGTGTGTGTGTGTGTGTGTGTGTGTGTGTGTGTGTGTGTGTGTGTGTGTGTGTGTGTTGTGTGTGTGTGTGTGTGTGTGTGTGTGTGTACTCACCTAGTTGAGGCTGCGGGGGTCGAGTCCGAGCTGTGTGTGTCCGAGTGTGTGGTGTGTGTGGTCTGGTGTGTCTGTGTGTGTCTGTGTGGTTGTGTTTGTGTCTGTGTGTGTGTCTGTCTGTGTGTGTGTCTGTGTCTGTCTGTCTGTGTGTCTGTCTGTGTGTCTGTCTGTGTGTCTGTCTGTGTCCGTCTGTGTCTGTCTGTCTTACACAGTTTTACCAAGTTCCTTGATGCCGGTGAGGGGCTGTTGATCTAATGAATTGGACTTATATTCCCCTTCTTCGGATTGAACCTGTCTCGCAGTTCACTAGGCGCTGTACAACCCCCTACAGGTTTAGCTTTCCCTATGAATGTAATAATAAGACAACTTTAAGAATAGAGCTCACGCAACCAGGAGTGAAGCCCAGAGAAGTTTCTTTCTTTGTTGGGTTTATGAGGGCCACTGACAGCATAAGCCGTATCGAGCCCGGCTTCTCGATGGTACGAGGAAAAATTGTTGCCCAAGGCTGGGCGAAACTTGAAGTTGCCAATTATATCCGGTGGACGCCCTTACCAAGCCCCAGCAGAGAGGGACGCCTACACCCCACCTGAGTTTAGTAACCGGCTTCCAACCAAAGACCGATAAAGAATTTTCCACAGAGCGGAAAAAAATGGAGCAGGCTAAAAGTAAGCCGATGAACAGGTGCCCCTCCTGTAGAGTGCCCGGCGGGCAAAATAGATGAGGACAAGCGTCCCAGAGAGAACGGTGGAAATTTGTCACTGATACACAGGCAAGAGAGACGTCCACACCCGACGAAGGCTGGTGCAGAAGTCCGCCCAGAGAAGCTGGGTTTTAAGACCACTCACAGCTTACGTCATATCGAGTCCTCAGTGAGTATGGGGAAGATATATTAACCAAAGATGATCGATCAAATAAGCGGAACAGAGGCTCCCTATGCAAATAGAAACAAACTGTAACTGGTGAAGTAAGCCAGGTGGACTTGTCTTGCCAAGCCCAGCAGAGAGGGACGCCCACATCCCACATCGGCTTCCCATTAAAATCGTTAAAGAAATATCCAGACCTTTTATGGGTTATCCTAGCTGGGTATACTTAGGTAATTTACACTATGTTAGGCAAATAGACACAGATGCATCTAATGTGACATTGTATTGTGACTATGTTTCGCTCTCCAGGAACTTTGTCAAGCCGTTACAATAAAATGTTACATTAGATGCACCTGTGTCCATTTACCTAAAATTTTTGTCTGTAATTTTGCCACTATTACTGGTAATTGCACTTATGTGTGTTTGTACCTAAATAGACTTACTTATGGAACTTAGTTGTGTCGCTTGAGTTAGTTTAATATCTTTATTATGCACCCCATACGCCATAGTGTGGATGGTAGTCTGAAGATTTACAGAGGTACATAATGGGTCCAGGGACTGGGCTGCAAAGTTCTTATTCCTCAACAAGTTACAGTGGTAATGAGCTATTTACATGTGAGCCCTATCATACCTATTTACACAATAATAAGACATTACAAATTTACAAAGACTCTAATCGAAATAAGTCACTTTGGGGTTATACTAGGAGAGTGGAGTCGGAGTACACCTGTGGACTGCATCTCATTAGTCTTCAGGTGTAAGTGAGGTGCATGATAAAACTGAAAAAAAGGCTAAATTAAATGCCTTCAAAGAGGGAGTAGATTACAATCTTGGCTTGTCGGTTAGCAGTTTGAGAACAATAATTCGAAAAGAACTTCAAATGAACTTTATTGGCTTAAGACTGAGGGAGATTGACACCAGTCAGTCCATCTAACATCATTCCATCATGCAGGAGGAGCCACATGTCTATGGTGCATCCAACAAGATAAGCAGACAATTGGATGTCACTACTGCCCGGCTCCGGCTGGGTTACAAGTATTTTTGGCAGGTTAAATCACCGCCACCAAATGTAAACCAAACGAAATGTAAACTTTGCCGGCTGGACTACTGTTACACCCGCGTCATTATGTACTGGAGTGCGATAAAATTAATGAATTCAGAGGCAACTCACTCAGAAATATTCAAGAAATGTCAAAGTATTTTATCCACAGTGGTATATTACAAACCATTCTGGAAAATACCCTGACTTTGCTGACTGTAAATAAAACATTACCACCAGTGTCTGCATAAATAACTCTTTACGACCGTGACCTGATGTAAGTATGTACACAGTTCATTTCCACTGTAACTTGTTCAGTTATCAGAACTTTGCGGCCCATTCCCTGGACCCAATATATACGTCTGTAATGTTAAGGTACAGTCCCTGGACCCAATATATACCTCCGTAATGTTGAGGTACAGTCCCTGGACCCATTATATACCTCTGTAATGTTGAGGTACAGTCTCTGGACCCATATATACCTCTGTAATGTTGAGTGGTACAGTCCCTGGACCCAATATATACCTCTGTAATGTTGAGGTACAGTCCCTGGACCCAATATATACCTCCGTAATGTTGAGGTACAGTCCCTGGACCCAATATATACCTCCGTAATGTTGAGGTACAGTCCCTGGACCCAATATTATACCTCCGTAATGTTGAGGTACAGTCCCTGGACCCATTATATACCTCTGTAATGTTGAGGTACAGTCTCTGGACCCAATATATACCTCTGTAATGTTGAGGTACAATCCCTGGACCCAATATATACCTCTGTAATGTTGAGGTACAGTCCCTGGACCCAATATATACCTCCGTAATGTTGAGGTACAGTCCCTGGACCCATTATATACCTCTGTAATGTTGAGGTACAGTCTCTGGACCCAATATATACCTCTGTAATGTTGAGGTACAGTCCCTGGACCCAATATATACCTCTGTAATGTTGAGGTACAGTCCCTGGACCCAATATATACCTCCGTAATGTTGAGGTACAGTCCCTGGACCCATTATATACCTCTGTAATGTTGAGGTACAGTCCTCTGGACCCAATATATACCTCTGTATGTTGAGGTACAGTCCCTGGACCCAATATATACCTCTGTAATGTTGAGGTACAGTCCCTGGACCCAATATATACCTCCGTAATGTTGAGGTACAGCCCCTGGACCCATTATATACCTCTGTAATGTTGAGGTACAGTCCCTGGACCCATTATATACCTCTGTAATGTTGAGGTACAGTCCCTGGACCCATTATATACCTCTGTAATGTTGAGGTACAGTCCCTAGACCCCTTATATACCTCTGTAATGTTGAGATACAGTCCCTGGACCCATTATATACCTCTGTAATGTTGAGGTACAATTCCTAGACCCCTTATATACCTCTGTAATGTTGAGGTACAGTCCCTGGACCCATTATATACCTCTGTAATGTTGAGGTACAGTCCCTAGACCCCTTATATACCTCTGTAATGTTGAGATACAGTCCCTGGACCCATTATGTACCTCAATAATCTTTTGACTACCACCCACAGGATGGGTATAGGGTGCATAATGAAGATATTAAACTAAAAAAATACTAATAAGAAATTTACACATATGTTAAAAAGTATGATAATTGTACTTATGTGTACCTGTACCTAAATAAACTTACTTAATCTTAATAAGGTATTTATGCAAACATGCAATATCTTATTATCTAAAATCAGCAATAAGTTACAGTAGGATTCAATCATAATTATATTTTAGCAAGTTATACTTGTAATAAAAAAAATGTGGTTATGCGTTATTTACAGTGGGCAAAGTCAGGGTATTTTTCCAGAATTGTTGATATACCAATGTGTATAAAATATTTTGATATTTCTTGAACATATCTGAGTAAGTTACCTCTGAATTCATTAATTTCATCGCATTCCGGGACATAATGACGCAAGGTGTGACAATAAACTGCCTGGCAAAGTTTACATGTAGTTACGTCTTTATCACCTGGTAATGATAATGCAACTTCCCAGAGATACTTGTAGGCCAGCCAGAGCCGGGTGATAGTGACATCCAAGAGTTTGTTGATTTTGTTGGATGGATTATAGACATGTAGCTCTTCCTGCATGATAGAATGGTGATGATAGGTAGACTGGAGTGTCATTCTCCGTCAGTATCATGTCAATGAAGTTCAGATGAAGTTCTGTCAAACTACTATAGTGTTGACAACCAGAATTGTAATCTACTTTCTCCATGAAGGCATATAAGAACATGAGAAAGAAGAAGCACTGCAATAAGCCTATTGGCCGTGCTAGGCAGGTCACTCCCCAATCCTACTCAAATAGTTGTCTAACCTCTTTTCTTTAAGCTTTCCGAAGTTTTCGTTTCACTAACAGTGCTCGGGAGTTTGTTCCACTCATTCACAACTCTATTATCGAACCAATCTATTCTTCTCTAACTTGAACCCATTATTATGAGTCTTGTCTTGATTAGATATTTATAGCACGTTATTTATATCCCATTTATTTATCTTTGTCTTCCATTTACACACCTCAATTATTAAGTTTATGAGTACTACGGTTATTCTCTTTTTCCAGGCTTAGAACTTTAAATTTGTCTACATTAAACTGCATCTTCCACTTTTCGACCACTGCATCAACCTATCAAGACCTTCCTGTAGTGTTCTAATGTCATCAGAATTAATCTGACTTCCTGTTTTACTGTAATCGAAAAGACTGGAACCGACCTCCGCATGAATCAAATACATGATCTATGTCAAGTAAGGCAACAGCGGCACTTCTCCGCTCCATGGAATATTACCCCATTCCAAACTACCATTCCTCCATTTCCCCCCAAACTACTTCTTAAATCACAACCAAAACTTCGCCTTGAAGCCAAACATGAGGCCTTAAGCTGTTTGATAACTTAGTCACACAGCACACACTCTCGCAAATTATTTACGTTGATGGTTCTGTTCACCAATCCACTGGTGCAGCTGGTAGTGCTGCTGTTGTCGTACAGAGTGATGGCTCTCTTAAAGAAATTGGAGCACGCATCAATAATTGGGCCTCTACCCTTCAGACAGAACTTTTTTGCATACCCCTTTGCACTGAAATGCATCTATGTATCAAAGATTGACAGTTTAATTGTAACTGATTCTCTGTCATCCATAATGCTCTCAACTCATTAAGCATAAATTGTGGCATGCTTGTGTCAGAAGCCAGACACAGGTATGGTAGGATTTTTTTTTTTTATATTTTATTTAAAACCAATACAGTTTAACATAAAAATAAAGAAACAGTATGGAACCTAATCAAATTAACTGACAAACGGATTGTACTTACATGCTCGCAAGATATTACAAAAAAAAACTTACATCAAGAACATAACTAAAAACAAAATTACATGTCACAGGGTCATGAATTGACATATATACAAAACCTTGCATATATATAAATTTGTACATAAAATGACATCTGACAAGGTTCAATACACTTGAACATAAAAAATACAAAGACGTTATATCAGTTAAATCCCATCCTTCACATTAATCAAAAAACCAAAAACCTAACATCATAATCTGACTAGATAATCTACATACTTAATCCCTAACAATACAGCTAAACATATCCCAACATACAAATAAACAGAAAAGAATACAGCTTAGAACACAATAACAAGCCTATACTGTTACATACCCCATATAAAACTTTCAGACAAATGGACTACGTCACTAAACTGTCTAGATATGTCTGTATACCATACAGACTAAAACTTAACATCAAGAACTTGCATGAACACCAAACCGGTATCAGGGTACAGACCTTAATTATAAACTTTAAAAAGAATCAATCATGCTATATAAAGTATTACATAACGTCTGACCCATGAACAAAGGCTCAATACAATAGAAAGAGATATATATTTATTTTTTACACATACACACCCACACACCCACCCCACACCACACACACACACCCACACGTACAAAAAATTTTCACAAAATCACATTAATCATATGCACTGTATGCACAATGCAAAACAGGATATAAGTATCTCTCATCGTGCAAAAACCCAGCACGTAACATAAATACAAACTAAAACAAAATGCATGTCGCAAAAAAACTTATTTCTAAAGAATCATGTTATACAAGACTGATACACATCATAATTATACATAAAAAATCTACTATTTATACCTAACATTCTGAAAAGTGTTATATCTACCATAACGAGACCTTGAGCTCTACATCCACACTTGGATGCCATAAAGTCCCAATGAAAACCAGGAAACCATTCCAAACCCACTTTCCCACAACACTCTCACGCCCCCCCCCCACAGGAGGCGACCCCGCTGTTGCCCCCTGACTCCCTCCAACCTATGAAAACCCCTTCATTCACTCATATCCAATCACAGATTTACGAGAATCCCTAACGTTAGCATTCTATACCCCTCTGAGAAAGCCTAAATCCCACCTCCTCCCATACAAATCTCTGTTACGACACCTCGTACTATAGAACGTTACCGCAAAACCTTTCTTCCCTCCTCACTATCCCCTCTCCCCCTCATCACCCACGACATATATTATAACTACCATGATATAATCTAAAGCTCTTATGACACCCTCGTCTAACCCACCCATATCTAGACTTAGAGCACGAAAAAACCGACACCCCACGGCCCCCCCACCCTCTGTACCAACCTACTTAACCAGCACCTAACCTCCTCTAGCCCTTCACAAAAGTAAACTACATGGTACGCTGTCTCATCCCCTCCACAGATACCACACCCCCCACCCTCTACAACCTGTCTGTTTCGTAAAAATCTCACCAGACGGAAGGATCCCATGCAAGAAAACAAAACCCATCACCTCACGCGCCCGAGGTTTTAACTTCAATTTACTAATCTAAACCAAATACTCTTCCACGCATACATGGGGAAAAAACCCCTCAACTGGGACAACGCACCTACCTACAAGTAACCACACAAAACCCTTATACAACCTTCTCAGTTCCCTAACCAACATAACAGCCCTCAAAACTATTTCACATTCCCTCAACTCCATTCCTCGTACCACATACCCAGCCTGTGTGTATCCTTCCCAAACCCCCCGCGTTCACACCCTCACGCAACACTTCCCATTTAATAAACACACATTTAGCCCTCCGTCTCAAATCAACAACCCCAACCCACCCTGACTTACAGGTAACATTACAACCTCCCTCCGTAACCAATCACAACGTAAACCCCCCATAAAAATTTGTACCCCGTTAGTACCCCCGCAATCGCTGTCCCTGTAATTGGGAACACAGCTGCAACATCCCAAAACCCTTTACTATACAATAAAATGTTCACGACTATCACTCGCTGTATCAGAGTTAGGTGCTGGGGTCTCAGAACACCTAGACGCCCCACGATCCTTTCCAATAACCTATCCGAATTTTCCTCCCGCGCCGCAACCATGTCATCCCTAATAAATAATACCCCAAATCTTTAAAGACACCGCCCATTCTTTAACAACATTACATCTCCCCCCCCACACCCCCCACCCAAGAACCCAACCCCATGCACCTTGACTTCGCACTATTTACCTGCATACCCGTGGCACTTCCAAATAATTGCACCACCTCGTCCAACACAACTCATTGACATCCCTGCACGAAAGAGAACAGTGGTGTCGTCAACATATCCAATTAACCCCCGGCCAGGCCCTCCCACCCCCACACTTCCCCCCACATGGCGTACATAAGCTACGGTCCAAACCCTTCTATAAAGGGGTCCGGAAACACGCAAACAATATTTGGGACATGGGCATCCCTGTCTAAGGCCTCTTCCCCTTGCAAAATTTTCCCCCCCATACACCCATTAATCTGTATCCTCATTTTCGCCCCCCTTTTACAACGTATTTACCCACTCGACTATTTCCTCCCCAAAACCCTGTCTCCTAAATATAACCTGCAAAGCTCCCCTTTCCACTCTATCATATGCTCCCTGCCATCTAGAGCCCAAAAAAGCGCCCCTCCACCCCCACCCTTGTCTTCCACAAAACTTCTCAGTATCCCATGCCCTTCAATCATCGACCTTCCCGGCAACCCGAACTGAGATTTTGACACCAACCCTCTCCACTACACATTTGGACCTATTACCTAAAATTTTTGCAAAAACCTTATAGTCTGGGACACATCCCGTGATATGGCTCGGTACTCCCGAAGGGTGGGCTGCCCCCTTTACCTTCGGGAAACCCGCACTACTACTGCTGTTTCCCCTTCTTTTTCCCCCCAAATTCCCCCTTTTCCTTCATACTATTAAAAAACCTAACTATAAAATTCCTTTATCAACGCCCAATGTTGTAAATAAAATTCTACGGGAGACCATCAAAACCGGGAGCTTTCCCCCTTCCCCATTCCCCTTAACGCATTCTCTATTTCCTCTGCCGTAATCGTCCCACCTAAAGCCTTTCGATCACTATTTCCTAAATTACACGTCACATACGTACACACCTTGTCCAATGCCCCGTCAAACCCCCCCCCCCACTGTTTCCCGTATTTCTCGTACCAAGCCTCCGCATACGCACACATCCCCTCGTGGTTCGTATCTCCTGCCCTACTCTATTAATTCCCAACCATCTCCGTTACCTCTAAACATGGTATAGCCGTCAGCGCCTGCCCTTTTCTTTTTGATGCCGCAAAACACACGCTGACGGCTTGTTCCCCCCCCAAAGCACTTCCTCCACCCTGCCTGCATCCTACAGCTTGAAACCTTTCATTTTTCAACCCCCTCAACCTCCCCTTTATTTCAGCTATTTCATCCATAGGAAAATTATTTCCCACCCACCCCCCTCCCATAGCAAGCTCTTACCTATCCTCTAAAAAGTTAGCCAGTCCATATTTTAAATTATTTATACGTTTTTCCTTCTCTCACATAAAACTTTCTAATCCTTTCCTTTGCGACACTATCCCACCATGTCACAATGTCATCCATCCCCTGTTTTTCCACACTAAGCTCCCTCCATAGGACTGAAAACCCCTCCAACCCCTCTCATCTCCCAACACACTTATATTCAATTTCCCAATAACTTCTATATATGTCCGGACGTCCCCCACCCAAAACCTCCACCACCACTGCCCTATGATCTGACATTGTAGTCTCAACAGTACTGAAAGATTTCACGTTCCCTCCCTGAGAAAGGTACACTTATCTAGTCTCGCAGCAAAAACCACTCCTAACAAACGTATATTCAGTCTCCCAAACCCCCTCCCCAAAAGGATCACGTAACCTAACATCCCTTAATAAATCCCTAAGAGCCACAGACATATATCCAGCTCCTCTTGGGTCCACATCAGCCACCCGATTACACTATTCCAGTCCCCACCAACTATCGCCACCTTGGCAGTGCACTTAAGAAAAACACAAGATCCTCACACAACAAATCATTCTTTACCTTTATGTTATTTTTCTGCCCGGGGCATACACACTCACAAAAGACACACGCTTACCCATCCACCACCCATCCACACGCAACACCCTCCCACCCCCTCCTCCCTCGCTTCTCTGCAAAACAAACGGGCTCGTCTCCCTTATTAAAAAATTCCCCACCACCCTTTTTTTGACGGGGAGATGGCAGGGTAACTACCCGAAATCCTGCCACCTCCACACCCTACCCTCTTTGAAATTGTGCTCCTGCAGGAACACAACATCCACTCTAGATTTATTCAGAAAATTACGAAACCAATCTCTCTTTCATACCGCTACATAACCCATTAACATTTACAGACATACACCTAAGGCCCATTAACGTTTCCACCCCTGCTTCCTCTCATCACTCTTTTCAACTCCAGAGCTTGAATTTACGTTCAACACCTTCAGAGTGCTCTCTTTCCCTCCCCCCTTCTTCCGGTGCCTCCATCATGGCTACCACCACCTACACCACTACCTTCACACTTGACCTCAGTCTTTTTCCCAGGCCTTTGTGCAGGCATAAGGACGTCATCAGAATCTGATGTAGCTGCCCCCCTTTCTCGTGACACTCATGTTACACATATCTTGATCAGATGTTACCTCTCGATGAACCTCCACCTCCACCTGAGAATGGTGTAATAGTCAATGGATGACTCCAAACCACCTCACGTCCCAAATTTTTCATGTCTCAGACTTTCTGGAACGACGATTCTCCAATGACACCACGCTCAGATGTAACATCCCTCTCTGGTGGTGACAACGTCTTCAACACCTCCACCAATTCCTCCTCAATCTCATGAACCTTCTCTTGTACTTGCTGCTCCTCCTTATCCACAGGAGACGACACCTGATCAGGCAGTTGGGGGCGGGACTCCAACTCACCACCAGTCCTGTGTGCCCGATCCACTATCTCGCTCCACAAAACACCACGCCCTCCATCCGATGTTTGTTCCTCACCTGCCACCTTTGAAGCAGGGGCTGCGACGTCCACCACAGGTCCAGGCACATGTCTTCGCTTGTCACAGGTCGCCGCTATGTGAAACATACTCACCACATAGGGGGCACGTTACGTCGTTGTCCTGGGTACATTACCATTACCTGCGTCCTGAAATCTTGTAGGTACACATAGGGAAAGGGATTTGGTGCCTCAAAGTCATTTTGAGGTTGAAAGAACCTCTGGAAAACCAGCATAGGCTCCTGCCGCCCCCGTACCATGTTGAGCATAATGCACCGTCCCATACTTCTCAAAAACTTTCCTTATATCTGCCCCGTCCGCCTCAAAGGGAACGTTGCGTAAACTTGATCCCCGTATAATACCGTGAAACATCTATCATTCTTACAGTGACAGCTGGTGTGACGTTAAGACTCACGTCCTGAAACCTGGTGATTAACGATTCATAAACCGTTGCAGAAGCAGTTTGACGAAAATTCGTTGTCCTCCGTTCAATGCTACACCATTTCAAGTCACAATCTTGTACTCCATAAGTCTCCCGTATGATCTTTGGCAATAAGACTTGCGCAAAAACTGGTCGTTATCGTTCCTTTAAGTAGCTCGATGCCTACAGTATTTATCCTTTGTCTCAGACTAACCGCCATCTTGACGATCACAGTGCACCTAAGGGTTTTTACCGAGGTGTGACGCACCACTTCACACCACTGCAGCCAAGGTAACTGACAAGGGCGCTCGCCTACACACAGCAGAGGGGTGCAGAGCACTACCGCACACTACCGGGGTCAGGCAGCAAAAGATATGGGGGGATTGGGGACGGGGAGTCAGAGTGCCATGCGTGGTTCCATCTCACATTGGTCTTCAGATGCATGATAAATGTAAATGGCTAAGCTGTATGCTTTAAAGAGGGATAGATTCAATTTTGGCTTGTCAGATAGTATTTTGAGAACAATAATACAAAAAGAATTCAGCTGTTTTTTATGGCCTTAAGGCTCGGGGAGACTGACCCAGTGAGTCCATCATCTCATTCTATCAGCGGAGGAGCCACATGTTATGGGGCATCCAACAAAATAAGCAGACTTTTGGGATTCACTACCGCCCCCCCGGCGGGGTTACAAGTTTTCTTTGGCATTTTAAATCCCCTGGAGTTTACCTGGGGAGATTTCCCGGGGGGTCAACGCCCCGCGGCCCGGTCTGTGCCAGGCCCCTGGTGGATCAGAGCCGATCAACCGGGGCGTTGCTGCGGGGCGCACGAAAAACCAACGTACGGCCACACCCCTGATCCGGAACTGACTTTAGGTGCTTGTCCGTGCCAGTTTAAAGGGACTGCCGGGGGGCTGTTGGAATCCCCCTTATGTGTGCGGGGAGGCAGATGTAGACCAAAGAAAAAGTAAACTTTTCCAGATGGTTATTTTCACACCCCGCGATTTTGTCTGGGTGCGTAAAATTAATGAATTTGAAACAAATCCTCAGAAGTGTTTAAGAAATGGGTAAAATATTTTATCCACGTGGTATATTTTAAAACCATTCTGGAGAAATACCCCGACTTTGCTAGCTGTAAAAAAAGCATTTCCTAGTGATGTGCATGTGTGTGTGTGTGTGTGTGTGGGGCGTTGTGTGTGTGTGTGTGTGTGTGTGTGTGGTGTGTGTTTGTGTGTGTGTTTGTGTGTATGTGTATGAGTGGGGGTGTTTTTTTTTTGGTTGTGTGTGTGTGTGTGTTGTGTGTGTGTGTGTGTGTGTGTGTGTGTTACTCACCTAATTGTGGTTGCAGGGGTCGAGATCAGCTCCCGGCCCCGCCTCTTCACTGATCGCTACTGGTCCTCTCTTTTCCCCTGCTTCCTGAGCTTTGCATACCTCTTCTTAAAGCTATGTATGGTTCCTGCCTCTCTACTTCACTTGCTAGGCTATTCCACTTGCTGACAACTCTATGACTGAAGAAATACTTCCTCACTAACAGAACACAGAGAGTAGTCGTCAACAGAGTAAAGTCCGAGGCAGCTACGGTGAAAAGCTCTGTTCCCACAAGGCACAGTACTCGCTCCCATCTTGTTCCTCATCCTTATATCCGACATAGACAAGGATGTCAGCCACAGCACCGTGTCTTCCTTTGCAGATGACACCCGAATCTGCATGACAGTGTCTTCCATTGCAGACACTGCAAAGCTCCAGGCAGACATCAACCAAATCTTTCAGTGGGCTGCAGAAAACAATATGAAGTTCAACGATGAGAAATTTCAATTACTCAGATATGGTAAACAGAGGAAATTAAATCTTCATCAGAGTACAAAACAAATTCTGGCCACAAAATAGAGCGAAACACCAACGTCAAAGACCTGGGAGTGATCATGTCGGAGGATCTCACCTTCAAGGACCATACATTGTATCAATCGCATCTGCTAGAAAAATGACAGGATGGATAATGAGAACCTTCAAAACTAGGGAGGCCAAGCCCATGATGACACTCTTCAGGTCACTTGTTCTATCTAGGCTGGAATATTGCTGCACACTAACAGCACCTTTCAAGGCAGGTGAAATTGCCGACCTAGAAAATGTACAGAGAACTTTCACGGCGCGCATAACGGAGATAAAACACCTCAATTATTGGGAGCGCTTGAGGTTCCTAAACCTGTATTCCCTGGAACGCAGGAGGGAAAGATACATGATTATATACACCTGGAAAATCCTAGAGGGACTAGTACCGAACTTGCCCACGAAAATCACTCACTACGAAAGCAAAAGACTTGGCAGACGATGCACCATCCCCCCAATGAAAAGCAGGGTGTCACTAGCGCGTTAAGAGACCATACAATAAGTGTCAGGGGCCCGAACTGTTCAACTGCTCCCAGCACACATAAGGGGGATTACCAACAGACCCCTGGCAGTCTTCAAGCTGGCACTGGACAAGCACCTAAAGTCAGTTCCGGATCAGCCGGGCTGTGGCTCGTACGTTGGTTTGCGTGCAGCCAGCAGCAACAGCCTGGTTGATCAGGCTCTGATCCACCAGGAGGCCTGGTCTCAGACCAGGCCGCGGGGGCGTTGACCCCCGGAACTCTCTCCAGGTAAACTCCAGGTAACGTCCCTGTGACTCGTCTGAGTCTTCAGCTTCCAGTTGTGACCCCTTGTCCCTGTGTCCCCTCTCTGGAACATCCTATCTCTGTCCACCTTGTCTATTCCCTGCAGTATCTTGTATGTCGTTATCATGTCTCCCCTGACCCTTCTGTCCTCCAGTGTCGTCAGTCCGATTTCCCTTAACCTTTCCTCGTACGACATTCCCTTGAGCTCTGGGACTAGCCTTGTTGCAAACCTTTGTACTTTCTCTAACTTCTTGACGTGCTTGACCAGGTGGTGGGTTCCAGACTGGTGCTGCATACTCCAGTATGGGCCTAACATACACAGTGTACAGTGTCTTGAACGATTCCTTATTAAGGTATCGGAACGCTATTCTCAGGTTTGCCAGGCGCCCGTATCTGCAGCGGTTATTTGGTTGATGTGTGCCTCCGGTGATGTGCTCGGTGTTATGGTCACCCCAAGGTCTTTCTACCCTGAGTGAGGTCTGTAGTCTTTGTCCACCTAGCCTATACTCTGTCTGCGGTCTTCTTTGCCCCTCCCCAATCTTCATGACTTTGCATTTGGCTGGATTGAATTCGAGAAGCCAGTTACTGGACCACATGTCCAGCCTCTCCAGGTCTCTTTGCAGTCCTGCCTCATCCTCGTCCAATTTAATTCTTCTCATCAACTTCACGTCATCTGCGAACAGGACACTTCAGGGTCATTCTTCCATCATGTCGTTCACATATATCAAAAATAGCACTGGTCCTAGAACTGACCCCTGTGGGACCCCGCTCGTAACAGGCGCCCACTGTGATACCTCTTCACGTACCATGACTCGTTGCTGCCTCCCTGTCACGTATTCCCTTATCCATTGCAGTGCCCTTCCTTTTATGTGTGCCTGATCCTCCAGCTTCTGCACTAATCTCTTGTGGGGAACTGTGTCAAAGGCCTTCCTGCAGTCTAGGAAAACGCAATCTACCCAACCCTCTCTCTCGTGTCTTACTTCTGTTACCTTGTCATAAAACTCCAGGAGGTTTGTGATACAAGATTTGCCTTCCATGAACCCATGCTGGTTTTCATTTATAATCTTGTTCCTTTCCAGGTGTTCGACCACTCTCCTCCTGATAATCTTCTCCATGACTTTGCACATGATACATGTCAGAGACACAGGTCTGTAGTTTAGTGCCTCGTTTCTGTTTCCTTTCTTAAATATGGGGACTACATTAGCTGTCTTCCATTTCTCAGGTAGTTGCCCAGTTTTCAAGGGATGTGTTGAAGATTGTGGTTTAGAGGCACACACAGCATCTCTGCTCCTTCTCTAAGGACCCATGGGGAGATGTTGTCCGGTCCCATCGCCTTTGAGGTGTCAAGGTCACTTAAGAACTTCTTCACCTCCTCCTCAGTTGTTCGTATGTCATCCAACACTTGTTGGTATATTCCCTCTTGAAGTTCCCTTCTGTTCTGTCTTCCCACAGCCCTTCCTGTCTCTACTGTAAAAACTTCCTTAAATCTCCTGTTCAGCTCCTCATACATACCTCCTGATCATTTCTTGTGAGTTCTCCACCTTCTGTCCTTAATCTGATCACCTGGTCTTTGACTGTTGTCTTCCTCCTGATGTGGCTATACAACAGTTTCGGGTCAGTCTTGATTCTCGATGCTATGTCATTTTCATACTGTCGCTGGGCCTCCCTCCTTACCTGTGCATACTCATTCCTGGCTCTGCGACTGATCTCCCTATTTTCGTGTGTTCTCTGCCTTCTGTACTTTTTCCATTCTCTATTGCACTTTGTTTTTGCCTCCTTACACCGTCGGGTGAACCAGGGGCTTGTTGTGGTCTTCCCGTTGTTACTGTTGCCCTTAGGAATGAACCTTTCCACTGCCTCCTTGCATTTTGTTGCTACATATTCCATCGATGCACCATCCCCCCAATGAAAAGCAGGGGTGTCACTAGCACGTTAAGAGACCATACAATAAGTGTCAGGGGCCCGAGACTGTTCAACTGCCTCCCAGCACACATAAGGGGGATTACCAACAGACCCCTGGCAGTCTTCAAGCTGGCACTGGACAAGCACCTAAAGTCAGTTCCGGATCAGCCGGGCTGTGGCTCGTATGTTGGTTTGCGTGCAGCCAGCAGCAACAGCCTGGTTGATCAGGCTCTGATCCACCAGGAGGCCTGGTCTCAGACCGGGCCGCGGGGGCGTTGACCCCCGGAACTCTCTCCAGGTAAACTCTCTCCAGGTAAACTGGCTTTCCTGCCAGTTCTCTGTCCCACTGGACCTCCCGCAGGAAGTTCTTCAACCCTATGTAGTCCCCTCTTTTATAGTCAGGTTTTTCCCATTCTACTCCTGTTATTCTCTCCACTTGCAGCTCTACTATGTATTCAAAGCACAGAACCACGTGGTCGCTAGCTCCTAGGGGACTCTCATACTTGGTGTCCTCAATGTCTGAGCTGCCCAGGGTGAACACAAGGTCCAATCTTGCTGGTTCATCCTCCCCTCTCACTCTGGTAGTGTCCTTAACATGTTGGTGCATGAGGTTTTCCAGCACCACGTCCAACATCCTGGCTCTCCATGTTTCGGGACCCCCATGTGGCTCCAGGTTTTCCCAGTCAATCTCCCTGTGGTTGAAATCCTCCATAACCAGCAACTTTGCTCTGCTGGAGTGAGCTCTTCTTGCCACCTCAGCAAGTGTGTCCCCACCATTGCTCTGTTGCTCTCTTCATATTCCTCTCTTGGCCTCCTGGCAGTTCTGTGGTGGATTATACATCACTGCAATGACCATTTTGTGTTCCCCCCCGACTGAAGTGTACCTGCTATGTAGTCTCTTTCTCCCGTCTCATCTATTCCTTCCATTTTCTCGAATTTCCATCTGTTTTTTACGAGCAGGAGCAACCCCACCTCCCCCCCTGCCCCTTCTATCTTTCCTCATGATCTGGTATCCTGGTGGGAAGATTGCATCTGTTATTGTCTCCATGAGTGTTTTGTTTCTGTAACTGCTATGATGTCTGGGGACTTCTCATTGATTCTTTCTTGCCATTCCTCATGTTTATTCGTTAATCCATCTGCATTTGTGTACCAACCTTCAACTTCTGTTCTAATACTGTAACTGTGGTGCGGGGGTGGAAACAGAGGGATCGGTGTGTGATGGCTGGTTTGGATTGTTCAGTTGCCTTGGGGGTGTCGTGGCTGGAGTCCTTCTGCAGGTGTTTCTGGGGGGTGCGCTTGTCCTTCCATTTGATCCTGGGTTATTCTGCTCTCCTTTTTCATTTCCTCCCATTTCTCCTTTCGTTTTTGAACTCTCTCTTTCATTGTCTTCCTTTCGTCCTGTGTTCTGTCTCGGTCGAGGTACACACTCCGGAACTCCTGCTTGCCTCTCAGCCGTGCTTTCTCCTGCAGGATTCATGGTTCGGGTTGATTCTGCCTGAAAATTACTTTGAGAGGCCGATTCCTTTTCTTTGTGAACCACCCAATTCTCCGAAAATTGCCACCTGGGTCATGTCCCCCTCGCCTATCACCTTCATGATGTCTTCAATCGCTTTTTTCTCCTCCTGCTTTCTTTCATCATAAGTTTCCCCTTTAGCTTCGTCTAGCCCATAAACAAACACGGATCTCTCCCTTTCCACCTCCCACTGTGACTCCCATTGCATCCTCTGATGTGTTTTAGTTCCTTCCCGTGGAGTGTTCCTTCCTTCAGTCCCTTCCCTCGTTATGGCCCCTATGCTTCTTGGTTTATCCTTCCTGCTCACCTGCTCCTGGCCCCCACAGGTATCTGCTAAGGTCCTTGCACATGTCCTAGTTCCTTCGATGTCTTCCAACCTCTCTTTCTGTCCTAGAGTGCTCCCTGTCTTTGTTTTGGCCCCATGTGGGTTTGACAGGACCTCTGCATACAGTTTAGTTTCCATGCTTCCTTCGGACCTGTTGTCTGTGTTCGATGTAGCCATTGCCGATGAGTATGAGTGTGTGTGTGTGTATGAGTGTGTGTGTGTGTGTGTATGAGTGTGTGTGCGTGTGTGTGTATGAGTTTATGTGTGTGTGTGTGTGTGTGTGTGGTGTGTGTGTGTGTGTGTGTGTGTGTGTGTGTGTGTGTTTATGTGTGTGTGTGTATGAATTTGTATGTGTGTGTGTGTGAGAGAGAGAGAGAGAGAGAGAGAGACTCAGCAATCAACATTTGCACCCAATAACTCACTACAGTTGTGACCGGGTGTGGAAGTGTGAATTGCTCTCATTACTTTAAAATTTGTTCATGATTGCAGCCATGTATAAACGTAAGTAACCATTCTTACAGTATTCATTACCTTTGTAACTTGTGAGTTCATTACCTTGTACCTAGTTCAGCCATCAAAACTTTGGAGCCCGGTCCCTGGACCCATTGTGTACCTTTTGTAAT
>NC_069488.1:17461514-17488538 GCF_026875155.1 Cherax quadricarinatus | reverse complement strand
TAACCATTTCCCTGAATCTTCATTTAAAATTTTTCACTGTTCACACCCCACAGATCGTAGGTCCCAAATCCTTTCGTTCCTTTCCTCCTAACTAACATGCTCACGCACGCTTGCTGGAAGCCCAGACCCCTCGCCCACAACACCTTTACCCCCTCCTCCTCCTTTTTCGAGGACGACCCCTACCCCGCCTTCCTTCCCATACAGATTTATATGCTCTCCATGTCATTCTACTTTGATCCATTCTCTCTAAATGACCAAACCACCTCAACAAACCCTCTTCAGCCCTCTGACTAATACTTTTATTAACTCCACACCTTCTCCTAATTTCCACACTCCGAATTTTCTGCGTAATATTTACACTACACATTGCCCTTAGACAAGACATCTCCGCTGCCTCCAACCGCCTCCTCACAGCAGCACTTACAACCCAAGCTTCACATCCATATAAGAGTGTTGGTACTACTATACTTTCATACATTCCCTTCTTTGCCTCCATAGATAACATTTTTTGCCTCCACATATACCTCACCTTTTTTCCTTCAATTCTATGATTAACCTCATCCTTCATAAATCCATCCGCTGACACGTCAACTCCCAAATATCTGAAAACATTCAGTTCTTCCATACAACTCCTCCCCAATTTGATATCCAATTTTTCTTTATCTAAATCATTTGACACCCTCATCACCTTACTCTTTTCTATGTTCACTTTCAACTTTCTAACTTTACATACACTCCCAAATTCATCCACTAACCTTTGCAATTTTTCTTTAGAATCTCCCATAAGCACAGTATCATCAGCAAAAAAAGTAACTGTGTCACTTCCCATTTTGTATTTAATTCCCCATAATTTAATCCCACCCTCTCCCGATCACCCTAGCATTTACTTCTTTTACAACCCCATCTATAAATATATTAAACAACCATGGTGACATTACACATCCCTGTCTAAGACCTACTTTTACCGGAAGTAGTCTCCCTCTCTTCTACACACCCTAACCTGAGCCTCACTATCCTCATAAAAAACTCTTTACAGCATTTAGTAACGTAACCACCTATTCCATAATACTTGCAACATACTGCCCGTTGCTCCTATCCACTATCATAATGCTTTTTCTAAATCCTAAATGCAATAAAAACTTCCCTACCTTTATCTAAATTACTGTTCACATATATGCTTCCATGTAAACAAATTGATCTACACATCCCTACCCACTCTAAAACCTCCTTGCTCATCCGCAATTCTACATTCTGTCTTTCCTCTAATTCCTTTCAATAATAACCCTACCGTGCACTTTTCGTGGTATACTCATTAACTTAGTTCCTGTATGATTTTTACAATCTCTTTGTCTCCCTTCCCTTTATATAAAGGGACTAAAAAACGCTCTCCGCCAATCCTTAGGTTACCCTTCCTTTTTCATACTTTATTAAACAAAATTCCAACTTATCCAACACCATGTTCTCCCCCTCTTTTAAAATTTCTCATGTTCCCATCAGTTCCAGCTGTTTTTACCCCCTTTCATTCTACATAATGCCACACGCACCTCCCCCACACTTACACCCTGCTTTCTTCACTCCAAAAAGAGCTATACCTCCCTACCGGCATGAAATTCCCGCCCTCTTTCTCCTTAACATTTAAGTTTCTAAAAAAATTTCTCGCCATCTCCCAAAACCTCCATCTCCCCACTACTAACTTCCCTATCTGTTTTAATGACAAATCCATTCTTTCCCCGGGCTTTTTAACTTGTTTAACCCCCCAAAAATGTTTTTTATTTTCTTTAAAAATTTTCCTTACATGCCTCTCCACTCTATCACCATCTCCTTTGCACCCTCCCATCCTTCACCTTTTCCCTTTACCTCCTATACTCTACCTTTAAAAACACTTCTGCTTTGAAAATACCCTAAAAAGCTACCTTTTCCCTTTTATCACACCCTTTATTCTCTTCCACCAATCAATCCTCTTTCCCCCTGCCCCACCCTCCTTGACCAAAAATTTCTGCCCCCCATTCTTATATGCTTTTTTAAAACTTTCCCAACCCCTCTTAAACCCTCCCCCCCCACTACTCATACCTGCACCAGCCCCCTTTTGCCAAAGTTGCTTATTTTTCACCCAAACTTCCTCCCCTTATTTTTATCACTTTCCCTCCCCCCTTATTTGTTTTCCCATTTCCCTCTTATCCCATCTACCCTTCTTAACTGTAGCTACAACTAATAATATCCGATATTCTTTGCCCCTTTTAAAACGTTACACCCTGAACCCTCCCTATAAACCTTTTTTCCCCACCAATAATAATCTAACAAACTTTTTTCTTTAGTGCTATATAAACCCTTTGTATTTTTATTTACCCTCTTTTTCATAAAATAGTATTCTTATCCAAACTTCTTTCTACACAACTCAATAAACCCCTTTGGGGGTTTCTTTCGTACTGTCGTCTTACGGAGGGGTTTTTGAGATAGTACGCATAAAATTCGGCCTCAAATCTCGGCGAAAAGGGTGGAGGCCCCCGGGGGGAGAGAATGGGTCGGTGGTCGGGTGGCGGAAAAAAAAATTGGGACCCGTGGTGCTTGTGGGTTCCCTTAGTAAACAAAGTCCCCAGCCTCGGGTAAGAAGTCCTCACTCCTTGGGGGAATTGGACACTTTTGTTCCCCATGACAGTTCTAATGTGATGGAAATGCCATGAAAATTTTCGTGGGTTTTGTGAGGTTTTGACCAAAAATAAAGACCATAATATCGGTAACAGTAAGAAAACCCAATGCCCTCACCCTTCCCCTCGGTGCTGGGCCCCCGGTTTCACGTTTAGTGTTCCAGAACCCAAGGAAACTTTTTTTTCCCAAAACCCCGACTCAGATGAACTGGGTGTATGGATAGTGAATTGAACTACAAGCTCTTCAAACTAGTTCCGCAGTAAGTGAAGTGCAAAATTCCCCGTGAAGCGTCAGTATATACGACGAATTGCGCCTGGTAGGGTTTTCCCTATGTTTCCCAAGGGGGAAAGGAGTTATCCGGGTACATCCCCTGGCGTACAACGGAACAGACAGTGAAAATGACGAAAATACTGTTGCAAGGATGGAAAAAGTCGTGGTGGGGGTGGTGCCGGCGGTGGGCACCCATGGGCCATGCTCACCACGCCCCTGCCTCAGCTATCGAACAAAGACCACCATCCCCCACTCCCCACCACACCCCCCTCCACAACCACAACCAAACCTCCAAAACCCACAACCACCTGTAAATTGGCCCCAGTACCCCCCGGGCAACCGCACCGGGGTTTGGGCAGGAAGCGTCAATTTTTTTCCCAAAAATTCCCCCCCAAGTTTTTGATGGCCCAAATGGAATACGGCCATTTTTGGGGCATTTGGGGAAACAATGCCACTAAACTGGAATGTTTGGGTTATTCTTTGACGAACCACTGATAAAAGATTGTCAGGGAAAAGCAACACATACACATTACCCCATGGCAAAAAACTTTAAATTTCACCCAAAATCACTCAAACACCAGGGGAAAGGGGGGGCAACTGGGGGGGGGGGAGAGTTCTTTTTTTTCCCACAAAAAATTCTTATGCCACATTTTGTAAAAGCACAAATTTAAAATTTCAACGGTCAACAGACCCCCCTAATGCAACACCATTTTCAGTGAAAAAAGGGCCAGCAAATTTCGTTTTGTCCCTAATTTTACAAATCCCTTCACTCTCAAAAAAAACCCGGGCCTGCGAACTGACGGGTTAAAATTTTAAGGGATTAGGAATGTTTTTTTGTTTTCTAAAACAAAAATTCATTTACGCTTTTTTACCCCTTCGGGAAGTTTGGGAAATTTGGGACAAAGGTCTTTAAACTTAAAAGGGAAGACCCCTTTCAAGCAAAATACCAAGCAAGAAAAACCCTTTTGGGGTAAAAAAGTTTTTTTGTCCCTTTGTAAATTTTTTAAAGGGGTCGAAATTGGAAAATTATTGTGTCACGGGAAGTTAAACATTGCAAAATCCCCGGAATTTAGGGGGCTCTCAGGTGGTGGTTCGAAAAATTATAGAACCATCCCTTGGTAAGGGCATATTTATATACAAAAACGGGCCCAAAAACCCCTCACCATTAAATTTTTGGGGGGAGGGGGAAATTTTTAAACAGATTTGTGGGGCCACAGTGCGTGCAAACAAAAACATATGCCCAGGTTTGCGCGGGCATTTGGGTAGGGGCGGGGTTTGCAGCTTTGGTTTGCCAATGACATCATGGAAATTTCGGTGGCATGACAAACGATAGGGTCACACTTTTTTTCATAAATTCACCCAATGAAAGGGGAAAACATGGCAGGCAGAATAGAAGAGAAATGAACCCATTCCTAAAACCTCACTGTGATTGATTAAAACCTTTTCAACATCGTTCAGTGGAAAAAATGTGACATGCAGTTTGGGTTTTGCTGTTTGGTTCGCAAAGTTATAAGGGGTTCATCAAACTTTTTTTTTCCCATTTTCGGGAACTTTTCCTCCAACTTATAATTTTAAATAAGATGAGCACCAGAAACAAACCAAATACGGCAAATTTTCTTTTTGGGCTGCCCATCAGACAAATATTTTGGGGGGGGGGGACCAAAAAAACACACCTGCAATTGCCCGGGCCCCCCAAAATTATCAAAAACTACCTGCTCGTCTGAACAGGGGATCACTTCCTGGAAAAACCCCCTGCTACGTTTTGAAAAAAAGGCCAAAAAAGGTGTTACTTGTGCCAAAAAAAAAAAAACGCACAAAACCCAACGCAAGACAACTCGTTTTAGGTGTGAGGAGTGAAAAAACCCACTGTGCTTTGACCCTTTTTTTTCAAAGATTTCCACAGGCGGCAGAACTTCTAAAAACTTTCCCCCTGTGACTGTATATGTGTATAAAAAAAATAAAAAATAGAAAAAACAACTTTTCATATCTTTTGGGTTTTGGAAAAATTTTTTTTCTGAAAACAAAAAAGAAAACCCGTTTTTTTGCCCTTATTGGTGTATTATTAAAAAAAAAATAACTTACAAAATACTGATCATGGGGCCCTTTCAAGGCCAAAAAAAAATTTTACTCAAAAAAAGAAAAATTGAAAAATAATTGAAAATAGACAAAAAAAGTAAATAGAAAAATCCCCGGGTGAGGGGCAGTGGGCGATGTTACCATATTTGTTCAATTTTGGAAAATTTTTCACACCTCCATATCTGGGTAATTTTTGACTTTAAAATTTGTTTTTTTAAAGCCTAAAATTTTTGTTTAAAAAAAATATTTTTTTTTTTAACCCTTTGGGGGTTTTGGGCCCTTTACAAAAGTACTTTTTAACCGGCGTGGGGTTTTTTTGACGTACTATTACCAAAAATTTCTAGGGGGCCCCAAATTTAGGGGGGAAAAGCTGGTACCCTTCATAAAAGAAGGGGTTCCTATGGGGTTCCAGTGTGCACAGTCAAAAAAAAAATCCTGCACCCCCAAAAGTGCATAATAAAGAAAAAAAAAAACTTTGACCATTTTTTTTTAATAAATCGGGGACTTTTCAGTGTATTTTTCGTAAAGGTAAATTTTTTGCTTTTATTCTAGTTTTCTTTTGGGCTCATTTTATAAATGGAAGCCCTATTTTCAGAAAAATTGAGTATTTGGGGCTGGTTTTTTCAAAGAAAGGGCCTTGAAAAATTTAAACTCAAAGTAAACAGAAATGTTCGATTTTTTACCAAAATTTTAAAAGTAAACAAATCGTGCCAAGCGGGAATACACGTCAAATGGGGATCTAAAAATCTTTTCCCAAATGCACCAATAATATTTTATACCATTTTTTTTCACTAATGCATACCTCTTTAAAATAAATCTTAATTTTTTGAGAATAAAAAAATTTAAAATGGAAACAAAAGAATATAAGAGGGGCCCTTTAGAAAGTGACCCAATGACCCAAGGGAAAAGTCAAAAATTTGTGCCAGGAATGTCTTTCTTTTTTTATTCGGCCCTTTCGGAAATTGGCAAACTTTTTTTAAAATTTTTTTTGAAATTGGGGGAAAAATTTCTAAATTTTGACCACTGGGACGGAAAAGTTGAATTTATAAATGGTGGTTTTTTGCACCCATTCGATAGAAAAAAGGGGGGTTTTAGGGGAAAATTTATGTTTTTTTTTCACTATACAGGAAATTGGCCGAAAATGGGGGTCAAGTGGGGAAAAACGCGATGCGTAAACATCGCCGGACCCCCTAACTTTGCGAGAGCATAATTTTCCCAAGTTTTTTTATTAAATTTCCAAAAATTTTGGGGTCCCTTTAAGGGTCGGGGAAAAATTTTCTATCTTTTTATAAAAAAATAAATTTTTTTTTTTAAAATTTTGGCCCCAAAACCCCTTTTTCGGTTTCGGGGGAAAGGGGCCCGTCGCCCCAAAGGGTTAAAAAAAAAATTTTTTTTTTTTTTTTGAAATTTGGCCGGCCCTGAAACGAGTTTTTAAGGCCCCGTTGACCCTCAAAGGGTTAAACCCCATTTTTTTTTACCCCTGGGACCCCAAATTTACCTACATTTCCCCCCACAACATTTTTACCCCCCCTTTTTTTTTTTTTTTTTTTTTATTTTAAAATAATAATTTAAAATGGGTTGTCTTTTTTTGACATTTTTCATATTTTTTTTTTTATATTTTTGTGCCAAATTTCTCAAAAAAAAAATTTGGGAAAACCCTTTTGGGTTTCTGTAGGGACGCTAGGGCCAAGGGTATCTTTATCTAACCAAAAGGGGCAAAAGGAAGGGGGGTGTCCGCCTTTTGGGGGGGTGACCACAGCAACCCTTAGATGTGAATTTTGTCTTAGATTTTTTCAAATTTTTTACACAATTTCCCTTTCCCAAAGGGCATATTTGAGTACAATCAAACAAGAACTCAGGGAAACGATAAAACTAGAAAAAACCTAGAGAAACGAAAAAGGCAGCAGCAAAAAATGAACAGCTGGCCACCCCCACCACCCCACTGTCGTGATCATGTCTTTCCCCCTATATATACTCTGTCTTTTCCCACACCTGTGGGTTTCATATTTACAACCTCAACACTAATCAAAGATAAACACAAGCTAGGTGGGGGGTTTTGGACTGGGAAGATACTAGAGTGGGAGAGTAAATGGCAGATGCTTTCTGCCGCTGCCGGCATTACCATTACTTGCCATATTATGGCCTATTTTATTCATTCTAGAGTAGATATCATGTTTCTATGTCATTAATATTGTTTATTATGCCATATTAGATGAATTGTGATAGATAACTAAGCCGTAGAGTTGACGTAAGCATTATTTTGTCATGACTCCTGAGAGGCTGGAACGAATTAATTGTATTTCAATTAATTTAAATGAGGAAAACTGACTCAGCGTACGAACAGATCAGGATATGAACAAGGTCATGGAATGGATTAAATTCGTAAGCCAAGGTTCCACTGTATTATATTATACTATTATTATATGTATTATTATTATTATTATTACAATATAAATAATTTGTAATTTTTATTCACACAAAAAATAGAAGATTTACTGTTATGCAGACTACTGCATTATTGTAATACAACTGTATAAATAATGTCAACCCATTCACAACATTTCTGCTATTTTGAGCTCAATTTCAAGGTACTTTTTGTCATGAAACCAATAAAAATATCTATTTCTGTAATACAGTGGACCCCCGCATAGCGAACTTAATACGTGCAAGAGGGCTGGTCGTTATGCGAAATGTTCGCTATGCGAATTAATTTTCCCCATAAGAAATAATGGAAATAAAATTAATCCGTGCAAGACACCCAAAAGTATGAAAAAAAATTTTTTTTACCACAAAAAAATGTTAATTTTAGTACACACAAACTGAAAAAGGCATGCACAATTACATGACACTTACTTTTATTGAAGATCTGGTGATGATTGATGGGATGGGAGGAGGGGAGAGAGAGTGTTAGTGTTTAGAAGGGGAACCCCCTTCCATTAGGACTTGAGGTAGCAGTCCTTTTCTGGGGTTACTTCCCTTCTTCTTTTAATGCCACTAGGACCAGTTTTCAGAGTCACTGGACTTCTTTCGCACAACATATCGTCCATAGTGGCCTGTACCTCTCGTTCCTTTATGTTTTTGTCTAAAGGGGTTAAACAACAGTGTCATTGAAACAGTCACCAGCACGGCTTGCAATAGCTTGTGAGGGTGATTTTCATCAAAAAAGGTTTGCACTTCAAGCCATTTTGCACACATTTCCTTATCTTTGAAGTAGGCAATTCCTTCAATTTCTCTCTCCCCTCCTTTGAACCAGTTTCCCCGGGTCTGGCCTCTTGCTCTTGAAGTTGATCTATCAGCTCATCAGTGGTTAGTTCTTCATTGTCCTTCCTCCACCAACTCTTCCAAAATCCCCCCACTAACCTCCAACCCCAAGGACTTCCCCAATTCACAATTGATTCCTCAACTGGTATACACCCCTCTCAGGGTTAGCCTCAAACCTTCAAAACCCCTTTTTGTCTACACATTCTGGCCACAGTTTTCTTCCAAGCACAGTTCAGGTTCTCTTAGTCACTCCCCCCAAGCTTACCTATAAGGTTTCCCACAACTGAGGATATTAAAGTGATCCTTCCAAAACTCTTTTAGAGTCAATCCGTGTCTGTGGTCACTTCAAAGCACTTTTGAAACAGAGCTTTTGTGTAAGTTTCTTGAAGTTGGAAATGACCTGCTGGTCCATGGGCTGCAGGAGAGGAGTGGTATTAGGAGGCAAAAACTTCACCTAATGAAGCTCATGTCCCCATAAAGTCGCTCTGCCCCGTCGTAGGATGACCAGGGGGACTGTCTAACACCAGGAGGCACTTAAGGTCTAATTTCTTTTCAGTTAGGTAATCTTTCACATTGGGGCAAATGCATGGTGTAACCAGTTTATAGAAAAATTCCTAGTGACCCATGCCTTACTGTTTGCCCTCCACAGCACACACAAATTATCCTTGAGGACATCTTTTGCCTGAACGCTCTGGGAGGGTTTTAGAGTGATACACTAATAAAGGTTAACTTTGCAATCACCACTAGCTTGGCACACATCAACAAAGTAAGCCTGTCTTTCATAGGCTTATGTCCTGGGAGTGCCTTTTCCTCCTGAGTAATGTAGGTCCTGCTTGGGATTTTCTTCCAGAACAGGCCTGTTTCATCACAATTAAACACTTGTTCAGGTTCCAGTCCTTCAGTTTTTTATGTACTCCTTGAATTCATGCACATATTTTCAAAACCGCTTTGTGGTCCGAACGGCAGCCTCACCATGGCCGTATCACCTATGGATGCCACTACGCTTCTTAAAACTCTCAAACCAACCTTTGCTGGCCTTAAAATTTACTCACATCATCACTAGTTGCAGGCATTTTTTAAATTAAAACGTCATGCAACTTCCTAGCCTTTCACATATGATCGCTTTAGAGACGCTATCTCCTGCTAGCTGTTTTTCATTTATCCACACCAATAAGAGTCTCTCAACATCTTCCATCACTTGCGATCTTTGTTTCGAAAACACAGTAAACCTTTGGGAACAACAGCTTCCTTGATTGCCGTTTTCTTGCCCACAATAGAAGCGATGGTTGATTTTGGTTTCTTGTACAACCTGACCCGGTCGGTGATACGTACTCCACTTTCATACTTATCAATGATCTCTTTCTTAATTTCAATGGGTATTCTTACCCTTTGAGGTGTAGGGTTGGCACTAGAAGCTTTCTTTGGGGGCCCATGGTCCCCTTTTTTTCCACAAACAGCACGGGAAAACACTGTAATAATACGAAATATTCCGAGTGTATGCTTGAATGTTACCGCGGAGGCTGGCTGGTAAACAATGGGACGGGCGGGACATGTGAGGCTGGCTAGGGCGCACATTGGACGCGTCTCGGACGAAGGTCGCTGAGCGGGTTTTTGTCCACTATGCGGGGCAAAATTTTAGCGAACAAAGCGTTCGCTATGCGGATTGTTCGCTATGCAAGGCGTTCGCTATGCGGGGGTCCACTGTATATCTTCCATTCTATCAAACGAGACCAAAAAAACGAGAATACAACCAAAAAAACGAGAATACAACCACAAAAACCATACAAAAATACTGCTAAAGAAGTGAACTCCATTAACCCTTTCAGGGTCCAAGGCCCAAATCTGGAGTCACGCACCAGTGTCCAAGAATTAAAAAAAAAAAATTGTTATTTTTTCTTATGAAATCGTAGAGAATCTTTTTGTGAAGGTAATAAAACAAAAAGTACGAAATTTGGTGGAAAATTGACGAAATTATGCTCTCGCGAATTTTGATGTGTCAGCGATATTTTACGAATCGGCGATTTTGCCGACTTTGACTCCCATTTTAGGCCAATTACATTATTCCAATCAACCAATTTCTTAGCTATTTCACTAGTATTACTTCTATTCTATCGATTGAACACAAGAAATCGCCAAGTCAACTGTTTCAACTACAAAATAAAGTGATCGGAAATTGTTAATTTGGCCAATTTAACACAAAGTTCAAAATATTCCAATTTCAAAATAGGGTCCAGAATGAACAATGTAGGCATTCCTGGCACTAAACTAACATTTCCTCTGTTCATTAGTTATGTTTTGAGGCTTTACAAATAAATTCCATTTTGATTTTTTATTCACATAATGAATTTTTATTCACACCATAAAATAGAAGATTTACTGTTATGCAATACTGTAATAATTATATAAATATCATCACCATATTTGTGAATGTATATTAGACCCACCAGCTGACGTGTATTAGACTTGTGAGGTCGTTTGTTTACTCTTGAATATCGGCAAAAATTTAACATTTTCCCCTACTTTGAGCTCAGTTTCAAGCCATTTCCAATGCTAAAACCCAAACAAAATCATCTCTATTTCTGTAATATGTCTTCCATTCTATCAAATGAGACCAAGAAATTGCAAATACAACTATAAAAAACATACGAAAAAACACTGCAAAGTTGCTGTTTTAATCGAAAAATCATGATTTCATTTTTTTTCTCTCATTATACACAGTGTGCTGCAGGATCTGTTTTATGTGGTGCACACATACCACATAGATGTATTCTCTCATATCTAGGCCCAAATGTACCACTCACAGTTCATCAGAGTGAGCTGAGCTCATGGCATAGATCTACGGTTTGGACCCTGAACGTAAAGCCGTAGATCTACGGGACGGACCCTGAAAGGGTTAATTATGGTCCGATTTCTTTCATTTTTGGTGTACGTTAAGAAGCATCTTTCCATCATACATTGTCCAAGTTTCAATAAGATAGTCAAACAAACAAATGAGATCCAATTCCCTAGATCAAGAGCAAGAGCCCCTCACCAGCGTCAAGGAACCTCCCTTGAGGCCTGCTTGCTTATGGAAATTTTGCTCGCACATGGAAGGAAAAAATTGACTGCTCAACTACTCATATTTGGAAAAACTTGCACGTGGATGCACTCGCAAGTAGAGGTTCCACTGTACTAAGTTCTAATAGGCCATACAGAAAGGACTGCGCAAAGCCCAGCAGAGAACACAGAGGTCTCGTTTGGGAACTGCACTATAAGGGTCCTCCCCTACAATGCCACAAAGCTACATCTCTCATTCTTGACTCGCCAATAAAGACTTATCACCAAAGAATGAACTAAATCATGCTTGAAGAAATAAGCAATATCACCACTGAAGCCTGGCACTTAGGAGTTACAATTCACTGCCTACAAAGATGCACCTCAGGCACTGTCTAGAGACTGAAGAGAGAACTAGTTTATGTTAATGGTATACAATACCGATAAGTTGATAAATAAAGCACATGTGCAACTCCTGCATATCTTCTACAAGATGATAATGATTTGCCAGTCAACACCGAGATAATGTACTGAAACCAGTAGAAGACAAGATAATCAGACCCTCAGCCTTAATAGGTGTTCAGTCCCTAAGCCTTGATTAATCTGAAGCAGAGGCAAGGAAGATGTACACATATACTGAAACTACAAGCGAGACCAGAAGTTGAAGGCATCATCATAAGTGGGTGGGACCCACTACAGAAAGCAGGTCATACCCAACAGTTGGGCGAGAGGTTATCAATAGGGCAAGATAACCTCTGGACAAAGATTCCATGGTTTTGCTGTACCAGACAAGTATCATTACATTAATGAGCTATTGCATACCACTGATGTCAAAGGTGATATTAAAATTGTTGCATTTTTGGTGGTTTAAACTATCATAAGTGATTCCTCCACCACAGCCACAATTAAATTCCTCAAAATTTACAACTAGCAATCTGAAGAGGAAACTTCAGATGATGAAACATCTTTTAAAGTTTCCTCACCAAATTAACAGACAACTGTCAAGTATTCCCATCACAATATTGTGATATTTGTTCTTAATCTCAGCTGGTCATATAAATCAAATGTTCTATAATGCCCAACGTTATATACAAATATCACAATAAAATCTTCTGGGTGATTTCTGGCCAAATGAGAAGTGCTGTATTTACTTTCCCATGTCTATTCATAAACAAAAGCAAACCTTGTCACTTTTTCCAAGCAAATATAAATATACCTCAGGAAGTATTTAACTAAATGATGCACATGGTCATCTTTCATAAAGAAATGTTACATGGAGGAAAATATAACTAACCTGCATTATACTCCATGGTAAGTAGTTTACTTGCTATGAGGAAACTAGTGTTTAACTGACTTGCAGTTCTCTCTATTAAGTATGGACACTTTGCAAAAAAATTTTTAAACAAAAATTCCCGGGGTTGTTGCGGTTTTTTTAGTGTTATTTGACTTTGTTGAGATTCAGCAAAAAGCACAGGGTAGCTGCAAAAAATTGTACCACTTGAATATTACATCAACTTTACTGAAACAATGATTTTAATAAATATGAAATTTGATGGAAACAATACACAGGTGTAGGAAACAATACACAGGTGTAGGAAACACTACACAGGTGTGGGAAACACATTAAACAGGAGTGGGAAATGCACTACACAGGCATGGGAAACACACTACACAGGTGTGGACAACACACTACATGGGTATGCACAACATGCTACACGGGTGTGGACAACATGTTACACAGGCATGGGCAACAAACTACAGACGTGGACAACAAACAACACAGGCACAGGCAACAAACAACACAGGTGGTAGCAACAAACAACACAGGCATGGGCAACAAACTACACCGATGTGGGCAAGAAACAACACAGGCGTGGGCAACAAACTACACTAGCGTGAAATTAGGAGAATGCAATTAGTTCCTGTACCTATCCACAACCACAAATGTGATCACATCAGAAGTGGCATGTCCAGTGTCTGGACACCTAACGTTTGAAGCATGGTGGCGAAGTGGACTAAATGGTCAAGAATTTAGCTAGCTACCCAGGAGGCTGGTTAACCCTTTGAGGGTCCGTCCCATAGATCTACGGCTTTACGTTCAGGGTCCAAACCGTAGATCTACGTCATGAGCTCAGCTCACACTGAATTAGCCTTGAGGATATTCTTTTGCCTGAACGCTCTGGGAGTTTCAGAGTGATACACCAATAAAGGCTTCACTTTGCAATCACCACTAGCATTGGCACACATCAACAGAGTAAACCTGTCTTTCATAGGCTTATGTCCTGGGAGTGCCTTTTCCTCCTCCGTAATGTAGGTCCTGCTTGGCATTTTCTTTCAAAACAGGCCTGTTTTGCCACAAACACTTGTTCAGGTTTCAATCCTTTAGCCTCTATGTACTCCTTGAATTCCTGCACACATTTTTCAGCTGCTTTGTGGTCCGAACTGGCAGCCTCACCATGCCTTATCACACTATGTATGCCACTACAATTCTTAAATCTCTCAAACCAACCTCTGCTGGCTTAAAATTCACTCACATCACCACTAGTTGCAGGCATTTTTCGAATTAAATCCTCATGCAACTTCCTAGCCTTTTCACATATGATTGCTTGAGAGATGCTATCTGTTTCTCGTTTATCCACACCAATAACAGTCTCTTAACATCTTCTATCACTTGCGATCTCTGTTTCGAAAGCAAAGTTGCATCTTTGGCAAGAACAGCTTCCTTGATTGCCATTTTCTTGGCCACAATAGAAGTGATGGTTGATTGGGGTTTACTATACAACCTGGCCAGCTCGGAGACACGCACTCCACTTTCATACTTAGCAATGATCTCTTTCTTCATATCCATAGTAATTCTCACCCTTATTCCTGTCATATTAGATGAAATGTGATAGATAAATAAGCCCTAGAGATGATATTAGCATCATATTGAAGCATAATAAACTTGTCTTCCTTTTGCCTCCTCCGTGTCTCTCATACACCAACAAGTCGAGTCAGTAAAGATAAGTCAATAAAGGCAAGTGTGATGTTAAATGTTCATTTATCCATTTTATTAGTGCTTTATATTTATTTGTCACTGTTTTCTGTATGTATATCTACATTTAATCTTTAAAAAAAATATTTTTTGTTAATACTTTTGGCTGTCTGAAACGGATTAATTGGATTTCCATTATTTCTCATGAGGAAAATTAATTCGGCTAAAAGCAAAATCTGTTAAAGGCAAGCTCTCTGGAACAGATTAATGCCTTTACCCGAGGGTTCACTGTACGGGTACCATCCAACTTACGACCAAGTTCGGTTCCGACAAACTGGTCGTAAGTTGAAATGGACATAAGTCAGTTAACCTTACTACTGAATATCAGCATCACATTTTTGAAATGAGCTTATTTTATTGTTTTATTTTGGTATTTCATTTTTTACTTTACTTTTTATGCTGTTAGTACTGTATTTTATACTGAAAGGTTTAGGATAAACACTGTGTACAACATACAGTTGTTTATTTCCTAGAAATTTGGCATAGTAAACATGGTCGTAAGTCACATGGTCGTAAGTCGAATGGTCGTATGTCGAGCAGGTCGTAAGTCGGATGGTAGGTGTATATATACAGTGGTACCTTGACCTATGAGTTTGATTCATTCCATGACCGAGCTCATAACTCAATCTGCTCGTATCTCAAGCCAATTTTCCTCATTGAAATTAAATGAAATGCCATTAATCCGTTTCAGCCCCCCAAAAACTCACCCCAAGGGCAGGAGAAAATACTGCAATATAATGCTAATATCAACTCTATGGCTTATTTATCTATCAGAACTGATCTAATATACATAATAATCTCTAGGTAACACAGAATATGATACATACTCTAGAATGAATAAAATAGGCCATAATATGGCGAGTGTCCAGGACCAGTCCGGTAACAGAAAACAGTTTTTGAGAGGCTAACTGCACTAGATCACTAGTGCAGTGATATATGAATATCTTGGAAGTTATTGACTTATTTCGTGAAGCCCACCATTTATTATTAAAGTAAATGCAATAATAATGACATGAAACATAAAAAAATTATTGTTTTACAATTGGCTTGTGGAATATTGGAAATATTCCAAATATTTTGGGATTTGTGTGGGAGTAAAGGGTAAGATATTTTGCAAATGTCAAAAACTTGGCAACTTCATTTTTTGTAAAGGAAGGAAGGATAATTACATGATTACCTCCAGTGAGAACATCGCAATAGCATTGTTTTATAAGTACCAAGTCCCAAAACCACCTTCTGTTGTGCCATTTAGGCCTGGGTTCTTGCCAAATGTCATTCTTAGTAATCTTGCTTGTAACTCCGATTTTGGCTTGCAACTCAAAGCAAAAAATCGACTGAGCAATGGCTCATTACTGAAAACTCATAAGTAGGGGCACTCTTAAGTCAAGGTACCACTGCACCATGCAGGAACAGGCAGGTATATACAGAGAAAGATTGCAGTCAGCCAGGCTCAATCCCACTACAGGAAAACTGGCAAGGTTCCCAAGTGAGGCTCTCTACCACTTGGCCATAAATGTCCTATAGGCTGAGCAGCGTGGTGTACAAGCCATGTCTCTTCCCAACCTGGGCACATCAGCAAGCCTCAAGCATAGATTCAAGCTATTTCAATCTCCCCGTTTATGTTCTGACCTCACAAGTGGTTTTTATATCGGTACACCACGCAGAAACAGGCGGGTATATACAGAGAAAGATCACAGTCAGCAGGGCTCGATCCCACTACAGGGAAACTGTAAAGGTTTCAAAGTTATGCTCCCTCCAGCAGCAACAGCCTAGTTGACCAGGCAAGCACCAGACGAGCCTGGCCCATTGCCGGGCTCAGAGAGTAGATAAACTCTCGAAACTCTTCAAAAGTATATCAAAGGTAAAGGTATCTCTACCACAAATGCCCTATAAGCTGGGCTGCCCAGCTTATAGCTCACTACACTGGTCCTGTTAAAACAAAGGAATCCTACAGGACTCCATTGATGAGTTTCGAGTCTTACTACTCTTGGAGGCCAGCCATGGGCCAGACTCACCTGGCGTTTGCCTGGTCAACCAGGCTGTTGCTGCTAGAGGCCCACTGCTCCATACATCCATCACAGCCTGGTTGATCTAGCACAACATATGTGTGTGCTATGCATGCTGTATTTGCTACTTTATATTACCATGTGTGACTTTCTCTGGTTCAGATGAGAGATGCATCACACGTCTTACCTGCAAGAAAAAGAAATACAAAATGTTTACAGAAATCTGAATTCCTAAGAAACAACTGCGTACATTTACTTGATAAAACGCACAGGCCACCATCAAATATGCTGAACTTCATATAATGCATCTAATTGTCAGATAGAACCATGAAGAAAAAGATATCAAAATGAACCAACTGCATTAACAATCTTTCTTACAAATCTCTGCTCAGTCTATGGTGAGTTTTAATTGTTTCCTACTCCTGCAGCCCAGCCCTGGGCCAGGTCTGTTCTTCGTCAGTAAAAATTTAAATTTATAAAGGAGCTTTAACTTTCTTCTTTTGAGTTAAGAAGAGAAAATTCCCTGGAGTCAATAACTTAATAGAATGCCTACTGCTTTCTAGACTAAGAACCACTCCTTTCAGACCCATAAACTGTGATCACTAATTATGTTAACCATCTGTAACAAGACTACTGTTTGGTCTTTCCTGTTTGGGCCCATTGCTATTTATGTTCTTTCTATTAAAACTCATTATCCCTTTTGATTTCATCTAGTTAGAGTAGGTGATGGCAGCTATTAAATAATTAAGGTAATTAACCCCCTTTTGCAATTTTCCTTCCCTTTACCAGGGATCATGTGGGCTTATTATTTCTTTTCGTTTCTAAATCCAGGCATGACCTGCTAAACCTTCCTCTCTTACAAAGTGCAGGCACTGTGCTTCACCTCCTGGAAAAAAGTCTGGCTGACCCATTTCCTAAATCCCTGCATAAATGTTACACTGCACTCGCTCCAAGAACATCAAGACAAAAATTCCACTTGTCTCCACTCACTTCAATTTAACACACTCACACAAACCTATTGGGTGTTCAAGCCCCTAGCAGTCAAAATCTCAATTACATCCCCCCCAGTTCCAGGCATGACCCTTATCCCTCATTGTCATCCTATTCAGCTCCATCCTCTATAAATGCCCCAACCATCTGAACCCCTCATCAGCCCTCTCATTTATTTCTCTGATAACCCTAAACCATTACAAAAAATTATCATGTATTTTTTTTAGTAATTTATTTATTATTTGTATTATCACACTGGCCAATTCCCACCAAGGCAGGGTGGCCCGAAAAAGAAAAACTTTCACCATCATTCACTCCATCACTGTCTTGCCAGAAGGGTGCTTTACACTACAGTTTTTAAACTGCAACATTAACACCCCTCCTTCAGAGTGCAGGCACTGTACTTCCCATCTCCAGGACTCGAGTCCGGCCTGCTGGTTTCCCTGAACCCCTTCATAAATGTTACTTTGCTCACACTCCAACAGCACCTCAAGTATTAAAAACCATTTGTCTCCATTCACTCCTATCAAACACGCTCACGCATGCCTGCTGGAAGTCCAAGCCCCTCGCACACAAAACCTCCTTTACCCCCTCCCTCCAACCTTTCCTAGGCCGACCCCTACCCCGCCTTCCTTCCACTACAGACTGATACACTCTTGAAGTCATTCTGTTTCGCTCCATTCTCTCTACATGTCCGAACCACCTCAACAACCCTTCCTCAGCCCTCTGGACAACAGTTTTCGTAATCCCAAATAGTAATATTAAATTTATTTATTTTCAATAGTTTTATAGAATCAGCTGCATTTTATGCAGTTTTTAATATTGTTTAATATATTTACAGATGGGGTTGTAAGAGATGTAAATGCGAGGGTCTTGGCAAGAGGCGTGGAGTTAAAAGATAAAGAATCACACAAAGTGGGAGTTGTCACAGTTGCTCTTTGCTGATGACACTGTGCTCTTGGGAGATTCTGAAGAGAAGTTGCAGAGATTGGTGGATGAATTTGGTAGGGTATGCAAAAGAAGAAAATTAAAAGTGAATACATGAAAGAGTAAGGTTACGAGGATAACAAAAAGATTAGGTGATGAAAGATTGGATATCAGATTGGAAGGAGAGAGTATGGAGGAGGCGAGTGTATTCAGATATTTGGAAGTGGATGTGTCGGCGGATGAGAGGGTGTGGTAGGTAAGTTTGGGGTGCCAGGTGTAAATGATAATGGGAGCCCTTTGATTGAACTTTGTATAGAAAGGGGTTTAGTTATAGGCAATACATACTTTAAGAAAAAGAGGATAAATAAGTATACAAGATATGATGTAGGGCGAAATGACAGTAGTTTGTTGGATTATGTATTGGTAGATAAAAGACTGTTGAGTAGACTTCAGGATGTACATGTTTATAGAGGGGCCACAGATATATCAGATCACTTTCTAGTTGTAGCTACACTGAGAGTAAAAGGTAGATGGGATACAAGGAGAATAGAAGCATCAGGGAAAGAGAGAGGTGAAAGGGTTTTTAAACTAAAAGAGGAGGCAGTTAGGGGAATATAAAAGCTATTGGAGGATAGATGGGCTAATGAGAGCATAGGCAATGGGGCCGAAGAGGTATGGGGTGGTTTAAAATGTCGTGTTAGAGTGTTTTAGCAGAAGTTTGTGGTTACAGGAAAGTGGGTGCAGGGGGGAAGAGGAGCAATTGGTGGAATGTGATGTAAAGAGAGTAGTAAGGGAGAAAAAGTTAGCACATGAGAAGTTTTTACAAAGTAGAAGTGATGCAAGGAGGGAAGAGTATATGGAGAAAAAGAGAGGTTAAGAGAGTGGTTGAAGCAATGTAAAAGAGAGCAAATGAGAGAGTGGGTGAGATGTTATCAACAAATTTGTTGAAAAATAAGAAAAAGTTTTGGAGTGAGATTAACAAGTTAAGGAAGCTTAAAGAACAAATGGATTTGTCAGTTAAAAATAGGAGAGGAGAGTTATTAAATGGGGGATTTAGAGGTATTGGAAGATGGAGGGAATATTTTGAAAAATTGTTAAATTTTAATGAAATAGGGAAAGCTGTGTTTTCGTGTAAGGGCAAGGAGGAGAACTCTTGTAATAGGAAGAGCCTTGTGGTGTGGGGGAAGTTCGTAGGCAGTAGGTAAAAAAGAAAGGGGGTAAGGAAACCGGGTTTGATGGGTAAAGATAAAATGTTAAAAGCAGGTGGGGATATATTTTTTTGGAGGGTTGGTGCAATTTTTAATAAATGTATGGAAGAGGGTAAGGTCCCTGGGGTTTGGCAAGAGCATGCAAATTTCCCTTTTGTAAAAGGAAAAGGGGGGAAAAGGGAGAGGAAAAAATTTTTTGGGGGGAAAGTCGCTGATTTAAAAACCTGGAAAAGGGGTTTTGGTAGAGTTTTAAATTTGAAAAAATTTAAAGAGTAAGACGGAGAATAGGATAGCAGATGAAAAAGGAGCTTTGGGAAAAAGGTGGGGGTGTGTGGACCGGTTTTTTACAGTGAAACATTAATGAACAGTATTTGATAAGGCTAAAAGGTCTTTGTGGCTTTTTAGGTTTTGGGAAAAAGGGGCGTATGACAGGGTGGAGGGGGGGGGCAATGTGGCAGATGTTGCAGGTGTATGGTGTGGAGGATTACTGAAAACAGTGAAGAGTTTTTTCGAGGATATGAGGCTCAAGTTAGATTATGTAGGAAAGAGGGAAATTAATTTCCCAGTAAAAGTAGGCCTTAGACAAGGATGTGTGATGTCACCGTGGTTTTTTTAATATATTTATAGATGGGGTTGTAAGAGAAAAATGCAGGGTCTTGGGAAAAGGGGTGGATTAAAAGAAAAGAATCACACCAAAGTGGGATTTGTCACAGTTGCTCTTTGCTAGAACTGGGGTCTTGGGAATTTAAAGGAAGTTGGAGATTGGGGGATGAATTTGGTAGGGTAGAAAAAAAAAAAAATTAAAAGGAATCGGGGAAAAGAGTAAGGTTATGAGGATAAAAAAAAAGATTAGGTGAGAAGTTTTGGTATCAGATTGGAAGGAGAGAGTAGGAGGAGGTGGTGTACAATTTTGGGAGTGGACGTCAGGGAGGGGCTATGAAAGATGAGGGAATCATAGAATTGATGAGGGAAAAGGGGTGATTGGTGCATTGGGATCTGGGAACAAAGAATTTTGTTTTTGGAAGCAAAGGGGGATATTATGAGAGTTATTTTACCAAACATCTTAAAAGAGTGTGGAAGCATGGGTAAATGTTGCACGAGGAGAAGGCGGGAGGCAGTGGAGAGCATTCTGAGGGAAATGTGTGGTGTAAATTTAAAATGCAGGAATTTTTTTGGAATTTAGGAGGGGTCGGGTTACCAAAACTGTTGCCCAGGGGGCTGAGGAAGGGTTTTTGAGGTGGTTCGGACATGTAGGGAAAGGGACCAAAACAGAATGATTTTCAAGAGTGTATCATCTGTAGTGGAAGGAAGGCGGGTAGGGGTGGGCCTGGGAAAAGGGTTGGGGGGAGGGGGAAAAGGGGTTTTTGTGTGCGAGGGGTTTGGGACTTCCAGCGGGCATGCGTGAGGGGTTTTTGATAGGGGTGAATGGGACAAATGGTTTTAATACTTAACTGTTTTGGGTGGAGCAAAAAAAATTTATAAAGGGTTTTAGGGAAACCGGCAGGCCGGGTTGAGTCCTGGAGAGGGGAAATACAGTGCCTGCACTCTAAGGAGGGAGTTAATGTTGCAGTTTAAAAACCGTTGGGAAAACACCCTTTTTGGCAAAGGGAGGGGTAAGCGAAGAGGTGAAAGTTTTTTTTTTTCGGCCACCCTGCTTGGTGGGGAAACGGCAGGTGATAATAAAATAAAAAATAATGGTATGCCACATCTTTTAAATAATAATTTGTAAACCTAATACTTTTACTAACACTCCCCCCCCCCACCGAGACAATATTTCAACATAAAAAAAAAATGCCCACATGTTACAAAGAGCCAAACAAAGTTACGCATAAGTAATTCCTTTACATGTGTGGGGCTCACTTACAATTACAATAGACTGACTTTTTTTTTTACCAAACAAACAGCTGTAAAATAGCCTTATAAAAGGCTAAAGACATCTGTCAATAGGATTAAAAAATCTCTCCAGGATTTCTACCATGGAACATTTAAAGAGTTGATAAAAAGAGTAAATTAGTGCATACACAAGCTTTTAACAATCTGATCTTTACTTTTAGTAAGATCCACCAATGTTGAAGTTGGTCAAAGTTGAACCTGGACAAAAACTTAGGAAAACAAAAATTGATAGCGACTATAGGTGATCAACAGTATAACTTATATTACATGAAAATTTTCAGCAAAATTATTTGGCAACTAAGAAATCAGAAAAATCATGGAGATTAGCAACTTAACAAATAAAACCAGGCTGTAGCGGGATTTACAAGGTTTTCCTCTTAACAATAGCTTCTGTCCAAGAAACACAAATCGTACAATCATACCTTAAACTAGATCAGTGGACTTACACCCTCTGGAACAGTGTAGAATAAGGGGTAACATGAATAAGTGATATAAACAAGGGATATAAATAAGCATCAGCATAGCAAGAATTGAAAATGAATGGAACAAACAGTAGAATAGCATTACTGGAGAAAAATAATTTGTAAAGAAATGGATAGACAAATGCACTTACCAAGGACACTTCTATTAAAGTTGTGGCCCTTGGACTTTGATCACTCAATTACACAAGTAGAATGATAAAACACTGGCCATGCCTAGGGACAGGAGAGCATAGTAATGGTGACAGTATTAACAGTAACTACTTTAGTAGTAGTAATAGTAGTAGTAGTATGCAAAAGGTATAGCACAGAATGAGGCATAAGTCTCTAATGCAAGTAAATATCAGCATTCACAAACTGAATCCAATCAGTAGACAAAAATCACGTTATTGCTGTGAAACTAATGCTCTAATTTCTTCAATAAAAATGACAAATTGACAACTACTTAACCCGAAAGCCGTGTGATTCTTCCATTAAGACACAGCAGCTTTGAAAGCTTTAAAGTCAATCAAGAGGCATTCTCTGGTTATCACACACAGAATAATACAGTGAACCCTCGCCTTACGAACGCATTGCGTTACGTCAAATCCGCCATACGAAGCATTTGAACGCAAAAATTTTGCCTCGCCTTACATGATTCGTCTGGGACGCGTCCCACGTGTGGCCTTAGCGCCAGTGTTTACAAGCCAGCCAGTGCGGTTGCATCTACGCATACATTCGGTACATTTCACATTATCCCAGTGTTCTTAGTGCTTGTAACTGCAAAATAAGTCACCAAGGACCCCAAGAAAGCTTCTAGTGCCATCCCTGTGGTAAAAAGGGCGAGAATTAGTATGGAACTGAAAAAGGAGATTAAGGAAATGTGTGCAAAATGGGTTGAACTGCAAACCTTTACGGATGAAAATCACCCTGACACAGCTACTGCAAGCTGTGTTGGCAACCTGTACAATGACAATTTTATGGACCATTTTAGGAAGGTCTTAAAGGAATGGGAGGTACAGAGCTCTATGGACAGATTTGTTGTGCGACAGAGGTCCAGTGACTCTCAAGGTTGTCCTAGTGGCATTAAAAGAAGAAGAGAAGTAACCCCAGAAAAAGACTTGCTACCTCAAGTCCTAATGGAAGGGGATTCCCTTTCTAAACAATAAGTTCGACACTCCCCTCCTCCCATCCCATCAATCACCAGATCTTCAATAAAGGTAAGTGTCATGTATTCTATTCTTAGTACCTGGAGTTTACCTGGAGAGAGTTCCGGGGGTCTACGCCCCCGCGGCCCGGTCTGTGACCAGGCCTCCTAGTGGATCAGAGCCTGATCAACCAGGCTGTTGCTGCTGGCTGCACGCAAACCAACGTACGAGCCACAGCCCGGCTGATCCAGAACTGACTTTAGGTGCTTGTCCAGTGCCAGCTTGAAGACTGCCAGGGGTCTGTTGGTAATCCCCCTTATGTGTGCTGGGAGGCAGTTGAACAGTCTCGGGCCCCATGACACTTATTGTATGGTCCTCTTAACGTGCTAGTGACACCCCTGCTTTTCATTGGGGGGATGGTGCATCGTCTGCCAAGTCTTTTGCTTTCGTAGTGGAGTGATTTTCGTGTGCAAGTTCGGTACTAGTCCCTCTAGGATTTTCCAGGTGTATATAATCATGTATCTCTCCCTCCTGCGTTCCAGGGAATACAGGTTTAGGAACCTCAAGCGCTCCCAATAATTGAGGTGTTTTATCTCCGTTATGCGCGCCGTGAAAGTTCTCTGTACATTTTCTAGGTCGGCAATTTCACCTGCCTTGAAAGGTGCTGTTAGTGTGCAGCAATATTCCAGCCTAGATAGAACAAGTGACCTGAAGAGTGTCATCATGGGCTTGGTCTCCCTAGTTTTGAAGGTTCTCATTATCCATCCTGTCATTTTTCTAGCAGATGCGATGATACAATGTTATGGTCCTTGAAGGTGAGATCCTCCGACATGATCACTCCCAGGTCTTTGACGTTGGTGTTTCGCTCTATTTTGTGGCCAGAATTTGTTTTGTACTCTGATGAAGATTTAATTTCCTCATGTTTACCATATCTGAGTAATTGAAATTTCTCATCGTTGAACTTCATATTGTTTTCTGCAGCCCACTGAAAGATTTGGTTGATGTCCGCCTGGAGCTTTGCAGTGTCTGCAATGGAAGACACTGTCATGCAGATTCGGGTGTCATCTGCAAAGGAAGACACGGTGCTGTGGCTGACATCCTTGTCTATGTCGGATATGAGGATGAGGAACAAGATGGGAGCGAGTACTGTGCCTTGTGGAACAGTAGAGTAGAGTAGTAATTGTGCATGTCTTCTTCAGTTTGTGTGTATTAAAATTAATATTTCATGTGGTAAAAAACAATTTTTTCATACTTTGGGGTGTCAGGAACGGATTCATTTGATTTCCATTATTTCTTACGGGGAAAATTAATTCGGCTAACGATAATTTCGGCTTACGATGAGCTCTCAGGAATGGATTAATATCGTAAGGCGGGGGTCCACTGTATACCAAAACACACCAACACTGTAAATCTGAATCAACTTAAAAGTTGTATTCTCAGGTTATTAGTAATGCTCGAACCCTACCTGTCCACTTGATATGTAATTATAGGTAGTGTAGGGAAGTAACACAAGTTTCTTGTTCCATGTTCATTTCAGGGGAATGAGGTAGCCCAATGAGTGTCCCACAGTGCCCACCAAGTTTCACCAGTAAACCAGTGTGGGTTGCCACTGCTGCTGAACCCACCATAGTGGACTACTTCATGTTAAACTCATCTTATTAAAGTATTCGAGCTCAAACCGACACACTCCCCCACGATATACGAAATTCATCTTAAGTGGTAGAATAGGACAGGGAAACGACTCTTGTTATCGCTATATAATTATTGAATAGGGAAACATTATACTATTGATGTACTCAATTTTTTGAGGCAGGGTGATCACTTCCTCATAACTAATTCCTGCTGTACACATACAGCATAACACCCAGAACAGCACAGACACCTGCAAATGAGTGTAAAACACAGCTGTGTATGAAGCTGTGTTTCAAAGAATTCCACAGGAACATGCCCAGTGCCTGTATATATGTAAATATTAGACAGTAGTAACATTTGTACCAGCGTTTGTTTGTTGTGTAAACAAACTTGCAAATAAGGTACTGATGACACTATTTGTGCAGGCATTGTGTTGAATTCAATGGGTGGATATATGTACATTGTGCATTATACGAGTCTCACAGGCCACAAAAGTAACTGGAAAATGAATGAATGAATGAATATGTGTGTGTGTGTGTGTGTGTGTGTGTGTGTGTGTGTGTGTGTGTGTGTGTTGTGTGTGTTTTGTGTGTGTGTTGTGTGTGTGTGTGTGTGTGTTGTGTGTGTGTGTGTGTGTGTGTGTGTGTGTGTGTTGGTGTGTGTGTGTGTGTGTGTGTGTGTGTGTGTGTGTGTGTGTGTGTGTGTTGTGTGTGTGTGTGTGTGTGTGTGTGGTGTACGTACTCACCTAGTTGTACTCACCTAGTTGAGGTTGCGGGGGTCGAGTCCGAGCTCCTGGCCCCGCCTCTTCACTGATCGCTACTAGGTCACTCTCCCTGAGCCGTGAGCTTTATCATACCTCTGCTTAAAGCTATGTATGGATCCTGCCTCCACTACATCGCTTCCCAAACTATTCCACTTACTGACTACTCTGTGGCTGAAGAAATACTTCCTAACATCCCTGTGATTCATCTGTGTCTTCAGCTTCCAACTGTGCCCCCTTGTTACTGTGTCCAATCTCTGGAACATCCTGTCTTTGTCCACCTTGTCAATTCCTCTCAGTATTTTGTATGTCGTTATCATGTGCCCCCTATCTCTCCTGTCCTCCAGTGTCGTCAGGTTGATTTCCCTTAACCTCTCCTCATAGGACATACCTCTTAGCTCTGGGACTAGTCTTGTTGCAAACCTTTGCACTTTCTCTAGTTTCTTCACGTGCTTGGCTAGGTGTGGGTTCCAAACTGGTGCCGCATACTCCAATATGGGCCTAACGTACACGGTGTACAGGGTCCTGAATGATTCCTTATTAAGATGTCGGAATGCTGTTCTGAGGTTTGCTAGGCGCCCATATGCTGCAGCAGTTATTTGGTTGATGTGTGCTTCAGGAGATGTGCCTGGTGTTATACTCACCCCAAGATCTTTTTCCTTGAGTGAGGTTTGTAGTCTCTGACCCCCTAGACTGTACTCCATCTGCAGCCTTCTTTGCCCTTCCCCAATCTTCATGACTTTGCACTTGGTGGGATTGAACTCCAGGAGCCAATTGCTGCACCAGGTCTGCAGCCTGTCCAGATCCCTTTGTAGTTCTGCCTGGTCTTCGATCGAGTGAATTCTTCTCATCAACTTCACGTCATCTGCAAACAGGGACACCTCAGAGTCTATTCCTTCCGTCATGTCGTTCACAAATACCAGAAACAGCACTGGTCCTAGGACTGACCCCTGCGGGACCCCGCTGGTCACAGGTGCCCACTCTGACACCTCCGCACGTACCATGACTCGCTGCTGTCTTCCTGACAAGTATTCCCTGATCCATTGTAGTGCCTTCCCTGTTATCCCTGCTTGGTCCTCCAGTTTTTGCACCAATCTCTGTGTGGAACCGTGTCAAACGCCTTCTTGCAGTCCAAGAAAATGCAATCCACCCACCCCTCTCTCTCTTGTCTTACTGCTGTCACCATGTCATAGAACTCCAGTTGGTTTGTGACACAGGATTTCCCGTCCCTGAAACCATGTTGGCTGCTGTTGATGAGATCGTTCCTTTCTAGGTGTTCCACCACTCTTCTCCTGATAATCTTCTCCATGATTTTGCATACTATACATGTCAGTGACACTGGTCTGTAGTTTAATGCTTCATGTCTGTCTCCTTTTTTAAAGATTGGGACTACATTTGCTGTCTTCCATGCCTCAGGCAATCTCCCTGTTTCGATAGATGTATTGAATATTGTTGTTAGGGGTACACATAGCGCCTCTGCTCCCTCTCTCAATACCCATGGGGAGATGTTATCTGGCCCCATTGCCTTTGAGGTATCTAGCTCACTCAGAAGCCTCTTCACTTCTTCCTCGGTTTGTGTGCACTGCGTCCAGCACTTGGTGGTGTGCCCCACCTCTCCGTCTTTCTGGAGTCCCTTCTGTCTCCTCTGTGAACACTTCTTTGAATCTCTGTTGAGTTCTTCA
>NC_069488.1:17446514-17456514 GCF_026875155.1 Cherax quadricarinatus | reverse complement strand
TTTTTCAATAATTATTGCCTGTCGACCATGGACTTGCTTGATACAACTTCTCAATTTTTGAAAATCAATGGATGGTTAAAATTTTCACTATAGATTGTATAATAGAGCTTGGAATCTTATCCAGTCAATCAATATTTATGTTATGGTTTAACCCTTTTACTGTCGCAAGGCCCATTTCTGAACATGTCATTCTATGTCACAAAATAAAAAAATAAAAAAAATTTATTTTTTCTTATGAAAATGTTAGGATTATTTTACTTGAGCGATTTAAGCCTACAAATTTTTGTGCCTCAGCCCTATCTGGAGAATACAGAGTGTCGCAAAAGTTGGCAGTGAAAGTGAGATGCGGACGGCAACTGCCGTCCCAAATCGTATCGTTTATTTCTCTAATCAAAGTTCTTGTCATTTCCAATATTTTTCTTTTCAAGTAACTATTGCCTGTGACCAATGTAAGGTGCATTGCATCAAATTATGCACTCATTGTCTTACAAGTACAATTAACTCAACAAACTTTTCGACCTGATTAGTATTGTGTATGAAATTGTTTACAAAAACAATACAAAACCCACATGTTTATTACTATTGTCCCATAATATATATACATATGTACAGTCACTGAACACGTTCCTAGAACTGCTGCAGCTTGTGGAACTCTTTGAAACATGGGTATATGCAGAGGGGCACTTGACACTCCTCACACACAAAATGAGTGTCTCTGCGTGTTTGTGGGCGTTTTGTGGTATGTGTACATACATAACACCTCTTCTGAGCATTTTTCTTGGCAGTAGGAGGAGGCAGTTGTATGGGGTAGTGATCACCAGGCGTGAAACGAGATGGCGTGTATTGGTAATTTCGTGGGCGCTGGTCTATTGCAGGTGTTGCTCCTTGGCACTTTGCGATTATTTGTCTAACTACTGACAAACAAAATTCACCATATTTTGATGTTTTGTTGGTCCTTAACTTGTATATGTTATAAGCATTTATAAAGCATGGAGATATCAACAAGATGGAAAAAAAGTTTTATATACCACTTATAACTCTTGCGTACACAATCAGCAAACCCAATCTGCATGTCACATTTGTCCACTAAGTGCATATTGAGGTTGTAGTCCATGACAGCTGCAGGCTTTAGAATGGGTTCATTGGTCTCTCTCTTGTGCCTGCCACTGTGTGCCATTTCGTTACGGTGAACTGATGTCAACAATGTGACATCACGTTTGTCATGCCACCGAAATGCCATGATGTCATTGGCAGCAAAGGCTTGCACCTCACCTCTGCGAGTGCCAGCGTTGAACCTTGGCATATGTTTACGATTACCACGCACTGTGCCACACACATCTGTCAAATTCACTCGCAAGACATCACTGAGTAAGGGGCTCGTGTACCAGTTATCAGTAAATAACATATGCCCCTTACCAAGATATGGTTCCATCATTGTTCTAAGCACATCACCAGAGATACCCAATAACTTCATGGTATCTCTCAAAGTATTACTGCCAGTGTACACAATGATATCCAAAAACTAGACCATTTCTGCAATCACACAGTACAAATAACTTTATACCAAAGCGTTTCCTCTTGCTTGGTATATATTGCTTGAATGAGAGTCTTCCTTTGAATAAAATCAAGGACTCATCAATAACAAGCTTCCTGAAGGGATAAAAATACATGCAGCACTTTTGTTTCATGTACATAAACACATTTCTGATCTTATATAACCTGTCGGTTCTGTCAGGCCTGGTTTTGTCTGAAAAGTGTAACATACGTAACAGTATCAAGAAACGATTGACACCTATAATGTCACTAAAACCTGGAGTTGAAATCAGGCGTTCTGTTGCCCAGTATGTGGTGACAGTGTGCTTATACACATATGGCATAAGCATTAGTGTGGAAAAAAAAACAGGTACAGTTGTCTCCTTCCACTGGTGTAGCCGTCCGTGATCTTGGCGAGAGAATTGTATTTGCCATGGTGTATTCATAGTATGTGTTGGTTTCCCTGACAATGATGCCCATCAGGGGTTCATTGAAGAATAACTCAAAGCATTCCAGTTCACTAGCATTGTTCCCAAGTGGACATGATGGCTTTATTCCACTTCGTGTTTCATCCAAGTCATGGGGACTGGGAACAAACTCGTCACCGTCCTGCCAAACCCAGATGCGGTCTGCTGGTGGGTTCTGGATATTGTAACGTAGTTGTGGTTGTGCAGGTTGTGGTTGTGTAGGTTGTGGGAGTGTGGGGTTGGGTGAGGCTGGTTGTTGTTGTGCAGTCAGCAGCGTGGGTAGTAGCGTGGCCCACTGCTGGTGCCACATGGGTCGTGCCACCATCACTATCACCACCACTGCCTGCTGCCTCACTCACATTATTCATACCCATCGTAATATCGTCATCTTCACTATCAGGTCGTGGTGTAGGGCCACGGGATGTGCTCCCAGAGTTTCTCCTTCCCCTTGGAACAGCAAATGAAACACTACCAGACCGCATGCTACGTCGTACATACTGCTGCTTCACTGGGGAATATTCACCCTCACTGTCACAACTAGAACTGCTTTCAATAACCTTTAAATAACTATCGCTATCATATTCACTGCTAACATCTGGGTCTTGTACACGACCAAATAGTTTCCTCTTTCGTCCTGGTACAGGTGAACGTGAACAAGCCGGCCCAGCACCAGAGGTGGAAGGTTGTGGGTCATCTGGGTTTTCATCACTAATTACGTCATCCTGGGCACTTTTTTCGGTCACACTCACTTCAAAACCCTGGAATTCACTGTCACTGACATTTTCATCGCTGTTAGAGCTATCACTAGGGAACAAAAGACCTCCAATCCGCCGAGGAGTGAGGTACTTCTTACTGCGAGGCATGGTGAAAATGGACTACCAAGATGGCGTTCCCACAATGCACCGGTGAGTCCCAGATTTTTTTCACAGGGTGCACACCCACCACTGAGACCCATTCTCTCTCATGTAGGCCTACCAGGCCTTTCCCGCTTGATTTGAAGCCGCTAGAATTTATGCATGTAAATACGTCAGAAACAGTGGCGCGTAAGATGTATTTATACGGCATAAACAGTCAAAGGGTTAATCTTAGTTTGAGATTTTTACCAGTTTGACCGTAATAAACTTTATTGCAAATTTTACAAGGAATCTTATAGACACATCCGTCAGCATTTTGGGGGAATTCTTTATCAAAAGTTTTTTTAACTGTATCAAGATTTTTAAATACAACTTTGATATTAAAAGTCTTAAGAAGAGAAGGCATATCAACCAAGTTTTCATGGTAAGGGAGAACCAACATATTTTTAGTTGAATAAGGCTGGTTGTCCCTTTTTGGATTGTAAAAAGTATTTCTAGCAATTTTAAAGATTTATCAATTACAGTGGAACCTCAAAAATCGAACTTAATCTGTTCCAGGAGCTAGTTCTAAATTCGAAAAGTCTGAAATTCGAAGCAATATTTCCCATAAGAAATAATGGAAATACAATTAATCCGTTCCAGAAACCCAAAAATATTCACAAAAAAACAAAAAAAATACATTTTAAAGAGATTAATTACAGTTTTACATACACACAACAAATGCTATAGTCTTTATGTATAGTTGGAGTTATTGTTTGGAAGGAGAATCCCCCTCCATGAGGACTTCCGGTGTCAAAGCCCTCTCTGGGGTTTCTTCCCTTCTCTGTATTTTAATGCCACTAGGACCAGCTTGAGAGTCATTGGACCCCAGTCTCACAAAATAACTGTCTACAGTCCTCTGTTTCTGTCTCACAAAATAACTGTCCACAATCGTCTGTCTCACAAAATAACTGTCCACAATCGTGTCTCACAAAATAACTCCACAGTTGTCTGTTTCTGTCTCACAAAATAACTGTCCACAGTCGTCTGTTTCTGTCTCACAAAACTGTCCACAATCGTCTGTTTGTCTCACAAACTAACTCCACAGTCGTCTGTTTCTGTCTCACAAAATAACTGTCCACAGTCCTCTGTACATCCTGGCAAGCTCAACAAGTCTCACTCCAATCTCATACTCTGTATTATTTCCTTCTTCACATCTATGGTGTTTCTCACTTTCTTTACCACAGGGGTACCGCTAGCAAGTTTCTTTGGGCCCATGGCAGCTTATTTCACAGCCCCACAAGCACTAAACACAATTAAATAATCGTAAAATGTGTGAATGAGATCGCAGGTTAGTGTTCACTCAAGCATAAACAAAGCTAGACTGCTCACGGCGCCTGTGCGGGGATGCGGACAGAGCGGGCCAGCGGACAGGTCCCGTACCCGGCAGTCCGAAAATAGGGGCGCGTTCGATAATAGGGACACTGTCCGAAAAAATGGTCTTATTTTCGAAACATTCGATATGTGATACGTTTGATTTTTGAGGTTCCACTGTACGTTTCTTGGGTATTTCAAATCATTACCTATTTCATAAATTTTGGATATTTCCTCATCTATGAACTCTGGACTACAAATACGTAAAGCTCTCAAAAACACTGATGAGAAAACAGACAGTTTAACTCTATCTTGATGTGAAGAATAATAGTGGACATAGGAACAGTTATTTGTAGGTTTTCTGTAAATTTTAAATATGAATTCATTATTACCCTTAATAATTAAAACATCTAGAAAAGGCAATGAGTTATTTTCTTCAAACTCAACAGTAAAGTTTATAGAATGGGCTAAGCTATTTAATTTGCCAAGGAAATGGTGTATATCTACATTCTTGGGCATAAGACAAAATATCATTAACATATCTGAACCATTTAGCTCTATTAGGGAGGATTGTGTTAAGCAGCCTTGTTTCAGTGTTCCCTTTCTTATGAGCCACGCGTCAGGTGTTGCTTTGTTGTGGAATTTGATAGTGAGGTGTGGGCTAGACCCTTTATATGACTTCCTTTGATACATTACTTTCATTGTTCCTTGATAAAGTGAGTAGTCACGAAAGCGCTTGGAATTTCTCTATTCTTTCACAGTGGTTGTTTTGCATATTCTGAAATCGCCTGTTTACTGTGATCTTATTGCATGCATGCATACATACATACATACATACATATATATACAAGTGGAGTGTGCAGCAATCACTAATGCTGCCATTTGCTGGTCATTCACCAACTTCATGCATCTATATCTCAGTAAGTACTAATGGGAATTTTTTTTTTTGTTTCATTACCACCAGGTAAATATACTCTTTTAATCTATAAGAAAAAATAAGTATTTATTAAATTTTTGGACACCGAGAGCAAGTTTCTTTTCAAGGGTCTGGACAGTAAAAGGGTTAAAAAATGAAGAGATCATGTTAGAGCCACTGATACTGACCTGGGTGCTCCAAACCAACTCAACTGATTGTGGCATCCTTTGTGACATTAGGTGAAGGCTCTCAAACTTCATGGTGCTCCACTCTCATAGTCATTATACATATTTATTAATGATTCCAGTAATCAGTGGCTCTGATGTTTGGTCTTATGAGGTTATAGGCCGTTGACCCTATGGCACGGGCATGGTAAGAATGTTGGCATTTCAGTCTTGAATGTGTGGTGGGTCAGACCCAGAAGTGTGTTTCATACCTTTACCTTTGACGAGTTTCAAGAATTTTTCTAATCCCGGCGAGTGGCCCTGAGCCATTCTTGTCTGGTGCTTACTTTGTCAACCAGGCTGCTGCTGCTGGCAGCCCGCTGGCCATGTGTCGATCACAGTACAAATGACCTTGACACTGAGCTCAGAAAGCACCACACTTTCTCCACACAGTCACCACAACACATCTGCCTCTCAGTACCCACTTTCTTCTGTAATGCTATACGCTGTTTACATCATTACAAACATCTAACCATAAACTGCTGCAAACAATACACCAATAGTGCCTGCTCCCCCCCCCCCAGACAACTTGTACCTTGTATTGACAAGTTAAATTTAACAGACGACACGTTTTATTCCAAAATTACGTGATCAGGCCATTTTTGACAAGGTAAGGTAACTGGCAAGTCTGGTACTGTACCCATAAACCTACTGTGAAGGCTCAAAACATCTGTATACTCTGCCATCAAATATAAAAGGAATTACCAACACACCTGTCTTCAAACAGAGTTGGACAAATTCCTGCAAACTGTTCCTGATCAGCTAAGCCATGGTACCTGTGGTACCTTCCCACTGTTTGTTTCTGGTGTCGGCAATGAAGGAACCATCAGCAGGTAACCCTAGTGTTGTCTTGAGCTGTGGGGGCATTGATCCCAGAAACCCCCTCCAGATATACACACTATCCCCACCCTCCCTCACCCTATAAAGTGCGATTAGTTTTGACTAATTCCCTGTCCATTTATCTTTCTTTATATTCTTGGTCAGCATTTTCTCTGTATCAAGGGTCAACTCAAGATAGATTTGAAAAAGCTTGGAGTCAAAGTGTAATGTAATGACCATCTTAAAAATGTGTTTTTCTTTTTTGAAAAGAATTTTTAAAAAATGCTGGCAGTCAGCACTTTTAATTTCAGGGGTCCTACAGAGAATGTGATAAGAACCCTTGAAAATAGTTAGAGACCTTAGGACTTATTTTGCAGTACTCATTCTGCTTGCTTAACCCTTTCAAGGTTGGTGCCGTACTAGTACGGCTTGCACGCCAGGGCTGGTGCTGCACTAGTACGCATAAATCCTAGGGCCTTCAAATCTAGCGAAAGCTGGTAGGCCTACATATGAAAGAATGGGTCTATGTGGTCAGTGTGCACAGTATAAAAAAAATCCTGCAGCACACAGTGTATAATGAGAAAAAAAAAATCCAACCATGTTTTTGGTTTAACCTTTAAACTGTCCAAACGTAGATCTACGTTTCCTTGCATAGTGCCCCGAACGTAGATCTACGTTTTTTTATATTTTCTTAAGGAGAAAATCGAGGCGAGAGTACTACGTGCGCAAACGTAGATCTACGTTTGGACAGTTTAAGGGTTAAAACAGTGAATTTGCAGTGTATTTTCATATGCTATTTATGGTTGTATTCTAGTTTTCCTGGTCTCATTTTATAGAATGAAAGACATATTATGGAAATTGAGATGATTTTTATTGGTTTCACAATGAAAAGTACCTTGAAATTGAGCTCAAAATAGCAGAAATGTTTGATTTTTGCCAAAGTTCAAAAGTAAATAAATCAAGTCATGCGTCCAATGCGCATCAACTGGCAAGTCTAATATTCTTTTACAAGCATGCTGATATTATTTATACCATTTCTACACTAATGCAGTAGTCTGCATAACAGTAAATCTTCTATTTTTGTGAGAATAAAAATTCAAAGTGGAAAGCAAAAGAAATGCAACAGAGGCCTGGGGACATGACTAATGAACAGAGGAAATGTTATTTTAGTGCCAGGAATGTCTGTCTTGTTTATTCTGAACCCTATTTGGAAATTGGCATCTTTTGAAATTTGTGTGAAATTGGCAAAATTGCCAATTTCGGACCACTTTATTGGATAGTTGAAATCGGTAAATGGGTGGTTTCTTGTACTCATTCGATAGAAAAAATGGAGTTCTAGCAAAATAGTTATGATTTTTGTCGACTGGTACATTGGAATCGGCCGAAAATAGGGTTCAAAGTGGGCAAAATCACCGATGTGTAAACATCGTCGACACCGCTAACTTCGTGAGAGCATAATTCCATAAGTTTTCCATCAAATTTCATACTTTTGGTGTCATTATGATTGGGAAAAGATTCTCTATCATTTCATAAGATTTTTTTTTTTTTTCAAAAAATTTCCGACCCTGAGAACAAGTTTAGGAGAGGGCCTGCCAACCCTAAAGGGTTAACCCTTTGAGGGTCGACAGGCCCTCTCCGAAACTCGTTCTCAGGGTCAGCCAAATTTAAAAAAAAAAAAAATTATTTTCTCTTAGAAAAGATAGAGAATCTTTTCCCGATCATAAAGACACCAAAAGTTTGAAATTTGATAGAAAACTTACGAAATTATGCTCTCGCAAAGTTAGCGGTCTCGGCGATGTTTACGCATCGGCGATTTTGCCCACTTTGAGCCCCATTTTCGGCCAATTTCGCTGTACTAGTCGACAAAAAACATGAATATTTCGCTAGAACTCCATTTTTTCTATCGAATGGGTGCAAGAAACCACCCATTTATGAAATTCAACTATCCAGTACAGTGGTCAGAATTTAGCAATTTTGCCAATTTCACACAAATTTCAAAAGATGCCAATTTCCGAATAGGGTCCAGAATAAACAAGAAAGACATTCCTGGCACTAAAATGACATTTCCTCTAGTCATTAGTCACGTCTCAAGGCCCCTCTTATATTCTTTTGCTTTCCATTTTGAATTTTTATTCTCACAAAAAATATAAGATTTACGTTATGCAGACTACTGCATTAGTGTAAAAAATGGTATAAATATTATTGGTGCACTTGTGAAAGAATATTAGACTCACCAGTTGACGTGTATTGCACGCTTGGCACGATTTGTTTACTTTTGAAGTTTGGTAAAAATCGAACATTTCTGCTACTTTGAGCTCAATTTCAAGGCACCTTTCTTTGTAAAACCAGCCAAAATCATCTCAATTTCTGTAATATGTCTTCCATTCTATAAAATGAGACCAAGAAAACTAGAATACAACAATGAATACCATACTAAAATACACTGCAAAGTCGCTGATTTATTCCAAAAAAATGGTCAAAGTTTTTTTTTTCTCATTATGCACTGTGTGCTGCAGGATTTTTTTAGACTGTGCACACTGACCACATAGACCCATTCTTTCATATGAAGGCCTACCAGCTTTCTCCCACTAGATTTGAGGCCGCTAGAATTTATGCGTACTAGTACGTCAAAAACCCCTACGCGTAAAACGTACTAGTACGACGAAAACCCTCAAAGGGTTAATAGCCATAACCCTAATCTGTACCTTAATAGTAAAACCTTGATTTAAGAGCTTAATGGGGCCGAAAGGTTGTCTGGTAATGCCAAATGTTGATTAAATCTTAATTAGATTTTATCCTTAACCCCTTAACTGTTCAAATGTAGATCTACGTTCTTAGACTAGCACTCTAAATATAGATGAACGTTTTATTTTTCCTGTCTCCAAATTTGACACAATTGGCCTGAGATGCCTGGTTAGTACAGAATGGGTCTTAACACTACATTTGTGCAGTATTAAAAAAAAATCTGGGACCACTTATTACCTCGTGGGAGCACCAGTTCAACTGAGCGCCAGCTAGAGCAAACAGTGTAAAAAACACCAGGGATTCACTGATGTCATGTCGTATTAACACTCTCCTTTTAAGAGCAAAGTGGTGGTGACCCTGAGTTTAGTGGCTCTGAGATGGATGTGGCCACAAGTGGTCCAGGAAATATCAAAAACCTTGATAATAACTCATGTGTAACATCCTTTTAATTTTGATACCAGTGGTAGTGTCATTCTGCCAGAATATCCTATAACCTATGCCCTATGTAAAGAGAAATAATTCTGGAACATGTGTAACATGTGCAAATCACCCAGAAAAAATGATAAGATTCATCCTGGACCTGGGTCCAAAAGTGCATGTAGGCCAGGATGAATTACAGCAGTTGGATATGCTGAATGTTGAAGACAGAGTAAAACATCTGAAGCTAAATCATGTTTATAAAATTGCTCACAGTGTCCAGAATATCTTGCTGCCAATTTTGTCAAGGCTGGGAACCAAAGCAATCATAGTACTAGGGGTAGAGAGTACAACTTTATAGTATCCACAGTCAGTGGCCAGGCTTCAAACACCTTTTATTGCACAGCAATAAAGGAATGGAACAGACTGCCCGCACATATCAAAGCCAGTCATTGTAATAAAGTTGGTAGAATTACCGACAATATGTAAAGTAAAAGGACACAAGTGCAACTAATGTGACATTTTATTGTGGCAACGTTTCGCTCTCCAGGAGCTTTATCAAGCTCCTGGAGAGCGAAACGTTGCCACAATAAAATGTCACATTAGTTGCACTTGTGTCCTTTTACTTTACAAAGCCAGTCATAGCATGAACCAGTTCAAAAAGAACCAAAA
>NC_069488.1:17421514-17441514 GCF_026875155.1 Cherax quadricarinatus | reverse complement strand
TCCCCATCTCCGTCTCTTCCCCATCTCCTCCTCTCTCCATTCCGTCTGCCGTCTTCCCCATCTCCGTCCTCTCCCCATCTCACGTCTCTCTCTCCATCTCCGTCTCTCTCCATTCCGTCTCTCTCCCCATTCCGTCTGCTCTCTCATCCCGTCTCTCTCTCATCTCGTTGCTATCTCCCCATCTCCGTATCTCTCCTCTTCCGTATCTGTCTATCTCCCTCTATCTCTATCTGTTTCTAGGTCCAATACTTATACATCGTATAAATCTCTGATCCCAACATTCCAATAAGTGCTATACTTGCTTGTATATAATGCAAAATAGCATGACTGCATCCAGTAATATGTATTTTCACTTCTTTGGAATCAGAAGCGTCACTCTCATCGTGTGTGTAATCCTGTTGTTCCAGAGTTGAGTGAGTGAGTATCAATCACTCCAGTCAGTCTCTCTCCTCGTCTCTCAAGGACAGAGAATCAATATGACAGCAAGAATTAAAGACATACGCAGAGACAGAGTAATTAGAGAGCTAGACATGTGACAACTTTATATGTAACAGTGAAAACAAATAAAGCAAAGGCAGTGCGCGATCATCAAGTACTCGCCTAATTGAGGTTGCAGGGGTCGAGATTCAGCTCCTGGCCCCGCCTCTTCACTGAGTGCTACTAGGTCCTCACTCTCCCTGCTCCATGAGCTTTATCATACCTCATCTTAAAGCTATGTATGGTTCCTGCCTCCACTACCTTACTTGCTAGGCTATTCCACTTCCTGACTACTCTATGACTGAAGAAATACTTCCTAACATCACTTTGACTCATCTGGGTCTTCAACTTCCAATTGTGATCCTTTGTTTCTGTGTCCCCTCTCTGGAACATCCTGTCTGTCCACCTTATCTATTCCACGCAGTATTTTGTATGTCGCTATCATGTCTCCCCTAACCCTCCTGTCCTCCAGTGTCGTCAGGCAGATTTCCCTTAACCTTTCTTCATAGGCCATTCCCCTTAGCTCTGGAGCTAACTTTGTGGCAAACCTTTGCACTTTCTCTAATTTCTTGACGTGCTTGATCAAGTGTGCTTTCCAAACAGGTGCTGCATACTCCAGTATGGGTCTGACATACACGGTGTACAGTGTCTTGAATGATTCCTTACTTAGGTATCAGAACGCTGTTCTCAGGTTTGCCAGGCACCCATATGCTGCAGCAGTTATCTGGTTGATGTGTGCTTCCGGAGACGTGCTCGTTGTTATACTCACCCCAGGATCTTTCTCTTTGAGCGAGGTTTGCAGTTTTTGGCCACCTATCCTATACTCCATCTGCGGTCTTCTGTGCCCTTCCCCGATCTTCACGACTTTGCATTTGGCGAGGTTAAATTTGAGAAGCCAGTTGCTGGACCTGGTGTCCAGTCTGTCCAGGTTTCTTTGAGGTCCTGCCTGATCCTCATCTGATTTAATTCTCCTCATAAACTTCACATCATCTGCAAACAGTGACACTTCTGAGTCTAACCCTTCCATCATGTCATTCACTCCACACTCAGTATCACTCCACTGCTGCACTGTCAGCAGTGGAGTGACTCTCGTCTTACATCATGCTTCAAGGAGTTTCATATATACTCCAGCATGTCTAAAACATTGCTGGGACCTATAAATACTTTGTATATATTTCTAGACAATAGTATGTGACCAAGGCAGATGAAAATGTTAACCTGTCAGTGTGTCTGTGACTATTTGAATACTATTTTAGTACCTAATAAGTACATAGTGTCAGAACAAAGATTGGCTATGAAATTACAAGTACTGTACTACAACAAATTGTAATTATCAGAACATAAAAATTATATAAATTAATAAAAAAAAAGAAAAAAAGCTATACTGGCAATATTTCTGCAAGCAGCAGGATTCCACGTTGCTATCAGGTGAGCATCCAGCACCAACTTCGCAGTCTCATATCTCGGTAAGTACTGACCCTAGATTTTTTTTATTACACACAGAAAATTTCCCTCTTTAATTAAAAAAAAAAAATCTTAAGACATTCATAGTGCTGGCAGTAAGAACGTAGATCTGAACGTAAATCCTGAAGTGTCTCCTGGTGTCGCAAAATATTTGGGGGAAAAAAAAAAAAAAAAATTCTAATGAAATGATAGAGAACCTTTTCCCGATGATAAGGATGCCAAAAGTACGAAATTTGATTAAAAACTTATGGAATTACGCTCTCACAAAGTTAGCGACCTCGACGACATTTATGCATAGGCAATTTCACCCACTTTGAGCCCTATTGTCGGCCAACTGAAGAACAGGAGGAGTGTTGCACACGTGTCTAATTCATCAACTTGTCGGTTCTCTGAACAGCAACATCTTGGGATCTTAATACAGGGAATTCTTCACCTGCCTAACCCTTGGGCATGACCTACTTCTACACTGGACAAATGTGATACCACCTACAACTGCTGCACCTCTCCTGCCTACGGTTTATAAGCTACTTCATCGCACATATGCCGGACTGACCACATCAACTCAAGGCTGAGGGACTGATTACCTCAAACTCCTCCTGTTCTTCAATGTTCTACTTTGTATGGACTGATGAAGCCACTGTGTGGTGAAACGTTTCCTCAATAAAGATACCCAAGTGTTGCACACCTGTAATTTATCAACTTGTCGGTTCTCTGAACCATTCATCTACTTGCCTAAAATTAAAATCTACCATTACTACTATATTTTCATGCCAAAAAAGTCTTAACAATTTTGTAAAAGAGTAGCCTACCTACGTTGCTTTCTAAGTTCGGGGGTCTATAAAATGCATCTAAATTCTTCTCTTTCATGTTCAAGAAATTCCACCCAGACAGATTACACATATGTAGGTTTCATTAACATATATGTTGCAGTTGTAATTTGGACACTTAATAACCTTTTCATTGTCTGGACCCCCCCCCCCCCACCCAAAAAAAAAAAAAAATAGAAATTTTTTTTTCTAAAGGTAATAATACCAAAAGTATGAGATTAAATTTTAAACTTTGCAGAATTACACAAAAAAATGGATAGTCTAGGTGCAATTTATACAAAGTTGATTTTTTCCCACCGAGTCTTATTTCAAACCAATTCCATTGTTCAATTAATCCAAATTCTTAGCTATTTCACTACAGTCCAGTCTCGATTGCCGATTGCATTACTTGTTGAATAAATCCATTTTCAAACGAGGTGTTCGAGAAAAAATTGTCCTGGTTTTCATATGTTCTCTTGGTTGTCGACGGTTGAAGATGAGGAGGAGTTGGTGAAGGAGCATAGAGCTAAACTCATCACAGAAGAACTTCTAGACCTTCAGAAGGAGCAGCAACAGATTGCAGTAGAGGAGCTGTCATCAGAGGAAGAAGAGGGAAGGGATGATGTGCCCATTGAACTTGACAAGGAAATGTGCTGAATGATGTGAAGTGCAGGTGTTGAAAAATACCATCCAAAGTAGTGGCCATCCATCTCTTTAACATGTACAATAACAGTGTAACGTCCCAATTTAGACAAGTGTTAAAATGGAGCCTGAAATAAACCTCACTGGACAGGTTTTTTGTGAGGCAACAAACCAGTGAGCCAGAACAAGGTGTTAGTGGTGAAGAGAGTGAAAGAAGAGACAACACCAGGACAGTTGCCTGACATGCTAATAGAAGGCAACTCTCCTTCCAAGCAGTAACATTCCCCCTCCTCTCCTCCACCTGTTTCCAGTATGCCATTAGCTCTCCTCTGACAGGTAAGGGATAGTTAAAATTTTCATATACTGTACAGTGTTTCAGTTAAATTTTCATTTAATATTCATTTTTACAGTTTCTATGTGCTGTATAATTGCATACGCTGTTTTATGTAGTAGTTAGCACATTATTAACTCTGACTGTTTCAGTCGTATATACAGTGGACCCCCGACATTCGAAGGCATCAACATTCGATAAATCCGACATTCGATGCATTTTAACGCAAAAATTTTGCCTCAACATTCGATACGATTCATACGAGACATGTCCACATGTGGCCTGAACTGCCCCGTGTGTGCCAGTGTTTACAAGCCAGCCAGTGTGCGCGCATCTAAGGATACATTCAGTACATTCCATATTATCCATATTATCACTGTTTTTGGTGCTTGTTTCTGCAAAATAAGTAACCATGGGCCCCAAGAAAGCTTCTAGTGCCAACCCTTTGAGAAAAAAGGTGCTAATGACTATTGAAATGAAAAAAAAAAAAAGATAATTGCAAAGTACGAAAGTGGAGTGTGTGTCGGAGTGCATGATGATTTGATAAAGAAATTACCTGCAACTAGTGGTGATGTGAGTGAAGTTAAGGCCAGCAAAGGTTGGTTTGAAAGATTTAAGAATCGTAGTGGCATACACAGTGTGGTAAGGCATGATGAGGCTGCCAGTTCAAGTCCTAATGGAAGGGGATTCCCCTTCTAAATGCTAACACCATCCACACTCTCCCCTCCTCCCATCCCATCAATCATCACCAGATCTTCATTAAAGGTAAGTATCAATTATTCTATTGTTATTAATTTATTGTTATTGTAATTATTCTATTGCATTAAACTTAATATTTCATGTGGTAAAATTTTTTTTTTTCATACTTTGGGTGTCTTGCACGATTAATTTGATTTCCATTATTTATTACGGGGGAAAATTAATTCGACTTTCGATATTTTCGATATTCGATAGCTCTCAGGAACGGATTAGTATCGAATGTCGAGGGTCCACTGTATATGTCTTACGAGCCAGTGTTTCGGACGTATATACACTCAATAATTCTAGCGGCTTCAAATCAAGCAGGAGAAAGCTGGTAGGCCCACATGTGAGAGAATGGGTCTGTGTGGTCAGTGTGCACTGCATAAAAATAATCCTGCAGCAAGCAGTGCATGAGAAAAAAAAACACCGACCATGCTTTTGGATTACAACACCGACTTTGCGGTGTATTTTTGTATAGTATTTGTGGTTGTATTCTCGTTATCTTGGTCTCTTTTGATAGAATGGAAAACATATTACAGAAATAGGGACGATTTTGATTAGTTTCACGATGAAAACGACCTTGAAATTGAGCTCAAAGTAGCAGAAATGTTCAAATTTTACCAATGTTTAAGAGTAAGCAAATCACACCACATCGTCCAATACACGTCAATTGGGGGGTCTAATATTCTTTCACTAGTGCACTGATATTATTTATACCATTTTTACAATAATGCAGTAGTCTGCATAACAGTAAATCTTCTATTTTTTGTGAATAAAAAATCAAAATAGAAAGCAAGAATAATATAAGAGGGGCCTGGAGACATGACTAATGAACAGGATATGTTATTTTAGTGCCAAAAATGTCTGCATTGTTTGATTCTGGACCCTATTTTGAATTGGCATCTTTTTTAATTTGTGTAAAACTGGCCAAATTGCCAATTTCTGATCACTTTATTGGGTAGTTGAAATCGGTAAATGGGTGGTTTCTTGTACTCAATTGATATAAAAAATGGAGTTCTAAAGAAATAGCTAAAGTTTGGTCGACTGGAACAATGGAATTGGCCGAAAAAAGGATTCAAAGTCGGCGAAATCGCCGATGTGTATATATCGCCAAGATTGCTAAATTCAGAGGAGCAAAATTCCGTAAGTTTTTGATCAAATTTCGTACTTTTGATGTCATTACCGTCAGGAAAGATTCTCTATCATTTCACGAGAAAAAATCATTTTTTTTTCCAAAAATTTTTCGACATAGAATGACAGTTTCAGAAAGGGGCTTGCGACAGTCAAAAGGGTTAATATATTATTATATTGTGATTTGGGGTCTGGAATGGATTAATTCTATTTATATTATTCTTTATGGGAAAAAGTGCTTTGGGTGTCATCGATTTTGGTCTACGGAACAGTGGACCCCCTGTTTTCGTCGATCTCCGTTATCACCGATTTCGGTTTTGGCCGACTTTTTTCATCGACTTTTTTATTCCATTTTCACCGGTTACCTCCGTTTTTGTCGATCATACGGAATGTGTCTAGTGCCCAGCACACAGACAAAGCCGGCTCCCACACGCATTCTCAGCCAGTGTAGCGTCGTTTCTCGGTGAGTGAACGTATCCTGCAAGGTCATATGAAACATTTCATAACAATCGATTGTTTTTGCCACATGTTTATCGAGTGTTACTGCTAAGTAAGTGATCAAGGTCCCAAAGAAAGCTCCTAGTGCCAGTGCTTTGGCAAAGAAAATGAGGAACACCGTAGAACTGAAAAAAGAAATTGCTGAACTTAGCAAGATGTACAGGAAGTCGCCATCAATCAGCTCCATTGTGGCAAAGAGAAAAGAAATCATGGAAGCTGATGCTGCGAAAGGGGTGAATGTGATAACCAAACAGAGATCCCAAACAATTGAAGAAGTGGAGAAATTGTTGTTGGTGTGGATCAGAGAGAGAGAGAGAGAGAGAGAGAGAGAGAGAGAGAGAGAGAGAAGAGAGAGAGAGAGAGAGAGAGAGAGAGAGAGAGAGAGAGAGTTAGCATTGTGGAGTCTATAATTTGTGAAAAGGCAAGGCAGTTGCCTGAAACAAGTGTTCAATTGTGATGAAACAGGCCTGTTTTGGAAGAAAATGCCAAAGAGGACCTACATTATGCAGGAGGAAAAGGCACTCCCACGACAAGCCTATGAGAGAGAGGCTAACACTCTTGTGTGGTTATGCTAGTGGGGATTTCAAAGTGAAGCCTTTACTGGTGTATCACTGATAATACCAGTGTGTTCAAGAAATACAGTGTTGTCAAGAGTAAATTGTGTGTGATGTGGAAGGCTAACTGTAGGGCATGGGTCACTAGGGAAATTTTCCTGGAATGGTTCAATGAAGTGTTTGGCACGAGTGTGAAGAAATACCTCCTGGATAATAAATTCCCACTCCAGTGCCTCCTGTTAATGGACAATGCTCCTGCTCATCCTCCAGACTTGGAAGATCAATTGTCTAAGGAATTCAGTTTTGTTACAGTGAAGTTCTTGCCTCCTAACACCACTCCTCTCATCCAGCCCATGGACCAGCAGATCATTGCAAACTTCAAAAAACCGTACACCAAAGCTATGTTTCAAAGGTGCTTTGACATAACCTTGGACTCTGAATTGACCCTAAGAGTGTTCTGGAAGAATCACTTCAGTATCTTCCACTGCATAGGCCCTATAGATAAGGCTTGGCAGGGAGTGACTTCCAGGACGATGAACTCTGCTTGGGGAAAATTGTGGCCAGATTGTGTCCAAAAGAAGGATTTTGAAAGGTTAGAGGGTGACCCTGTCAACCCTACAGCTGTGTAATCAACTGTGGCATTGGGGAATTCCTGGGGGTTGGATGTGAGTGGCGACGATGTGGAAGAGTTGGTGGAGGACTACAATCAAGAGCTAACCACTGATGAACTGTAAGAGCTTCATCTGCAACAGACCACAGTTGAGGAACTTGCTTCAGAGGAGGAGGAAGAAGAGAGATGGAAGAAGCCAGAAACAGAGCACTCTGGGCAGATATTTTGTGCAACAGGAGTCCAATGACTCTCAAGCTGGTCCTAGTAGCATTAAAAAATAAAGGAGGGAAGTGACCCCGGATAAGGACTTGGTACCTAGAGGCCTTATGGAGGGGGATTCCCCTTCCAAAGAATAACCTCTCTTCTCTCTCCCCTTCTTCCTGTCTTCCTTCCAGCAACAACAGCCTTCGATAAAGGTAAGTGTTATGTGTAATGTTCATTCTTTTGTGCATGTAAATCTATCTTTAACCCTTTCAGGGTCCGTCCCGTAGATCTACGGCTTTACGTTCAGGGTCCAAACCGTAGATCTACGCCATGAGCTCAGCTCACTCTGATAAACTGTGAGTGGTACATTTGGGCCTAGATATGAGAGAATACATCTATGTGGTATGTGTGCACCACATAAAACAGATCCTGCAGCACACTGTGTATAATGAGAGAAAAAAAATGAAATCATGATTTTTCGATTAAAACAGCAACTTTGCAGTGTTTTTTCGTATGTTTTTTATAGTTGTATTTGCGATTTCTTGGTCTCATTTGATAGAATGGAAGACATATTACAGAAATAGAGATGATTTTGATTGGTTTTAGCACTGGAAATGGCTTGAAACTGAGCTCAAAGTAGCAGAAATGTTAAATTTTTGCCGATATTCAAGAGTAAACAAACGACCTCACACGTCTAATACACGTCAGCTGGTGGGTCTAATATACATTCACAAATATAGTGATGATATTTATACAATTACAGTACTGCATAACAGTAAATCTTCTATTTTTTGGTGTGAATAAAAATTCATTATGTGAATAAAAAATCAAAATGGAATTTATTTGTAAAGCCTCAAAACATAACTAATAAACAGAGGAAATGTTAGTTTAGTGCCAGGAATGCCTACATTGTTCATTCTGGACCCTATTTTGAAATTGGAATATTTTGAACTTTGTGTTAAACTGGCCAAATTAACAATTTCCGATCACTTTATTTTGTAGTTGAAACAGTTGACTTGGCGATTTCTTGTGCTCAATCGATAGAAGTAATACTAGTGAAATAGCTAAGAATTTGGTTGATTGGAATAATGTAATTGGCCTAAAATGGGAGTCAAAGTCGGCAAAATCGCCGATTCGTAAATATCGCTGACACATCAAAATTCGCGAGAGCATAATTTCGTCATTTTTCCACCAAATTTCGTACTTTTTGTTTTATTACCTTCACAAAAAGATTCTCTACGATTTCATAAGAAAAAATAATTTTTTTTTTTTGAAAATTCTTGGACACTGGTGCGTGACTCCAGATTTGAGCCTTGGACCCTGAAAGGGTTAAGGTATAACAATTTTTTTTGTTGATACTTCTGGGTGTCTGGAACGGATTAATTCCATTTACATTATTTATGGAGAAAATGGTTTTGGTTTTGGCTGATGGCTCTGGAGCGGATTAACCCTTTCAGGGTCAAAAGGCCCCCTCCTAAACTTGTTCTCAGGGTCGGAAATTTTTCAAAAAAAAAAAAAAAAAACTCCTGAAATGATAGAGAATCTTTTCCCGATCATAATGACACCAAAATTATGAATTTTGATGGAAAACTTACAGAATTATGCTCTCACAAAGTTAGCTGTCTCGACGATGTTTACGCATCGGCAATTTCGCCCACCTTGAGCCCTATTTTTGGCCAATTCCAATGTACCAGTCGACAAAAATCATAACTATTTTGCTACAACTCCATTTTTTCTATCAAATGAGTGTGCAGAGGTAGAAAGTTAAAAGTGAACGTACAAAAGAGTAAGGTGTTGAGGGTATCAAATGATTTAGATAAAGAAAAATTGGATATCAAATTGGGGAGGAGGAGTATGGAAGAAGTGAATGTTTCTGTACTTGGGAGTTGACGTGTCGGCGGATGGATTTATGAAGGATGAGATTAATCATAGAATTGATGAGGGAAAAAAGGCAAGTGGTGCGTTGAGGTATATGTGGAGTCAAAAAACGTTATCTATGGAGGCAAAGAAGGGAATGTATGAAAGTATAGTAGTACCAACACTCTTATATGGGTGTGAAGCTTGGGTTGTGAATGCAGCAGCGAGGAGGCGGTTGGAGGCAGTGGAGATGTCCTGTCTAAGGGCAATGTGTGGTGTAAATATTATGCAGAAAATTCGGAGTGTGGAAATTAGGAGAAGGTGTGGAGTTTAAAAAAGTATTAGTCAGAGGGCTGAAGAGGGGTTGTTGAGGTGGTTTGGTCATTTAGAGAGAATGGATCAAAGTAGAATGACATGGAGAGCATTTGAATCTGTAGGAGAAGGAAAGCGGGGTAGGGGTCTTCCTCGAAAAGGTTGGAAGGAAGGGGTAAGGGAGGTTTTGTGAGCGAGGGACTTGGACTTCCAGCAGGTGTGCATGAGCGTGTTCGATAGGAGTGAATGGAGACGAATGGTATTTGGGACCTGATGATCTGTTGGAGTGTGAGCAGGGTAATATTTAGTGAAGGGATTCAGGGAAACCAGCTATTTTTATATAGCCGGACTTGAGTCCTGGAAATGGGAAGTACAATGCCTGCACTCTAAAGGAGGGATTCGGGATATTAGCAGTTTGGAGGGATATGTTGTGTATCTTTATACGTATATGCTTCTAAACTGTTGTGTTCTGAGCACCTCTGCAAAAACAGTGATTATGTGTGAGTGAGGTGAAAGTGTTGAATGATGATGAAAGTATTTTCTTTTTGGGGATTTTCTTTCTCTTTGGGTCACCCTGCCTCGGTGGGAGACGGCCGACTTGATGAGGAGGAAAAAAAAAAAAAAAAAAAAAAAAAAAAAAGTACAAGAAACCATCCATTTACTGATTTCAACTATCCAATAAAGTGATCAGAAATTGGCAATTTTGCCAGTTTCACAAAAATTTCAAAAGATGCCAATTTCCAAATAGGGTCCAGAATAAACAAGACAGACATTCCTGGCACTAAAATAACATTTTTTCTGTTCATTAGTCACATCCCCAGGCCTCTCTTACATTTCTTTTGAATTTTTATTCACAAAAAAATAGAAGATTTACTGTTATGCAGACTACTGCATTAGTGTAGAAATGGTGTAGAAATGGTATAAATAATATCAGCGCACTAGTGAAAGAATATTAGATTCACCAGTTGATGTGTATTGGACACATGGCATGATTTGTTTACTTTTGAACTTTGGCAAAAATCGAACATTTCTGCTACTTTGAGCTCAATTTCAAGGTACTTTTCATTGTGAAACCAATGAAAATCATGTCAATAATACAAAAATAAACACTACAAATACATTTTAGCCACTAAAGCAACATGTCCTCTGTTCATTAATCATATCCTCAGGCCTTTCCTACATTATATTTGTCCTCCATTGTGAATCCATCACACAAAATAATCCAAGCTTTACTCTATTTCTTGGATAATAAAATTTAACCAGGAACAATTAGTCATGGTTTAGGGTATCCCAATAATTAAAGCAGACCTAGTAGAAACCAATAAAATAGACTGGAGGGGATAGTGGAGTCCTTTCCCATTCTCAGGAAAATCATCAAAAATTAAATATTTCCACTATTTTGAGTCATGTTTCAAGCTACCGACAGTCCTGAAACTGACCAAAATCATCCTAATTTCAGTAGTATGTCTTATTCTATAAATAGATACCAAGAAATTGTGAATAAAATATAAAAAACCAGCCCAGAAAACACTTCAAAGTCACTACCGTAATACTCATGGCAGTTTGTCACTTTACACTAAAGGAGTGCTTGCTGACCTTATTATGTGTATGTATTATACATTTAACCCTTTCAATGCTGTCAGCAGAAAATTTTGGGTCTAAGTGGTAAATGTGCACAATATAAAAAAAAAAAAAAAATCTTGCCCCACTCAGTACATCATGGGGAAAAGCAAACCTCTGATCTTATGTCTGGTTTAAAATAGCAATTTTGAGTTTTTTGTTTATGATTCTGATGGCCGTTTCTGGTTGTTGATAAACAAGACATAATAGCAAAATAGAGATGATTTAGGGCTTAAAGTACTGGAAATATTTGATTTTTGGCAATTTTTCTCGTCTGTTTTATGGATTTTTACTAGGTCTGCTTCAATTATTGGAACAACCTAAACCATGGCCAATCATTCTTGGTTATATTTTATTATCTGAGAAACATGGCAAAACTTTTTGTACATGTGATTAGAGAATCAAGATAAAAGACAAATGTTAGCTAGGACTAACGAACAGAGGATAGGCTGATCTAGTGGCTGAAATGCCTACACAGTGGTACCCTGACTTACAAGTGCCCCAACTTACGAGTTTTCCGAGTTACGAGCCATCACTTGGTTGATTTTTAGCTTCGAGTTGCCAGCCAAAATCCACGTTACGAGCGAAAAAAAAAAAATATTTATTGACAATCACACTTGGCAAGAACCCTGGCCTAAATGGCACAACAAAAGGTGGTTTTAGGACTTGGTACTTATAAAACAATGCTAGTGCGATATTCTCACTGGAGGTAATCATGTAATTCTCTTTAGTTATTCTACAAAAAAATATAGTTGCTAAGTTTTTGACATTTGCAAAATATCTTGCCCGTTACTCTCACACAAATCCCAAAATATCTGAAATGTTTTCAATATTCCACAAGCCAATTGTAGAACAATCATTTTGTTTCATGATTCCTGTCAATATCATTGCATTTACTTCAATAATAAATGGTGGGCTTCATGAAATAAGTCAATAACTTACTTGCAAGACATTCATATATCACTGCACTAGTGATCTAGTGCAGTTAGCCTCTTGAAAACTCCGTTTTCTGTTACCCAGAACCAAAGAACACATTATAGGAAGAAGCAGTAATGATTTTATGTGCTTGGACTGGTCCTGGACACTCACCATATGGCCTATTTTATTCATTCTAGAGTATATATCATGTTTCTATGTTACTTACAGTGTTTATTATGTCATATTAGATCAATTCTGATAGTTAAATAGCCATAGAGTTGATATTAGCATTATACTGAAGTATTTTCCCCTGCCCCTGGGGTGGTTTTTGAGGGGCTGGAACGGATTAATGGCATTTCAGTTAATTTCAACGAGGAAAATTGATTTGATATATGAGCAAATTGAGTTATGAGCTCGGTCACGGAACAAACTAAACTTAAGTCAGGGTACCACTTTAATTTTAATTTTGCACTGTTTTTAAATTGGAATTTGTTGAATTTTGTGTAAAATTGGCCAAATTACCTACTTCTGAACACTTTATAAGGGTTATTCTGAAAGTTGAATAGGAAGTGTCTTGAGGTCAATATAAAGAACGGAGAACATGCTAGCAAAATGGCTATGAACTAGGTCAAATATACCAATAGAAGTGGCTTAAAATTGGACTAAAATTGGGGAAAATCTCTGATGCATAAACTGCAACCAGACTGCCAACTTACACCTGCATAATTCTAAGTTTTCTATCAAATTTCACATTTTTGGTATCATTACCTTTAAAAGGATTCTTTACTATTTAATTTTTTTTAAATCATAACACGGTCAGCACTTTTAATTTTGGGGATCAAGACAATGAAAGAGTCATTAATGTATAATATGCAATGCTTATGTAAACAAAATTTAGGTAACATATCAAATTGCTCGGAAAACCCACATATTGAAAACAGACAAAAAAGCAAAATTGAGTATTTCAATCATTACACTGGAAACCTCTTTCAGAACTCATAACTATTAGGTATACAATACCAACAAATTGAGGAAAAGAACATGTGCAAACACTTAAAACATTTTAATAGTAAGTATTAATCTTGTTCACTCCAATGATACATTAAACACATATATACAACAGGGGTAACAGATACAGTAAGGCTTCAGGTCAAGTATATAGCAATTTTAAGCCAAGTATAAGATGTCAGGTCAGGTTTAAGCCTTGTGAAAGAGAAGTCAAGTGATTACTTCTATTGAAGACCTTACCATGAAGCAACCCTCTATTTCTCCACCAGCTCCTCAGTCTGGTTTAGTGAATGCAAGTACATGTGTGTGTGTCTGTGTGTGTAGTAGGGCTGACCTAAGCAAGACTTGCCATTGTCCACAGAAACAGTAAAGGCTGCTTCAAGAATTGGAGAAGTCTTTTTGCCAGCTTTATCTTAAAAATTTGCCCATATACATACATATATGAACACATGCTTGCCCTGCCATTTCCATCAGCAACACTTGTGTTTAATATTGTAACAATGCTTCACACCATATGGATTTTTGAAGGCTAACATGGTTATCAGAGAAAGTCAGGAAACAGCAAAAATGTTTTGAATTGGCTCATATTCATTACACAGACACCTTCACCTAGAATCACGAATGTTTCCATTGGTGGGGACCCCTGGCCTGGCTCTACAAGATATTGTATGTTTTGTTTGGTTTAAAGTAAAATTTGCTAAAATAAAGTTTCCTTTTTTGTAATTTGTCTTTTTTTTAACCCTCTTCCCCAGAAAGCAGGAAAATTTTACGTAGGCCTCCCCCACCAAAACTCAATGATCAAAATGTCTAAGTCCCATTGTCACAGGATCAGCAACTCAAACCTCACTTAAACTTCATTTTAAAAAAATGACCCAAAATATTTTACAAACTTTTCCCTTTTTATCTCTAGGTGTTTCATGTATCCGTGTATCAGTGAAGCAAACAAGGTCTCGGGAGAGAAGTATTTGCTATTAAAATGTGTTATTTCCCCAACATCATAGAAATGTAAAAATTGCTTTCAGCCAGTTTTCTCTGCTGAAGAGGACCCCAGTGTAGGGACCAATATACAGTATTCACATTTTTACCCAGGGTAAAGACCAATATACAGTATTCACATTTTCATTTGTCTTTATTTTTTAAAATGGGGTTTCTGACCAGAAATTTTGGGTTCTGCCCCTTTCCCAATCCCTGCTCAAAGGGCCCTTTCCCCGAGCACTGGGGGAAAAAGAAAAAAGTGTAAATATAAATGAAATGTATTGATATTACAGTAAAATCATATAGTTATGCTGCTTGGGCAATCCAAACAATGTAAATGTAAGCACACCATTGAATGAAATAAGGAAAAAGTAAAACAATTTAAATACATCAGACTTCAGCAACAAATTCATTTGGATTATTTCATTTAAAAGTAATACTAACTACCACACACATCAATAAAATGAGCACAGTTAAAAACCTTTACAAGACAAACAACGCAGGATGTGGAGTTTAAGAAAAAAATTCCCCCTGGGTTTGTCTGCTGAAGTGATACGTATGCTTACGAATATCAATAGTCATTTCCCAAACATATACAAAAAGGGAAAGGGTACCTACAGACAGCAGAGCATAAAGTTCCTTTGTATAAAAAAATTTGGATAAAAAAAAAGAAAGAATTATATGGAAATAAAACAACCAGTGAGGCACTACTGACCCAAGAAAAATCAACATACCTTATGCCCCATCATCCAGGATCAGCAGTGGGCCTCACTTTCAGTTGTTTTAAAGAAAAGCCCATCCAAAAAACTGGGCACAGTCAGAGCTACATGCAACTTCTGAAAAACATCTCCAGGCTCAAAAATGTAGCCATTAAAAAACAAAAACCTGCTCACTTGGACAGCCCTCCTTTTTACCGAGCCCTCATTGATCAGGAATTACTTTCTTACAGCCGTCACGCAGACCACAACTTCCCTTCTAAACGGGGTTTTTATTGACCCTTTTTGAAACTTTGGTAATAAATTTTCAAACAAAAAAAATTTGGGAAAGGGTATGGGGTCACCCTCAGTGAAGTTTTAGCAAAATCTATTTTTTAAAATACCTTGAAAGGGACTGTTTAAAAATTCCCACACAATTTTCCTTTGCCTTAGATATTTAGTTGATATCCTTATGATCGTCCCCAAGGCATTTCAAACCTAACTCATTTTAACTTAATTAAAATGGTTGAGCCCTTTTTTACAATTTTTCCCTCTGACAAAATGAGGGACCTTACCCTTTCTGGATGTCTTTAGTAATCAAAAATGGGAAAAACCTTAAAGCAAGATATACAAAAAACCCACCCAAAAAGAAAACTTATACACTCTTTTCCCACCAAGACCCCAAACCAAGAAAAAACGTAAGAACATAAAAAAAGAAGGGAAAACTGCACTGCAGGTTTCTTTTTCAAGCCTCTGAATTTTCAGGATAATATCTTTTTTGAAAGCCAAGAATTATTGAGGTGTTCACCAACTTAAAAAATTCCCCAAAGCACATTACCAACTTTAAAAAGAAACCTTTCTTTTTCCAACAACCAAAGAAGATTCCCAAAACCCGATAGGGACTGGCCTTCACCCAATGGGCAGACTGCCACACATTTCCCCGATTCTCCAAAAAGCTAACGGATATAACATCCTTACGTCAGAGATCCCAAAACCCCAAACCCAGAATTATTTCACAGCAGGATTTTCAGTCACCCTGTGGCAATTGTGAAAATTTCTACACAAGGGGGACCAGCGAGACCTTCAAATGCCTTTAAGAATATAAATATTCCGCAGGGGGATGAAACCCAAAAAGTATACTAGCCATGTAAACCTTTTCTCACATTATGGATGGGGGGGCCAGCTGTTCCCATGAGAAGACAGGGCCTGACACGAATTTTGGAAAACAGCAGTGGGAAACCCTAAATAAAACCTTGGCAAAATAGTGGAATGCACAAAGGCTGCCTATTGCACATTGTCCTGAATTTTATACAATAAACATTACCTTACCCTTTAACCCCCTGAAACCCCCAATACCTGCCCCTCAATTTGATCTTGCAAGTTATGACCTCATGAACCACCTTTGCAATGACCTTTTGATTTCATGTCCCCCCTAGCCTGACCTCATGGTGCCCCATTCCTTTAAAAATTTTTATGGTGGCATTACCATTTCCCTTTTTGCCGATAAAGCCAGCCTAGGTGAAAATTAAAAAGGGGCCTCTGCTACCCGTCCTTTATTACCAAAGGGATTTGTGATTTACCCGAGCGTTTAAGATATTTTTTGATAAGGCTGAAAGAAGTAAAATCTAGGGTTTAGAGAGGTATGGGTTGAAAGATTGTGAAACTGGGTAAGGGGTTGTCGTCTTTTTTTTTTTTTTTTTTTTTTTTTTTTTTTTTTCAATGGGAGTTCATTTGGGAATTTTTGGAAAAAGGAAGTTCCAAAGACTGTTAAGTAAATTTGGGGGGGTATGTAAACAAAGTAAATTAACCCTTTTTTTGCCCAAAACCCCCCCAATAAATTTTAAAAATTGGTTTTTGATCCCAAAAAGTTGATGAGAAAAGACATGGCAATATTTTGCTGTTTTTATTTTTGAAACATTTCACCTGCACACATTTTCTCAACAGAAATAGGGTGAAATACGGAAAAGGGGAATGGTAATTTCAAGTTGTAATTTCGACTAATATGTCCCTCACCTAAAGAAAGGCATGAAACTAAACTTGATAACAGGACAGAAGTAAGGTTTGAAAAGGGAGATGTTTTTACGGGGAGCAAGGCCCACTAGTTAAAGTACCATGCTAAACATTTTGTAGCAATAGAGTTGTAGAAGAATCCCTGTACTAAACATCAAGTATTTCTGTGTTAGACAAAATTTAAAACACTGGGGAGGGGAGAAAAAAAGGGTGCAAAAATTTTTGGTTAGGGGAGAAGTAAGTGAAATCCAACATGGAGAATGTACGTGCTCTCATGGCACATTGGGTGGGGGGAGGGCCCCGGCATAACAAAGGCCTACCATCAGGGAATCTTTTTTTCCTCTGCATTCTTTTCTGGGGGGAGCCCTAGCAGATTCACGGCCCGGGGGCCACACTTTACAGTGACTTCTCATTTTCCATCTGCGTGGTGAGAGGGGTGTGGCACTTTTTTCTCTCATCTGCCTCATCTTTTTTCCATGTTCCCTTTGGGTTTTTAGCTATCATCTATGATTAGGGGCAAAGGAAGCCTTTTAAAACCTAAGACTATAGCTCAAATCACAGGGCTTTTTCAAACTGGGCACCAACGAAAAAAAGCGGAGGTTTGTGTGTGTGATTCATGGGGGGGAACTGGGTGCAGCATTTCAAGGGGAAAGAAGCAGCAAGTTGATTCAGGTATACATAAATACAGTTCTAGATTATCATACATACAGCATATTGAAAGTATGTAGGGTAACCCAAAAAAATCAGATGACTTATTTCCACTGGGTCCTTTTAACCTTATTATAAAAAAAAGGTGATATCTTTTATTATTCTATATGGGATAAATCTTTTTTTCATACTATTAAGACTACTACATAGGGTCATTAAGACACAATACGAATCATTATTGGAATAAGGAAATTACACGTGGTTACCTAAAAAAATTAAAAAAACATTTCCCCCGCCTTTTTGTGCTACATTATCAGACCCTTTTGGCTCTCTTCTTGAACTAGTTCATGTTATGGATGCTTTGACATGTGCAGGCGTCTGTTACTCTCCTTTATTGCCTGTACAATAAAAGGTGTTTGGAAGCCTGGCCACTGATGTGGGTACTACAAAGATGTGCTCTCTCCCCCTGTATTGATTGATTTGGTTCCCGCCTTGACAAATTGGCCAGCAAGATATTCTGGACACTGATGCAATTTTTAAATACACGATTTACCTTCAGTTGTTTTACTCTGTCTTCTAACATTCAGCATATCCAACTGTGTAAATTCATCCTGGCCTACAGGCTCTCTTGGACCCAGGTCCAGGATGAATCTTTCCATTTTGTTCTGGGTGATTTTGCAGTCTATCTTTCAATTTTTTTTGTCAAGGCAGAGTACAATGAATAAGAGCAAGTGTAATCCTTATGGGACACGTATAACGGCTTGACATAGGGTTCCTGCGAGCCTCAGTAAGTAGACACTGCTTGTCTATAGAGTAATTGCAGTCTGGCATTTGCTCTCTTTACTACACTATTCCGTATCAATTCTCCTGACATGCATGGATCAAAGGGGATTCCCAGATATTTTACTGAGGAAACTGCAGTGATGGGCTCCCCATTACACTGGACATTAAAATTATTTACCCTTCTCAGTTTATGTTTCGTGCCAAAGAGAATGGCTTCAGTTTTCCCAAGGTGTAATGATAGTTTGTTGTCTACTAACCATTTGCTGCAGGATTCCTGTTCCAGTGTTAATACCTTAGCTATATCTTGTGTGTCTTTACCTAACAATAAGAGTACTGTCATCCGCATACAGTCAGAGTTTGCACTTGGCACTGATAGGCACATCGTTAACCCTTTCAGGGTCCGTCCCGTAGATCTACGGCTGGTCGGTGAGTGTCTAAACCGTAGATCTACGCCAAAATTCTAGCGCCGTCAAATTTAGCGCGAAAGCGCTCATAGGCCTACATATGAGAGAATGGGTCTGCGCGGTGGGTGTGCGCCGTAAACAAAAAATCTAGGCGCCTGCATAGCATTGTGGGAACGCCGGCTCAGTCACCCTTGTTCACCATGTCTCGTCCCCCGGAAAATTGGGACTCTCCTCTTCCTGTCTGATAGTTCTGACACTGATGGAAGTGGAAATGAAGACGAATTCTACGGCTTTGATGAGTTAGTGACCGAAAATAATGACCAGGATATCGATAATAGTGCAGAAAACCCCGACGATCCTCGACCTTCTACCTCTGGTGTGGGCACTCGTGACTCACGGTCGGTTGTTCCTAAACGTAAGAGAAAACTAATATTTTCCCGTGGCCTGGCCTCTGACTTCAGTAATGACGATGATTCTGACGTGGATTGTGATTTTATTGTGCTCGACGATCATTCGAGTAGTGATAGTGAGGAAACATATTCACCAGTGAAGCGTCGGTATGTGCGCCACCGCATGCGCTCGGGTAGTGTACCCTATGCTATGCCCAGGGGACGGAGTACATCCCGTAGTACATCCCGGAGTACATCCCGTGGCCCTACACCCGTTTTAGGTAGTGATAGTGAGGATGATGTGGCTACACTTGGCATGGATGGGCTACAGACATCAGTGGATGGTGTTAGTGGGGCTGGTGGTGGTAGTGGCACCGCCATGCGTGACTCGCTGTGCCACGCGGGAACCCACGCTGCTGACTCGTCAGTTCAAGGACAAAGCGGAGCGTCACCCACCAGCCCGCCACAACCACCCGTACAACCAGCCTATGATGTCCAGTGTTGCGGCCCCTGCCAAACTAGCGGTTAAATAGTTAACCTGCCGGCCGGCAGTACCACTGGGTACGTCATCAAACCCAATGTGGGGACTGCTGAGCCGGCCTTAGAGCAGTAAGAGCCTGAGTGCCTCACGGTACACACCTAAGCAGTAGGTACCTGACCACCGAAGGGTACACGTATACTGGCTTTAGAAATATTATGTACCTGAGCGCCTCGCTGTACACACCTAAGCAGTAGGTACCTGACCACCGAAGGGTACACGTCTACTGGCTTCAACATTAAGTACCTGAACTCCTCAGGGTACACGTCTATGCAGTAGGTACCTGACCACCGAATCGTACCTATCTAACTGGCGTTAGAAGAACCGCTCCCCCGCAGCTCACTGAGTCTCTTGGCCTCAGTTACTTGACGGCCGCATTCAGTGT
>NC_069488.1:17415964-17421014 GCF_026875155.1 Cherax quadricarinatus | reverse complement strand
CTTTTTTGGGTTACCTAGGTTCTACGTATGTTGTTATGTATGATAATCTATGTAACTGTATTTGTGTATACCTGAATAAACTTACTTACATACATACGAAAGGAATAATTTTCTACAGTTACCCCCAGGTAACACATTTACTCTTTATGTTAGATTAGAGAAAATGTTATTCTTTGCCGTCACTTGTACAAGTTATGTGGCTCCCACATCTTATATTTATGTTTTTTATTCTATTGGGGGGTGTATTTATCATCTTTTTATGTTATGTATCGTGTTTATTATATAATTTTGAAAAAAATATCATGGATGGATTAATGAAAATGTGTATATTACCGTAATATACGACATTTAATGAGACTCAGTATTGTTATTATCACCACTTGTGCAAGTCGTCTGCTACGACATCTCACATTTGTTTATTTATTCTACTGTGGGGTGTATTTATCTTATTTATATGTTATGCATCGTGTTTATTATATAATTTTGAAAAAAATATCATGGATGGATTAATGAAAATGGTATATTACCGTAATATACGACATTTAATGAGACTCAGTATTGTTATTATCACCACTTGTGCAAGTCGTCTGCTCACATCTCACATTTGTTTATTTATTCTACTGTGGGGTGTATTTATCTTATTTATATGTTATGCATCGTGTTTATTATATAATTTGAAAAAAATATCATGGATGGATTAATGAAAATGTGTATATTAACGTAATATACGACATTTAAATGACTCGATGTATGTAAGTTTATTTAGGTACAGGTATACATAAGTATAATTATCAGAGTATATATAAAATATGAAATAACTTTTAAAAACATTTGAAATTTTGGAGTTTCCAGACAAAATGGAGAGACTTAGTGCTTACTGAGCTCATGGAGAATGTAAACAAACAGGGTGGGGCACGGTGACCGTATTAGAAAGTCAGGTGGGGGGAGCCGTATAGTGAGTTTTGGTCATAATTTGAAATGTCCGTATTAGCGGAACGCCGTAAAGCGGAACGCCGTAAAGCGGGGCCCTCCTGTATATTACCTTGCTCATACACCAACAGCTTGTCAAGTCCCAAAAAACCATTCGTCATTCACTCCTATCTAACATGCTCACACAGGTCCATACTTATGAATTAATCCTAGTAAAAAGATTGTCAGAAATGCAAAAATATACTGAACAGAATAAATACTGAGATGTTTATTATAAAATTTGCAATAGGAAAATGTAACCAGAATAAAGCCTATAATACACTAGTTATGAAGTTGAAATGGCTATGTAAAGCATTAAATAAAAACAAGCAGTGAGGCTAAAGGGGTATGGGGTAGATTTAGAAATGAAGTGTTAGTGTTCAGCAGAAGTTTGTGGTTACAGGAAAGTGGGTGCAGGAAGGAAAAAGAGCAATTGGTGGAATGAAGAGGTAGAGATAGTAGTAAGATAAAATATTAGCATATGAGAGGTTTTTACAAAGTAGAAGTGATATAAGAAGGGAGGAATATATGGAGAGAAAAAGAGCAGTTAAGAGAGTTGTGGAAGAATGTAAAAGGAGAGCAAATGAACGAGTGGGTTAGCTGCTATCAACAAATTTTCTTGACTTAGAAAAAGTGTTGGGAGTGAAATTAATATATTGAAAAATTCTAGGTATGAATGGATTTGATAGATAAAAATAGGAGTGGAGAGTTAGAGGTATCAGGAAGATGGAGGGAATACTTTTGAGGAACTGTTAAATGTTGAAGATAGGGAAGCTGTGATTCTGTGCATTGGAAGAGCTAGTTGTGAGTGTAGGGAGGTGCATGAGGTAGTGGGTAGAATGAAAGTGGGTAAAGCAGCTGGGATTGATACGATAAAGTTGTGGGAATATGGCTTTGGAGTGGGTGCTTTTATTTAATAAATGTATGGAAGAGTGTATACGGTACCTAGGGATTGGCAGAGAGCATGCATAGTTCCTTTGTATAAAGGCACAGGGGACACAAAAGTATAAAAATTATAGGGAATAAGCCTGTAGAGTATACCTGGTAAAGTGTATAGTAGTTATTGAAAGACATGAGAGTAAGACGGAGAGCAGGATCACAGATGAACAAGGCGGCTTTAGGAAGGGTAGGGGGTGTGTAGACCAAGTGTTTACAGTGAAACATATGGGTGAACAGTATTTAGGTAAGGGTAGGGTAGGTTAGGATAGGAGAACAGTATGGCAAATGTTGCAAATGTATGAAATAGGAGGTAGGTTACTGAAAGTTGTGAAGAGTTTTTACAAAAATAGTGAGGCTCAGATTAGAGCATGTAAGAGAGAGGAAGATTATTACCCAGTAAAAGTAGGCCATAGACAGGGATGCATAATGTCACCATGGCTGTTCAATATGTTTATAGATGGGGCAAGAGAAGTGAATGCTTGGGTGTTGGCAAGAGGTGTGGGATTAAAAGATAAAAAATCTTCACACGAAGTAGGAGTTGTCGCAATTGCTTTTTGCTGATGACTCTGTTTTGGGGAGATTGAGAAGTTGCAGAGGTTAAGGATGAATTTGGCAGGGTATGTAAAGGAAGGAAATTAAAAGTGAACATGGGATAGAGTAAGGTGGTGGTAAAAAATTTAGGTAATGACAGGTTGGAGGGAGGGAGTATGGAGGAAGTGAATGTATTAAGATATTTGGGAGTTGACTTGGCAGCAGATGGGTCTAGATAGACAAGATGAATCATAGTATAGATGAGGATGAAAAAGGTGAGTGGAGCACTGAGGAGTCTGGAGGTAAAGAAACATTATCTAAGGAAGCAAAGAGGGGAATGTATGGGAGTATAGTTATACCAACGCTCTTATATGGGTGTGAAGCATAAGTGGTGAATGTTGCAACAAGAAGGCTGGATGCAGTGGAGATGTAATGTTTAAGGGCAGTGTGCATACAATGCAGAGAATCCATAGTTTGGAAATTAGGAGGTGTGGGGTTACCAAAACTATTATCCAGAGGTCTGAGGAGGGGTTCCTGAAAGGATATAACAAAATAGAATGACTTGGAGAGCATATAAATCAATAGTGGAAGGAAGGCAGAGTAAGGGTCGGCCTAGGAAAGGTTGGTGGGAGGGGGTAAAGGAGGTCTTGTGCTTGAGGGGCTTGGGCTTCCAGCAAGCACACATGAACATGTTCGATAGGAGCAAGTAGAGACAAATGGTTTTTATGACTTGACGTGCTGTTGGAGTGTGAGTAAAGTACATAACATGTATGAAGGGATTCAGGGAAACCAGCAAGCCAGATTTGAGTCCTGGAGGTGGGAAGTACAGTGCCTGCACTCTGGAGCGGTGTTGATATATTGCAGTTTTTTTTTACTGTAGGTGTGCCTCTGGCAAGACAGTGAATGATGAAAGTGTTTCTTCTTTTTTGGGGTCACCCTTTGATGAGGGCCATTCGTATTCTGTCCATTACTCGGAGAGAATTAGCGTCAAGCAGAGTAATTTGTTTTAGTCAGCAATTGAGATAGACGTATGATGCACTAGTGGGACTCCCTTATTCCCGTTCCTTCTTTATTAGTAATGAAAGTTGATCTTATGTGGCGTGGGAGTAATAGGGCCACCACATCCTTGGTGGGAAATGACCGATGCGTTAAAAATAAAAATAAAAAAATCACAAGGAAATTTCCTTAATGTACTGTACATACCAGAAGTGGTGTACAGAGTTAATGTAAGAGATGGTAATTGATTACAATTTTAGGAAGGTCATTCAGTACTTATGGTAGCTTGTAAGTGGAAGTTAGCTTGAAGCTATTAAACACTGTTGTTTATCAATATTTGGGATACTTGCTCTTATGGATATTCAGTTTTCTAATATGTAATATTTTTTTTTTTATAGGAGGCAAAGCTGTGTGTTAAAGAGAAATTTGCAACAAATACAATAAAATATTTTGTGGCGATCACACTGGAATGGGTAATAGATCGTGATGTGAAGAAAAGAAGAATGGTTGGTCAGTTGTACCATGACCTTATTGTAGAAAATCTTCTCTCAGTAGATCAGTTACTTGAAGGGTAAGCATTTCATCTGAAGTTTTGTGATGTAGGGATGACAAGATAAATTCTTCCATTTCATGATAAGTATAGAAGCTTGACTGAATCAGTGTCTTATTAATTAGTATGGAAATTAGTAAAATTTTAATGTGTAATTTCAGCTCTCAAAGCACACTCAGAATGACAGAGGATTATATAATTGATATCCCTCAAGTATGTGACTATCTGGGAGAAGTATTCGGTAAGTACCTGCTGTGTTTGATATTTTTTGGTATTTGATAATGGATGAAGAAATGTGAAATAATTGTGATGGATATACATGATGTGAAATATAGGAAGTTACTAATTTTAATTGTTCTCTATACCATACTTAATACCTTTTCTTCAGCTCCCTGCCTGAATGATAATGCTGTCTCTCTAAAAAGACTTCTAGAACTAGCCAGTTTTGCTAAGAGCAAGAAAGCAAATGTATTTGCCTGTATTTTAGCAAAAGCATCACAGATCATGGTATGTTGATAATAGTTTGTTTTACTGGATAAGTAGAAAATGCAAGTTTAAATTTCTTTATTACAAATGTATTATGGGTAATGAAATAAGAGAAGGCAATAGTTGAAACAAAATTTAGACTTTGTATTTATATAAATGTGGAGATAATGAACAAAAGTAAAAAGTGCGATTGAGGAAGTTTGTAATGCATTGTTTAGTGATTGTCAGAATAACTTTGTTAGCCCTTTGTATAGTGGTAGACATGTGGTTTAGTGAAGGCAACTTAATTGAATTTGGTTAAAGATAAGTTGCTTGATTCATTGTTAAAATTCTATTTTATTTTTTATTTTTATTTTTTCAGTCTCCTAACAAGGTAGCTGATATGTGGAATACCTCTGGTCTTAGTTGGTGTTCTATAATTCCCCCTGGTGAAAGTAATGAAGCTTTCCTTGACAAACATGTAAGTAAATGTGTATTTTTTTTTTATCTTATCCAGTATCCATAATTTCATGGGTTACATATTACTGAAAACTAGCAATTATCATTAAAAGGCTTAATCCTGAGAACACGTCTAGTACT
>NC_069488.1:17400964-17410964 GCF_026875155.1 Cherax quadricarinatus | reverse complement strand
GGCTCTTGTAGGATTTAATCCGATTTGGTATATTTCTATACACTGTAGGAGGTTAGTATGGACCCCACTATGACCATAAATGCAGGTATTTTACAGATGCATGGCTATTACATTCCCTAACTCAAGTACCTTCAAAGCTGTCATCATAACTCAGATAACACTGGTCAACAATTTTTAAAAAGGTGTATGCTTCTTGAATGAGAAGTTAATTTTTTTGTATTTTCATGTCCTGAATCCAAGTATCACCTTGTAAAATGCTTACTGGCTATAGGTTTAAAGATACGAGACATGTAATACTTGATTATTATAACGTACAATGTGTTGGTTATGTTTTAAACTATCCGTACCTACTCTCTGCGTTTTTGCTTGACACTTGTAGTGGCTGAAAAATCATCTCTTGCCAATGTCCAGCAATAGTCTGCAAGCATTTTTGTCCCCCCATTTGCCCTGGTACCATTTTTTTCATGGTTAAAATATCTTTGTAAAACTTTTCACCATGTTCGTCTTTAACTGCCTCACAGTTAGCTGGAAAGGTCCAAATATGAGTTCAAAAAGTGGATTTTAAGTGACATGTTACATCCCATTTTCTTGTAAGCCTTTATGAGGTTTTCCACCAATTCTTAATAGCTGCCTTCCCTTCTGTTTCCGAAAAATTCCTTCGCCACTAACTTAAATGCTTCCCAAGCAGCTTTCTTCTCCCCACAAGGTCTGATTCAAAGTCACCATCTTAAGAAGCTCTTGAATCTGAGGACCATTGAAGACTCCCTCTCTTATCTTAGTGTTGTTCAGTGTGGGAAATTTTGATGTTAAATACTTGAATCCTTAACTGGATTTGTCCATAGCTTTTTACAAAGTTTTCATGAGCCCCAGTTTTGTGTGTAGTGGTAGTAGCAAAATTTTGTTTAGTTCAATGAGGTGAATGTTGAACATTTTTCATCCAGGCTAGAATGATTGACAAGGTGGCCAGTCTCTCCTGATGTAATGGGAACCTCTTGCAGAGCTGTCCCATTCACATAGAAAGGAGTAGTACTTGGTGTATCTGCCCTGCAAGCACATCACAGCTGCCATTGATGTTTATCATATTTCATGCATTGGAACATATGCTTTATATTCTCATAAGTTTCTTTCATATGTGGTGCATAGCCCACAGGAACTGATAGTTTACTATTGCTGTTATGCAGCAAGACACCTTTCAGACTTTTTGATGAATCTGTGAACAGCTCCAGTGACTGGGTTCATAGTTGATGCCAAGTGCTTCCATCAGACCATTAATGATTCACAAAATCATCATGACACGATTGCAAACAAACCATACCCCGGCCGGGATTGAACCCGCGGTCAGTGTGTCTCTCAAAACTCCAGCCCGTCGCGTTAGCCACTAGACCAGCAGGCCACTAAATAGCCTTCCATTACGAAGAAAACATTGAACTACTGTTGACAGTCACGAAATTTTGAAATCTTCATGTCAGCTGACGCATACATGTATTGAAAAGTAGAGCTAACAAACAATTTTTAACCATGATATTCATTATCAGTGACCTAAAATTGGTTTGAAATTGCTACTCTGGTCTCAGAAGCATTTTGGTTGCTGACTAGTTAAATCGTAATAACCCAATGGCTAACATATCGTGGAATAGGATTGGCTCAACCCATGGCAGGTGAGACCTAAAACTTGCAGGCCAGTAGTTGGTCCAGTGGTTAGCACACTGGCCTCTTGAGTTTTATGACTCCTGCCCCACCCATTCTGTGATTTGTTTGCAGTAGTTTTATTGTGATTTTGTGATTCGTGACAGATTTGAAGGGACTTGAGCTACAGAAGGTCATAGCCATGCTGATGTGGGATGCATCTGGAAAATACCTGCATTTATAGTCAAATGACTCATGCTAACCTCCCCAGGGTGTATAGACATGGACAGAGTTGGATGAACCCAATTAAAGCCAGTTTGTCCAGTGGTTAGCACACTGGCCTGAGTTTAAGGACTAGCCTACTGTGGGGTCGAGCCTTACCCATTCTATGATTTTATTATCGTGAATTTGTGCATAAACCTGTAAAGCTTATGCATTGCTACAGGGAGATATAAAAAAAAGTTTGAATGTATGAAAGTTGAGCGAGTGAGTGGTGGGGCTTTGCAAAATTCAGGGGTTCATTGAGTTTGGGAATTAATAAAAGATTAAAAATTTAAATCACAGTTGGTGCAATAGGTTAACTTTCAAAGTTAGTCTCTGTCGAGGTGGAACTTTCAGCAAAGTCAGGGATTGTGTGTTGGGGCAGTTTAGAGAAAAGTGGATCCTGCATTTACTCTGATAGGACAATCTGTTAAGATATATTGAACAGGTAGGTGCAACATGACAGTACTTGCAGAGTAGTGCCAGTCTTTTTTCAATGTGGTATCCATGAGTGAGTTGCATGTCCAACATGTGAGTGTTAGTGTGGTCTCCTAAACTCAACAAATGCTGGAAGATTGGTGTGGTTTCATGAAAAATTATTTGTAGTTCAACATTGACCAATGTTGCCAACAGTTTGTGGAGGTGGGAAGAGCACTGAAAAAAATTGCCTGAGTAAGGAATACCCCATGGGTAATCAGGATGTTTTGAAAACTGGTCAAGCAGTTGTCTGCTTGTTCATTGCCTCTTACTTCAGTATGTCCAGGGACCCAGTACAAAGATTTTTGTACTTACTGATATGAGCATTGTATTGATCTTGGAATCCTAGGAAGTATGTTTTCAGTTTATAGACTCCTGACTGGGGAAGACTGAAAAGCCCCAAGACAACAAACATAATGATTGAGAAATGAGATGAAGAATAATGAGCAATGAAGTAAGCAGAAGAATATAGTTGGTTACTGTAGTAGTTTAGATAAGGTTAGGACTGAATAAGGTGAAAGATTCGTCTGTCAGCCCTTAGAAAGATGGCTAGAGTTTTAGGAAAGTTAGGCAGCTTTCAGGGAGGTTATGTGAGGCTTCTGCCTGGACAAAGGCATAGGGAGAAGCTATTACCAGAACACGGGTGTCTGCCGTAACCCTTTCGCTGTCGAGACCCCTGCTTTCAAATTGCTCGGTGTCAATTTAAAAAAAAAAATGTGAAATGATTAATCTTTTTCTGAAGGTAATGAAACCATTATTATTATAATAAAAAGAAGTGCTAAACCACAAGGGCTATACAGGAGGTAATGAAACCAAAACTACGAAATTTGGTGGAAAACTTAAAGAATTACAATCTCGCAAAGTTAGTAGTCTCGGCAATAATTTATGCATCGCCGATTTTGCCCAATGCGCTCTACTTTGGCCAATTCCATTGTTCCATTCCACGAACTAGCTATTTTGCTAGTATTCCTTCTACTCTATGAGTACAAGAAACTGCCCATTTACCTATTTAAACTACTTGATGAAGTAATCAGAAATTGGTAATTTGGCCAATTTCATACAAAATTCAGCAATTGGTAATTTTGTAAAAAGGGTCCAGAATAAACATGTAGACATTCCTGGCACTAAAAAAAAAACATTTCCTCTGTTCCTTAGTCAAGTCTCCAGGCCCTTATATTACTCTTCCTTTTCATTCTGAAATTTTATTCACAAAAAAAAAAAAAAGTTTCCTGTTATGCCAACTACTGCATTATAGTAATAATTGTGTAAATAGTCAGTTGCATTCGTAAATGCATGTTAGACTGGCCAGTTGGATGTGTACTGGGCAAGTGACGTCATTTGTATACTCTGGAATATTGGCAAAAATCTAACGTTTCCACTCAGTTTCGAGCTACATTTGGTACTGAAAACAAATCAAAATCATCTGTTTCAATAATATATCTTTCATTCTGTCAAACTGCATGCAGTTTTTTTTTTTTTTTTAATATGGTGGACACTTGCTGCATAGACCCATTCTCATGTATCGAGGCCCAAATGTACTGCTCACAGCCTATCCAAGTGAGCTGAACTCGTGGCATCATGCTATGAACCAAACACTGGTTTCGAAGTCATGATACAACGGAACCAATGATGAAAGGGTTAAGGAATGTGCTTGGGGAAAGACATTATAATGCCAGCTAATATTAGTCTTTTTAGAGTTAAAAAAAAAAATAGCGTTATGTAAAATTGCATGATGGAAGATATATTTTTGCCCATAAGTGCAAAGTGTGTTGCAATGACAGTGAAAGCTGATGCCATTAAGTTTGTAAAAAAAAAAAAAAAAAAAAAAAAGTAAGTAATACCTTCTCTTGAAATTTAAGAATAATATCAGAAATCTGCTATTGAGCCACATTTATTAATATTTAATTTCTTTCTTTAGATAAACTTTTCTTAATTTGTCAGATAAAAATCATTTGATGCAGGTTACATTCCGAGAAATGGCACACTTCTTATGGTATCACAACTTGTGATGGGAAAAAATAGTTACGTCTTGACACTTGAGGAAAAAATTTAAAATTATTTTAATTCCTCAGAAAAATTATTCTTTCATGACATTGTAGTTGGTGGCTATGTAAAATACCTGCATTTAGACATTGAAAAAGAAAAGTAAAAGTACCTAAAAAGTTTACTTAAAAAAAAAATTTTTTTTTAATTTGGTCACTGGTATGGAGAGGGTAGCTGTGCTTCCACTGGGCTGAGGAGGACTATTGTGGTTGGTTGTTTTACAATGTGAGAGTAGTCACTTTCCTATGAATCCTGATCTTGGACAAAAATTTTAAATAGATATTGATGTGAGTTTCAGTTGTGTCATGATATTGTAAATTCTAAAACAATCCTAACTTTAATGAATGGCCATGTGTTGCCATTCTTAAATATTTTTGATAGTTTCCTTCATAACATGTTTCAGGAATGCTCATAAAGCAGGTAGTAAAAGTTCATGGAGTTCTAAACAATGTTTTTTACACTTAATCCAGTGCTTTTATTCCAGGTACACAAAGGTTAAGTTAACCATTGCCATTATTAGTCCAGTTGAGGTTTAAGTAACAAACTTCCATTTGTTTAGATATTATAGAATGTAAAAATTACCATTTTCTTCAACAGGCAAATATCGGTAATGATGCCAAGAGCAGCAAATTATACGTGCCTTGTAACCGCCTTAGTGAGAGAGTCAAGCTACGAGTAAGTTGAAGAAAATTTTAGATATTCATTAGCTTAGTTTTAGTTTCCCCAGTGATGCTGTTTAATGTAGAAAACAGTTCCAGTAGGCTGTATCTTTATCAGTATCCATTGTTCATTCTCCTTTCTTTTCCTTTCCCCTTTTCTCCCTTTCTCTAATGATGGGTTATCTTAAAGCAGTGGTGGGGTTTGAGCATTTAGTGCACAAGGAAGGTGGGCCACTCCCTAACATTTGATTGCTTGATTTAAGAATCCAGCACCCTGGTATAAATGCCTGATATTCTCACTTGTCAGTTTGCTACCTATAGCATACAGTGTTCTGACAATATGTGAGCTACACCATGAATTACATTAATACACTATACAAAATGTAAAGGGATTCAGGGAAACCAGTTAACCAGACTTCAGTCCTGGAAATGGGAAGTACAATGCTTGCACTTTCAGGAGGGGTTTGGGATATTGGCAGTTTGAAGGACATCTGAGCTGTCGTATCTGAGCACCTCTGCAGCGACAGTGATTATGTGTGTGATGGTGAAAGTGTTAAATGATGATGAAAGTCTTCTCCTACCTGCCTTGGTGTGAGATGCTGAATGAGTTAAAAAAAAATTTAAAGGGGGGGAATTATTGCATTCCAAACATCTTGAGAGGTCAAACACCCCCTCCTCTCCCCAATTTCCGCAGAGTAGTGAACACTACACACAAAAGTTGAGTAGAAAGCCAGTCACTGGCAGGGTGGCTTCGAAACTCCTCACTGCTTTGTGCTATTTCTGGTTTTAACAGTACAGTTTTTTTTTTTTTTTTTTTTTTTTTTAAGGATGTCCATTGGGAATCTTTTTTCTATATTACTATTATCTCTACAATAAACTAGCTTAAAAACATTAAAGATTGAGCTTGTTTAGTTTATTCATTTCTGTTTAATTGTATAGTGAATAAAGAACCTGGTTTATATGTACAAAAAAGATGTTAGAAAAATTAGTAACTCTCAAACTTGTTAAAAAAGAAATATACACTGTGTAAGCTTTAAAAAAAAAATTAGCAATTGAATAGGTAGTGGTATTTTAGATGCACCACATAAGTAAATGGGTTAAGAGAAGGATAATGTGAAGATGAAAAAGTAGGGGAGGTGGGGGAGGAAATGTACTTTGTTGATAAAGAGTTAACCAAGTTTCTTTTAAATTGCATACTAAGCTGCCATCATTATTTACAGCTTCCAATGATGGTTCCTCAATTTGTGTTTCTGAAGATTTTGAGGAAAAAATGAAGAACCGTCTAGCTGTGGTGCTCAAGTATGTTGATAGCAAATGAAAAATTGGAGATGCAGTGCATCTATGCCCTCCAAGCTCTTAGTGTTAAACATCAGCATCCTAAAGGTAAAGTATGTGGTATAGAGATTTAAAAATTATAGGTAGTCCTATTAGATTTTAAATGGCTTAGACTGCACTAACTTTTTCAACAAACTGGCCATATCCTACCAAAGTAGGGTGGCCCAAAAAGAAAAACAAACTTCTCTTTTAACTTAAGTAATGTATACAGGAGAAGGGGGTTTACCAGCCCCTTGCTCCCAGCATGTTAGTTACCTGTTACGACAAATGGCTTACAGAGGAAGAATTGTGTTCCACTTCCCCATTGAGATAGGAAATAAACAAGAACAAAAAAGTTTCTGGATAAGTTTATAAATTTTATTTTTTGATATACTGCTCTACTTAAGTACTTTTATGACAAAATTCTCTTTACAGGTCTGCTAGAAAAGTGCTTCAATGCTTTTTACGATTCAGAAGTGGTGTCTGAAGAAGCCTTCGAGCTGTGGGCCAAATTTCAGGATCCTGAAGAACAGGAGGGAAAGGGTGTGTGTGTTAACTCGGTCAAAAACTTCATGCGATGGTTAAAGGAGGCAGATGTAGAAGAAACTGAAACTCATGCCTAAGGGCTTGACCCTCCTACCTCTTCAATTCTTCCTTTAAGTGTTGATACAGAGATGAGTTTTTTTTTTTTTTCGTTACTGATGGACTCAAATATTGTAGAAAACTGAAGTTGAAATAGGAGCCAGAATTTTTACTACAGTGACTTGTGTCTTGAGCCTGGCACAAATGGCAGATATGAAAAGACTTTCAAGCCATTAGCGTTGCGGTGCATTAAGCTGCATCTGGTAGTCTTCCTGTTGTCTTGGTCTCATAACGAGAGTTTCACCACAGGTTGACTCGGCAAGCTTATGCATGAGCGGACTTGTATACTGCCTACTGTGGTTTTTAATATATAGTGTAAAAAGTGCACATGAACAGTTAAAAAAATGTTAAAAGTGCAGATGGTTTTGTAATTCTTGCTAGATTGAGCATCAGTTGCATATTGTTATTGTGTTATAGCATAGTTGAAATGAAAACTGCATTCCCTTCACTTCCAGGATATTGAGTAACTGTATAGAGGATACATGCATTTAGATACTTGAAAGCTCAGTTACTTGTTTACAGCTTGGCTCCTCATAAGTTTTGTAAATTATGGCTAAAAATCCTGTGATTTGTTTTGTATTTTTATATAAATATTTAAGTCGTGTACAGCCCGAGCATGTGCCTAAGGCTGGAGGATATGCTTGCTGGCTGCTGTCAACTCCCGAGAACTCTCCTGCACCCGGGATGTTGACATATCGTTGAATTTAATATCCCAAAATGTGACGTTTGCAACCCACGGCGAGTCGCTGTGTGCCCCCATCAAGCCGCTTGCTACTCCGCAGTTATGCAGAGATAGTTGAACTCTCGCCTGTGCCCCTGACCTTTGACTTGTTATATGGTACTTATACTGAATGCTGATGTTACCTTTACCCATCCCTAACTGATGCTCTTGCCCATCTGCTGTCTTTTTTTTTTTTTTTTTTTTTTATTTATATTTTTTTGCTGCTGCTGGGCTTTATAACAGACAAGGAAAATCCCAAAATGGATCATTGTGGTAGGGTATTGGTTTACTCCAGTTACAAATGACATGAATGTGCTTTAAAAAGTGTGCGGGCATAGGACAAAGTTCAACTTCTCATGTCGTTAATGCGGGTTTTTATAAGCAAAAGGAAAACTGGGGTTATATTTAAGATGAAGTGCTATAAATTAATATGTAAACCATATCGCCTCTGAAAATAAATTTAATATTTACAAAGTGTGTTTAAATTTAGGGGTTAAATGAACATAGGCTAACACTAATTTCAGACTAGCACAAATCAATTTCTTCATTTGAAATGCCAAAAGTATGAACCTCTTGGGGGTAGGATTTAATTATATTATTTAATAAATTGGCCTTTTATAGGTGGTTCTTTGATTCTTGATGTTAAAAAGCTCATAATCTATAGTTTTTTCCTTGTTGATTTCCTCTTCCACTTCCCTTTTATTTTGACCATGGTTATATAATAGGCTTTGGAGTAGTTAATGTCCAGGATTTTCAGATCCTCCTGTTTTTAGTTACATAATTTAGATTTCTGGTATACAATATATTATCTTGGTTTTCTCTGCATATTTTTTTTTCACAGCCATCTCTTACTAGGGTAAAGAAGCCCAATAAGGAAATCCTTTCACCCTCATTTTATTCAATCCCTGCTTTGCAAGAAATGTGCTGATGCAACAGTTCAGATTACCATTTGAACTGCAGCATCCTAATCGATACAGAGTGCAGGCACTTCACCTCCAGGCCTCTAGTCCAGTTAACTAGTTTCCTGGAATACCTTCAAAATGTTGCCATGTTTACCCAACAGCATGTAAAAATCAAAATTGCTTAAATGTATGCACAAACTTCTCGGATTTTTCAAGTTCCTAATATTCTTAAGATGCATTTTGGCTGAATGCTGACTTTGAGGTGCTTTATGCTGCACCGAGATGTGAACTCGTCATGGGAAGGGAGTAATACTTTGTCCAATGTGATAATAGCCTTGTTTAGTATTGTAGTGTGATGGCCTTATCAGTGGGTAGAATAAGGCAACTTCCAGGTTAGTGTGCTTCCTGTTCCAGATGGTAAGGTTTGTTGACATAACCAAGTGCTAAACCTGAAAAGGGTCATAGAGCACTGCAGGAGGAAAGGTGTGGGAAAGAATTGTGTAAAGTGGTGAGGAAATCAAGGGCAGGGGTTAGTGGGGGTAGAGGTGCAAGATAAGTAAAATCAAGAGTTAGTGCAGTAAGTTAGTTAAAAAGTCAGGGTTGTCATTTGGAAATTTCAGCAAGGTGGTCAGAGTAGTATTGACAGAAGCAAAATTGTCCAGCCTATCAGTGTGGGTACAATCAAATAAATGTTGGACCAACAGCACACCCAAAAGTACTTGCATATCCGTGCTGGGCATTTTAGTGAGGCACATGGCCATAGAAGAGTGCAGACTTCCAAACATAGTGGGTGGGGAAGACAGACATAAACATAACTGGTTTAGACAAAAAAAAATTAATTTACTGTGGATCAAATATGACCTAAGTTACTAATAGTTTTGGAGTTGTCAAGAGATTGCTGAAAAAAATCCTGAGTAATGCCTGTGGAAATACTGGAGGTCATGAACAGCTAAGTCTGCTAGTTACTACCTCAGTGTCAAGGACACAACAAACAATGACACCTTCAGGTCTAGTCACGGACTGTGCTGGGGGAGGGCATGACCCCTAAAAACCCCCACCAGGTATTTGCGTTGTGTACTAGAAATGTGGCATAAACCAACGTTGAATGCAAGAATGGAGAGAGACTTTCTCAATGACCTGTAATGCCCGTAGACAATCACATGGTAGATAACGTAATGTGCAAGAGTTGAATGTAAACTCGACTGGGAACGTGGCGAAGTTTAAGAAATGACTTGGATGATAGTCAGAGAAACTTAACTGTATAGTCAACACCATCAGAGTGACTAATAAAAAGGGGGAAAACCCCTTTTGGGGGAGGGGATTTCCCGGGTTGGGACCCAAAAAAAAAAAGGGGA
>NC_069488.1:17374348-17400464 GCF_026875155.1 Cherax quadricarinatus | reverse complement strand
ACCCCCCAAAAAACCCCTTATTTCACCAAGGGGTATTTGTGCCTGGGATCTACTACACCAAATCACCTAAAACCATTAATAACTCAACAAACTGTGTGGACCATCACCCATTCCAGTGCCAGACAACACACTCCACACCACTCTTCAAAAGCTTGAACTTACTTAATTTACAAATATGCACTCATACTATATTTATAGGATGTTCAATTCCAATATAAACTCTTCTTTGAAACATTTTCTTAATAGGTACAACAGAACACAGTCATATCACAAGACACAAAACCCCTCTGACATCCCCCGTATCCATCTCGATCTGTGTAAAAATTTAATGCGCATAAAAGGCCCTAAGATCCAGAAATTCCTGTTTGAAAGGTCTCCTATCTAACAATCAATTCAGAGCTACTGTTAAAAAGCACCTCATCTCCCAAAAATAATTGAAACAGCAATATGCTATGTCAAATAAAACCAGCTTCATCCAACTTTTGTCCCTGTTCTTCCAGTCTTCCTTAAAACTCCCATAGAAAATTGGTAACACATCCTGTCCAACTGTATTTCTATTGTAACTAAGTAACTTGATGTATTTTCACTATCTCTATTCAATCACTCCACAAAACTGAATATCACTGAATACTTTTGTAATGACCATTGGTTCATTAGCTACCTTTCTTACTGTACATAGATTGCAGTTAACTACAAAAGAAATCTACTTAATAGTCTATGACTAAATCTTAAGTAACATTTAAGCATCAGGATTAGTTTGCCCAAATGCACTGCATAATTAGTGGCTTTCTTGTGTGCCTATCAATGTTTTGTTACATGTTAATTTGTATTATTTGTACTGCACAAAGAAATAAAAAATTTTATTTTTATTGTACTTATCTGATTGCAATCCCCCAATATTTTTTTGAGTTGTCTTCCATTCTGTAATACCATGTTTTCTTGTTGTTGTTGTCATCTGTGCTTCCCTTCACCATTAGAGATGTTCCAAAATTTCTGGAGACGAGCCAGCCAGTTTTCTGGATAATTTGCACCTGCTTTAGTAGGTGTAACATCATCTACACTTGACACTATGAAAACAATCTGAATTAAAAATAATAATAATAATTTATAAAAGTAGATAATCATGTTATCAAGTGTATACATATGTACAAAATTTTAAAAAAAAAAACCCGCATTTATGTTCAGCATTTTGGGAATTTATACTAGGACTAAACAACTTAAAGATATTACTGTATGAGGCTGAAGATCAAGAGCCCCTCACCAGTATCAAGGAACCTCCCTTGAGGGGACAAACAGAAGACCAGGAAAGACTACAAATGTATTTGAACAAGCTGCAGGATTAGCCAGACAAATGGCTCTTAGAATTTAACCTCAGCATAAGTAAAGTAATGAAAATCAGGGGAAAGGGTAAAGACAACCAGAAACAGAGTACGTACATGCTCAGGGAACAAGAGCTGCAAACCTCCCTGAATGAGAAGAACCTTAAGGTGAGCATAGTCCCAAGCATTTCTCCTGAAGCAAGGCTGGTAAATTTAAGGGTAGCTTCCAAGATTCTCAACAAGGAGGCATTCATGACCCTATACACAGCACATACCAGAGCCATCTTGGAATAAAGTGCTAGTATGGAACCCACATTTGATACAGCACATAAAGCAGCTGAAAAAAGTGCAAAAACTTACAGCAAAACTAGTGCCAACACTGAGGGGTATGAGCTATGTGGAGAGGCTAGAAGAGCTAAACCTACCGACCTCTGAAGACAAAAGGACCAGAAGTGACATGACTACAAGGCACAAGATAGTGAGATGTGTCCCATAGCTTGGTTGGTAGTGCACTCAGCTCACACACTGAGGTCCATGGTTCGATCCCTGGCACGGGTGGAAACATTAGAGCATCTTTCCTCAAGATACCTAATGTCCCTGTTTGCCTAGCAGTAAATAGGTACCTGGATGTTAGCCAGCTGTGTGGGGCACATCCTGGTGACAAAATTTACCTAATTTGCCCAAAATGCTCTGCACAATAAGTGGTATGTCAATGATGTCAGCTATGGTTTGTATATGTTGTACATGTACCTGTAGAAATAAAGATCAATATTATTATTATTATTATTATTATTATTATTATTAAAGAGAGGAATACACAGGGTGGACAGTGAGGCTGTTTGAGAGGCGAGTCTCAGGTACAAAAGAGCACAGCTGGAAATTAAAAAACAAATGGGTCACAGGGATGTTAGGAAACACTTCTTTAGCCTTAGAATGGTCAAGTGGAGAGACTTAAACAGCGAAATGGTAGAGGTAGGACCCCATTGGAAGTAAGTCACTGGCTTTTTTTGGGCTATCCTGAAGGTTAAGAGAGAGAGAGAGGTAATTTACACTATGTATGATAATTGTACTTATGTGTACCTGTGCCTAAATAAACTTACATAGTTTTAACCACTTAAGTTTTAGTTTAATATGTTTATTATGCACCCCATACCCATCCCATGGGCGATAGTCAAAAATTACAGAGGTACATAATGGGTCCAGGGACTGGGCCCCATAGTTTTGATAGCTGAGCAAGTTACAAAGGTAATGAACTCCAGGTAGATGTGGTCACAATCATGACAAGTTACAGAGGTATTTACAGATTACAGAGGTACATAATGGGTCCAGGATTGGGTCCCAAAGTTATGATAACTGAACAAGGTACAAAGTAATGAATCATAAGTAAATTTACTTACGTTTATACCCGCTTATACCTAGTCACAACTGTAAATGATTATTGGTGCAAAGGAAGGTTAGGGTCGTCGTACTCACATAATTGTAGCTGCAGGGGCCGAGACTCGCTCCTGGCCCCGCCTCTTCACCAAGTGCTACTAGGTCCTCTCTCTCCCTGCTCCATGAGCTTTATCATACCTTATCTTAAAGCTATGTATGGTTCCTTCTTCCACTACCTCACTTGCCAGGCTTTTCCATTTCCTGTGTGTGTGTGTATCTGTATGTGTGTGTATCTGTGTGTGTATATGTCTGTGTATATGTGTGTGTATATGTAATGTATGTATATGTGTGTGTTAATGTGTGTGTGTATATTGTGTGTGTGTATGTGTGTGTGTATATGTGTGTGTGTGTGTATGTGTTGTTATATGTGTGTGTGTATGTGTGTATATATGTGTGTGTGTATGTGTGAATATGTGTGTGTGTGTGTGTGTGTGTGTGTGTGTGTGTGTGTGTGTGTGTGTGTGTGTGTGTGTGTGTGTGTGTGTGTGTTGTGTGTGTGTGTGTGTGTGTGTGTGTGTGTACTCACCTAGTTGAGGCTGCGGGGGTCGAGTCCGAGCTGTGTGTGTCCGAGTGTGTGTGTGTGTTCTGTGTGTGTCTGGTGTGTGTGTGTGTGTGTGTGTGTGTGTCTGTGTGTGTTGTGTCTGTGTCTTCTGTCTGTGTGTCTGTCTGTGTGTCTGTCTGTGTGTCTGTGTCCGTCTGTGTCTGTCTGTCTTACACAGTTTTACCAAGTTCCTTGATGCCGGTGAGGGCTGTTGATCTAATGAATTGGACTTATATTCCCCTTCTTCGGATTGAACCTGTCTCGCAGTTCACTAGGCGCTGTACAACCCCCTACAGGTTTTAGCTTTCCCTATGAATGTAATAATAAGACAACTTTAAGAATAGAGCTCACGCAACCAGGAGTGAAGCCCAGAGAAGTTTCTTTCTTTGTTGGGTTTATGAGGGCCACTGACAGCATAAGCCGTATCGAGCCCGGCTTCTCGATGGTAACGAGGAAAAATTGTTGCCCAAGCTGGGCGAAACTTGAAGTTGCCAATTATATCCGGTGACGCCCTACCAAGCCCCAGCAGAGAGGGACGCCTACACCCCACCTAGTTTAGTAACCGGCTTCCAACCAAAGACCGATAAAGAATTTTCCACAGAGCGGAAAAAAATGGAGCAGGCTAAAAGTAAGCCGATGAACAGGTGCCCCTCCTGTAGAGTGCCCGGCGGCAAAATAATGAGGACAAGCGTCCCAGAGAGAACGGTGGAAATTTGTCACTGATACACAGGCAAGAGAGACGTCCACACCCGACGAAGGCTGGTGCAGAAGTCCGCCCAGAGAAGCTGGGTTTTAAGACCACTCACAGCTTACGTCATATCGAGTCCTCAGTGAGTATGGGGAAGATATATTAACCAAAGATGATCGATCAAATAAGCGGAACAGAGGCTCCCTATGCAAATAGAAACAAACTGTAACTGGTGAAGTAAGCCAGGTGGACTTGTCTTGCCAAGCCCAGCAGAGAGGGACGCCCACATCCCACATCGGCTTCCCATTAAAATCGTTAAAGAAATATCCAGACCTTTAATGGGTTATCCTAGCTGGGTATACTTAGGTAATTTACACTATGTTAGGCAAATAGACACAGATGCATCTAATGGTGACATTGTATTGTGACTAGTTTCGCTCTCCAGAACTTTGTCAAGCCGTTACAATAAAATGTTACATTAGATGCAACCTGTGTCCATTTAAAAAAAAATTTTTTGTCTTTTAATTTTTTGGCCACAAAACTTACTTTTAATTTCATTTATGTGTGTTTGTACCAAAATAGACTTACAAAGGAATTTTATTTGGGGGCTTGAGTTATTTTAAATACTTTATTAGGGCACCCCCCAAGGGGCCTATAGTGGGGGGGGGAAAGTTTTGAAGTTTTTACAGAGGAAACAAAATTTGGGTCCAGGGACGGGGCAAAGTTCTTTATCCTCAACAATTTACAGTGTAATGAGCTTTTTTAACCTGTGGACCCTATCATACCTTTTTCCCAACAAAAAAACATTACAATTTTTCAAAGACCTAATCGAAAAAAGGGCACTTTTGGGGTTATACTGGGAAAGGGGGAAGTGGGAGAAACAGGGGGTTGACGAAATTTTAAATTAGTCTTCGGGTTTGGTAAGTGAGGTGCAGATAAAACTAAAAAAAAAAGGCAAAATTTAAATCCCTTTAAAAAAAGGGGAGGAAAATTTAACAATCTTGGCTTGTCGGTTGCATTTTTGAAACAAAAAATTCGAAAAAGAATTTAAAATGAATTTTAAAGGGTTTTTAAAAACTGAGGGAAAATTTGACCCCAAATTCAGTCCATCTAACATCATTCCATCTGCAGGGGGAGCCACAGGTCTATGGTGAAACCAACAAGAAAAAGCAGAAAAAGGGGAATGTCCAAAACAACGCCCGGCCCGGCGGGGTTTACAAGAAATTTTTTTGGGCAGGTTAAATCACCCGCCCCCAAAATGTAAACCCAAACAAATGTAAATTTTTGCCGGCGGGACAACTGTTACACCCGCGTAAAATATACTGGAGGGGCAAAAAATTTAAAAAAATTCCGGGGCAACCCCACCCCAAAAAAAAATTTTCAAAAAATGTAAAAATTTTAATTTTCCCCCCACAGTGGATTTTAAAAAAAACCAAATTTTTTGGAAAATACCCTGATTTTTCTGATGAAAAAAAAACCCTTAACCCCCAGTGCCTGCATAAATAACCTTTTAAAAACAACCTTTACCTAAGAAAGTATGTACACATTCATTTCCATTTTAAAACTTGTTCAGTTATCAGAATTTTGGGGCCCTTTCCCCTGGACCCAATAAAAACGTCTGTAATTTAAGGTACAGCCCCCCTTGGCCCCAAAATAATATACCTCCAAATTTTTTGGGTACAGCCCCGGACCCAAATTTATACCCTGAAAATGTTGAGGTACAGTCTCTGCCCCAAATTTTTAATCCCTCTGAAATTTTTGGGAGGTACTTTCCCTGGACCCAATATTTTCCCTTTTGTAAGGGTTGAGGAACAGTCCCCTCCCCAAATTTATATACCCCCGTAAATTTTTGAGGTACAGTCCCGGGCCCCCAAAAAACCCTCCGTAATGTTGAGGTACGCCCCGGACCCAATAAAAAACCCCGAAAGTTGAGGAAAAAGCCCCTGGACCCATTATAAACCCGGGAATTTTGAGGTACAGTCCCCCTGGACCCAATTATACCTTTTTAAAATTTGAGGTACAATCCCTGGACCCAAATTACCTCTGTAATGTTGGGGGTACCTCCCTGGACCCAATATATACCCCCGTAAATGTTAAAGGTTTAACAGCCCTGGACCCATTATTTTCCCTCTGTAAAGTTGAGGTACAGCCTTGGCCCCAAATATAAACCTTTTAAATGTTGAGGTACAGTCCCGGGACCCAAATTTTCCTCTGTAATGGTTGGGGGTACGTCCGGGACCCAAATATACCCCCAAATTTTTTGAGGTACTTTCCCTGGCCCCATTAAATCCCTTCTTAAGGTTGATTTTACAGTCACTGGACCCAATAAATACCTCTGAAATTTTTAAAGGTACTTCCCCCAGGCCCCAATATTACCTCGAAATGTTGAGGTACAGTCCCGGACCCAAAATATACCTCCGTAATGTTGGGGTACGGGCCCCTGGACCCATTATAAAACCTCTTTTAATTTTTGGGGTAAAATTCCCTGGACCCCCCCATTAAAAAAACCTCGTAATTTGAGGTACGCCCCCGGAAACCCAAAATACCTCTTTTAAAGGGTTGAGGTACGGGCCCAAAAACCCCCCTTATAAAACCCTGTAATTAGAGAAAACAGCCCTGGCCCCAAATTATAAAATCCTCTGTAATTTTTTAAAGGTTTCAATTCCTAAAACCCAAAATATCCCCTCTGAAAATTTTGAGGTACAGCCCCGGGACCCATTTTTAATCCTCTGAAATGTTAAAGGTAAAAGGTCCCTAGACCCCCTTATAAACCTCTGTAATGTTGAAAACAGCCCCCTGGCCCCTTTAATGTCCCCCTCAATAATCTTTTAAAAAAACTTTTACCACCCACGGGAAATGGGTAAAAGGGGCATAATGAAGATTTTAAAAAACTAAAAAAATACTAATAAAAATTTACACATATGTTAAAAAAATATAAAATTTAATTTACTTATTTTACCTGCCCTTTAAATTTAAAACTTATTTAAAATCAAAATAAGGTATTTTTTCAAACATCAATACCCTTAAATTATCTAAAATTTCCGCAATAATTTTAAAAACAGTGGTTTTCAATCATAATTATTTTTTTACAAGTTATACTTGTAAAAAAAAAAAAATGGGTTTAAATGCGTTTTTTTAAAAGGGCAAAGTCGGGGTATTTTTCCCAAAGAATTTTGATTTTACCAAGGGTGTATAAAATATTTTAAATTTTTTCTTGAACAAAACGAGTAAGTTACCCTGAATTCAAAAATTTTTCATCGCTTTCCGGACAAAATGGGGCAAAGGTGTGAAAAAAAAACTGCCGGAAAAGTTTACATTTATTTTTACCCCTTTAAACACCGGGAAATTTGATAATAAAAACTTCCCAGAGATACTTGTAGGCCAGCCAAGCCGGGTGATGTGCCCATCCAAGATTTTGTTGATTTTGTTGGAGGGGAAATAGACATGTAGCTCTTCCCCAGAAAGATAAAAAATGGGGATGAAATTAGACTGGGGGTGCCCTTCCCCCGGGCAGAAACATTAAAAGAAGTTCAGATGAATTTCCCCTGAAAAAAACTACTATAGTTTTTGAAAACCCCAAAAATTGAAAACTACTTTTTTCCCATGAAGGCATAAAAACATAAAAAAGGGAAGAAGCACGGGCAATAACCCCCTTTTGGCCGTGCTGGGCGGGAACCCCCAAAATCCAACCCCAAATAAGTTGTCAAACCCCTTTTTTTCTTTAAGCTTTCCCCGAATTTTCGTTTACAAACAGTGCTGGGGGATTTTGTTCCCCCCAAAAAACACTCTTTTTACAAACCCCAAAAAAATTAAACCAACCCCTTGCCCCCCCAAAATATCGCAAATTAAATAATTTAAAACACGTTAAAAAAAACCCCCAAAAAACGCCCCTTTTTACACACCCAAAAAAAAAAATGAGAACAACTTTTTAAAAACTCTTTTCCCGGCAAAGAACTTTAAAATTTGTCAAAATTAAACGCTTTTTTCCCCTTTTCAAAACCACTGCATCAACCTATAAAAGACCCTTCCTTTTAGTGAAAAAATTTCCATCAAAAAATTAATCTGACTTCCTTTTTTAAAACTGTAATCAAAAAAGACTGGAACCAAACCCGGGGGAATTAAAATACATGATCTATGTCCAAGTAAGGAAAACAGGGGCCACTTCCCGCCCCAAAGGAAATTTTATACCCCCTTTCCCAAAACTACCTTTCCTTTTTTTTCCCCCCAAACCCTTCAAAAAATCACAACCAAAACTTGGGCCTTAAAGCCAAACATAAAGGCCCCTTAAGCTTTTTTGAAACTTAGTCAAAACACAACACACACTCTCCCCAAATTATTTACGTTGATGGGTTCTGTTCCCCAAATCCCTGGTGCAGGGTAGTGCTGCTTTTTGTCGTACAGAGTAAATGGCTCTTTTAAAAAAGAAATTGGAGCACCATCAATAATTGGGCCCTCCCCCTTCAGACAGAACGGTTTGCCAACTCCTTGCACTGAAATGCATCATGAAAACAAAGTTTTACAGTTTAAGAATTGAAACTATTCTCGGGTCTTTAAAAAAATTGCTCTCAACTCATTAACAAAAATTGGGCATGCTTGTGTCAGAAGCCGGGACACAGGTATTTGGGGAATTTTTTTTTTTTTATATTTTTTTAAAAACCAAAATACATTTTTTAACAAAAAAAATTAAAGAAACAGTAGGGAAACCAAAATCAAATTAACTGACAAACGGATTGTACTTACTTTGCTCGCAAGATATTACAAAAAAAACTTACATCAAGAACATAACTAAAAAAAAAATTACATTCACAGGGCATAAATTGACAAAATAAAAAACCCCTTGCATAATAAAAATTTTGAAACAAATAAATCCCACGAAAAAAGGGTTTTCAATAATTTTAACTTTAAAATTATACAAAAAACGTTATATCATTTTAAAACCCCCTTTCCTTAAACATTAATCAAAAAACCAAAACCAAAAACAAAATCTAAACAAAGATAATCTACATACTTATCCCAAACAAAACAGTTTTAACATACCCCAAACAAAACAAAAAAAACCCAGAAAAAAATACGCTTATAACACAATAACAACTCTATCCTGTTACATACACCCAAAAAAACTTTCAGAAAAAGGGCTACTCACTAAACTGTCTAGATAGCCCTTAAACCATACAGACTAAAACTTAAAAACAAGAACTTGCATGAACCCCAAAAACCGGTTCAGGGTACGCCCCTTAATTATAAACTTTAAAAAGAAAAAAAAAAATGCATATAAAAAGGGGTTATTACATAACTTTCTGACCCATGACAAAGGCTCAATACAAAAGAAAAGATATAAAATTTAATATTTTAAAACATACCCCACCCACACCCCCAAAAAACCCACACCACACAAAACACCCAAACACGTACAAAAAAAAATTTTAAACAAAATCAAAATTAACATATGCACGTATGCACAATGCAAAACGGGATAAAAAGTTATCCTCATCGTGAAAAAAAACCCAGCACTTAACAAAAAATACAAACTAAAACACACGCATGCGCAAATAACTTTTTCTCAAAAAACCATGTTATACAAGACTGATACACATCAAAATTTAAACATAAAAAATCTACTAAAATTTAACCAACATTTAAAAGTGTTATATCAAACCAAAAACGAGACCTTGAGCTCTACATCCACACTTGGATGCCAAAAAGCCCAATAAAAACCCGGGAAACCTTTCCCAAAACCCCAAACATTCCCCAACACTTCCAAACCCCCCCCCCCCACAGGGAGGGAGCCCGCTTTTGGGCCCCCCTGACCCCCCCTCCAACCAAATGAAAACCCCTTAATTCACTCAAATCCAATCAAAAGATTTCCCGAGAATCCCTAACGTTGGGCTTTTTAAAAACCCCCTTTGAGAAAGCCTGACCCCAACCTCCCCCCCCAATAAAAAACCCTGTTACAAACCCTCGTACTTAGAACTTTTCCCCGGCAAAAAAACCTTTCTTCCTCCCTCCTTCCCCTCTCCCCCCCCCTTTCACCCCGACAAATATATAAAAACTACCATGATATAATCAAAGCCTATGAAAACCCTCGTTTTAAACCCACCCAAATCGCCCTTAGAGCACGCAAAACCGACCCCCCAACCCCCCCCCAAACCCTCGTACCAACCTATTTAAAAACCAGCACCTAACCTCCTCTACCCCTTTACACAAAAGTAAATTTAAAAGGGTACCGTCTCATCCCCCCACAGTTTAACCACACCCCCCACCCTCTAAAAAACCCGCTTTTTCGTAATATCTCACCAGACAAAGGGAACCCATGCAAAAAAAACGAAAATCACCTCACGCCCCGAGGTTTTAACTTCAATTTACAAAAAATCTAAACCAAATACTTTTCCACGCTAGGGGGGAAAACAAACCCTCAACGGGGAAAAAAACCACCTACCTACTTTTTTAAAACCCCTTAAAAAAAACCAAAAAAAATTATACAAACCCTTTTCCCCAGTTCCCAAACCCAAACCCAATAAAACCCCCTCAAAACTTTTTTCACAATCCCTCAATTTCCAATTCCTCGAAAACCACATACCCACCTGTCGTGTATCCTTCCCAAACCCCCGCGTTCACCCCATCCCTCACGGCAACATTTCCCCCTTTTAATGAAAAACATTTTTAAAGCCCCCGCCTAAAAACCCCAACAACCCCAACCCAAACCCTGACTTACAGGTAAAAATTAAACAACCTCCCTCCGTAACCAATCAAAAACCGTAAACCCCCCCCAAAAAAATTTTGTCCCAAACCCTCTTGGGTACCCCCCCCAATCGCTGTCCCTGAATTTTGGGAAAAACAGCGGGCAACATCCCAAACCCCTTACTAACAATAAAATTTTCACGACAAAAAATCACCGCTGTATCAGAGTTAGGGGGCGGGGGTCTCAGAACCCCTAACCCCCACGATCCTTTTCCCAATAACCAATCCGAATTTTTCCTCCCCCCCGGCCGCAACCATGCATCCCTATAAATAATACCACAAATCTTTAAAAAAAAACCCGCCCCTTTCTTTAAAAACCCTAAACTCCCCCCCCCCCAACCCCCCACCCAAAAACCCCAAAACCCCAAAGCACCTTGACTTGGGCATATTTAAACCTCAAACCCGGGGCACTTCCCAAAATAATTGCACCACCCGTCCAACACACCCCATTGACATCCCTGCACGAAAGAAAACAGTGGGGGCCGCCCAAAAAATACCCAAATTAACCCCCCGGACCCTCCCACCCCCCACACTTCCCACACATGGGACATAAGCTACGGTAAAACCCTTTCTATAAAAAGGGGCCCCGGAAAAAAGCAAACAAAAATTTTGGGACATGGGGCTTTCCCTTTTCAAAGGCCCTACCCATTGCAATTTCCCTCCCCATAAAACCCCCCTTAATCTGTATCCTCTTTTTTCGCCCCCTTTTTACAACGTTTTTAACCCACTCGACTATTTCCTCCCCAAAACCCTGCCCTCCTAAGTATAACCTGCAAAGCCCCCCTTTCCACCTATCAAAAAACCCCGGCCAGCAAAGAGCCAACAAACCGCCCCCCCCCCCAAAAACCCTTGGGCTTCCACAAAACTTCTCATTACCCTTTGCCCTTCAATCACGCCCTTTTCCCGGGAAACCCGAACGAGTTTTTTGACCCCAAACCCCTCCACAACAACATTTGAACCTATTCCCTTTAAAATTTTTGAAAAACACCTTAAAAGTTTTCACACATAAAGGATATGGCTGGGAAACTACTCCGGGCCCCCCGAAGGTGGGCTCCCCTTACCTTGGGGAAACCAGAAATACTACTGCTGTTTTCCTGTTTCCCCCCCCAAAACTTCCCCTTCCCCCTTATACAAATTAAATAACCAAACTAAAAATTTCCCTTTATAAACGCCCAATGTTGTAAAAAAATTTCCCTACCGGGAGCCCCACAAAAAACCGGGAGTTTTCCCCCCTTCCTCTTTCCCCCTTAACGCATTCTCAAATTTCCTCCCTAACGTCCCACCAAAAGCCTTTGGGATCACTATTTCCTAAAAAAACCCCGTCACATACTACACACCTTGTCCAAGGGCCCCGTAAACCCACCCCCCCCAACTTTTCCATTATTTCTCGTCCCAAGCCTCCGCATCCCACACACCCCCCTTGGGTGGTTCGATCCCCTTCCCCTACTCTAAATTCCCAACCATCCCTTAACCTCAAAAAACGGTAAAAGGCCGTCAGCGCCTCCCTTTGCTTTTGATGCCGCAAAACACACGCTGACGGCTTTTTCCGCCCCAAAGCCCTTCCTCCACCCCTCCGCATCCTTACAGCTTGAAACCTTTCTTTTTGGGCAACACCCTCAACTCCCCTTTTTTTCAGTTTATTTCATCCATGGGAAAAATTTATTCCCCCCCCACCCCCCCCCCCCAACAACTCTTAACCTATCCCTAAATAGTTAGCCAGTCCTTTTTTAAAAATTTTTTTATATTTTTTTCCTTTCTCAAAAAAAACTTTCAAAATCCTTTCCTTTGCGACACTATCCCCCCCAAATGCACAATTCACCACCCCCTTGTTTTTCCAAACACAAGCCCCTCCAAAGACTGAAAACCCCCCCAAACCCCCCCTAAATCTCCTAACACACTTATTTTTAAAAATTTCCCCAATAATTTCCCTATATATTCCGCGACGTCCCCCACCCAACCTCCACCCCCACGGGCCCAATGATCTGAAAATTGTAGTCTCAACATTGAAAGATTTCACGTTCACTTCACCCCCTTTGATAAAGGGTTACACTCAACTATTCTCGCAGCAAAACCCAAACTCCTAACAAAAAAAATTTTCCCAGCCCTCCCACCCCGGGGCCCCCCAAAAGGGCATCAAGTAACCTAACACCCCTTAAAAAAATCCCTAAGAGCCACAGACATAAACCCCACTCCTTTTTGGGTCCACACAGCCACCCTAAATTACCTATTCCACCCCCAAACCAACTACCCGCCACCTTTTGGCAGTGAAACCTTTAAAGAAAAAAAACAAGATCCTCACCCCAAAAAAATCATTTTTTCCCTTTTATGTTATTTTCTCCCGGGCCAAAAACCCCACTCACAAAAAAACAAAACCGTTTAAACCCAAATCCACCCCCCCCATCCACCCCAAAACCACCCCCCCCCCCCCCCTCCTCCCCCCGCTTCTCTCAAAACAAACGGGCTCGTCCCCCTTTTTAAAAATTTCCCACACCACCTTTAGACGGGGGAAATGGCAGGGTAACTACCCGAAACCCCTCCCAACCCCCAACACCCTCCCCTTTTTTTTGAAATTGTGCTCCTGCAGGAAAAACAACACCCCACTCTAATTTTTCAGAAAAATTACGAAACCAACCCTTCTTCTTTACCGCTAAAAAACCCCAAATTAACTTTTAAACAGACATACCCCTAAGGCCTTTTTAACGTTTCCACCCCCCTCTTCCCCCCCAAACACCTTTACAACCCAAGCTTGAATTTACTTTCCCAACACCTTCAAGTGCTTCTTTCCCTCCCCCCTTTTTTTCCGGTCCCCTCCTATCATGGCTACCACCACCTCCCACCACTCCCTTTCACACTTGACCTCAGTTTTTTTCCCGGGCCTTTGTGCAGGCAAAAGGGACGTCATCAAAAATCTGATTTTGCTGCCCTCTTTCCTCGTGACACTCATGTTACACATATCTTGATCAATGTTCCCTTCTCATAACCTCCACCTCCACCTGAGAATTTTAAAAGGGACCCAATGGAGGGACTCCAAACCACCATAAACTCCCAAATTATCATGTCCCCCAGACTTTCTGAAGCGAATTCTCCAATGACACCACCCCTCAGATGAAAAAACCCTCTCTGGGGGTTACAACGTCTTAAAACACCTCCCCCAAATTTCCACCTCAATCCAAAAACCCTTCTCTTGTACTTGCGCTCCTCCTTATCCACGGGAGACGACACCTGATAAAGGGCAGTTGGGGGCGGGTCTCCAACCCCACCACCATTCCCTGGGTCCCCCATCCACACCCTCGCTCCCCCAAAAACCCCCACGCCCCCCTTTCCGATGTTTTTCCCCTCACCTCCCCACCTTTAAAAGCAGGGGCTGCGACGCCACCAAGGCCAGGAAACATGTCTTCGCTTGTCACGGGTCGCCGCTATGTGATCATACCCCCCACCACATAGCGGAAACGAAACGCCGTTGTCCGGGTTTACATTACCTTTTACCTGCGTCCTAAATTTCTTGTAGGTACACATGGGAAGGAAAATTTGGGGGGCCCCTAAAATCTTTTTGAGGTTGAAAGAACCCTTTTGGAAAACCAGCAAAAGCTCCTGCCGCCCCGAAACCATTTTGGGGCATAATGCACCGTCCCATACCCCTAAAAAACTTTCCTTAAAACTGCCTCTTCCCCCTTCAAAAAAAAACGTTGCGTAATTTGATCCACGTATAAACCTTGAAAATCTATCATTCTTACGGACAGCTGGTGTGACTTTAAGACTCACGTCCAAACCCGGGTATTAACAAATTCATAAACCGTTTCAGAAGCATTTTAAAACGAAAATTCTTTTGCCTCCGTTCAATGTTTCACCATACAAGTCACAACCCTGAAATCCATAACCCTCCCGTTTTATCTTTGGCAATAAGATTTGGGCGCAAAAATTTGGTCGTTATCGTTCCTTTAAGTAGGGTCGATGCCTACAGTATTTTTCCCTTTTGGCCCCAGACTAACCGCCATCTTTACGATCACATTTCACCTAAGTTGTTAGCCGAGGGGTGAAAGCCCCCCCACTTCACACCACTGCACCCGGTAAAGACAAGGGGGCTCGCCCACACACACAAGGGGTGCAGAGCAAACCGCCCCACACCGGGTCAGGCACGAATGATATGGAAAATTTTGGAAAAAGTGGAGCAGAGTGCACATCTTGGGGTTCCATCTCACCTTGGTCTTCAGATTGCATGATAGAACTGATAAAATTTGGGTAAGGGTGATTCTTTTAAAGAGGGAGTAATTAAAAATCTTGGGTTGTCAGATATATTTTGGGGAACAATAATACAAAAAGAACTTCACTGAATTTTTAAAGGACTTAAGGCTCAGGGGGACGCACCATTTAGTCCCCAAACAAACATTCTATCATGCAGGGGGGGGCCACATGGGCTATTTGGGGCATCCAAAAATAAGCAACTCTTGGATGTCCCCTAACCCGCCCGGGTTCCGGGTGGGTTACAATTTTCTTGGGGAGGTTAATCAAAACCCGGGGTTTTCCTGGAAGAGTTCCGGGGGCAAAGCCCCCGCGGGCCCCGGGCTGTGACCCGGCCCCCCTGGGGGATCAGAGCCTGAACAAAACCGGGGTGTTTTCTGCTGGCTGCACGCAAACCAAACCCTACGAGCCAAAGCCCGGCGATCCGGAACTGAACCCCTTTTTGGGGCCCGTCCATGGGCCCGCTTGAAAAACTGCCAGGGGGCTTTTGGGAATCCCCCCCCTTTTTTTTTGTGCTGGGGGGCAGATGTAGACCAAACGAAATGTAAACTTTTCCAGAAAGGGGTTATTGTTTAAAAACCCCCGCGTCATTAAAGTACTGGAGTGCGAAAAAAATTAATGAATTTAGGGAAAAAACCACTCAGAAAGTTTTTAAGAAAAAGGCTTTAATTTTTTTATCCAAGGGTATTTAAAAGACCCTTCTGGAGAAAACCCTTTACTTTTCTAGCTGTAAAAAAAAACCTTAACCACAAAAATGTGGCCCTGTGCAAGGTTTGTGTGTGTGTGTGTGTGGCGGGTGTGTGTGGTGTGTGTGTGTGTGGTTTTTGTTTGTGTGTGTGTGTGTGTGTTTGTTTGTAAAGTTTGAGTGGGGGAGTGTGTTGTGTGTGTGTGGTGTGTGTGTGTTGGGGGGTGTGTGGGGTGGGGGTGTGTGTGTGTGTACTACCTAATTGTGGTTGCAGGGGTCAGACTCAGCTCCTGGCCCCGGCCTCTTCACTAGAACTCTACTGGGTCCCCTCTCCCTCACTGCTTTCCTGGGGCTTTGGGCATACCTCTTCTTAAAGCTATGTATGGGTTTTTTTCCTCCACTACTTTTACTTGCAGGGTAATTTTCCCCTTGCTGACAAATTATACTGAAAAAATACTTCCTCACAAAAAGAACACAAGAGTAGTCCCTCAACAAAAGTAAAAATCCGAGGGAGCTAAAGGTGAAAAGCCTGTTTCCAAAAAGGGACAGTAAACCTCCCTCTTGGGTTTCCCCATCCCCCTTTAAAACCGACATAGACAATGATTTCCCGCCAAAAGCACCGTGTCTTTCCCTTTTCAAAGACACCCAAACTGCATGACAGTTCTTCCATTGCAGACACTGCAAAGCTCCAGGGGGGACATCAACCAAATCTTTCAGTGGGTGCAAAAAAAACAATAAGAAGTTCAACGATGAGAAAATTTTAAAACTCAGAAAAAGGTAAACAAGAGGGAAATTAAAAACTTCATCAGAGTTTTCAAAACAAATTTTGGGCCACAAAAAAAGCGAAACACCAAAGTTTAAAAAACCCGGGGGTGAACAAAGTCGGAGGGTCTCACCCTTTAAGGGCCATAACCTTTTAAACAATCGCATCTGCTAGAAAATGACAGGATGGGTAAAAAGTAGAAACCTCAAAATAGGGAGGCCAAGCCCTGATGAAAACTTTTCAGGTCACTTTTTTCTATCTAGGGTGGAAAATTGCTGCACACTTTAAAAGCACCTTTCAAGGGAGGGAAATTGCCGACCTAGAAAATGTTTCAAGAACTTTCAACGGCGCGGCAAAACGGAGATAAAACACCCCCCAAATTTTTGGGGGGCCTTGAGGTTCCTAAACCTTAATTTCCCCGGAACGCAGGAGGGGAAAGGGAAAAATGATTAAAATACACCTGGAAAAACCAAGGGACAAAAACCGAACTTGCCCAAAGAAAAACCCCTCCATACGAAAACAAAAGACTTGGCAGACGATGCCAAACCAAACCCCCCAATGAAAAGCAGGGGGGTCCTAGCGCGTTAAGAACCCAAAAAATAAGTGTCAGGGCCCGAGCCCGTTCAACTGCCTCCCAGCACACATAAGGGGGATTACCAAAAAGACCCTGGAGTCCCTTTAAACGGGACTGGGCAAGCCCAAAAATCATTTCCGGATCACCGGGGTGTGGCCGTACGTTTTTTTTGCGTGCAGCCAGCAGCAACAGCCTGGTTTTAACGGCCCCGATTTCCCCCAGAAGGGCCCGGTCTCAGACCAGGGCCCCCGGGGGCGTTGAAACCCCCGGGAAAACCCTCCGGTAAACTCCAGGTAACCGGCCCTTTACTTTGTCCGAGGGCCTTCAGCTTTTCCCGTTGTGACCCCCTTTTCCCTGGTCCCCTCCTGGGAAAAACCAAACCTTCCACCTTGTCCAACCCCGCATACTTGTATGTCTTTTTAAAAAGGCTCCCCTGACCCACCGTCCCCAGTGTTTTCAGTCCCCATTTCCCCCTTAAAAATTTCCCGAAAAGACCTTCCCTTTAGCCGGGACTGCCTTGTTGCAAAACCCTTTTTACTTTCCCCTAACTTCCTTTACGTGCTTTACCAGGTTTGGGGGCCAGACGGTTGGGTGCATAAATTTCCCGTTGGGGGCCCAACAAAACACAGTGTACAGTTCTTTAAATTCCTATTTAAGGTATCGGAAAGCTAAAACCCCAGGGTTTCCAGGCGCCCTATGGGTGGGAGGGGGTTTTTTGGTTTTAGTGTGCCTTCCGGTGATGTGCTCGGGGTTTGGTCCCCCCCAAGGTTTTTTCTCCCGAATGAGGTTTTGTATCTTTGTCCACCTAGCCTATACTCTGTCGCGGTCCCTTTTTTGCCCCCCCCCCAACTTCAGACTTTGCATTTGGCTTGGGGGTTTTTTTCGAAAGCCAGTTACTGGACCCACATGTCCAGCCTCTCCCCGGTTTTCCTTTTCAGTCCCGCCCCATCCCGTCCAATTTAATTCCTTTTCATCAACTTCACGCATCTGCGAACAGGGACACTTCAGAGTCCCATTTCCCCCTTCCCCTCAAAGTCGTTCACAATATCCCAAAAAAAAACACTGGTCCTAGAACTACCCCTGTGGGGCCCCCCCTCGTAACAGGCCCCACTTTTATAACCCTTTTTTTCACTTTCCATGAAACCCTTGCCTGCCTCCCGCACGTTTCCCTTATTTCCCTTGCAGTTTTTCCTTTTCCCTTTTTTGGGGTGCCTGATCCCCAAATTTCTTGGGACTAAACTCCCTTTTTGGGGAAATGTGTCAAAGGGCCTTTTCCCGGGAATCTAGGAAAAAAGCAATCTACCCCAAACCCCCTCTCTCGTGTCTTACTTCTGTTACCTTGTCATAAAAAACCCCGGAGGTTTTTTTGGATACCAAAATTTTCCTTTCCCTGAACCCATGCGGTTTTCCCTTTTTAATCTTGTTCCTTTCCAGGGGTTCGACCACTCTCCCCTAAATCTTCCCCCATGACTTTGCAAAATTATCCCGTCAGAGACACAGGGCTGTAGTTTTTGTTCCCCCCCGTTTTTGTTTCCTTTCTTTTAAAAAAAGGGGACTACATTAAACGTCTTTTTCCCTTTCTCAGGGGAAATTTTCCCCCTTTCAAGGATTTTTGTTTAAATTGTGGTTAGAGGCACACACCGCAAATCGCTTTCCCTTTTCAAGGGCCCATTTGGGGGGGGTGTTTCCGGTCCCCCCTCCCTTTTTTAGGGGTCAAGGTCACTTAAAAAAAACTTCTTTAAACCTTTCCCCCTCAGTTTTTTTCGTATGTCATCCAACACTTTTTTGGTTAAAATTCCCTCTTGAAGTTTTCCCCTTTTGTTTTTGTCCCTTTCCCCCACCCTTCCGTCTCTACTGTAAAAACTTCCTTTAAAACTCCTGTTCAGCTCCTCACATACCTCCCGATCATTTTTTTTGTGAGTTCTCCACCTTCTGTCCTTTAAACTGATCACCTGGTCTTTTACTGTTGCTCCCCTGTGTGGCTAAACAACATTTTTTGGGTCCCGTCTTGAAATTTTCCCATGCTATGTCATTTTCCATACTGCGCTGGGCCTTTCCCTCCTTACCTGTTTCAACTCAATTTTCCCGGCTTCCGGGGACTGATCTCCCTAAATTTTTTGGGTTTTTTTCTCTGCCTTCGTACTTTTTTCCCTTTTCTATTGCACTTTGGTTTTTTTCCCCCTTAAAACCCTCGGGAAAACCCGGGGGTTGTTTTGGTCTTCCCGTTGTTACTGTTGCCCTTAGGAATGAACCTTTCCACGGGCCCCCTTGCATTTTTGTTTTTTAAAATATTCCATGTTTCAAACCCTCCCCCCCCCCTTTAAAAGCAAGGGGGGGTCACAACACGTTAAGAGCCCCTACAAAAAGGGGCAGGGGGCCCCCAGACCTTTTTCAAAATCCTCCCCTCACACAAAAGGGGGGTTACCAAACAGACCCCCCGGCAGTCTTTAAGCTGGGCCCGGACAAGCCCCCAAAGGGCAGTTCCGGATCACCGGCTGGGCTCCCTATGTTGGTTTGGGGGCAGCCAGCAGCAAAACCCGGTTTTTAACAGGCCCCTATCCCAAACCCTGAGGCCTTGGGCCAGACCGGGCCGCGGGGGCGTTGACCCCCCGGAACCCCTCCCCCCGGTAAAACCTCTCCCCGGTAAACTTGGGTTTTTCCCGCCCGGTTTTCCCCGTCCACTGGACCTCCCCCAGGGAATTTTTTCAAACCCAAAGTAGTCCCCCCTTTTATAGTCAGGTTTTTTTCCCCTTCTACTCCTTTTATTCCCCTCCACTTTCAGCCTACTATGTATTAAAAAACACAGAACCACGTGGCGCTAGCTCCCCAGGGGGGCCTCATAAAATTGGTGTCCTCAAAGTCTTAGCTGTCCCAGGGTGAACCAAGGGCCAATCCTTTTCTGGTTCAAACCTCCCCCTCCCTCTGGTATTGTCCTTAACATGTTTTTGGTTTCAATTTAGGTTTTTCCCGCACCCACGTTCCCCAAAACCTGGGTCTCCATTTTCGGGGCCCCCCCCCTGTGGCCTTTCCCGGTTTTCCCCTCAATCTCCCCGTGGTTTTAAAAAAATCCATAACCCGCAACTTTGCCGGGGGAGTGAGCTCTTCTTTCCACCCTCAGGGAATTTTTCCACCATTGCTCTGTTCTCCCCTTCATATTCCTCTCTTGGCCCCCGCAGTTTTGTGGTGGATTATACACAATGCAATGAAACCCTTTTTGTTCCCCCGCTTAAATGTACCCGCTATTTTATCTCTTTTTTCCCGTCTCATCTATTCCTTCCATTTTCCCCGAAATTTCCCTCTGTTTTTTTTCGGCAGGGGCAACCCCCCCCCCCACCCCCCTTTTTCCCCCCCCCTTTTAAATTTTCCCCTCCCTGACGGTATCCTGGTGGGGAAATTCATTTTGTTATTTTCCCATGAGTTTTTTTCTGTAACTTTCAAGATGTCCGGGGACCTTTTTCATTGATTTTTTTTCTTTCCATTCCTCAGTTTATTCGTTTTTAAACCCCAAATGCTTTGTGAAACCCAAAACCCAACTTCTGTTCCCAAAACTGTAACTGTGGTGCGGGGGGTGGGGAAAAAGAGGGATCGGTGGGGTTTTATGGCTGGTTTGGATTTTTCAGTTGCCTTTTGGGGGGGTTCCCTGGCTGGGGGTCCTTCTGCAGGGGTTTCTGGGGGGGGCGCTTTTTCCTTCCATTTTTATCCTGGGTTATTCTGGGTCTCCTTTTCATTTCCTCCCTTTTTTCCCCTTTTTTTTTGAACCTCCTTTTTATTTGGGCTTCCTTTCGTCCCGTGTTTTTTGTCTCGGTCGAGGTAAAAAACTCCGGAACTCTGCTTTTCCCCCTCACCCCTTCTTTTTCCTGCAGGACATGGTTTGGGTTTAATTTTGCCTTGAAAATTACTTTGAGAGGGCCCCTTCCCTTTTTTTTGTGAAACCACCCAATTCTCCGAAAAATTTTTCCACCTGGGGCATGTTCCCCCCCCGCCTATCCCCCCTTCATGATGTCCCTTTAATCGCTTTTTTCTCCCCCTTTCTTTCTTTCATCATAAGTTTTTTCCCCCCTTTAGCTTCGCTACCCCCTAAACAAAAACGGGTCTCTCCCTTTCCCCCCCCCACTGTGACTCCCATTGCATCCCTGATTGTTTTAGTTTCCTTTCCCTGGAGGTTCCCTTTCCCTTTAGTCCCTTTTCCCCCAAAAGGCCCCCAAGCTTCTTTTTGGTTTTATCCTTTCCCGCTCACCTGCTCCCTGGCCCCCACAGGTATCTTCAAAAGGGCCTTGCACATGCCAAATTCCTTCGATGCTTCCCCAAACCCCTCTTTCTGTCCTAAGGCTCCCTGTCTTTGTTTTGGCCCCATGTGGGTTTTACGGGCCTCTGCATACAGTTTTAGTTTTCCCCCTTCCTTCGGACCTGTTTTTTGGTTTTTGATTACCATTTCCCGGGTAAGGGATTTTGTGTGGTGTGGTAAAGAGTGGGGTGTGTGTGTATTAGTGTGTGTGCGTGGGGGTTGTTTTGATTTATGTGTGTTTTGTGTTTTGTGTGTGTGTGTGGTGTTTTGGGGTGTGTGTGTTTGGTTTTGAGGTGTGTGTATGAATTTGTATGTGTGTTGTGTGAGAGAGAGAAGAGAAGAGAGAGAGACCAGCAATCAACAAATTGCAAACCAAAAACTCACTACATTGTACCGGGTGGGAAAAGGGGAATTGCCCCATTTCTTTTTAAAATTTGTTCATGGAAATTTCAGCCATTTTATAAAAGTAAGTAAAACCCTTCTTACGTATTCATTTCCTTTGTAACTTGTGAGTTCATTACCTTTTACCTAGTTTTAGGGCCCCAAAACTTTGGGGGCCCGGGCCCGGGGCCCATTGGTACCTCTGTAATCTGTAAATACCTTTGTAACTTTTCAGGGTTGTGACAGACCTACCCCGGGGGTTTTATTAAACCCTTTTTAAATTGTGAGTTTATTACCTTTTTTAAATTTTGAATTCAAATTTCCTCTTTAACCTTTCTCAGCTATCAAAAATTTGAGGCCCGTTCCCCCGGACCCCAAAAAAAGTACCTTCTGAATCTTTTATACCGCCCCACAGGGGTTGGGGAAAGGGGGGCATAATAAACAAATTAAACTAACTGTAATCGGCAAATTTGCTTGGTCACTAAAATTTTCGGGCTTTACAAGGGATTTTAAAGTATATTGTAATGATAAAAAGCCCTAAAACTGCCCCTAAAGGGAAACACCACTTTTGAAGACCCACTCTGATTTATCCCAAATTTTTTGCAAACTGTTTCCTTTCAGTCAACCACGCCTGTCCAGGAAAAAAAAAAACACTTTCCTTTTTCCCTGTTTTCCCGGACTTTCTTCAACAAACTTTTGGTGGGGGGAATCTAACAGTGGGCCTTTCTGAAATCCCCAAAGACACAATATCAATATTCATTAAAAATGACTACCTCTTCAAATATTTTTAGTGATAAAAGTTAGTAAATTCCGGGAAGGGAGGAAAAGCCCCTTTTTAAAAAACCCTATGAATTTAAATGATTAATTTTTGTCTTTAAGTGGTTCGGGAAAAGCCTCGGCCCGCTGCGATTCCATCCAACTTTCCCCCAGTGGAGGGTGGCTAATTTGGGCTATAAAATTTTAAACTAAAAAAAAAAAAAAAAAAAGGGAAAAAAAAGGGGGGGTTAAAAAAAAAAAAAAAAAAAAAAAGAAAAAAAAAAAAGAGTTTGTTTGAAATGGGTTAAAAGATTTTAGTTACCCAAATTCCCCCTTTTTTAAAAAAAAATTTTTTCCCCCTTTTTTAACCCTCCCCGAACAGATTTATTTAGGGGAGGGAAAATTTTTTGGTTTTTAATTTTCCCTTTTTTTCAAAAAAACATGTTTGTAGTAACTCAAAAAAGGCCCCTGCAACTTTTTTTCCCTCCGATCAATAAAAATTTTTTTAAAATTTCCCGGGAAATTTCCCCTATAACTTCCTGCTTTTTTTTTTAAAACTGAAAAGATAAGGTTTTTAAGACTGTAATGGGGTCTTCTTGGGCCTTAAAACTTTTCTCCTAAAATACATAAAAAATAAAACCCCTTTTTAAACAGGTGAAGGAGGTCCACCAACTTAGAAGCCTGAGCCCATCCAAGCATGACGCCCCAAACCCACTCCGTTCGGGAATGTCTTTCTTTCAGTTTCCCGGGAAAAACAAGCAATCTGCTAACCACTCCAAATTTTCAAAACAGTTCGCAACTACCCAAGAACCGGAAAATTTTGTCCCCCTGCCCCATCATCGCAGGAACACAGAGGTAGACCCCCCAAATTTCCCCCGAAAACGAGAAAATTTCCCACAGGTTTGGGGAAAAAAAAAACAAAAAGGGAAACAGTGGGAGCAATTTGAATAATTATAAATTTTAGCTGGGCCCGTGGGTAACGCACGGGCCCGGAGGTTTTTTAACTGGCACTGGACAAGCAAACCCAAAGCGGTTCCCGACCCCGCGGGGTGTGGCCCCCTTTCGTTTTGGGTTTTGGGGGCCCAGCAGTAACAGCCCGGTTGATAGGTCTGATCCCCAGGGGGCCCGGTCACAGACCCGGGGTGCGGGGGGGTTTACCCCCCGGAAATCTCTCCAGGGAAACTCTCTGACTGCGGGTTTTAAAACCCCCCCGTGATATTAAAAATTTACGAAAACGTAGCCCCCCCAAAAATTTAAACCCCGGCCCAAACACTAAAACAAGGCCCTCCAACCAGGGACAAACCCTAGACCATCAAAAATAACCCTGAGGAAAAACCCCCTCACTGAACAAATTTAATTTTTCCAGAAAACGAAATTATAAAAACCCATTGTGTCCTTTTTCCCTCAAATCTGCAGGAGGTTTCACTGGGAAATTTGACCTCAAAAACCCCCAAAAAGAAGGTAAAACCAGTACTCGGTGGGATCGCATCAATTCTTTCCCCCGAGATAACAAACTTTTGTCAAAAACTGCCTGGCGGGGAATCCCAGAAAAATTTAAAACCTTTTTTTTTTTGGGGCCCCCACTTTTGGCTTTGAAGAAGAAAGATGGGGGGGAAACAGACCCAATTTCGGTTTTTAAACACTCTTCCCCCGTTCCCCGTTGCCAAAGCTGCAGAAGAAACATTTTGCCTAGAAGCTGCCAGTTTCCCACCACACCCCAACTGGGGTTTGGGGGCTCTCAAGGTAGTGAAGCCGCACTCATGCAGCAAGGGCCTACATCGGGACCTACCAGAAGACAAGGGTTTAGTCAAACTTGGGTTTTTTGGAAAAACCTTTTAAAATGGTGAAGAAGAACTGTCTTGCCAGCTGGGTTTGAGAAACGGTTTCCCCCGTCCCTTTTTCCCTTTTTTCAGCTGGGAAAAGCAAACCCTCAATTCCCTTTTTTTTGAGAACCCGGGAAATTCCCCATCAGAGGGTGCCCCCAACAGGGGGACCCACCGCTCCAAAATTCTCTTCTGCTTGGCATTTAAAGAACTAACTTCCAACCCATGCAGCGAGCTCAACATCTGGTACCTGGGTAAAGGGAAAATCTGGCAGGGAAAATGAAAAAGTCCCTGGTTTGGGGGCCCACAACCCGGTGAAAAACACAGGGAAGGGAAAACTTGAACTCAAAACCCCAATCCCCCCAAGTGAGAAATCATCACAGCAAACCAGGAAATAAAAAATGCTGTTTGAAGAATCCTCCCAGAAATCTCTACTACCACTCCGTCCAACAGTACCCTCTTGGGAGCACCGCTGGGTCACCAGGGCCATCGACACTGTCCGCAAGGACAAATTGAATGACCTGATGAGAATGGAGGAGAGAATAAGCGATCTTGATGCCCATGATGCTCTGTATCTCCTCACAAGGTATCTTACTATGCCAAGACTTACTTCCTGAGGTGTGCACCCTCTTTTGACAACCCAACACTCGACGAATATGACGCACACCTGAGATCAACCTTTAAGAAGGCACCGAACCTGTCAGTAGAGGATCAGCAATGGGATCAGGCAACCTTCCCAGTGCGACTGGGAGCTTGCTTTACCTGCTTTTCTGTCTTCGTGTTTGGCTTCCAGTGCATTAGTCAAGAAGATTGTTCCCAAACGCTTGAGAGACGTGGTAGGAGCTCAAGACCCCAGGTTTACTGAAGCAGCGATTCGGTAGGACACCTTTACAGATTCCTCCAGTAGACCAGCTCCTCCCAAAGAGCACAGTCCCACTGGGACAAACCGATCATGGAAAAAATCGCCAACACAATGCTCTCCAATGCTTCAGGAAAGGACAAAGCTCGTCTCCTGGCAGTGAAGGCACCACACTCAGGAGATTTCCTGTTAGCTGTTCCCAGTTCCTCCCTGGGCACCCGTCTCGACCCACAGGCCATTCGGATTGGTGTTGCTCTTCGCCTAGCCGCCACCATCCTCACCGAACATAGGTGTATTTACTGCAGGGCGACAGCTGAACAATTCGGACTTCATGGTCTCGTGTGTCACACAGCAGAAGGGAAGTATGCCAGACATGAGGAGGTCAATGACATCATAAAGAGAAGCCTTGCCACAGCCCGTTGCCCAGCTCAACGGGAACCCCAAGTGCAGAGGTCTGACAGAAGTCAAAAGCGTCCTGATGGAGCCACTATGCTACCCTGGAAGGATGGAAAGCAGATTGCCTGGGACTACACCTGTGACGCCACATTGGCAGACACCTACTTGCCATACTACGTAGTGGAAGGGGGTGGAGCTGCCAGCCACAGGGAGACCCAGAAGATCTGCAAATATGAAGACCTTCCCCCTTGCTATAACTTCATCCCAATAGGGTCGGAGACCCTTGGAGCATGGGGCAAGTGTGCTCTAAAGTTCCTCAAAGAGCTGGGTGAAAAGCTCATAATAGAAACCAAGGACCACAGGGCGACCAGCTTCCTCTTTCAGAGACTCAGTGTTGCAATCCAGAGAGGAAATGCCTGCAGCATTCTGGGCACGCGGCCCACTGCCGGGGAGCTGGACGAAGTATTCGAGATTAGCTCTGAGTTACCTATGTTGTTTTACGAATTTACCTATATATATATATATATATATATATATATATGATATATATATAATATATATTATATATATATATATATATATATATGTGTGGGGTGTGGTGTTGTGTGTTGTGTGTGTGGTGGTGTGTGTTTTTG
>NC_069488.1:17364833-17373848 GCF_026875155.1 Cherax quadricarinatus | reverse complement strand
AAGCACGGGGGAGCATTGGTGACAGGAGACAGTGGATGAAGGCTGACTGGCGTTCACTTCCACAGTCTGGCTTACTGACTGGCTTAATTGCAAAATCCGGGTCAACCCCTCGGAGATTGAAGCAATTAGCACACGAACTAAGCCAGGAAGCTTGAAACGGCTGCAACAGGCTTGCAGGCAGTAGGTTTGAGGGGAGTAGGCTGCTGCTGGTGGCTGGAGGTGCGCGAGGGTAGAGCTGGTGGCTGGAGGTTCACCTATGACCCTGCCGGCTACTCACAACAGTCTTCGAACGCCTTGAATTACCCTTAAAAACGTAAATCCACGCTCCACACCGCTGTACACCATTTATCATGTGGGAGTTCGATACGTGGATTAGGGTAGAAATACTCACGTAGGCTGTTATTACGTATAATTACTGTTATGTGGACAGAGCCCTTGCCGTTACCTATCTCCTTGGTTACACTCGTAATACTGACTAGCCGGCTGGCCAGTACCCCGTAGTGGGTCTTTTGAAATAGTGTCAGCTCAGCACAATATGAAAGACGGTGACTCAAGACGGTTGGTTGTTGAGTCAACGGACAGGTTACTGGTAACTGGTTACTACTACTGAGACTGGTAACTGGTTACTACTACTGAGACACACACCACACACACACCACACACCACACCACACACACACCACCACCACGCCACCACACACCACACACACACCACACACACACACCACACACACACCCCCACACACACCACACACACACCCACACACACCACACCACACACACACACACACACCACACACCCACACCACACAACACACACCCACACACACACCACAACCACACACACACACACACACCACACCACAAACACCCAAAACACACACACCACACCCCACACACACACCACACACACACACCACACACACACACCACACACACACCCACACACACACACACACACACACCACACACACACACCCACACACCCACACACACAACACCACACACCACACCACACACACACCACACACAAACCACACACACACACCACACAAAACACCACACAACACCCACAACACACACACACACACACCACCACCACACAAAACACCACACCACACACACACACACCACACACACACACCACACACACACCAAAACACCACACACCACAACCACACACACCACACCACACCCCACCACCACCACACACACACCACACAACACACCCCACCACACACCACCACACACACACACCACACCACACCACACACCACACAACACACCAACACACACCACCCCACACACACACACACACACACACACACCACACACACCACACACACAAAACCCCCACACACCCACACCACCACACACACACCACACACACACCACACAACACCACACACACACACACACACACACCACACAACACACACCACACAACACACCACACACACACACCACACCACACACACACACACACACACACACACACACACACACACACAACCCACACACACACCACACGCACACACTACACACGCACACACAGCACACCCCACACACACCCACACAAAACCACACACACACACACACCCACACACACCACACACACGCACACACCACCACACACACCACCCCACACCCACACACACACACCACACACACACACCACACACACAACACCCACACCACACCCCACCACACACACACACACCACACACACACCACACACACACACCACACACACACACACCACACACACACACACACCACACACACGCACCCCAAACACGCACATACACACACCCACACACCCCCCACACCCTCCACCACTTGACACAAACACGTAACCCCCCTCCCCTAACCCCCTCTCCCCCTTCTCTAACCACCTCACCTTAGCCACCTACCCCTCCCCCAAACCACCTAACCCCTCCCCAAACCGTCTAACCCCCCCAACTACCTCCCTCCCTCCAATAACCATCCTCCCCCTCCCCATAACCATCCATCCCTCTCTCCCTCAAACCATCAAACCCCCCTCCCCAACTATTCTCTACCCCTCCAATAACCATCCTCCCCCTCCCCCACAACCATCCATCCCCTCTCCTAACCATCTATTCCCCTCCCCCTAACCAGGATGAGGACAAGGGGCTCCAAGGATGAATCTGGGAGGGAAAGGAATGGGAGGTAGAGCTCAAAAAAGGGAGGAAGACTGGGGAAGGAGACTAGATGAGCTGGAAAGGAAGATGGAAGAGGGGTTTTAGCAGCAGAATGCAGAAGGTGGGAAGCAACAGGCCACAGCAGCAGAAATCAAGATAGAGAGATGAAAGAGGAGCTGAGACATCTGAAACAGCACAGAGAAAAAGATATTACAGAAGTGGGCATCGGCAATGGCTACATCAAACACAGACAACAGGTCTGAAGGAAGCATGGAAACTAAACTGTATGCAGAGGTCCTGTCAAACCCACATGGGGCCAAAACAAGACAGGGAGCACACTAGGACAGAATGAGATTGGAAGACATTGAAGGAACTAGGACATGTGCAAGGAACCTTTCCAGATACCTGTGGGGGCCAGGAAACAGGTGAGCAGGAAGGATAAACCAAGAAGCACAGGGGCAATAACTAGGAAGGGACTGAAGGAAGGAAAAACTCCACTGGAAGGAACTAAAACACATCAGAGGATGCAATGGGAAATCACAGTGGGAGGTGGAAAGGGAAAAATCCGTTTTTTGTCTATGGGCTAGACGAAGCTTTAAAGGGGAAAACTTATGATGAAAGAAACCAGGAGAAAAAAGCGATTGAAGATATCATGAAGGTGATAGGCGTGGGGACATGACCCAGGTGGCAAATTTTCGGAGAATGGGTGGTTCACAAAGAAAAGAAATCGGCCTCTCAAAGTAATTTTCAAGGCAGAATCAACCCGAACCATGATCCTGCAGGAGAAAGCACGGCTGAGAGGCAAGCAGGAGTTCCGGAGTGTGTACCTCGATCGAGACAGAACACAGGACGAAAGGAAGACAATGAAAGAGAGATTTCAAAAACGAAAGGAGAAATGGGAGGAAATGAAAAAGGAGAGCAGAATAATCCAGGATCAAATGAAGGACAAGCGCACCCCCAGAAACACCTGCAGAAGGACTCCAGCCACGACACCCCCAAGGCAACTGAACAATCCAAACCAACCATCACACACCGATCCCTCTGTTTCCACCCCCCGCACCACAGTTACAGTATTAGAACAGAAGTTGAAGGTTTGGTACACAAATGCAGATGGATTAATGAATAAACATGAGGAATGGCAAGAAAGAATCAATGAGAAGTCCCCAGACATCATAGCAGTTACAGAAACAAAACTCACGGAGACAATAACAGATGCAATCTTCCCACCAGGATACCAGTCATGAGGGAAAGATAGAAGGGGCAGGGGGGGAGGTGGGGTTGCTCTGCTCGTAAAAAACAGATGGAAATTCGAGAAAATGGAAGGAATAGATGAAACGGGAGAGACTACATAGCAGGTACACTTCAGTCTGGGGAACACAAAGTGGTCATTGCAGTGATGTATAATCCACCACAGAACTGCAGGAGGCCAAGAGAGGAATATGAAGAGAGCAACAGAGCAATGGTGGACACACTTGCTGAGGTGGCAAGAGAGCTCACTCCAGCAGAGCAAAGTTGCTGGTTATGGGGGATTTCAACCACAGGGAGATTGACTGGGAAAACCTGGAGCCACATGGGGGTCCCGAAACATGGAGAGCCAGGATGTTGGACGTGGTGCTGGAAAAACCTCATGCACCAACATGTTAAGGACACTACCAGAGTGAGAGGGGAGGATGAACCAGCAAGATTGGACTTGTGTTCACCTGGGCAGCTCAGATGTTGAGGACATCAAGTATGAGAGTCCCCTAGGAGCTAGCGACCACGTGGTTCTGTGCTTTGAATACATAGTAGAGCTGCAAGTGGAGAGAATAACAGGAGTTGAATGGAAAAGCCCTGACTATAAAAGAGGGGACTACATAGGGTTGAAGAACTTCCTGCGGGAGGTCCAGTGGACAGAGAACTGGCAGGAAAGCCAGTAAATGAAATGATGGAATATGTAACAACAAAATGCAAGGAGGCAGTGGAAAGGTTTATTCCTAAGGGCAACAGTAACAACGGGAAGACCAGAACGAGCCCCTGGTTTACCCGACGGTGTAAGGAGGCAAAAACAAAACGCAATAGAGAATGGAAAAAGTACAGAAGGCAGAGAACACACGAAAATAGGGAGATCAGTCGCAGAGCCAGGAATGAGTACGCACAGGTAAGGAGGGAGGGCCCAGCGACAGTATGAAAATGACATAGCATCGAGAATCAAGACGACCCGAAACTGTTGTATAGCCACATCAGGAGGAAGACAACAGTCAAAGACCAGGTGATCAGATTAAGGACAGAAGGTGGAGAACTCACAAGAAATGATCAGGAGGTATGTGAGGAGCTGAACAGGAGATTTAAGGAAGTTTTTACAGTAGAGACAGGAAGGGCTGTGGGAAGACAGCACAGAAGGGAACATCAAGAGGGAATATACCAACAAGTGTTGATGAGACATACGAACAACTGAGGAGGAGGTGAAGAAGCTCTTAAGTGACCTTGACACCTCAAAGGCGATGGGACCGGACAACATCTCCCCATGGGTCCTTAGAGAAGGTAGCAGAATGCTGTGCGTGCTTCTAACCACAATCTTCAACACATCCCTTGAAACTGGGCAACTACCTGAGAAATGGAAGACAGCTAATGTAGTCCCCATATTTAAGAAAGGAAACAGAAACGAGGCACTAAACTACAGACCTGTGTCTCTGACATGTATTGTGTGCAAAGTCATGGAGAAGATTATCAGGAGGAGAGTGGTCGAACACCTGGAAAGGAACAAGATTATAAATGAAAACCAGCATGGGTTCATGGAAGGCAAATCTTGTATCACAAACCTCCTGGAGTTTTATGACAAGGTAACAGAAGTAAGACACGAGAGAGAGGGGTGGGTAGATTGCGTTTTCCTAGACTGCAGAAGGCCTTTGACACAGTTCCCCACAAGAGATTAGTGCAGAAGCTGGAGGATCAGGCGCACGTAAAAGGGAGGGCACTGCAATGGATAAGGGAATACCTGACAGGGAGGCACCAACGAGTCATGGTACGTGAAGAGGTATCACAGTGGGCGCCAGTTACGAGCGGGGTCCCACAGGGGTCAGTTCTAGGACCAGTGCTATTTTTGATATATGTGAACGACATGATGGAAGGAATAGACTCTGAAGTGTCCCTGTTCGCAGATGACGTGAAGTTGATGAGAAGAATTAAATCGGACGAGGATGAGGCAGGACTGCAAAGAGACCTGGAGAGGCTGGACATGTGGTCCAGCAACTGGCTTCTCGAATTCAATCCAGCCAAATGCAAAGTCATGAAGATTGGGGAGGGGCAAAGAAGACCGCAGACAGGGTATAGGCTAGGTGGACAAAGACTACAGACCTCACTCAGGGAGAAAGACCTTGGGGACCATAACACCGAGCACATCACTGGAGGCACACATCAACCAAATAACCGCTGCAGCATACGGGCGCCTGGCAAACCTGAGAATAGCGTTCCGATACCTTAATAAGGAATCGTTCAAGACACTGTACACTGTGTATGTTAGGCCCATACTGGAGTATGCAGCACCAGTCTGGAACCCACACCTGGTCAAGCACGTCAAGAAGTTAGGAAAGTACAAAGGTTTGCAACAAGGCTAGTCCCAGTGCCAAGGGAATGTCGTACGAGGAAAGGTTAAGGGAAATCGGACTGACGACACTGGAGGACAGAAGGGTCAGGGGAGACATGATAACGACATACAAGATACTGCGGGGAATAGACAAGGTGGACAGAGATAGGATGTTCCAGAGAGGGGACACAGGGACAAGGGGTCACAACTGGAAGCTGAAGACTCAGACGAGTCAAAGGGAGTTAGGAAGTATTTCTTCAGTCATAGAGTTGTCAGCAAGTGGAATAGCCTAGCAAGTGAAGTAGTGGAGGCAGGAACCATACATAGTTTTAAGAAGAGGTATGACAAAGCTCAGGAAGCAGAGAGAGAGAGGACCCAGTAGCGATCAGTGAAGAGGCGGGGCCAGGAGCTGAGTCTCGACCCCTGCAACCACAATTAGGTGAGCGCGCGCGCGCGCACACACACACACACACACACACACACACACACACACACACACACACACACACACACACACACACACACACACACACACACACACACACACACACACACACACACACACACGACATGACGGAAGGAATAGACTCCGGGGTGTCCCTGTTTGCAGATGACGTGGAGTTGATGAGAAGAATTCATTCGATCGAAGACCAGGCAGAACTACAAAGGGATCTGGACAGGCTGCAGACCTGGTCCAGCAATTGGCTCCTGGAGTTCAATCCCACCAAGTGCAAAGTCATGAAGTTTGGGGAAGGGCAAAGAAGACCGCAGACGGAGTACAGTCTAGGGGGCCAGAGACTACAAACCTCACATCTCCTGAAGCGCACCTCAACCAAATAACTGCTGCAGCATATGGGCGCCTAGCAAACCTCAGAACAGCATTCCGACATCTTAATAAGGAATCGTTCAGGACCCTGTACACCGTGTACGTTAGGCCCATATTGGGGTATGCGGCACCAGTTTGGAACCCACACCTAGCCAAGCACGTAAAGAAACTAGAGAAAGTGCAAAGGTTTACAACAAGACTAGTCCCAGAGCTAAGAGAGATGTCCTACGAGGAGAGGTTAAGGGAAATCAACCTGACGACACTGGAGGACAGGAGAGATAGGGGGGACATAACTACATACAAAATACTGAGAGGAATTGACAGGGTAGACAAAGACAGGTTGTTCCAGAGATGGGACACAGCAACAAGGGGACACAGTTGGAAGTTGAAGACACAGATGAATCACAGGGATGTTAGGAAGTATTTCTTCAGCCACAGAGTAGTCAGGAAGTGGAATAATTTGGGATGCGATGTAGTGGAGGCAGGATCCATACATAGCTTTAAGCAGAGGTATGATAAAGCTCACGGTTCAGGGGGAGTGACCTAGTGGCGACCAGTGAAGATGCGGGGCCAGGAGCTTGGACTCTACCCCTGCAACCTCAACTAGGTGAGTACACGGACAAAGATAGGATATTCCAGATATGGGACACAGAAACAAGGGGTCACAATTAGAAGTTGAAGACTCCTATGAGTCAAAGGGATGTTAGGAAGTATTCAGTCATAGAGCTGTCACGAAGTGGAATAGCCTAGAAAACGACGTAGTGGAGGCAGGAACCATACATAGTTTTAAGACGAGGTTCGATGGAGCTCATGGAGCAGGGAGAGAGAGAGGAAATAGTAGCAAACAGTGAAGAGGCGGGACCAGGAGCTATGAGTCTACCCCTGCAACCACAAATAGGCGAGTACACACGTGCGGCGCGCTTAGAAAATTTCATGTTTCATGCGTTGGGTCTGATTCATGGAACTTTATTAAGAAGGATGAAATGCCACTGTGAAGAGCACTCAGTATTGTTTGGAGAGAGAGAGTTTAGATCTAGGTGAAATCCACGAGGTATTAAAAACTTGTCATGACTAGTCTACACCACAAATCAGACATAGAACTCAGCCAAAAGTTAGACCAATATTGCCTTACTGGATCACTACCTGTACGAATAGCTAGATAACTAGGCTGTGTACGCAAGCGGGCTGCCAGCAGCAGCAACAACCAGGCTCAACAGGGAATCAACACAAAAGCTTGGTCCTGCCGGCCTGCTTCGGCAGAAAACTAGCGAAACGGGTCACAGGTGTATAAGATGGGCGTGGTGTGACCGAGGGTGTGGTGTGGGGGGTGAGGTAAAGGCATGGTTCCAGTGTGTGGGAAGGAGCCTAGGTGGGGTGGGTGTGGGGAGTGAGGTAAGGGCGTGGTTCCAGTGTGTGGGATGGGTTGGGGGGGGGGGGTGTGGGGGGTGAGGTAAAGGCATGGTTCCAGCCTATGGGGAGGAGCCTGGGTGGGGGGGGTTTGTGGGGGTGAGGTAAAGGCGTGGTTCCAGTGTGTAGGGAGGAGCTGGATGGGGGGTGGAGGGCGAGGTAAGGCGTGGTTCCGTTGTGGGGGGGAGGAGCCTGGGGGGGTTTGTGGAGGGCGAGGTAAAGGCGTGGTTTCCAGTTTTTTTGTGGGGAGGAGCCTGGGTGGGTGTGGAGGGCGAGGTAAAGGCGTGGTTCCAGTTGTGTGGGGAGGAGCCTGGGTGGGTGTGGAGGGCGAGGTAAAGGCGTGGTTCCAGTTGTGTGGGGAGGAGCCTGGGTGGGTTGTGGAGGGCGAGGTAAAGGCGTGGTTCAGTTGTGTGGGGAGGAGCCTGGGTGGGTGTGGAGGGCGAGGTAAAGGCGTGGTTCCAGTTGTGTGGGGAGGAGCCTGGGTGGGTGTGGAGGGCGAGGTAAAGGCGTGGTTCCAGTTGTGTGGGGAGGAGCCTGGGTGGGTGTGGAGGGCGAGGTAAAGGCGTGGTTCCAGTTGTGTGGGGAGGGGCCTGGGTGGGTGTGGAGGGCGAGGTAAAGGCGTGGTTCCAGTTGTGTGGGGAGGAGCCTGGGTGGGTGTGGAGGGCGAGGTAAAGGCGTGGTTCCAGTTGTGTGGGGAGGAGCCTGGGTGGGTGTGGAGGGCGAGGTAAAGGCGTGGTTCAGTGTGTAGGGAGGAGCCTGGGTGGGTGTAGAGGGTGAGGTAAAGGCGTGGTTCCAGTTGTGTGGGGGAGGAGCCTGGGTGGGTGTGGAGGGCGAGGTAAAGGCGTGGTTCCAGTTGTGTGGGGAGGAGCCTGGGTGGGTGTGGAGGGCTAGGTAAAGGCGTGGTTCCAGTTGTGTGGGGAGGAGCCTGGGTGGGTGTAGAGGGTGAGGTAAAGGCGTGGTTCCAGTTGTGTGGGGAGGAGCCTGGGTGGGGTGGGTGTGGGTTTGGTGAGTGTTGGAGACACCTGTGGCATGTTTCACATGGGTAAGCCTCTCCATGCA
>NC_069488.1:17282333-17359833 GCF_026875155.1 Cherax quadricarinatus | reverse complement strand
TTAATATTAGCTAAGGAAAATTCTCACGGCCCTTGGAGCTAATATACAATGAAGCCTTCAGAATTATTCTTGGGTGTCCTAAATCTACCAAGGTTCTTAATATAAGGAAGGACCACTTCTGCGGCAAGATCTAATCCCCTGAGCCTGTACACTGTTTCTGGACACATTTATCTTCAGATTTTCAGAACTTTGCCTTTTGTGAGGCGTTTGGTTTTTTTTAGTGAACCTGGGAAAGTTAATCATGTTTCGTCCGTATACACCGTCATACACACCTTGGCGAGGGTCACCGCCCCCGCGACCTGGTCCCAATCAGGCCTGAAAAGTACTCGAGGGCCTAATGCCAAATTTGCACACTGCCATAATATACTAGGAGGAGAGATACTTGAAAAAAAAAGTAAAATAAATCTAGTAAAAAGCAGGGGCGCCGTGGAGACGAGAGAACATATCAGCATCCATGGGCCCAGACTATTTAAAATCTTACCAATAGATATCAGAAACACTGCTGGAACAAGTGTAGGAGTCTTCAAGAAGAAACTTGACAGGTATCTCCAAGTACCGGATCAACCAGGCTACGGTGGATATGTGGCCAGCAGCGACAGCCTAATTTACCAGGTAAGCACCAAACAAGTTTGGCTCAGGGCTGGGCTGCTTGAGTATGAAAACTTTTGAAACCTATGAAAGGTATATATTAAAGGTAGTGTGTGGGTATGATGAGTACACACCTGGTGGTGTTTATTGTGAATATTGAGGCAAGAGACATGTTTGTAGTGAGAGGCTACAAGATTGTATGTTTGTAGTGAGAGGCTGCAAGATTGTATGTTTGTAGTGAGAGGCTATAAGATTGTATGTTTGTAGCGAGAGGCTGCAAGATTGTATGTTTGTAGTGAGAGGCTACAAGATTGTATGTTTGTAGTGAGAGGCTATAAGATTGTATGTTTGTAGTGAGAGGCTACAAGATTGTATGTTTGTAGTGAGAGGCTGCAAGATTGTATGTTTGTAGTGAGAGGCTACAAGATTGTATGTTTGTAGTGAGAGGCTGCAAGATTGTATGTTTGTAGTGAGAGGCTACAAGATTGTATGTTTGTAGTGAGAGGCTATAAGATTGTATGTTTGTAGTGAGAGGCTACAAGATTGTATGTTTGTAGTGAGAGGCTGCAAGATTGTATGTTTGTAGTGAGAGGCTACAAGATTGTATGTTTGTAGTGAGAGGCTACAAGATTGTATGTTTGTAGTGAGAGGCTACAAGATTGTATGTTTGTAGTGAGAGGCTACAAGATTGTATGTTTGTAGTGAGAGGCTACAAGATTGTATGTTTGTAGTGAGAGGCTACAAGATTGTATGTTTGTAGTGAGAGGCTACAAGATTGTATGTTTGTAGTGAGAGGCTACAAGATTGTATGTTTGTAGTGAGAGGCTGCAAGATTGTATGTTTGTAGTGAGAGCCTACAAGATTGTATGTTTGTAGTGAGAGGCTGCAAGATTGTATGTTTGTAGTGAGAGCCTACAAGATTGTATGTTTGTAGTGAGAGGCTGCAAGATTGTATGTTTGTAGTGAGAGCCTACAAGATTGTATGTTTGTAGTGAGAGGCTGCAAGTTTGTATGTTTGTAGCGAGAGGCTACAAGATTGTATGTTTGTAGCGAGAGGCTACAAGGTTGTATGTTTGTAGCGAGAGGCTACAAGATTGTATGTTTGTAGCGAGAGGCTACAAGGTTGTATGTTTGTAGCGAGAGGCTGCAAGGTTGTATGTTTGTAGCGAGAGGCTACAAGATTGTATGTTTGTAGTGAGAGGCTACAAGATTGTATGTTTGTAGTGAGAGGCTACAAGATTGTATGTTTGTAGTGAGAGGCTACAAGGTTGTATGTTTGTAGCGAGAGGCTACAAGGTTGTATGTTTGTAGCGAGAGGCTACAAGGTTGTATGTTTGTAGCGAGAGGCTACAAGGTTGTATGTTTGTAGCGAGAGGCTACAAGGTTGTATGTTTGTAGCGAGAGGCTACAAGGTTGTACGTATGTAGTGAGAGGCTACAAGGTTGTATGTTTGTAGCGAGAGGCTACAAGGTTGTATGTTTGTAGCGAGAGGCTACAAGGTTGTATGTTTGTAGCGAGAGGCTACAAGGTTGTATGTTTGTAGTGAGAGGCTACAAGGTTGTATGTTTGTAGTGAGAGGCTACAAGGTTGTACGCACTGAAGGCTCAGCTCAGCTCGACACTGATAGCCCTGTTCAAGGAAGGCGAAATTGTAGAGCTGGAAAATGTGTACAGAGAATCTTCACAGCTCGTTTAAAATCAGTCAAGCGCCTAAATTGCTGGGAGCGCTTGAAGGCGCTGGAATTGTTCTCCTTAGAACGTAGGGGAGAAAAATACGTAATCCACACCCGGAAGATACTGGAGGGATTGGTACCAAACTTGCACACCTGAACACAAGTAGCTTGGCAGACAGTGTAGGATACCTCCAATGAAAAAGAGGAAAGGGGAATGGCGAGTACACTGAGAGATATGTACCTTTGTCTATGTCGTCTGCTTTCATTTTGTGTGCTATCACTACATGATTGCATTTGTCAAACGCTTTTGCAAAATCCATACATACCACATCTGCTTTTTAGTTTTCTTGCAGCGCCTCCGTAATTCTGTCATAGTGGTTTATCAGTTTTGACAAAAATAATTACATCTGCTAAACCAACTCTTCAACACTCTTCATGCGTAAGGGGGATTACCAACAACCCCCCCCCCCTAGCTGTTTTTAAATGGACCCTGATAGATTCCTTAAAACTGTTCCTGATCAGCTGGGTTGTGGTGCCTACGTTGAACTGTGAGCGGTGGACACTAACAGCTCGATCGATCAGGCCAGCAACCAGGAGGCCTGGTCTGGGACCAGGTCATGGGGGCGGTGACCACCGGAAGCGACTGCAGGTAAACATAAGATAAAATTCAGGTTCGTAGGCCAGGACTTTACTTCGCTAAACCTGTGCCATTTCCCACAAAGATATAGTGACCCTTTTCCCCCATTCCCCCAGAAGGTAACATTTATCTGGCTTGCCAGAAGTTCGTAGATATAACAGATCAGTTGACCCTCCGAACTGTAACATTCCCTATGTACCTGTAGCCGATTTCAAGGGCCATCGGCCTTGCTGTCTGGTCCCAGACCAGACCACCTGGTTACTAGCTTGATCAAGTAGATAAGAAGTGCCGGGAAGGGGGGTGGGGTGGCATTGTATGTCCGAGATCGCTTGAACTGTTGCATAAAAACGGGTATTAAGTCTGAAGTAACACATACAGAGTCTGTTTGGATAGAATTTTCAGAGGGGCATGAAAAATTGATTTTAGGTGTGATATACCATCCCCCAAACTTTGATAGGGACCAAGAAATTGTTAAGGCCACAAGGCACGATAATGTAGTAATTCTAGGAGACTTTAACTTTAGTCATATTGATTGGAATTTCTTGACTGGGAATTTAGAATCATACGACTTCTTAAAAGTAGTTCAGGATTTTTTTTGAAGCAGTTTGTGATAGAACCTACAAGGGGAAATAACCTGCTTGACTTAGTTCTGGCAAACAATGAATCCCTTGTTAATAATTTAGAAATTTCAGAGGAACTGGGTGCTAGCGACCACAAATCAATTACATTTAGCATTGAATGGAAGTATGATAGTAGGGATAACTCAGTAACAGTTCCAGATTTTCGCTTAGCAGATTACGATGGGCTTTGAGAACACTTATCGTCTGTTGACTGGGGTAACGAAGAGAGCTATCAATATGACAGTTTTCTGAACACTATACATGCTGCTCAAAGAACGTTTATCCCGTATAAAAGAAATTAGATCAAATAGAAATGACCCAAAATGGATGAATAATAGGCTGAAATATCTACTAGGGCATAAGAAGGGAATTTATAGGCGTATCAAGAGGTGAGGGTCATCTTATGAATCAATATATTGACATTAAGAGGGATATTAAAAAGGGAATAAGAAAAGCTAAAAGGGACTATGAAATTAAAGTTGCTAGGGATTCGAAAACTAACCCAAAAAGTTTTTTCCAGGTCTATAGAACAAAAGTTAAGAGATAAGATAGGTCCCCATAAAAATAACTATGGGCATCTTACTGACAAAGAGAATGAAATGTGCTCAATTTTAAATAATTATTTTCTCTCGGTTTTTACACAGGAAGACACTAACAATATTCCAGTAATTAATATTTATAGTGGGCCTGAAGAAGATAAATTATGTAACATCACAGTCACTAGTGAAATGGTTGTGAAGCAGATAGACAGACTGAAGCAAAATAAGTCGCCGGGTCCTGATGAGTTTTTTTCAAGGGTTCTTAAGGAATGCAAAATGGAACTCTGTGAACCATTGACTAATATTTTTAATTTATCTCTTCAAACAGGTGTAGTGTCTGATATGTGGAAGATGGCTAATGTAATTCCTGTTTTTAAAGCAGGGGGCAAGTCGTTACCGTCAAATTACCGCCCAATAAGCCTGACCTCAATTGAAGATTGAGACACTTATGCAACATATAGGAATCTTTATTCAGGAAACGTTTTGCCACACAGTGGCTTCATCAGTCCGATACAAAGTAGAAAGGCGTAAGGAGAGGAGGAGTTGAGGTAATCAGTCCCTCAGCCTGGAGTCGATGTGTTCAGTCCATCAATCTTGTAGAATGTATAGCATAGGGCCGTAGATGTGGCTTATATACTGTAGTGAGGTGAGGCGAAGCAGGAGGAGGTGAGGTCATAGTGGTACCATCCACTAGTCGAAGTAGGTCTTCGTCCAAAGGTTGGACAAGTGTTGAAGAAATCTTTGTAACAAGATTCCATGATGCTGCAGTGTCAGACAGTTGCGATGAATGGTTTGAAAAAAGCGACAAGTTGAAGATTGAGACACTTGTCCAACCTTTGGACGAAGACCTACTTCGACTAATGGATGGTACCACTATGACCTCACCTCCTCCTGCTTTGCCTCACCTCACTACAGTATATAAGCCACGTCTATGGCCCTATGCTGTACATTCTACAAGATTGATGGACTGAACACATCAACTCCTCCTCCTCCTTACGCCTTTCTACTTTGTATCGGACTGATGAAGCCACTGTGTGGCGAAACGTTTCCTGAATAAAGATTCCCATATGTTGCATAAGTGTCTCAATCTTCAACTTGTCGGTTTTTCAAACCATTCATCGCAACTGACCTCAATTGTAGGCAAATTACTAGTCAATTATAGCTGAGATTATAAGAAGCCATCTCGATAAGCATAGCTTGATTAATCATACTCAGCATGGATTCACGAGAGGCCGTTCTTGTCTAACTAATTTATTAACTTTCTTCAGTAAAGCTTTTGAGGCTGTTGTCCACGATAAAGAATTTGATATTATTTACTTAGATTTTAGTAAGGCTTTTGATAGAGTTCCGCACCAAAGACTGTTAAAGAAAGTGGCAGCTCATGGCATTGGGGGAAAAGTGCTCTCGTGGATCGAGTCATGGCTCACAGACAGGAAGCAGAGAGTGTCCATAAATGGGGTTAAATCCGAGTGGGGATCTGTAACAAGTGGGGTTCCACAGGGATCAGTCTTGGGCCCGTTGTTGTTTATAATATATATCAGTGATCTTGATGAGGGTATTACTAGTGATATGAGCAAATTCGCCGATGACACAAAGATAGGTAGGATAATTGATTCAAACGTAGATATCCGGGAACTTCAGGAGGATTTAGACAATTTCTATTCTTGGTCAGAAAAGTGGCAGATGCAGTTTAGCGTAGATAAATGCAAGGTTCTGAAGCTCGGGAGTGTCCATAACCCTAGCACTTATAAGTTAAATAATGTAGAACTTAGCCATACAGATTGCGAAAAGGACTTGGGGTTTATGGTGAGCAGCAACCTTAAACCAGGACAGCAATGCCTAAGCGTACGTAATAAGGCAAATAGATTATTGGGATTTATATCAAGAAGTGTAAGCAACAGAAGTCCAGAGGTTATACTGCAGCTTTATACATCATTAGTAAGGCCTCACCTAGATTATGCAGCTCAGTTCTGGTCTCCATATTACAGAATGGACATAAATTCATACCAAGTTTCTTCTCTAAGACATTTTGTCCTCATGTTACCACGTTAGCTTTTTAAGAGAGACGAATACTAGGTTAGGTTGAACATTAAAATGGTATAAAATACCGACAGGTTGTTAGGTAAGACACATATGCAACAGTTAGGTATCTTTATTTCGAAACGTTTCGCCTACACAGTAGGCTTCTTCAGTCGAGTACAGAAAAGTTGATAGAAGCAGAAGATACTTGAAGACGATGTAATCAGTCCATCACCCTTAAAGTTTTGAGGTGGTCAGTCCCTCAGTCTGGAGAAGAGCATTGTTCCATACTATGGAACAATGCTCTTCTCCAGACTGAGGGACTGACCACCTCAAAACTTTAAGGGTGATGGACTGATTACATCGTCTTCAAGTATCTTCTGCTTCTATCAACTTTTCTGTACTCGACTGAAGAAGCCTACTGTGTAGGCGAAACATTTCGAAATAAAGATACCTAACTGTTGCATATGTGTCTTACCTAACCACTAGGTTAGGTTACATAACGTATTTAACCTTAGATAAACAAATTAAAATAAAACTCTGGCAGCGCGGCTGCCGATGCGAACCAAGAAACGCTCAAATCTGTACGAGTATCACTGGTGGAGCGCGAATGGGCGGTAGTAAGAGACAATGGGAGAGAGACTGCTGGTTAGGTAAACTTTTTTTTTTCCCCTGGTCACCCCTCTCACAGGAAGTGGGAGGGTGGCGGGCAGTGCAGACTTCCTCCTCCTGCCAGTCTAGTCAAATTTGTCGCCACCACTCGTATCTTTCATGCTTGCCTGAAATGCTCCGCATAAGTGGGTTTATTTAGGCACGGGTACATATAGGTACAATTATCATACATGGTGTAAATTACCAAGGATAACATGGGCTTGTAACATGCACTCCTGTATCACCCTTTTCTGTATAAACATTGTATCATGTTGAAATGAACTTGTTTTTCCTCTCAAACTGGCCTCCCAAGGATCTAAAATTTGCCCCTTGGCAAATTTACTAGGCAGCGCCCCTCATCCTGTGAGCGAACACACTCACATAATAGCAACCCGAGTGGTTATAACCTTTATATCAACATGTACATGATACTGGTAGGTAGGTACCGGTTTTTTTTGCCTGGCTGCTGTAGATCAAGTACAGTTTACAGGCAGGGTTACACGGTGCCCTGGGCTGCTGTAGATTCAAGTTACAGTTTTAACACGCGCGGTACACGGTGCATGGCTGCCTGTTGATCAAGTACAGTTAAAACACGGTGGTTACACGGTTGCCTGGCTGCTATTAGATCAAAGCACAATGCAACACGGCAGGGGTACACGGTGAGGCCTGGCTGCTGTATAGACTCAGCACATCAACCACGGCGCCTGGCTACTGTAGACTAAGCACAGCAAACCGGCAGGGTACACGGTTTGTCTGGCTGTTAACGAAACGCAACAAAAAACACTAAAAAACCATTCGGCCAGGGTTACACGAGGTTTAGTTGCTGGAAACCAAGCATAAGCAACGTGACAAGGTTCACGGTTGTTCTCGTTTACTGTTAAATCACAAAACACAGCAAACGGCAGGATTCACGGTTCCTGGTGTGCTGTAGAGTGTAGACCAGTCAGCCACACAACACTGTCAGCAGGCGCATATATTAAAAACATGTGTCTGTTATTCTACTATTAAAAGCTGTTTTTGAAATGCAGCACTATGCACGTGCAGAACCAGCAGGTGCAGCACAGAGGAGTTTGTAGCACAGCAAGTGCACCACCAGCAAAATGTTCAGCACCAGCAGGTGCAGAACCCAGACAGAACGAGCAGGATGCAGCACCAGCAGTGCAGAGAGAACGAGCAGCGTTGCAGAAACGAGCAGGTGCAGCACAACAGGTGCAGACACGAGCAGGGTGCAGCACCAACGGTGCAGGAAACGAGGCAGGTGCAGCACCCAACAAGGTTGCAGAACGAGCAGGTGCAGCCACCAACAGGTGCAGTGAGAACGAGAGCAGGTGCCAGCCACCAACAGGTTGCCAGAACCAGATACGAAGCAGGACCGTGTGCAGCACCCAACAGGTAGCAAGAACGGATGCAGGTTGCCGCACCAAACAGGTGCAGAACGGCAGGTTGCAGCACCAACAGGTTGCAGAACGATAGCAGGTGCAGCACCAACGGTGCAGAACGAGCCAGGTGCAGAGTCCACCAACAGGTTGCAGAACGAGCAGGGGTGCAGCACCAACAGGTGCAGAGAAGCCAAGAACGAGCAGGCTTCTTGCAGCCCAACGGGTGCAAGAACGTAGCAGGTTGCAGCACCAACAGGGCCAGAGAGAAACGAGCAGGTTGCACCAGCACCAAACAGGTTGCGAAACCAGCGGTGCAAGACAGACAGGTTTGCAGGGATATCGCAGTCAGGCGCCAGAGAACGAGCAAGTGCAGGCAGAACCAACAAGTGCCAGCACAACAGGTGCAATACAGGCAAACAAGTGCAATTTCCTTAGGGGAAAATATTGGATTGTTACTTAACATACTGAAGTGTACACTCATCCAATTTATATAAACTGGTGTACAGTGTTTATTCACCCAGTACACAAACTGTGACTACTCATCCAATACACAAAACTAGTGTACATCATCCAGTCAGTACACTGTGTACACTGTCATCCATTACACAATCTGTGGTACCACTCATCCAGATACACAACTGTGTACACTCATCCAGTACACAAACTGTTTTACAACTCATCCAGTACACAACTGTGTACACTCATCCAGTACACAACCTTGTGTAATTCATCAGTACACAAACTGGTGTACATACACATTCCAGTACATAGCCTGCCATGCAGAGTGTAAATCATACTGTGCATATGTAACCCACATGGTACGGTGTACACTCTAGAGCACCAAAGGTTTGGTTCACAAGTTGTTGCATCTTATAGTGTAATAACACGTACGTTGCATGATACATGAAACACTTAATGCCTTGTTACGCGATGATAGTGTAAACTTACTGTACAACACAACCGTGTTCATGAGATTAGTGTACACATTATTGTACATGTGTTGTAATGGCCACAGTACTCGCCCCATCTATTCTTATCCTCATACTCCAGGAAATATAAAGAGAGATATTACACCACAGCACCCGTTATCTCCTTGCGGTAGTGCATAACTAGGATCTGCATTTGTGAGGGCTTTGTCATTGCTGAGGGACGCGGTTTTTTAACCTCCAAGAAGATATAAACAAATAGTTTTTCCAGTGGGGCAAACGGTAAACAATATGATGTTCAATGAGGACAAATTCCAATACTTCGTTATGGAAAAAACTGGAGGGAGAGGAGAAATAACTAGAACAGACTGTTACTACTGACTCCGGCCCATACAATTAGAGCGGAAGAAGAAAAATAATGTAGGGCGACGAAGGTTTTGAACAAGTGTTGAAGAATTCCTTTTGTAACAGGGATCCCATGATGCTGCAGTGTCTGACAGTTGTGAGAATGTTGAAAAAGCGACAAGTTGAAGATTGAGACACTATGTAGCAATATGGGAATCTTTTATTCAAGAAACGTTTCGCCACACAGCTGGCTTCATCAGTCCCCCCAATAACAAAGGAGGAAGGCGTTAAGGAGAGGAAGGAGTATGAGGTACTCAGTCCCTCAGCCTCAGCGCGGACCTGCAAGATCTCTGCCTGGTCGTCGCCTACATATTTTCTTGGGACAGAACCAACAGGGGGGATAGTGTAGGACGCCTCCTGCAGAAGTTAGTAGACAGGTGTGGGGCCCTGTGCGTCCGGCCTGCGGTTACGTAGGTGAGGTCTTTGATAGTTCATTTTGTTTATGGTGTCTTGCTGTTCGTATGCGCGGCGGCGCGCCAAATCCTTCCTCCATTATATATATATATATATATCTATATAGGGGGATTAGTCTGTTGAGTTGTACCTGGTAAAGTTGTATGGTAGAGTTATAATTGAAAGAATTAAGAGTAAGACGGAGAATATGGATTGCAGCATGAACAAGGAGGCTTTAGGAAAGGTAAGACGCGAGAATATGATAGCAGATGAACAAGGAGGCTTTAAGGAAAGGTAGGGGGTGTGCTGGGACAGGGGTTTACAGTGGTTGAAAATATAATGAAAACAGTATTAGAAAAGGCTCTTTAAGAGGTCTTGTGGCATTTATGGATTTGGGAAAAGGCGTATCGTAAGACAGGGTTGGATAGGGGGGCGGCCAATGTGGCGATGTTGCAAGTGTATGGAGTAGGGGAGGAGGTAGGTTACTGAAAGCAGATGAAGAGTTTTTTACGAGGATAGTTGTGGCTCAAGTTAGAGTATGTAGGAAAGAGGGGAATTTTTTCCCAGTAAAAGTAGGCCTTAGACAGGATGTGTGATGTCACCGTGGTTGTTTAATATATTTATAGATGGGGTTGTAAGAGAAGTAACATGCGAGTGTCTTGGCCACCAGGCGTGCGAGTACTTCAACGAAGATATAAAAGAAATCACAACCAAAGATGGGAGTAGTCCACAGCTCCGCTCTTTCTGCGATTGACATCCTTGCCTCCACCTCACACACCCCTACAATCAAGGCTACTTGCGGACAGAGATTTGAAGATGATGACAATTCGCCTGCAGCACAATCTTGACGTCTATGCGCCTCACTATATCTCAATACATCACCGCAACTCCCCCCCCCCCCCCATACTTCCTTCTACGCGTTTTAGGGTACGCTGCAAAGAAGAAAATTAAAGGTCCGTCAATATAAGGAAAGCCACTCTGGTTAGAGGTACACATCACCCAACATCCTCTACGGTGATTGAATGATTTAATATCTAGATTGGAGCGGAGAGAGTTATGGAGGGAGGACAGGTGACGTCACTTCCAGATACTTTTGCCAGTTGTGTGTAGAGGGTGGACCGGGTGTATGGGATCCCCCCCGCTACTCGCCCCTCGTAGCGGTGTGCCCCGGCTCATATGAAAGATGAGGCTGCCAAATCATCATTAGAATGGATGAGGGGAAACAAAGAAAGACCACCCAGTATGAGTGGTGCACTTAGGAGTCTGATTGGAGACAAAGAACTTAGTCCTTGGAGAGCACCCCACAACCACGAGGGGAAAATCACCGATCCCCATGAGGGACGTATAGTTTCTAATCACACAACGCCTCTCTAACCTTCATGGCGTGTAATCGTGTAATACCAAGCGTGCCCCGGTGTGCTGAACTGTTGACCTGCGAGAGACGAGGGGGACCAGAGAAACGCCGCCTGGATACCCCTCCCCGCGACCTCGTGAGAGATCCGTCATCGTCTCGAGGGCAACATGTAGCTGCGTCCCCCCACCCATTTAGTGTCGCAAATATAAGCAGTATAGGTAGAAATGACTACTCTCCGTATTTGGAACGTTAGTAGGAGGTGAGGGGGACTCTATACTCCAAAACTGCTTGGCTCCACGAGGCGCACTGGCCAGAGAGGAAAAGGGTTGTGAGGTGGTTCGGACCATGTAGACGAGAATTGGATGCGAAACAGGAATGACTTCAACGACGTGTACTCGAGTCTGTAGTGCGATAGGAAGGCGGGGGTAGGGGTCGGACTAGGAAGGGTTGAAGGGAGGGGGTGGGTAATAAAAAAGGAAGGTTTTGTGGTGCGAGGGGGGCTTGGGACTTCACAGCAGGCATGCACGTTGAGCGGTTTGATAGCGAGTGAATGGAGACAAATGGTTTTTAAATACTTGACGTGCTGTTGGAGTGTGGCAAAGTGTAAGTAAACATTTATGAAGGGATTCAAGGGAAAACGGACCAGGCCGGTCTTGGCAGTCCTGGAGATGGGATAAGGTTACAGTGCCAGCACTCTGAAGGAGGGGGTGTTATGTTAATGTTGCAGTTTAAAAATGTAGTGTAAAGCACCCTTTATGAGCAATGACAGACTGTGATGGACGTGAATGATGGTGAAAAGTTTTTCTTTTCGTGGCCACCCTGCCTTGGTGGGAATCGGCCGGTGTGATATAAAAAAAAATATATATATATATTTATATATATATTATATATATATAGTATATTATATATATATATATATATATATATAAGTAATTAATGTTGTGCCCGCAAAGGTTGAATAACTAGCAATTAGAAAAAGAACTCATTTAAAAATTTAAGTCTTTTCTAACAATTTTCTTTTTACGAATTTAAAGACATTTTAAACACTTACCTAATCTTATTAAAAAAGCGCAACGCAATTAAATTTAGTCTACATCCAGACCCAATGTTTTTGACAAAGTTTACAATAATTTACCTATTAAACAATGAAATTATTTTTTTCGTTAGGTTCGGAATGATTTTTTGCGCGAAATTATTATATACACAAATTTTCGCTTGCCTAATACGGCAAAGGAAGAGAGCGTCTGCTATTTAAAAAAAAAGTCCAAAATTGGCAAAGTTTCCACCTATCGGCCTAGCATTACATAATAATCAGCCTCCGGTGCTCGCTTCACCCACTCCCATCCTATTTGTTCTCCACTTTAGTACTGTAACAACTCGTATTGCTTTCTCCTTATACATTTTTGTTTATAAAGTACCCTTGCTTAATACATCTCCCCGGGTGATACTAGGCAAGGGGGCTCTGACCCAAAGGAATTAACCCTGTCACTTCCTTTGAAATGGGACCATCCAGCATCAGGCAGGTGGTGTGGTAGTGGTGCTTGCTGGTGACTGACTCCTTTTTGCAGTCGTCGGGGAAAAAGGAAAAAAAAAAAAAAAAAAAAAAAAAAAAAATACCTGCGCTAGCACTGGTGCCGTTGGTTTGGTGTTAGTGGTGAGGGGCGTTGCAAACACAGAACTACTGGGCCTGCTTGTGATGCCTGTAAGGTAAACTGGCGGGTGATGCTATCGAGTATGTGATCTCGTTAACTGGAGGAGAGTGAATTGGCTGAATAGGACAGGGCAAAGTATCTTGGAGGAAAGGTGGAGGGCATACTAAGGCTTTCTTTTACTACTGACGCGAATCTCTGTTTTTACTCCGCACGAAGACCAACACGAGGACGACATGTTCTATCCTAGTTTCTTCCTGAATTGTTTGCTTTTGGCTCTGTAATTTCCCATCTTTCTCCTACTCCTTGCTTATATAGTCTGCTCTTCCCTAAAATTAACTTCATTGACTTCATGTTAATTTTAAAATGCTCCGGTTGCATCCTACTCATACTCACACCTAAGAAACGTATTTAATCTCGATTACTTGATGAATTTAAGTAGTGTTAGGAAGATATATTCTACGTTTCCTCAGATCTGACCTGTTGGAAACAACTATTTTTTTAAATTGTTAGTAAATTTGGTTGGGTAACAAACCCTACAGTTTATCTCAGTATCAAGTGTCTAGTCATGCTTGTAACATCATAGTTTTGAATTTGCCAGATTTGCTATTAATGTATCGTTCTCCTTTTACAACGTTATCTAAATATCACTTGTTAACTCATAATCGCTTCAAAGTTAACCATCATAAATTGTGTTGCCTGGTTGTTTGAACGTGCTCGTTTTCTTCATCTACTGAACGAGCTATTTTAGGTTATTTGCACAGTTTTTTTTTTTAAAACCCTGATAGCAGCCATGCAAATTAAAGGGTAGTTTTGAAATGTTGTAACGTTTTAATTAATTAATTTATATAATAGAGGGCGTTAAATCGTTTCCTATGTGCTGTGTCTCCTGCCAACTGAGCAACGAGCCACCTTAACAAACTAGTGTGTAGACCAGAGGTTGGGCATTACTGTTGGATAGGTATTACCTCGATGGTGTTGAGTGGGCGGATTAGGGCGCTGGCTGGTTGTGACTGGACAGGTAAACACCATAAGGTTTGTGCCTAAATTTTTATATCTTGCAGGGGGGCTCGATTCTATAGCTCTTGACCATGCCTTTTTAAATCAATCGAGAGCCTGATCTTAATTCTTGAAACTGTGTTGCTTGCCCTTCCTCCCTTTTCTTCATCAATTTTGTGAATGTAAAAAAATTACTCCTGTGTGGTGTGTTTACTTATATAGATAATAAGAGGCGAGTGGTAATGGTTAGGAAATGGACAGATCACCATCGTCCTCCAGGCTGAGGGACTGATATTACCTTAAACTCCTGATCTTCACACCATTTTCTCTGAATTAGGACTGGAGGAAGCATCTGGTTGGCGAAACGTTTCCACATATGATTGACCAAAGTGTTGCACAAGTGTCTAATTTATTCAACTTATGTCGGTTCCTCTGAACCATTTATTTATTTCACCTTGTTTTGGAAGCTTCTCATTGTATACCACCATCGTATTTCCTGGGCTTGTCGCTGGGACCTTGTTTCTTATTGTGTCCTTTTTTGTCTGCTTCTTCATTCTTTGCCATAACCTAAGCAGCTTGAACATAAATCACCGTTTGCAACAGTCGTGTTTTCCCTGCCCACTGAAAAATCCTGTTTATGCTTTCTGAATTTTTCAGCGTCTTTCTAACCGAAGTGACTTTCATGTTTATTATAAAGTCGTCATTGCAAATGATGCCATTGATTCAAAACTGTGACCTTGTGTTTTTATCTGTTGCCTTTGAAGATAAGACAGTAAGTACAGAGGCAACCTGGGGACAGTGTCTTAGGAAACTGAGCCTTTTAACCTTACTGAATGCAGGATTGTGCTCTGTCTTTTACTATTTGTTGTGTGTGTTAGGGAACCTGAAACTCCAATCTGTCTGCCTTGTTAGCACTGAGAAATTACCTGGGTTGGTTGAATACTCTGGCTATGGCGTCACGGGGTATAGTTGGTGTTTGATGTATTGTGATATAGACACTTGTTCAAAGCTATTTGTTCTAGCTGCCCCTCAGACTACTTATGTTCCAAATAGAGGGAAAAATTAGTCAAACAAAAAAAATGGATCCAAAAATGGATAAAATACATAATTATAAACAATTAGATTAAGCATTCTTTGGTCAAAAAAGAGGGGCATTTTAAAGCCAAATCTAAAGGAGAGGGGCACGTTAAAAAAATCAGTCAATATTCAGTTTTTTAAAGCAAAAAAAAATAAAAAAAAAAAAAAAAAAAAAAATGAATAAGAGAACGCAAAAAGGAGATTGATGAGTTAAAAGTCGTAAGGGAATCGAAGAGGGTAAACCACAAGGTTTCTTTCAGTTATACTAGAAGCTAAGATTAGGACAAGATAGGCCCACTCAAAAGTTACTCAGGTCAGGTCACGAACAGTGAGAAGGATAACAATGTGTTTTTACAGGAATTTTTAACACTTCTGTTTTTATGCAGGAAGATACTAGTGAAATTACAAAAATAATAAACTATGTGGGCAAATTGAAGGAATGTAGGAAGAACTTAGTGGACCTTTGGCTATTCTTTTCAACCCATATCTCTACAAAAACTGGCATCAGTACAGATAAGTGGAAAAAATGACAAATATAAATTACCCCTCTACCAAAGCAGAAGGAGACAGGTCCTTATGAGCTTGAACTACAGACCAATAAGCCTACCTCCATAGTGGGAAATGTGATGGAATCTATAATTGCCCGAGGATATTTTGTAGCATCTTGCAAAAAAGATAAATCGACTAATGAAATCTCAGTACGGTTTTACAGCCCCTCCGTGGGCGGTTCCTGCCTTTAGACGACTTTTTTTTCACTAAGTATATTTGAGGAGGTACGTTCATGGTTAATGAATATTGAATTTGTACATGGGTATTGGGTAAGGGACTTTTGACAAGAGTCCAACATCGGAGGATTGTTGAGGGAGGAGGGAAAGTCTGAGCACACGGAATAGGAGAATTTTTTTTCCTGGATAGAGGCGTGGCTGGCAGATAGGCAACAGAAAATTTGCATAAACGGAGAGAAATCAGAGTGGACTCCCAGCCTTTCTGATCATAGCACTCCCAGCCTTTCTGATCATAGCACTCCCAGCCTTTCTGATCATAGCACTCCCAGCCTTTCTGATCATAGCACTCCCAGCTTTCTGATCATAGCACTCCCCAAAGCCTTTCTGGATCATAGCATCCCAGCCTTTCTGGAATTTCATAGCACTCCCAGCCTTTTCTGTTCATAGCACTCCAGCCTTTCTGATCATAGCACTCCCAGCCTTTCTGATCATAGCACTCCCAGCCTTTCTGATCATAGCACTCCCAGCCTTTCTGATCATAGCACTCCCAGCCTTTCTGATCATAGCACTCCCAGCCTTTCTGATCCACAGGCACTTCCAGCCTTTCTGTCAAGCATCTCCCAGCCTTTCTGATCATAGCCACTCCCAGCCTTGCTGATCATAGGCATCCCAGCCTTGCTGATCATAGCACTCCCAGCCTTTCTGATCATAGCACTCCCAGCCTTTCTGATCATAGCACTCCCAGCCTTGCTGATCATAGCACTCCCAGCCTTGCTGATCATAGGCACTCCCACAGCTTGCTGATCCATAGCACTCCCAAGCCTTGTGATCATAGCACTCCCAGCCTTGCTGATCATAGCAACTTCCCAGCCTTGGCTGATCATAGCACTCCCAGCCTTGCTGATCATAGCGCTCCCACCTTGTGCTGAATCATAGCACTCCCACTGCTGATCATAGCACTCCCAGCCATGCTATCATAGCACTCCCAGCCTTTTCTGATCATAGCACTCCCAGCCATTGATCATAGCACCCCAGCTTGCTGATCATACCACTCCCAGCCTTTGCCTGATCCATAGCACTCCCAGCCATGCTGAGCATCGCATCAGCCTTGCTGATCATAGCACTCCCAGCCTTGCTGATCTAGCACTCCCAGCCATCTGATCATAGCACTCCCAGGCCTTCACTGATCCTAGCACTCCCAGCCATGCTGATCATAGCACTCCCCAGCCATGCTGCATCATAGCACTCCCAGCTTGCTGATTCATAGCACTCCCAGCCATGTGATCACAGCACTCCCAGCCATGCTGAATCATAGCACTCCCAAATGAGCCTTGCCTGATCATAGCACTCCCAGCCTTGCTGATTCATGCACTCCAGCCATGCTGATCAATAGCACTCCCAGCCTTGGTGATCCTACGCAACCCAGCCATGTGATCATTAGCACTCACAGCCTTGCTGATCATAGCACTCCCAGCCATGCTGACATAGCTCTCCCAGCCTTGGCTGATCATAGCAACTCCAGCTCTTGCTGATCATAGCACTCCCAGCCTTGTTGATCATAGCACTCCAGCCATGCTGATTCATAGCACCTCCTAGCCTAGCTGACATAGCACTCCCAGCCTTGCTGATCATAGCAACTCCCAGCATGCTGATCATAGCACTCCCCCCCAGCCATGCTGATATAGCACTCCCAGCCATGCTGATCATAGCACTCCCAGCCTTGCTCATCATAGCACTCCCAGCCATGCTGATCACAGCACTCCCAGCCATGCTGATCACAGCACTCCCCAGCCATGCTGATCATAGCACTCCCAGCCATGTGATCATAGCATCCCAGCCATGCTGATCATAGAGCACTCCCAGCTTGCTGATCATTAGCACTCCAGCCTTTTTTTTTGCTGATCATTAGCCTCCCAGCCTTGTGATCCATAGCACTCCAGCCATGCTGATCATAGCACTTCTAGCTTGCTGATCATAGCACTTCCAGCCTTTTCTGATCATAGCACTCCCAGCCTTGCTGATCATAGCACTCCCAGCCATGCTGATCATAGCACTCCCAGCCTTGCTGATCATAGCACTCCCAGCCATGCTGATCATAGCACTCCCAGACCTTGTGATCTTAAGCACTCCCAGCCATGCTGCTGTCATAGCACTCCCAAGCCTTGCTGATCATAGCACTCCCAAGCCTTTGTGATCCATAGCACTCCCAGCCTTGCTGTCATAGCACTCCCAGCCCATGCTGATCATAGCACTCCCAGCCTTGTGATCATAGCACTCCCAGCCTTGCTGATTTCATAGCACTACCAGCCATGCTGATCATTGCACTCCAGCCTTTGTGATCTTAGCACTCCCAGCCTTGCTGATCATAGCACTCCCAGCCATGATGATCATAGCACTCCCAGCCATGCGTCATAGCACTCCTAAGCCTTGCTGAATCTACGCACTCCCTGCCTTGCTGATCTAGTACTCCCAGCCATGCTGGATCATAGCATCCCAGCCATGCTGATCAAAGCACTCCCACCATGTGATCATATCATCCCAAGCCTTGCTCATTCATAGCACTCCCAGCCCATTGCTGATCATCAGCACTCCCAGCCTTGCTGATACCTAGCACTCCAGCCATGTGATCCTAGCACTTCCCAGCCTTGCTGATCATAGCACTCCCAGCCATGCTGATCATAGCACTCCCAGCCTTGCTGATCATAGCACTCCCAGCCTTGCTGATCATAGCACTCCCAGCCTTGCTGATCATAGCACTCCCAGCCATGCTGATCATAGCACTCCCAGCCTATGCTGATCATAGCACTCCCAGCCATGCTGATCATAGCACTCCCAGCCTTGCTGATCATAGCACTCCCCAGCCCCCCATGCCTGATCATAGGCACTCCAGACCTTGCTGATCATAGCACTACCGCCATGTGATCATAGGACTCCCAGCCTTGCTGATCATAGCACTCCCAGCCTTGCTGATCATAGCACTCCCAGCCATGCTGATCATAGCACTCCCAGCCATGCTGATCATAGCACTCCCAGCCTTGCTGATCATAGCACTCCCAGCCTTGCTGATCATAGCACTCCCAGCCTTGCTGATCATAGCACTCCCAGCCATGCTGATCATAGCACTTCTAGCCATGCTGATCATAGCACTTCTAGCCTTGCTGATCATAGCACTTCTAGCCTTGCTGATCATAGCACTTCTAGCCTTGCTGATCATAGCACTCCCAGCCATGCTGTTCATAGCACTCCCAGCCATGCTGATCATAGCACTCCCAGCCTTGCTGATCATAGCACTCCCAGCCATGCTGATCATAGCACTCCCAGCCTTGCTGATCATAGCACTCCCAGCCTTGCTGATCATAGCACTCCCAGCCTTGCTGATCATAGCACTCCCAGCCTTGCTGATCATAGCACTCCCAGCCTTGCTGATCATAGCACTCCCAGCCTTGCTGATCATAGCACTCCCAGCCTTGCTGATCATAGCACTCCCAGCCTTGCTGATCATGCACTCCAGCCATGCCTGTCATAGCACTCCCAGCCCTTGTGATTCTTAGCCTCCCAGCCTTTGCTGAATCATAGCACTCCAGGCCTTGCTGATCATAGCACTCCCAGCCTTGCTGAATCATAGCACTCCCAGCCTTTGCTGATCTCATAGCACTCCCGCCATGCTGATCAATAGCACTCCCAGCCATTGTGCTGATCATTGCACACTCCCAGCCTTTCTGATCATGCACTCCAAGCCATTGCTGTCATAGCACACCCAGCCTTGTCTGATCTAGACTCCCAGCCTTGCTGATCATAGCACTCCCAGCCATGCTGATCATAGCACTCCCAGCCTTGCTGATCATAGCACTCCCAGCCTTGCTGATCATTAGCACTCCCTAGCTTGCTGATCATAGCACTCCCAGCCTTGCTGATCATAGCACTCCCAGCCTTGCTGATCATAGCACTCCCAGCCTTGCTGATCATAGCACTCCCAGCCTTGTGTCATAGCATCCCAGCCTTGCTGATCATAGCACTTCCAGCCTTGCTGATCATAGCACTCCCCCAGCCTTGCTGATCATAGCACCTCCCAGCCTTGCCTGATCATAGAGCATCCCAGCCATGCTCGATCTAGCACTCCCAGCCTTGCTGATCATAGCACTCCAGCCTTGCTGATCATAGCACTCCCAGCCTTGTCTGATCATTAGCACTCCAGCCTCATGGCTGATCATAGCACTCCCAGCCATTGATGTCATAGCACTACCAGCCTGCTGTCATAGAATACTCCCAGCCATGCGATCATAGCGCTCCCAGCATTTGCTGATCACCCCCTTAGCACTCCCAGCCATGCTGATCATAGCACTCCCAGCCTTTTGCTGATCATAGCACTCCTGCCTTGCTGATCATAGCACTCCCAGCCTTGCTGATCATAAGCACTCCCAGCTTGGTGATCATAGCACCTCCCCAGCCTTGCTGATTCTAGCACTCCCAGCCATGTGATTCATAGCACTCCCAGCCTTGCTGATCATAGCACTCCCAGCCTTTGCTGATCAAGCACTCCCAGCCTTGGGATCTTAGCACTCCCAGCCTTTTCTGATCATAGCACTCCCAGCCTCTTGCTGATATAGCACTCCACCTTGTGATCATAGCACTCCCAGCCTTGCTGATTCCATAGCAACTCCCCAGCCTTGCTGATCATAGGCACTCCCGCCTTGCTGATCATAGCACTCCCAGCCATGCTGATCATAGCACTCCCAGCCTTGCTGATCATAGCACTCCCAGCCATGCTGATCATAGCACTCCCGCATTGCTGATCATAGCACTCCAGCCATGCTGATCATAGCACTCCCCAGCCTTGATGTCATAGCTCCAAGCCCTTGCTGATCTAGCACTCCCAGCCTTCTGATATAGCACTCCCAGCCTTGCTGATCATAGCACTCCCAGCCTTGCTGATCATAGCACTCCCAGCCTTGCTGATCATAGCACTCCCAGCCATGCTGATCATAGCACTCCCAGCCATGCTGATCATAGCACTCCCAGCCTTGCTGATCATAGCACTCCCAGCCATGCTGATCATAGCACTCCCAGCCATGCTGATCATAGCACTCCCAGCCTTGCTGATCATAGCACTCCCAGCCATGCTGATCATAGCACTCCAGCCATGTGATTTGTGATCATAGCACTCCCAAAGCCATGCTGATCATAGCCTCCCAGGCCTTGCTGAATCATAGACACTCCCAGCCTTGCTGATCATAGCACTCCCAGCCTTTGCTGATCATAGCCTCCAGCCTTGCTGGATCTTGCACTCCCAGCCTTGCTGATCACCACTAGCACCCCAGCCCTGCTGATCATAGCCACTCCCAGCCTTGTGATCATAGCACTCCAGCCTTGCTGATTCATAGCACTCCCAGCCCTTGCTGATATAGCACTCCCAGGCCATGCTGATCATAGCACTCCCAGCCATGCTGTCATAGCACTCCCAAGCCATGCTGATCATAGCACTCCCAGCCATTCTGATCATAGCACTCCAGCCCATGTGATCCATAGCCACTCCCAAGCCTTGCTGATCATAGCACTCCCAGCCATGCTGATCATAGCATCAGCATGCTTATCATAGCACTCCCAGCCATGTGATCATAGCACTCCCGCCTTGATGATCATCATGCACTCCCAGCTTGATGATCATAGCACTCCAGCCTTGCTGATCATAGCACTCCAGCCTGGCTGAATTCTAGCACTCCCAGCCTTGCTGATCATAGCACCCTCCCAGCCTTGCTGAATCATAGCACTTCCCAGCCTTGCTGATAATAGCACCTCCCAGCCTTGTGATTCATAGCACTCCCAGCCTTGCTGATCATAGCACTCCCAGCCATGCTGATCATAGCACTCCCAGCCATGCTGATCATAGCACTCCCAGCCTTGCTGATCATAGCACTCCCAGCCTTGCTGATCATAGCACTCCCAGCCTTGCTGATCATAGCTACTCCCAGCCATGCTGAATCATAGCACTCCCAGAAACCCATGCTGATCATAGCACACCCACGCCTTGCTGATCATAGCACTCCCAGCCTTGCTGATCATAGCACTCCCAGCCTTGCTGATCATAGCACTCCCAGCCTTGCTGATCATAGCACTCCCAGCCATGCTGATCATAGCACTCCCAGCCATGCTGATCATAGCACTCCCAGCCTTGCTGATCATAGCACTCCCAGCCTTGCTGATCATAGCACTCCCTAGCCATGCTGTTCATAGCCACTCCCAGCCTTGCTGGATCATAGCACTCCAAGCCTTGACTGTATTAGGCACTCCCAGCCTTGCTGATCATAGCACTCCCAGCCTTGCTGATCATAGCACTCCCAGCCTTGCTGATCATAGCACTCCCAGCATGCTGATCATAGCACTCCCAGCCTTGTGTTCATAGCACTCCCAGCCTTTGCTGATCTAGCACTCCCAGCCTTGCCTGATTCATAGCACTACCCAGCTTGCTGATCTAGCACTCCCAGCCATGCTGATCATAGCACTCCCAGACCTTGCTGATCATAGCACTCCCAGCATGCTGATCATAGCACTCCCAGCCATGTGATCAGCCACTCCCAGCCATGCTGATCATAGCACTCCCAGCCCTTGCTGATCATAGCACTCCCAGCCTTGCTGGATCATTAGCAATCCAGCCTTGCTGATCATAGCACTCCCAGCCTTGTGATCATAAAAAAAAAGCCTCCCAGCCATGCTGATCATAGCACTCCCAGCCTTGTGATCATATAGCCTCCCAGCCTTGCTGATCATAGCACTCCCTGCCTTGCTGATCATAGCTACTCCCAGCCTTGTGATCATAGCACTCCCCAGACCATGCTGATCATAGCACCTCCAGGCCTTGCTGATCATAGCACTCCCACAGCCTTGCTGATCATAGCACTCCCAGCCTTGCTGATCTTAGCATCCCAGCCTTGTGTCATAGCACTCCAGCCTTGCTGATCATGCACTCCCAGCATGCTGATCATAGCACTCCCAGTTGCTGATCATAGACTCCCAGCCTTGCTGATCATAGCATCCTGCCTTGCTGATCATAGCACTCCAGCCTTGCTGATCATAGCACTCCCTGCCATGTGTCATTAGCACTTCCAAGCCTTGCTGATCTTAGCACTCCCAGCCTTGCTGATCATAGACTCCCAGCCTTTAGTGTCATAGCACTCCCAAGCCTTGCTGATCATAGCACTCACAGCGCATGCTGATCATAGCACTCCCAGCCTTGCTGATCATTGCAATCCCAGCCTTGCTGATTGTCATAGCAGCTCAAAGCCATGTGATAATAAGCAACTACACAGCCTTGCTGATCTGACCGCGGGGGTTGCGTGCAAAGTGCATGTTTTATCGTGAAATCTAATACTGTTTTTTTTTTAAGTAGCTTCTTGAGGGGTTTCGCTTTATGTAACCTCACTATTCCACCGTAACTTAAACTTGGGATTTTTAGAAAAAATGAAAACAAAATAAGAAAGAAACTTAAAAAACTACGTTGGAAGTCCAGAATGTCAATTTTGCGTTTTAAAAATGTTGTTGGCTTTGAGAGCATTGGTGTTAATGTGTAATGTGGTTGGTAGAATTTAGAAGCTCGCGGCCGTGCGCCGCATGGCGGACAAGAACACCTTTGTTGTGAATGAATGGAGGGGGCGGTTTTTGTAACCTGAGGCCAGAAGGCAGCAAGGTCTTGCAGGTTGCAACCAGGGCAGTTTAGAACGGTTGGTGATGATTGTTTGTTGAAGGACAATAGGAAGGTGAGTCGGCAGCACCAACACTGTGGAGCTAGAGGCTTCAAGTAACACGGCACGGTACACGGGTGCCTGGTCTGCTGTAGTATCAAAGCACAGTAACACGGAGGGTACACGGTTCTTGCCTGGCTGCTGTAGAATCAAGTACAGTAACACTGGTAGGTAGGTACCGGTTTTTTTTGCCTGGCTGCTGTAGATCAAGTACAGTTTACAGGCAGGGTTACACGGTGCCCTGGGCTGCTGTAGATTCAAGTTACAGTTTTAACACGCGCGGTACACGGTGCATGGCTGCCTGTTGATCAAGTACAGTTAAAACACGGTGGTTACACGGTTGCCTGGCTGCTATTAGATCAAAGCACAATGCAACACGGCAGGGGTACACGGTGAGGCCTGGCTGCTGTATAGACTCAGCACATCAACCACGGCGCCTGGCTACTGTAGACTAAGCACAGCAAACCGGCAGGGTACACGGTTTGTCTGGCTGTTAACGAAACGCAACAAAAAACACTAAAAAACCATTCGGCCAGGGTTACACGAGGTTTAGTTGCTGGAAACCAAGCATAAGCAACGTGACAAGGTTCACGGTTGTTCTCGTTTACTGTTAAATCACAAAACACAGCAAACGGCAGGATTCACGGTTCCTGGTGTGCTGTAGAGTGTAGACCAGTCAGCCACACAACACTGTCAGCAGGCGCATATATTAAAAACATGTGTCTGTTATTCTACTATTAAAAGCTGTTTTTGAAATGCAGCACTATGCACGTGCAGAACCAGCAGGTGCAGCACAGAGGAGTTTGTAGCACAGCAAGTGCACCACCAGCAAAATGTTCAGCACCAGCAGGTGCAGAACCCAGACAGAACGAGCAGGATGCAGCACCAGCAGTGCAGAGAGAACGAGCAGCGTTGCAGAAACGAGCAGGTGCAGCACAACAGGTGCAGACACGAGCAGGGTGCAGCACCAACGGTGCAGGAAACGAGGCAGGTGCAGCACCCAACAAGGTTGCAGAACGAGCAGGTGCAGCCACCAACAGGTGCAGTGAGAACGAGAGCAGGTGCCAGCCACCAACAGGTTGCCAGAACCAGATACGAAGCAGGACCGTGTGCAGCACCCAACAGGTAGCAAGAACGGATGCAGGTTGCCGCACCAAACAGGTGCAGAACGGCAGGTTGCAGCACCAACAGGTTGCAGAACGATAGCAGGTGCAGCACCAACGGTGCAGAACGAGCCAGGTGCAGAGTCCACCAACAGGTTGCAGAACGAGCAGGGGTGCAGCACCAACAGGTGCAGAGAAGCCAAGAACGAGCAGGCTTCTTGCAGCCCAACGGGTGCAAGAACGTAGCAGGTTGCAGCACCAACAGGGCCAGAGAGAAACGAGCAGGTTGCACCAGCACCAAACAGGTTGCGAAACCAGCGGTGCAAGACAGACAGGTTTGCAGGGATATCGCAGTCAGGCGCCAGAGAACGAGCAAGTGCAGGCAGAACCAACAAGTGCCAGCACAACAGGTGCAATACAGGCAAACAAGTGCAATTTCCTTAGGGGAAAATATTGGATTGTTACTTAACATACTGAAGTGTACACTCATCCAATTTATATAAACTGGTGTACAGTGTTTATTCACCCAGTACACAAACTGTGACTACTCATCCAATACACAAAACTAGTGTACATCATCCAGTCAGTACACTGTGTACACTGTCATCCATTACACAATCTGTGGTACCACTCATCCAGATACACAACTGTGTACACTCATCCAGTACACAAACTGTTTTACAACTCATCCAGTACACAACTGTGTACACTCATCCAGTACACAACCTTGTGTAATTCATCAGTACACAAACTGGTGTACATACACATTCCAGTACATAGCCTGCCATGCAGAGTGTAAATCATACTGTGCATATGTAACCCACATGGTACGGTGTACACTCTAGAGCACCAAAGGTTTGGTTCACAAGTTGTTGCATCTTATAGTGTAATAACACGTACGTTGCATGATACATGAAACACTTAATGCCTTGTTACGCGATGATAGTGTAAACTTACTGTACAACACAACCGTGTTCATGAGATTAGTGTACACATTATTGTACATGTGTTGTAATGGCCACAGTACTCGCCCCATCTATTCTTATCCTCATACTCCAGGAAATATAAAGAGAGATATTACACCACAGCACCCGTTATCTCCTTGCGGTAGTGCATAACTAGGATCTGCATTTGTGAGGGCTTTGTCATTGCTGAGGGACGCGGTTTTTTAACCTCCAAGAAGATATAAACAAATAGTTTTTCCAGTGGGGCAAACGGTAAACAATATGATGTTCAATGAGGACAAATTCCAATACTTCGTTATGGAAAAAACTGGAGGGAGAGGAGAAATAACTAGAACAGACTGTTACTACTGACTCCGGCCCATACAATTAGAGCGGAAGAAGAAAAATAATGTAGGGCGACTAAACCACTTGTGCAATTGTCTCCACCATCACCTCTGCTTCCTCTATGATGCAGTCTGGAAAAAAGTACGAAAACTGAGTGGTAAATATTCTCCTGACCCGGCTCCTGTTCTGCGGGTTGCCGGTGTTGATATAGCAAACCCACTAGATGTTGCCAATGAAATTGGCAATCAATCTGGTCCGTATTTCTCAGGGACTCCATCTATGCCCTCATTTCTTTCCTCAAAGTCTGCCAGAGAGTTAGCACCCTTGGACTTTTCTTCTCTCAGAGAAGAACAGTATAATGTGCCTTTTACACTTCAAGAACTGGAGGCAACACTCTCAGCTTGTCGATCATCGGCAGCTGGGCCCGACGACATTCATATTCGTATGCTACAACATTTACATCAGTCAGCCCTTGCAGTCCTATTACCCTTTACAATCTTATTTGGTCACAAGGAGTTCTTCCACAGCTGTGGAAATCCGCCATTGTTCTCCCTTTCCGCAAACCAGGCCTACGGGACATGAAACCTCCCACTATCGTCCATTGCTCTTACCAGTGCAGTTTGCAAAGTAATGGAACGTCTAGTAAATAGACGTTTAGTGTGGTATTTAGAGACACACAACAGTCTCTCCACTCGTCAATATGGCTTTCGTAAGGGGACGTTCTACATAGACCCCTTACTGCGCTTGGATACGTATGTTCGTAATGCCTTTGCGAATAACCCACTCAGTTATTGCCATATTTTTTGATCTTGAGAAGGCATATGACACAACTTGGAGTATAATATTTTAGCCCAAGCCCACTCCTTAGGCCTTCGAGGCAATCTACCATCCTTCCTTAAGAACTTTTTAACTGACAGGCATTTCCGTGTTCGGGTTAATAATGTGCTCTCCCCGGACTTTTCAAGCTGAAGGTGTCCCCCAGGGATGTGTTCTGAGCACAACACTTTTTCTCCTTGCTATTAATGATTTGGCCTCTAGTCTTCCATCAAATATTTGGTCATCACTCTATGTTGATGACTTCGCTATTGCCTGTGCAGGCGCTGACTGTCACCTCCTTACAGTTTCTCTCCAGCATGCAGTCGACCGTGTTTCCAATTGGGCCACCACACATGGGTTTAAATTTTCCAGCACTAAAACCCACCAAATCACTTCACTAGACGCTCTGTCATCTCTGATCATCCTTTGTACCTCTATGGCTCACGTATCCCTGAACGTGATACAGTCAGTTTCTGGGCCTCCTCTTTGATCGTAGGTTATCCTGGAAACCTCACATTACCTCTCTGAAGGCAACTTGTCCACAGCCGGCTGAACCTTCTTAAAACCCTTGCTCATCTTTCGTGGGGAGCTGATCGTCGAACCCTCCTTCACCTACATTCCACCCTTATTTTATCGAAACTTGATTATGGTGACCAGATCTATTCAGCGGCATCTCCTGCTACTCTCTCTAGCCTTAACCCCATTCATCACCAAGGATTACGTTTATGCCTTGGTGTTTTTCGCTCTTCCCCTGCCCGAAACCCCTTTTATGCAAAGCGAACGTTCCATCCTTATCCGACCCGCCGTGAGGGCCCTTTGGGCCTGCGCTACAATGAACGCCCCCCCCTCAGGGATCTCCGAAACCCTTCCATTTATAAAAATGGTCCTGATATTAAAGGACATTCTTTATTTGTTCGCCGCCCCTGTTTTACTCCTTCCCTTCCCCTCTTCCCCTTTCTTTTCGCCTTGTCTTCTCTTCAACTACCACCTTTTATGTACAGAAAGCATCACATTTTTTCCCCTACCCCCCCGGGGAAATTTTCCAGCGTTCGAGTCGTTTTTTCTCCCCCCTTTGGGTTTCGAAAGCCCAAATGTCAAACGGTCCTTCCCACCCCGCTCCCCCTTTTTCTTGCCCCATTTTTCACTCTAAATTCTCGGGCCTTTTGCTGTGTACACAGAGGGTTTCAAAAGTCTTCTGCCCGGCGTGGATTCGCACGTTTTTCCCGGGGCCCAAGCTCGTACGGGGCATTTACTATCTTCACTAGTTTTTTTATTGCTAAATTTAATCCCAAACCTTACAGCACTTACCTTTTGCATCTATCCCCTGTGTCCATCATTTGGGTTGTCTCAGACTCCCTTAGTTTTTTAAACGGGCTATACAAAAATTTTGATACACCCACCCCTTGGGCCCCTTTTTTAACCAACTTTGGCTACGCCGCATTTTTTACAAACATAAAGAATTGTTTTTTTTTTGGGGTTCCCCTGGTCTTTGTTAAAGTACGGGGGCCAATGAACAGGCAGAAAAACTGCGCGGTGGTCACATACATGACCTCCCATTTTTCTTATAGAGGTATTCCATGAACGGACTTTTTTGGCGGTAATATCTTCCCCCCTTTTCACACCCTTTTGCAACAACGTTGGTCTACTATCTGGGGAAACAAAAATTTTCCCCTTTTTAAACCGAGTATGGGTTTACGGGCCGTTTTTCAATCACCAGTGCCCGGGGTTTTGGGAAAAACAAACTCTCTCCCGCCTTCGCTTTGGGCCATACCCCGTCTTACCCCATGGATAGTTTTCATGGAAGGGGGCCTTCCCTCCTCTCTGTAAAAATTTTCCCAAACTCCATTATCACCCCCCCCAATTTTCTTTTGGACGCCCCTTTATAACGAGAAACGCAAAATTTTTACCTCTTTCGTCGCTTCCCCCCGGCTCCCTCTCTCTTTCCCTTTCCCCTTTCTCGCTGATGGCCCCCACCTTTCACCCGGGACCTCCCCTTGTTTTTTAAACAACGCCCTGACTTACTCCACAAATTTTGATACTTTCAGCCCTTTCAAATTTTGATCTCTTGCTACCCTCAAACCCCCCGTACAACCCCCCCGCCCCGCTTTTTTCTGAAACCCTCTAAACCCCCCCCCCCCCCCTTTTTCCCCTTCCAATTCCCTTGCTTCCTTCCCTACCCTGCAGCGCTGTATGGGCCCTTTTTGGCTTAGCGCTTCTTTTTGTTTATAATAATAAAAATATCAAAAACCCCCAGCCTTGCGGGATAAAAAGCACCCCCCCCCCTTTTCGATCATAGCATCCCACCTTGCTAAACTTAGAAACCCCCCACCTTGCTGTCATAGCACATCCCACCCATGCGAAAAAGGGACCCCCACCCCTTGCTGATCATAGCACTCCCCACCTGCTGATCATAGCACTCCCACCCTTGCTGAATCTTTTAAAAACACTCCCACCCTTGCTGATAAAAAGCACTCCCCCCATGCTGATCATAGCATTTCCCACCCTTTGCTGATCTTTGCACTCCCACCCTTGCTGATCATAGCACCTCCCCCCGGGGTTTGATCTTTGCATTTCCCACCTTGCTGATCAAAAGCACTCACAGCCAGCTGATCATAGCATTTCCCCCCAGCCTTGTTGACCCATAGAACTCCCCCCCTTTGCTGATCATAGAAACTCCCGGGCCATGCGGGGGATCATAGCACTAAACAGCCTTGCTGATCTCCCGCGTGTTGCGTGCACAAGTCCATTTTTTTATTTTAAAAAACTAATACTTTTAATTTAGTACTTCTTGGGGGCCCTTTATGAAACCCCCCCAACAAACCCCACCGAAAACTTTTTTGGGTTTTGGGAAAAAAATTTAAAAAAACTTAAAAACTAACGTTGACAAATGTAAAATTTTTTAAACTTTTAAAAAATTTTTTTGCTTTGAGAGCAGGTTTTTAATTTGTGGTTGGGGAAGAAGCGCGCACGTGCGCACGCATGGCGGCCCAAAAACACCTTTTGGTGAAAAGAATGGAGGTGGGCGGGGGAACCTGAGGGGACAAGGTCTTGCAGGGGCCCAAACCGGGGAGGTAAAAAAGGTGAAGACAATAAAGGGAGGTGAGTCGGCAAACAAACCCAAAACCTTGACTAGGGCCCCCCAAGAACACGGCCCCGGTTTCACGGTTTCCTGGCTGCTGTAGATCAAGCACAGTAACAGGCAGGGTACACGGTGCCTGGCGCTGAGAACCAAATACAGTAACACGGTAGGGTACAAAGGGGGCCTGGCTGCTGTAATTTAAATAAGTAACAAAGGCAGGGTACACGGGGGCCTGGCTGGCTGTAGATCAAGTACAGTAACACGGCGGGTACAAAGGTGCCTGGCTGCTGTAGATCAAGTAAAAATAACACGGGAGGGGTTTCACGGTCCTTGGGTGCTATGATCAAACACAGCAAAAAACGGCAGGGTACACGGGGGCCCGGCTGCGTAGACCCCGCACAGCAACAAAAGGGGCCGGCTACTGGAGACCAAGCACAGCAAACGGGGAGGGTACACGGGGTCCTGGCTGTTAACGAAACGCAAAAACACCTAAACAACAAACGGGGGGTAAAACGAGGTTTAGGTTTTCTGAAAAACCCAAACATAGCAACGGACAAAGGGACACGGTGTCTCGTTTCGTTTAAAACACAACACAGCAACACGGGAGGATTCCCGGTTCCTGGTTGTGTAGAGTTTAGACCAGTCCCGCAACACTTTCAACAGGGGGCATATATTAAAAAATGTTCCTTTTTATTCCCCGTTTAAAAGCTGTTTTGAAATGCAAACACTAAACACGTCAGAACCCGCAGGTTCAAACACCAAGGAGTAGCCCAGCAAGTTCAACCACCACAAATTAACAAACCCCAGGGGCAGAACGAGCAATGGCCCGCACCCCGCAGGGGCAGAAAAGAGCAGGTGCAGGAAAAAGAGCAGGTGCGGGACCAAAAGGTGCAAAAGACAGGTCAGCCCCAACAGGTGCAGAACGAGCAGGGCAGGGACCACAAATTTCAAAAAGAGCAGGTTTCAGCACCAACAGGGGCCCCAAAAGAGCAGGTGCAGCCCCCAACGGTCAGAACGAGCGGTCAGCACCCAACAAATTTCAAACGAAACAGGTCAAACACCAACAGGTGGAAACGAGCAGGGGCGGGCCCCAAAAGGTTTTCAGAACGAGCAAGGGGCAGCACCAACAGGTCAGAAAAGAAACAAGGTTTCAGCACCAACCGGTGCAAAAACACAAAGGGGCACAAACCCAAAAGGGGCAGAACGACAGGTGGGAGCACCCCAAAGGGTTTCAGAAGGGAAAAACCCCGGTGCCCGCACCAACCCGGTGCAGAACGAGCAGGTGCCGCACCAACAGGTGCAAACCACAGGGGCAGAACCAGCAGGGGCAGCGCCAGCAAGGGGGCGCAGAACGAGCAAGTGCAGAACCAACAAGTGCAGCACAACAGGTGCAATACAGCAACAAGTGCAATATCCTTAGGGAAATATTGGCTGTTACATAACATACTAAGTGTACACTCATCCATTATATAACTGTGTACAGTGTATATTCACCCAGTACACAACTGTGTACACTCATCCAATACACAACTGTGTACACTCATCCAGTACACTGTGTACACTCATCCATTACACAACTGTGTACACTCATCCAGTACACAACTGTGTACACTCATCCAGTACACAACTGTGTACACTCATCCAGTACACAACTGTGTACACTCATCCAGTACACAACTGTGTACATTCATCAGTACACAACTGTGTACACTCATCCAGTACATAGCTGCATGCACGAGTGTAATCCTACTGTGCATATGTACACATGGTAGGTGTACACTCAGAGCACCAAAGTTTGTACACAAGTGTGCACTCATATAGTGTACATAACCGTACGTGCATGATAATGAACACTTAAGTGTATACGCATGATAGTGTAAACTTACAGTACACACAACCGTGTACATGAATTAGTGTACACATTATTGTACATGTGTGTACATGGCACAGTACTCGCCCCCATCTTATTCCTTATCCTCATATCAGACATAAACAGAGATATACACCACAGCACCGTATCATCCTTTGCGGATGATACTAGGATCTGCATGAGGCTGTCATCTGCTGAGGACGCGGTTAACCTCCAAGAAGATATAAACAAAGTTTTCCAGTGGGCAACGGTAAACAATATGATGTTCAATGAGGACAAATTCCAACTACTTCGTTATGGAAAACTGGAGGAGATAATAACTAGAACAGAGTATACTACTGACTCCGGCCATACAATAGAGCGGAAAAATAATGTAAGGGACCTGGGAGTAGTAATGTCTGAGGATCTCACTTTCAAGGATCACAACAGTGCCACGATCGCACGTGCAAAGAAAATGATAGGATGGATAATGAGAACTTTCAAAACGAGAGATGCCAAGCCCATGATGATCCTTTTCAAATCACTTGTTCTCTCTAGGCTGGAATACTGCTGTACATTAACATCTCCATACAAAGCAGGTGAAATCGCAGATCTAGAGTGTACAGAGATCCTTTACTGCACGTATAAGTTCTGTCAAGCACCTTAACTACTGGGAACGCTTGGAAGCACTTGACTTGTACTCGTTGGAACGCAGGAGGGAGAGATATATCATAATCTACACTTGGAAAATCTTGGAAGGAATGGTCCCAAATCTGCACACAGAAATCACTCCCTACGAAAGTAAAAGACTGGGCAGGCGATGCAAAATGCCGCCAATAAAAAGTAGGGGCGCCATTGGTACACTAAGAGAAAACACCATAAGTGTCCGGGGCCCAAAACTGTTCAACAGCCTCCCATCAAGCATTAGGGGAATTGCCAATAAACCCCTGGCTGCCTTCAAGAGAGAGCTGGACAGATACTTAAAGTCGGTGCCGGATCAGCCGGGCTGTGGCTCGTACGTCGGACTGCGTGCGGCCAGCAGTAACAGCCTGGTTGATCAGGCCCTGATCCATCGGGAGGCCTGGTCATGGACCTGGCCGCGGGGGCGTTGATCCCCGGAATAACCTCCAGGTAACCTCCAGGTATGGTAGGGTGCACTCTTACAGTACATAATTGTGTACACATTATAGTGTCCTCTTATAGTTCGTAAGTGTGTACACAGTGTGTTCTTACAGTACATAATAAGTATGTAATGTTCTTATATTTATTTAGTTGAACAAGTGATGGAAGAATGTAGACGTGATGTAACGGTGTAGTGCAGACCTGACTAGTGGCGAGGGAGGGAAGGTGGTAGGGAGGGAGGGAAGGCAGGCGTGGCAGACTGGCCAGTACGCTCTCTCCAATCCCTGTACCCTTCTCAAGTCTTCCTTCCCACCACCACCTTTCTCTCTCCCTACATCTCCCCACTCCTTTTCCCTCCCCCTTTTTTCCCTACCTTTCCCGCCACCTACCTACCTCTTCCCTTCCGCTAGCTGCTTTCACCCACTTCCTTTCTCCATAACATTATTAAAATGTTAACCTGGATGGAAGGGTTTAGAGAGGTGATCTCAGCTCCAGAAAGTAGAAATAATTTGTTTAAATGGGAAAAATTTAAATGTATGGTATAATTTGTTTTCAGTACTGCTAATGCTCACTCCATATCTTCTTTTTCCATAAGATAGACTAGGCTACTAAGGGATAAAACTATTGTTGATGTTTCTAAACGTAGGTCAGTAGTTATACAAGAACATAAGAAAGGAACACTGCTGCAGGCCTGCTGGCTCATACTTGCCAGGTCCTTCTCAAACCCACTAACAAAAAATATTCGCCCTGTTTGCACTGACGTCATTGAAGATTAAGGCACATGTACAGCCGCTGGGTATCTTGATTGATGAAACGTTTCGCCTACATAATAGGCTTCTTCAGTCAAAAAGAAAGGGAGAAAGAAAGAAATGGTATGGTGATACCGATAATATGTGGAAACAGACACTCCAGGTATGTACAGTTCAGGACATTTATTAAAGGAAACTTTTCGCCACGAGTAACTTCTTCAGTCCTGAAGAAGCCACTCGTGGCGAAACGTTTCCTTTAATAAATATCCTGAACTGTACATAAGTATTTTTCCACACACAGAAAGATAGAGGTATGGGTGTGTGGGGGAAACAGTCAGGTTGCAACACTGGGGTTGAAAACAGTAAATGTATTAAAGACATTCATCATGAAGTTATAAAGACAATAGATCAGGTCGGCAAACAAAGGGAAACGGCAGAGGGCAGCAAGGGACTAGCTGTGATGAATGGCTTGAAAAGTTGGTTTGAAAACCGACAAGTTGAAGATTGAGACACTTATGCAACATATGGAAATCTTTATTTAGGAAACGTTTCGCCACACAGTAGCTTCATCAGTCCAATACAAAGCAGAAAGGTGTAAGGAGAGGAGTAGTTTGAAGTAATCAGTCCTTCAGCCTGGAGTCGATGTGTTCAGTCCATCAATCTTGTAGAATGTACAGCATAGAGCCGTAGACGTGGCTTATATACTGTAGTGAGGGACTAGCTCCCTTAAGGTCTACTATACTAATAGCAAGAGTGTAAGAAATAAGATAGATGAGCTAAGATTAATTGCAAGTGCAGGAAACATAGATATTATTGCTATAACAGAGACCTGGTTCAATCTGAAATAGAGATGCCTTCTGAATGTCACATGCAAGGCTATAAATTATTCCACACTGACAGGGTCAACAGGAAGGGTGGTGGAGTAGCGATGTATGTCAGAGACATATTAAATTGTTGTGTTAGACCAGATATAAAATTAGAAGCATCAGCCACTGAATCTGTTTGGTTACAGTTTCTCGAGGGCCGTGAAAAAACAAATTTTGGATGTGATTTACAGGGCCTCAAATCTTGATAGGGAGTGCAGTAAGCTTCTGTGGGACGAAATTCGTAAGGCATCTACATACGAAAATGTTGTGGTAATGGGAGATTTCAACTATAGACAGATTGACTGGAGCAATTTGACAGGAAATTTAGAGTCAAGTGACTTTCTTGATACGATTCAGGATTGTTTTTTAAAACAGTTTGTGACAGAACCAACTAGAGGAAATACCCTGCTTGACTTTGTTCTTGCCAGCAGGGAAACACTAATTAATTATCTTGAGATTAATGATAAGCTTGGGGAAAGTGATCACAAATCACTCAGTTTTAATATATCGCGGAATTCCCCTAATAATGGCAATCAAGTCTCTGTCCCTGACTTCCGCTTGGCTGATTTCATAGGACTGAAAAATTACTTGGGTGGGCTGAACTGGAATGACCTAACTATGGGTCAGGTGATGATTGCCGATATGACGTTTTCCAGGGCATAGTTCTAGCTGCTTAGACAACTTAAGTTCCAAATAGGGAAATCAGATCAAACAAAAATGATCCTAATTGGATGAACAATAGATTAAAACATCTCATTGGTCAAAAGAGAGGCATATATAGGCAAATCAAAAGAGGAGAGGTGCAATTAAGAAATCAATATATTCAGTTAAAGAGAGAAATAAAAAAGGGAATGAGAAAGTCAAAAAGAGATTATGAGGTTAAAGTTGCAAGAGAATCGAAGACTAACCCAAAAGGATTCTTTCAGGTATACAGAAGTAAGATCAGGGACGAGATAGGCCCACTCAAAAGTTACTCGGGTCAGCTCACGGACAGTGATAAGGAAATGTGTAGAATTTAAAAACACATACTTCCTCTGTTTTTACACAGGAAGATACTAGCGATATTCCAGAAATAATAAATTATGTAGAACAGGACGATAATAAACTATGCACGATTAGGGTCATATGTGACATGGTCCTTAGGCAAATAAATAAATTGAAACCTCTCAAATCCCCAGGCCCTGATGAACTGTATGCAAGGGTTCTAAAGGAATGTAAAGAGGAGCTTAGAAACCTTTGGCTAATCTTTTCAACATATCACTACAAGCTGGCATGGTGCCAGGTAAGTGAAAAATGGCAAATGTGATACCTATTTTCAAAGCAGGTGACAGGTCCTTACCTTCGAACTATAGACCAATAAGCTACCTATTTTCAAAGCAGGTGACAGGTCCTTAGCTTCGAACTATAGACCAATAAGCCTAACCTCCATAGTGGGAAAATTTATGGAATCGGTAATTGCCGAGGCAGTTCGTAGCCACCTTGAAAAGCATAAATTATTCAACGAATCTCAGCATGGTTTTACAAAGGGGCATTCCTGCCTTACGAATTTACTAACTTTTTTCACTAAGGTATTTGAGGAGGTAAATCATGGTAATGAATATGATATTGTGTATATGGACTTCAGTAAGGCTTTTGACAAGGTCCTACATCAGAGACTATTGAGGAAAATTATTAAGGCACATGGAATAGGAGGAGAATTTTTTTCCTGGATAGAGGCATGGTTGACAAATAGGCAGCAGAGAGTTTGCATAAATGGGGAGAAATCAGTGGGGAAGCGTCACGAGCGGTGTTCCACAGGGGTCAGTGTTGGGCCTCCTGATGTTCACATTCTACATAAACGACATTGATGAGGGCATAAAGAGCGACATAAGCAAGTTTGCCGATGACACCAAAATAGGCCGTCGAATTCATTCTGAGGAGGACATTAGAGCACTCCAGGAAGATTTGAATAGACTGATGCCGTGGTCGGAGAAGTGGCAGATGCAGTTTAATATAAACAAATGTAAAGTTCTAAATGTTGGACAGGAAAATAACCATGCCACATATAAACTAAATAATGTAGATCTTAATATTACGGATTGCGAAAAAGATTTAGGAGTCCTGGTTAGCAGTAATCTGAAACCAAGACAACAGTGCATAAGTGTTCGCAATAAAGCTAACAGAATCCTTGGCTTCATATCAAGAAGCGTAAATAATAGGAGTTCTCAGGTTGTTCTTCAACTCTCTATATCCTTCGTTAGGCCTCATTTAGATTATGCTGCACAGTTTTGGTCACCATATTACAGAATGGATATAAATGCTCTGGAAAACGTACAAAGGATGACAAAGTTGATCCCATGTATCAGAAATCTTCCCTATGAGGACAGACTGAGGGCCCTGAATCTGTACTCTCTAGAAAGGCGTAGAATTAGGGGGATATGATTGAGGTGTATAAATAGAAGACAGGAATAAATAAAGGGGATGTAAATAGCGTGCTGAAAATATCTAGCCTAGACAGCACTCGCAGCAGTGGTTTTAAGTTGGAAAAATTCCCATTCAGGAAGGATACAGGAAAGCACTGGTTTGGTAATAGAGTTGTGGATGAGTGGAACAAACTCTCGAGTACAGTTGTAGAGTGCTTCTTAGCACTCTTTCAAAGATTTTTATGATGTGGGACGTCAGAGCTATTGGTCTATAGTTCTTAGCTAATGCTTTGCTGCCACCTTTATGGAGTGGGGCTATATCTATTGTTTTAAGTGACTGTGGAATTTCACCCATGTCCAAGCTCCTTCTCCATAGTGTACTTAGGGCACGCGAGAGGGGTTTCTTGCAGTTCTTAATGAATACAGAGTTCCACGAGTCTGGGCCCGGGGCTGAGTGCATGGGCATGTTGTCAATGTTTTTTTTCGAAATCTATCAGAGTTAGGGTAATGTCGGAAATCTGGCATACATTTATGGAGTTTTGAGGCTCCTTCATGAAATCATTTGGGTCGTCGATCCTCAGACTGATTAGTGGTTCACTAAACACAGAGTCGTACTGGGATTTCAATATTTCACTCATTTCCTTGTTGTCATCTCTGTAAGTCCTATCCTGTCTGAGTAAGGGCCCGATACTAGATGTGGTATTTGCCTTGTTTTTGGCATATGAGAAGAAATATTTTGAATTTCTTTCAATTTCACTAATAGCTTTAAGCTCCTCTTGTGTCTCCTAGTTCCTGTAAGAGTCATTTAACTTAAGTTCGATAGTTTCCACTTCCCTGGTCAGCGCCTCCTTTCGTGTATCAGATATTCTAGCACTCCTGAGGAGCTCAGTGACTCTTCGTCGTCTTCTGTAGAGGGAGCGTCTTTCTCTCTCCAGTTTACTCCTGCTCTTCTTCTTTCTTAGGGGAATATGCCTAGAACATGCTTCGGCTGCCAGGAAGTTGATCCTTTCAAGGCACTGGTTTGGATCCATGTCATTTAAGACATCTTCCCAACATGTTTCATTTAGAACATGATTTACCTGGTCCCAGTTGATGTTCTTGTTGTTGAAGTTGTATTTTGTGAAGACACCTTCACAGGTACATGCATTCTGCTGATCAGGACCCCTATGCATGTACGTCTGGACTTCGATTAGGTTATCGGAATTAGTTTTTTATATTCTTATGTCTCTTATCAGGTCCTCATTATTTGTGAAGATAAGGTCAAGTGTGTTTTCTAGTCTTGTTGGCTCCACTATCTGCTGGCTTAAGGTGTGTTTTTCGCAGAGACTTAGTAGCTCATGTGTGTGTGACCTTTCATCTGCGCTACCTCCGGGGATTGTTTCAGCTATAACATTATTTGCTACATTCTTCCATTTTGTATGCCTTAGGTTGAAATCACCAAGCAGCAAGATGTTTGGGGATGGAGCTGGAAGGTTTTCCAGACAGTAATCAATTTTCAGTAGCTGTGGTATGGTTTGGTTAGCTTGTGCTACTAGGTCAGTTGCCGTGTTCCTTCCTTAAGTGAAAGTGACCTGACCTGACTAGGTTGGGGCATTGGCTTAAGCCGGTAGGAGACTTGGACCTGCCTCGCATGGGTCAGTAGGCCTACTGCAGTGTTCCTTCTTTCTTATGTTCATAAGTTTGGTCAAAGACCTTAATTTGTTGTTTTATGTACTGTAGTTATTAGGTTTGTGCTTGTTGAATGTTATTACTTATGGAAGGTTATCAGGTTTGATTTGAGGAGAGGGACAGTAGCCCCCCTTCATTTTTTTTAACTGACTAGTTTTCCACTGCGTGAAGTGTGGTTGGGGATGGGTTGGGAAGGGAGGGTAATTGTGGGAGTAGAGGAGTCAAGGTGCGCTCACTAGTTCTCCATGACCTTCAGTCTTCTGCCGTACCTCGCCACAAAGCTTATTATTGTTATATTATAATTTATATTGCGTTTCTTCATTCGCCATCCTCGTGCGACTACCGTATGGTTTTGTTAATTTAATTTGTATATATTGATCTCTGAGGATACAAGTGATCAGATAGGTTCCCATCAGACTTGAAGCATCAATTAAAAGTATTAATACCGGAAGACCAGTTCTTAAATACCATCGCTAAAAACCTTAGTGGAACCAGAGAAAAAAAATGAAATTTAGAATCGCACTGAAAGTGAGGAATATCTTAACCATTATATGCTAAACCTGTACTTCCTAGAACGCAGGCGGGAGAGATGCATGATCATATACACTTGGAAAATCACACACGAAAATCACTCCCTATGAAAGCAAAAGACTCGGCAGACGATGCAACATTCTCCCAATGAAAAGCAGGAGTGTCACTAGCACGATAAGAGACAACACAATAAGTGTCAGGGGCCCAAGAATGTTCCGCTGCCTCCAAGCATACATAAGGGGGATTACCAATAGGCCCCTGGCTGTCTTCAAGCAGGCACTAGACAAGCCCCTAAAGTCGGTACCTGGCCAGCCGGGCTGTGGTTCGTACGTCAGTTTGCGTGCGGCCAACAGGAACAGCCTGGTTGATCAGGCCTTGATCCACCATGAGGCCTGGTCACAGACCGGGCCTCGGGGGCGTTGACTCCCGGAACCTTCTCCAGCGTTGAATGGAAGTATGATAGGGATAACTCAGTAACAGTCCCAGATTTTCGCTTAGCAGTTTATAATGGGCTTCGAGAACAACTATCATCTGTGGACTGGGGTAACGAAGAAAGCTACCAGTATGAAAGCTTCCTCAGCACTATACATGCTGCCCAAAGTACATTTATTCCATTTAAAGAAATTAGATCGAATAGAAATACCCTAAATGGATGAATAATAGGCTCAAATATCTTTTGGGGCAAAAGAGGGGAATATATAGGCGCATCAAAAGAGGTGAGGGTCATCTTGTGAGGGACGTTCAAAAGGGGATAAGAAAAGCTAAACAGGACTACGAAATTAAAGTTGCTAGGGATTTGAAAGCTAACCCAATAGGTTTTTTCCAGGTTTATAGAACAAAAGTTATAGAAAAGATAGGTCCCCATAAAAATAACTCTGCGCATGTTACTGACAAGGAGAATGGAATGTGCTCTATTTTTAATAATTATCTTCTCTCGGTTTTCACACCGGAAAACACTAACAATACCCCCGTAATTAATTTTTATAGCGGGCTTGAAGAAGATAAATTATGTAATATCACAGTCACTAGGGAAGTGGTTATAAAACAAATAGACCTACTGAAACAAAATAAATCGGCGGACCCTGATGAGCTTTTTTCAAGGGTTCTTAAGGAATGCAAAATGGAACTCTGTGAACCATTGGCTAATATTTTTAATTTATCTCTTCAAACAGGTGTAATGTCTGATATGTGGATTTGGGCAATGTAATTCTTATTTTTAAAGCAGGGGTTAAATTGTTACCGTCAAATTACCGCCCAATAAGCCTAACCTCAATTGTAGGCAAATTATTAGTCAATTATAGCTGATAATATAAGAAACCATCTTGAGAAGATAATTTGATTAATGATACTCAGCATGGATTCTCAAGGGGCACGTTCCTGTCTGTCTAATTTATTAACTTTCTTCAGTAAAGCTTTTGAGGCCGTTGATAACGATAAAGAATTCGATATGGTTTATTTGGATTTTAGTAAGGCTTTTGATAGTACCACATCAGAGACTGTTAAAAAAAATTATAAGCTCATGGCACTGAGGGAAAAGTGCTGCCATGGATCGAGTCATGGCTCACCAGTAGGAAACAGTGTGTGTGTGTGTGTGCATAAATGCGGTCAAGTCTGAGTGGGGATCTGTAACAGATGGCGTTCCACAGGGATCAGTTTTAGGCCCGTTGTTGTTTATCATATATATCAATGACCCTGACGAGGGAATTGCTAGTGATATGAGGAAATTCGCTGATGACACGAAGATAGATTGGATAATCGATTCAAACGTAGATGTCACAGAACTTCGGGAGGATTTAGACAAACTCAGTTCGTGGTCAGAAAGTGGCAGATGCAATTCAATGTAGATAAATGCAGAGTTCTAAAGCTTGGGAATGTTCATAACCCTAGCACCTATCAGCTTTAATAATTTACAGAGTCACTAGTGTGACTTCGTAAATGGTCCAAGTCGGACCGAAACGTCGTCGTAGGCTCGTCTCTTCTGTGTGCGGGTTATTTGTGTATAATTCCAGTCACGGTATTGTGCATTTTCTTGTTATTTAGTAGTAGTAGTGGATCTAAGGTGGTGAGACGGATGGCTACAGGGACCTATTGATATGTTACAGCAGTTTCCAGAATGGGTAATATCCTGTTGATTAACAATTTTGAGCGTTTCCTTTAATAAATGTCCTGAACTGTACATAAGTGTCTTTTCCACAGTGCTGTCTTGGTTTAAGGTTGCTGCTTACCATAACCCCCAAGTCCTTTTCGCATTCAGTACGGCTAAGTTCTACATTGTTAAGCTGATAGGTGCAAGGGTTATGAACATTCCCAAGCTTTAGAACTTTGCATTATTTACGTTTATCTGCCACTTCTCTGACAACTAACTGAGTTTGTCTAAATCCTCCTGAAGTTCTGTGACATCTACGTTTGAATTTAGTATCCTACGTATCGTCGTGTGATCAGCGAATTTGCTCATATCACTAGCAATTCCCTCGTCCAGGTCATTGATATATAATAAAACAACTGGTCTAAAACTGATCCCTGTGGAACGCCACTTGTTACAGATCCCCACTCAGACTTAACCCCATTTATGCACACACTGCTTCCTATTGGTGAGCCATGACTCAATCCATGAGAGCACCTTTCCCTCAGTGCTATGAACTGCCAATTTCTTTAAGTCTCTGATGCGGTACTCTATCAAAAGCCTTACTAAAATCCAAATAAACAATATCAAATTCTTTATCGTGATCAACGGCCTCAAAAGCTTTACTGAAGAAAGTTAGTAAATTAGTTAGGCAGGAGCGTCCCCTCGAGAATCCATGTTGAGTATCATTAATCAAATTATGCTTATCATGATGGCTTCTTATATTATTAGTTATAATTTACTCTAATAATTTGCCTACAATTGAGGTTAGGCTTATTGGGCAGTAATTTGACGGTAATAACTTGTCCCCTGCTTTAAAAATAGGAATTACATGGCCACCTTCCACATATCGGTCACTGCACCTGTTTGAAGAGATATTTTAAAAATATTAGTCAATGGTTCACAGAGTTACATTTAGCAATCCTTAATGATGACTTGAGCTTGAAGTGATGTGAAGAAAGGTTGCAGCCGGGACTTAAGTGGTAACAAGTTTCCACTTGCAAAATGAATATAATCACAATGTTTAAAAGGGCCACTTTTGTTTTGCATTCACTTTCTTGATTTAGAAAAAACACGTAAGCAAACACTAGGACATATTTATTAGAAAACGTTTCGGTCCTGGGACCTTGATCACTTCTAACATACAGAGGTTGAAGTGGTAAAGGTCCCAGGACCGAAACGTTTACTAATAATTATGTCCTAGTGTTTGCTTACGTGTTTTTCTAAACCAACTTGTCGGTATTTATTACCAAGGTTTATATCATTCAATTTCTTATATACACTTCTTGAGTATCCGCCAAGAACTGAGCCGGAACAAGAGTAGAAAGTTTCTATAGGAAACTGGATTTGCCGAGAGTGCCAGAGTTTTGATGGTTAAGTCTGAGTCACTGGTACTAACAAGCTGCTTGATAAGGCACTCGATAGTATGTCTGGCCTCAGGTTGCATCTCCAGAGTAGAAATCAATTCCAGTCACATGACTGTCATGTCACACCCAGGCTTCACATTGGACGACTGTCACGGGAACACCCATTCTTCACATTGGACAACTGTCACGGGCGCACCCAGGCTTCACATTGGACGACTGTCACGGGCGCACCCAGGCTTCACATTGGACGACTGTCACGGGCGCACCCAGGCTTCACATTGGACGACTGTCACGGGCGCACCCAGGCTTCGCATTGGACAACTGTCACGGGCGCACCCAGGCTTCACATTGGACGACTGTCACGGGCGCACCCAGGCTTCACATTGGACGACTGTCACGGGCGCACCCAGGCTTCACATTGGACGACTGTCACGGGCGCACCCAGGCTTCACATTAGACGACTGTCACGAGCGCACCCAGGCTTCACATTGGACGACTGTCACGGGAACACCCATTCTTCACATTGGACAACTGTCACGGGCGCACCCAGGCTTCACATTGGACGACTGTCACGGGCGCACCCAGGCTTCACATTAGAGGACATTAGTTGTAGTAAATACTGTACAATAATTATGGACATATTAATGGTACACAACTTATGATTCACTATGACTATGTTCATAACCTTGATGTAGTTTCAATGAACATAATAGCTTGCAGTATAAGCTTCACTAAAGATGTTATTTAAATCTTTAGATCCGGTAATGTTTGATTTTGAAGTCTTTTGTGACCTTTTACTTTATTATACGTTTAATAAAATATCACTTAAATTACGATGTGGATAAACTTTAACGCGAGTGTGAAAGTAGTATTGTGAAAGTGAAATCTAGTGGAATTGAAGCTTCACCACTGTGCCAGCAGTAACCCAGTTCTCGCACCATTAGTGATACTCGTACACATTATAACGTTTCTTGGTGCTGCTCAGTCACCGCGTTACCAGACGTCTTTCGGACGTTGTCATGATTAATTTGCCTGTGTGCCTTTATAACGTTTTTCATAGTTTATATAAACTAACCAAAGTAAACCTAATGTAGCATAAACTAAATAATATAAGGTTACAAACAGTTAATTAATTGACGGTGGGAATCTAGTTAAACTAGTATACAATATGTAGGGAACACTGGGTGTTGAGGTGGAAGTTGTATGTAGTTAGTGTTACTCGCTAGTACCGTTTCTTATTATGAGTGGAATGTTCGCCTGGCAGGAACCTGTTAGGATACGTGTTGCCCCCACGGCGCGCCTCTGCGCGCGCCTCCATTTTTTATACTAACCAGTTTTATAGGCCAAGAGCTGGTATCGTACCTCAATTCATTTCAAAGTCCAGCTCTATCTTGGGTATTCTACCACCTCCTGAGATACCATCCACAACAATCAACTAACATCCAGGTATCTACTTAATGATTAATTGAACAGGGGAGGAGTAGGTGTAATGATACATAACCAACTTGCCTAGTGTCAATATTGGCACGATTTTTTTTAAGTGTTCCTTTCATGCTATTTGACGATCCTCTTAGTTTTGTATACCGTGTCCCTTTTGAGTTCTTCATTCCATATCTAAGCCGCTGGAACTTGCAAGCATTGAACGTCATGTTTTTCCCTAACCGTTGGAAAACTTTGCTTATATCTTCTGCAAATTTTTCGTGTCTTTTACCGAGGTGACTAATTCTTTTATCCGCAAATGATGATACAAATCTGTGACGGGTGTTATCTGTATCTATGAGAATAAGCAGCAGTAGAGGCGCCGGGACCGCCGTGCCTTGGGGTAGTGCGCTTCTTGTATCGCTAATGCTGGAATAGGTGAGTACACAAACACACACGCGCACACACCTTTCTCTTGTAATAACCTTAAAACAGGTTCATAATATTTCAAAAGTAATTTGTGGAAGCAGTAAACGAGACAGTGTAAGAAGGGCACAGCCTCTACTCTCAGATATGTCACACACTTTTTACCTTCCACAAACAGTCCTAGGACCTGTGCTGTTCTTGGTATATGTGAAGGACATAACGGAAGGGATAGAATCAGAAGTGTCCTTGTTTGCAGATGATGTGAAGTTAATGAGAAGAATCAAATCGGATGAGGATCAGGCAGGACTACAAAGTGACCTGGACAGGCTACAAGCCTGGTCCAGCAACTGGCTCCTTGAGTTTAACCCTGCCAAGTGCAAAGTCATGAAGATTGGGGAAGGGCAAAGAAGACCGCAGACACAATATAGTTTAGATGGCCAAAGACTGCAAACCTCATTCAAGGGAAAAGATCTGGGGGCGAGTATAACACCGAGCATATCTCCTGAGGCGCACATCAATCAGATAACTGCTGCAGCATACGGGGGTCTGGCAAACCTACGGATAGCGTTCCGATACCTCAGTAAGGAATCGTTCAATACTCTGTATACCATTTACGTCAGGCCCATACTGGAGTATGCAGCACCAGTTTGGAATCCACACCTAGTCAAGCACATCAAGAAATTAGAGAAAGTGAAAAGGTTTGCAACAAGACTAGTCCCAGAGCTACGGGGATTGTCCTACGAATAAAGGTTGAGGGAAATCGGCCTGACGACACTGGAGGACAGGAGGGTCAGGGGAGACATGATAACGACATATAAAATACTGCGCGGAATAGACAAGGTGAACAAAGACGGGATGTTCCAGAGAAGGGACACAGACACAAGAGGTCACAATTGGAAGTTGAAGACTCAGATGAATCAAAGGGATGTTAGGAAGTATTTCTTCAGTCATAGAGTAGTCAGGCCGTGGAATAGCCTAGAAAGTGACGTAGTGGAGGCGGGAACCATACATAGTTTTAAGGCGAGGTATGATAAAGCTCATGGGGCAGGGAGAGAGAGGACCTAGTAGCAATCAGCGAAGAGGCGGGGCCAGGAGCTATGACTCGACCCCTGCAACCACAACTAGGTGAGTACAGTAACACTGTCATGCAGTAATTTTTCCTCTTCTACATGTGACTTAATAACACACAAGTGAAGGTATATGTTATCATCAGACAACATTAACAACACAGCACAAGCCTAGTGTATGTTATCACCAGACAACAATAACAACACAAGCCTAGTGTATGTTATCACCAGACAACATTAACAACACAAGCCTAGTGTATGTTATCACCAGACAACATTAACAACACAAGCCTAGTGTATGTTATCACCAGACAACATTAACAACACAAGCCTAGTGTATGTTATCACCAGACAACATTAACAACACAAGCCTAGTGTATGTTATCACCAGACAACATTTACAACACAAGCCTAGTGTATGTTATCACCAGACAACATAAACAACACAAGCCTAGTGTATGTTATCACCAGACAACATTAACAACACAGCACAAGCCTAGTGTATGATATCACCAGACAACATTAACAACACAAGCCTAGTGTATGTTATCACCAGACAATATTAACAACACAAGCCTAGTGTATGTTATCACCAGACAACATTAACAACAAAGCACAAGCCTAGTGTATGTTATCACCAGACAACATTAACAACACAACACAAGCCTAGTGTATGATATCACCAGACAACATTAACAACACAACACAAGCCTAGTGTATGTTATCACCAGACAATATTAACAACACAAGCCTAGTGTATGTTATCACCAGACAACATTAACAACACAGCACAAGCCTAGTGTATGATATCACCAGACAACATTAACAACACAGCACAAGCCTAGTGTATGATATCACCAGACAACATTAACAACACAAGCCTAGTGTATGTTATCACCAGACAACATTAACAACACAACACAAGCCTAGTGTATGTTATCACCAGACAACATTAACAACACAAGCCTAGTGTATTATATCACCAGACAACATTAACAACACAAGCCTAGTGTATGTTATCACCAGACAACATTAACAACACAACACAAGCCTAGTGTATGTTATCACCAGACAACATTAACAACACAAGCCTAGTGTATGTTATCACCAGACAACATTAACAACACAAGCCTAGTGTATGATATCACAAGACAACATTAACAACACAAGCCTAGTGTATGATATCACCAGACAACATTAACAACACAAGCCTAGTGTATGATATCACCAGACAACATTAACAACACAAGCCTAGTGTATGTTATCACCAGAAAACATTAACAACACAACACAAGCCTAGTGTATGTTATCACCAGACAACATTAACAACACAAGCCTAGTGTATGTTATCACCAGACAACATTAACAACACAACACAAGCCTAGTGTATGATATCACCAGACAACATTAACAATACAACACAAGCCTAGTGTATGTTATCACCAGACAACATTAATAACACAACACAAGCCTAGTGTATGTTATCACCAGACAACATTAACAACACAACACAAGCCTAGTGTATGATATCACCAGACAACATTAACAACACAACACAAGCCTAGTGTATGTTATCACCAGACAACATTAACAACACAAGCCTAGTGTATGTTATCACCAGAAAACATTAACAACACAACACAAGCCTAGTGTATGTTATCACCAGACAACATTAACAACACAACACAAGCCTAGTGTATGTTATCACCAGCCAACATTAACAACACAAGCCTAGTGTATGTTATCACCAGACAACATTAACAACACAACACAAGCCTAGTGTGTGTTATCACCAGACAACATTAACAACACAACACAAGCCTAGTGTATGTTATCACCAGACAACATTAACAACACAAGCCTAGTGTATGTTATCACCAGACAACATTAACAACACAACACAAGCCTAGTGTATTTTATCACCAGACAACATTAACAACACAACACAAGCCTAGTGTATGTTATCACCAGCCAACATTAACAACACAAGCCTAGTGTATGTTATCACCAGACAACATTAACAAGACAAGCCGAGTGTATGTTATCACCAGGCAATGTTAACAACACAACACAAGCCTAGTGTTTGATATCACCAGACAACATTAACAACACAACACAAGCCTAGTGTATGATATCACCAGACAACATTAACAACACAACACAAGCCTAGTGTATGTTATCACCAGACAACATTAACAACACAACACAAGCCTAGTGTATGATATCACCAGACAACATTAACACAACACAAGCCTAGTGTATGATATCACCAGACAACATTAACAACACAGCACAAGCCTAGTGTATGATATCACCAGACAACATTAACAACACAAGCCTAGTGTATGTTATCACCAGACAACATTAACAACACAAGCCTAGTTTATGTTATCACCAGACAACATTAACAACACAAGCCTAGTGTATGTTATCACCAGACAACATTAACAACACAAGCCTAGTGTATGTTATCACCAGACAACATTAACAACACAACACAAGCCTAGTGTATGTTATCACCAGACAACATTAACAACACAAGCCTAGTGTATGTTATCACCAGACAACATTAACAGCACAACACAAGCCTAGTGTATGTTATCACCAGACAACATTAACAACACAAGCCTAGTGTATATCACCAGACATTAACAACACAAGCCTAGTGTATGTTATCACCAGACAACATTAACAACACAACACAAGCCTAGTGTGTTATCACCAGACAACATTAACAACACAAGCCTAGTGTATGTTATCACCAGACAACATTAACTACACAAGCCTAGTGTATGTTATCACCAGACAACATTAACAACACAAGCCTAGTGTATGTTATCACCAGACAACATTAACAACACAACACAACAAGCCTAGTGTATGTTATCACCAGACATTAACAACACAAGCCTAGTGTATGTTATCACCAGACAACATTAACAACACAAGCCTAGTGTATGTTATCACCAGACATTAACAACACAACACAAGCCTAGTGTATGTTATCACCAGACAACATTAACAACACAACACAAGCCTAGTGTATGTTATCACCAGACAACATTAACAACACAACACAAGCCTAGTGTATGTTATCACCAGACAACATTAACAAAACAACACAAGCCTAGTGTATGTTATCACCAGACAACATTAACAACACAAGCCTGGTGTATGTTATCACCAGACAACATTAACAACACAAGCCTGGTGTATGTTATCACCAGACAACATTAACAACACAAGCCTAGTGTATGTTATCACCAGACAACATTAACAACACAAGCCTGGTGTATGTTATCACCAGACAACATTAACAACACAAGCCTAGTGTATGTTATCACCAGACAACATTATTAGCACAAGTTGGGTGTATGACATCGTGAAGACGAGTGGTGAGTGGTAGTGGCGGTGATTATAGTGGTAGTGGTTGTGGTGGTGATAGTGGAAGTGGTGGTGGTGATAGTGGAAGTGGTGGTGAGTGGTAGCGGTGGTGGTGGTGGTAGTGGCGAATGGTAGCGGTGGTAGTGGTGGTGTTGATGTAGTAGTAGTGGTGGACAAGCAGAGGATGGTGGACTTCAGGGATGTGGAAGAGACAGTGAACTTGGATGAGAGAGCGGTGGAGGTGGAGGAGGAGCAAGTGAGGAAGTTCAATGGCCGACCTTTCTCTCTCTCTCTCTCTCTCTCTCTCTCTCCTCTCTCTCTCTCTCTCTCTCTCTCTCTCTCTCTCTCTCTCTCTCTCTCCTCTCTCTCTCCTCTCTTTCTCTCCTCTTCTCTCATCCTCTCTCTCTCTCTCTCCTCCTTTTCTCTCTCTCCTCTTCTCTCTCCTCCTCTCTCTTTTCTCCTCTCTCTCTCTCCTCTCTCCTCTCTCTCTCTCTCTCTCTCTTTACACAGTTTGACTCACAGTCACGTAAGCATCCCCTAGCTTTTTCAGCTATTTACAGTTAAGGATTCTCTAACTTTATGCAAGCTTCTGTTTACCTACTCAGCTCATTTGAAAGCATTTTTTATTGTTATGAGACTATCAAGTAGGTAACAGATGAAGTTGGAGCCATCTGTGGGCCAGCATTTACTCATTTGATCAACTGACTTTATCTCGTTGACATCATTATGCTGTACGAATGTGTTCCATACTCTAGTCATCCTGGTATGTATGATCTCAGATGGAGTGATGTTCTGGAGAAGGGTACAGCCAGAGTGAAGTTGCTGCTTTCTGCCCGTCTTGTGCATAAAGCTTGTTTCACGCTGTCCTCGAAGTGGATCCAAGTGTGGTATTTTGACAATATTGGCCTTGTACATAACAGTAAGGCCACCCACATCCCTCCTATGTTGAAGGCTCTGCTGAAATGACAGATCTATCCAGGATGGGTCCAGGCGAGAGATGAGACGTCTTGCTCTGTTCTCTACTCTGTCAAGCAGTCGCAGATGAGAGGGGAGAGCAGGCAAACCAAGAAAGTGGAGCATACTCAAGGTGCGAGCGTACTTGTGCCTCGTACAGGATCTTGCAACCCCTACTGTCAAGCAGATGGGAGATACGGCGAAGTGCTGTAAGCTTCCTGGCCGCCTTGTTTGCAAGATTTACAACATGGTTCTTCATGGTTAGCTTGGAGTCAAATTTCACCCCAACAATATCAACTTCTTCTCCAGGTGCCAACATCCTCCCATTCATCCTTACTACTGCACCAGCATTACCATCATGGTGCCTAGAGACGATCATCATTTGCGTTTTCTCAGGTGCAAATGTTACTTGCCATCTATTTTCCCAAGCTGATATAGCTCTCAGCTGGTGATTGATGTAGCTTAGAGCAGCTGGCATTTCTTCTCTTGGATAAGTGAATGTCAGTGTACAGTCGTCTGCATATGCATGTGATTCTGGGATGAGATGAAGAAGGTCGTTGAAGTAGACATTCCATAACAATGGACCCAGCACGCTTCCTTGTGGAATACTTGCCCCAATAGGATGTCTTGCTGATTCCGTTCCATTGAGAACTACACTTAGAGATCTACCATGAAGGTAGTCACTGAGGAGACATAGCGTAGAGCCTGCAATTCCCAGTGCTTGAAGTTTTGCTAAGAGGCCCTGGTGCCACACCCGGTCGAAAGCGCCAGCAATGTCCAGTGCTACCACACAGCTGACTTTGGATTCATCCAGTGACTAGGTGCCACTTAGTGGAGAGGTTTAACAACAGATCAGCAGCAGAGTAACCTTTCCTGAAGCCATATTGACGATCACAAAGTAGTGAGTGGTAGTCAAAAAACTCTGTCATTTGTCTTGAGATTATTGTCTCAAGGATCTTACCAGTGATTGACAGGAGTGACACTGGTCTGTAGTTGCTGATTCTGCTCTGCTCTTCTTTTTGTGAACAGGGAACTACATTCGCCTCTTTCGATAGAGAGGGCCATTTACACTGTTCTAGGCAGTGCTGAAAGATGCGAGTTAGAGGTGCTGCTAGCTGGTCTGCACATCTCAACAATCTTGGGCTCAACTTGTCTGGGCCCACAGCCTTTTCTTGGTCAAGCGATTTAAGTAGGAAATGCACCTCCTCCTGCCTTATTGTCACCACTGACAGTTTTGACACCGTTCTTGCAGCTAGCCAAGGAGGGTCCCTTGCTGGATCAGGAACTTGCATTTTGGCAGCAAAGTGTTCAGCAAAGAGGTCCGCCTTCTCTTGACTACTAGTAGAGGTGGTCCCATCCTGTCGATTTAGAGGTGGAATAAGTTCATCAGGCAGATAACCTTGTCTGTCCTTGACCAGGGACCACCAGGTTTTGGAGCCTACCCTACCTGATGCTAACTTTCTTTTAGTGTCCACCTCCCATTTAGCAGTGGCCCACTTTTGAACATCACCCATATGCCTACAGGCTTGCATGTGCAAGTTCCTGTTATAGGTGGTAGGATGTCTCTTATACCTTCGCCATGCTTTGAACTTAGCAGTAGCAGCCTCTCTACAACGAAAGCCAAACCAAGGCTGATCTGTAGGCTTCGTCACATATTGCCGGTGAGGAATGCGTTCTTGTTGTAGATTAAGGATGTGTCCAGTGAAGGCTTTCACTTGGTTGTCAACATCCCCTTGGAGAAGAGCATTCCAGTCGGTGGTGGCGAGCTCAGAGCAAAGGGCTAGCCAATTACCTCTTTCCCATAGCCAGGTTGTGCGTGTGGACTCCTCACCTCGTTCTGTTGGGATCTTAAGTGTCTTAAAAACAGCCTTGTGGTCAGACGATCCAACATAGCCGAGGGGTTGACAAGTGACTATGCCTTCTGCCAGATCACTCACTACTGGGTCAAGGGAGGAGCCAGAGATATGAGTAGGGAAATCAAAGTTTCTCATGTCAAACACTGCAAGAAGGTCATCAAAGTCCCTCTGTATAAGGTGCTGGTTGAGGTCACCAACAATTATAATATGTTGACAGTTGTGTTGTAGCAGAAGGGAGTGACGTGTGAGAGTGTTCACCAGTTCAGAGATCCTGCTGGTTTGTTCTGAGAACAGGTCTCTAAACAGGTGGCCCTGTCTGTCAAGTTCCTTTTTCTTCCGACACTGGTCCTCCTTATGTCCTTTCTTGTAGCAGTAATTACACCTGGTATCTCGCAGGCAGTTGTTGGCAGTGTGCCCCTTCCGGTGACAGCGAGAGCACAGCCTAGGTGCCTGGGAGGGTGGACTAGGATTTGTTGCACCTCCTGAGTTTTGCAGATTTGTCCTCAGATTCTGCCGCTGGAACTGTGTTAGTGGAGGGTGAGACGGCTGTAGATGTCTTCCTCCTCCACGTCCTCCTCCACGTCCTCTGCCCCGTCCTCTACCAGTTCTGACAGATGTGTCCCTGCTGTTCGTACTTCGGCGCAGTAGGTGATCAGGTGCAGTGATAGTTCCCTGATCATTAACTGCACCGTTCTCTGGTGGAGAAACTCCTGGCTCAGAACTTGCTGACGAAGCACTGCTACCAGATTCTAGAATAGTATCGGCAGTGTGCTGACAGGTGTAGGATCAGAGATGGTATGTGCACTGTCAAGTAGACTGGCAGTGGCTGAAGCAGAGATGTCAGGTGTAGGAGAATTAACAGATCCAAGGCTTCCCTCGTTGCTGGGAAGGGGATTTGTTCCCTCTGTGGTGGTCAGAGGAATTGTGTTAGGATTCCCAAAGGTAGTGTTTTGAACTCTGTCAGTCTGTGGGACCTTAGCGATGACAGAATTCCACCAGTTGTTTACCCCTGAGTTAAGCTCAGTGTGGGACTTCCAGTCTTTGTCAATAGTGTCACCATCAGCTGAGCAGCTTACGTCACTTGATGCAGGCTTGCACTGGCCTTCTACAATAGCTTGTAGGTTATCTAATGATTTGAGGAGCTCATGAAGTGCTTCCCTGTGATGGATTATCTTAGCTGCAACTTTACAACACAGCCCAAGAGGGCAGTCTTGATCTTTGGACAGGAGTCCCTGAGGTAGGACTTCTGAACCTTCCTCCTGTAGCTCCAGGCTTGTATCCACATATACCACAGGATTATGGATATCCTTAAATTTTCTGAAATTTTCAACCTGGCTGCAACAAAATTCTTCTTCTGGAATGCAATCTGTGTGGCAGTAGTTGGAACAAGTAGGCTCCTTACATCTAAGAAGAATTTTGTCCCTTGTGGTATACCCACAAACACTCAGTAACTACTGGGACAATAGCCAGATAGCGTAGATATTCTTGCTATTTTGCGGTGTGAAGTCATCCCAGAGGAGGCTTGTAGGTTTGAAGTTCACAGGAGAGAGAGAGAGGGTGGGTGGTGATGTCATGGGTGGGGTGGAGTGTCGTGGGTGGGGGTGTTTATAGCACACACTCTGTTAGGCGTACTTGCCTAATTGCATGCACCTAATTGTGGTTGCAGGGGTCGAGACTCAGCTCCTGGCCCCGCCTCTTCACTGATCGCTACTAGGTCCTCTCTCTGCTTCCTGAGCTTTGTCATACCTCGTCTTAACGCTATGTATGGTTCCTGCCTCCACTACGTCACTTGCTAGGCTATTACACTTCCTGACGACTCTATAACTGAAGAAATACTTCCTAACATCCCTGTGACTCGTCTGAGTCTTCAGCTTCCAATTGTGACCCCTTGTTTCTGTGTCCCTTCTCTGGAACATCCTCTGTCCACTTTATCTATTCCACGCAGTATCTTGTATGTCGTTATCATGCCTCCCCTGACCCTTCTGTCCTACAGTGTCGTCAGTCCGATTTCCCTCAACCTTTCATCGTAGGACATTCCCCTGAGCTCTAGAACTAGCCTTGTTGCAAACCTTTGTACTTTTTCTAACTTCTTGACGTGCTTGACTAGGTGTGGGTTCCAAACTGGTGCTGCGTACTCCAGTATGGGCCTAACGTACACAGTGTACAGTGTCTTGAACAATTCCTTCTTAAGGTATCGGAACGCTATTCTCAGGTTTGCTAGGCGCCCGTATGCTGCAGCAGTTATCTGGTTGATGAGTGCCTCCGGAGACGTGCTTGGTGTTTTGGTCACCACAAGATCTTTCTCCTTGAGCGAGGTTTGCAGTCTTTGTCCACCTAGCCTATACTCTGTCTGCGGTCTTCTTTGCCCTTCCCCAGTCTTCATGACTTTGCATTTGGCAGGGTTGAATTCGAGAAGCCAGTTTCTGGACCACGAGTCCAGTCTGTCCAGGTCTCTTTGTAGTCCTGCCTGATCCTCATCCGATTTAATTCTTCTCATCAACTTACATCATCTGCGAATAGGGACACTTCAGAATCTATCCCTTCCATCATGTCATTCACATATATCAAAAATAGCACTGGTCCTAGAACTGACCCCTGTGGGACCCCGCTCGTTACAGGCGCCCACTGTGATACCTCTTCACGTACCATGACTCGTTGTTGCCTCCCTGTCAGGTATTCTCTGATCTATTGCAGTGCCCTACCTGAGTGTTTAAGATGAGCGGGGCTGATGGTCCCCAGAAGGCAGGAAAGATGTTTGGCAAGAACTCCGGCTAGTTTGTGTGGAGCACTGCCTATTCCTGACGTGATAGGTCTGAGAGGAATATTGTGTTTATGGGTCTTGGGTAAACTATACATGTGTGCTGGTTTAGGGTTGCTTGGTAACAAGTACAGAAGTTTCTTCCCTTCTCTAGTGGGTTTGAGTATTTGTCTGGTTTTGTATAGAAAATCTTTGGTGAGCGTCTCCCACTGTTGAGTGCTGATGGGTTCGTATGTAGATTGATCATTCAAAAGGTCCATCTTTTAGTGTTGTAGTCACTGGTATGACGACTCCACCTCCTTTGTCGGCGGTGGTGACGATAATGTTGGGGTCGTTGGCGAGGTTCTTAAGGGCAGTGATGTATCGTCTAGGAAGATTAGAAGAAGGTGGTTCACATAAAGCTGCAGTGAGAAGGCCCTGTATATAACCCTTCTGGAAGTTGCTGTCACTGTGTCTATGGTTCCTGGTAACTAGATTGAGTTGATAGTAGGTTTGCGTATGTTGGTGGTAAATTTGAGTCCCAGACTCAGTGCTTGTTTTTCGTAGTCGGTTAAGGTGCGTGACGATAAGTTGTTTATCAGGGATTTGCGTGTCATTTCCTTCCATCGACTGTTAGTGCAGAGGTACTGAAGTTTGCGATTGAGTTTGATCTTCTGTTGGAGGTTAGCTGTGGTGACTGTGCTGAGGATATGCTCAGCAGTGTGTTGGTCAATCTGAAGATTGGCCCACATATTCCTTGCAGTTTCAAAGGTTTCCTTAGCGATGTTAGAAAGTTCTTCGGCACATTCAGTTAAGTAAGCTTGGGTAGCTGGAGAGAAGGGGTGCTTGGAGTTGGAGAGTTGTGCAGGAGTAGACTTAGGGATCACCTTCTCTGCCAGGCAATCTTGTAGGAAGTTGTGTCTGTTGCGATAGCTGTGAGCACGAAGAAGGGTGTCCAAATAACGTCGGAGATTTTGTTGACTTGATTGAACTCTGTGTTAATTTCAACTGTTTTTCTTTCAATAACAAGCGCTACAAACAAACCTACGGCATGGGAATGGGGTCCCCCATAAGTGCCGTCCTAGCCAACTTATACATGGAACACCTAGAGTCCGAACACTTCGCCAACATCATCCCTTCAAGCATCACTTGGTTACGTTACGTGGACGATGTCCTCGTAATAACTCCAAAACGTTTTGATGTACGGGATCTTCAGGCAAGGCTCAACGCAGTTGAACCGGCGATCCAGTTTACACTAGAAGAAGAGTCCAATGACAAGCTACCTTTCCTCGACGTCCTCATTCACAAAGTAGACAACAACCTAAGATTTCAAGTTTTATCGGAAACCCACCAATAAAAATGATCTCACACACTTCTATTCCAGTCAAGATACCAAGACCAAAGAGGCATCATCATCTGGTTTTTTCCTAAGAGCATACCGAATTTGTAGTCCTGAGTTTCTTGACGAGGAATGTACATACATTCACCAAACATTCACTGAGTTACATTTTCCTTCTTTTTTCATCAAAGACTGCAAGAAAAGAGCTCTTCAGATCATTAATTCTCCACGCATCAACACCACTCCCAACAAAGTTATAATTCTTCCCAACACCAGGTTGCACTGAACGTCTCAAAAGTACTTTTCACAAGCTAACACCAGAGTCGCCATCGCTTCTAGCACTTCAATAAAGGATCTAACCAGGACAAAATCCAAGCACCACGAACCAGTCAATGCAGGAGTTTACACTATACCCTGTGGAGGCTGTGACAAGATTTACGTAGGTGAAACAGCAAGAAACCTCGACACCCGCCTCAATGAACACATTTACGGATGTAGGAACAATAACTTGAACAACGCCTGTGTACAACACCGAAATTCCACCAATCATCTCATGAAATTCAGAGATGCCCAATTAGTGATCAAAGAAACTAATTTCCGCAGACGCAAGTGCCTCGAATCAGCACTGATCGCTGTTTCAAATACAATTAAACAAAACAACGGCAGCTTCACCATCTCCGAAGTCTTAGCAAGAATCCTCCTGAAAACAGTGAACCCTGCCATCACATAGTCTCTCCTGTTATACTACACAAAGCACATTACAGAGAGTGAACACTGAAACAAGCTGCCTCTTTCCAGTCTATGAGGAAATGGTATGGTGATAGCGACAAGATGTGGAAAAAGACACTTATGTACAGTTCAGGACATTTATTTAAAGGAAACGTTTCGCCACGAGTGGCTTCTTCAGTCCTAATACAGAGAAAACTAAGAAAACATTTATATATATAGTGGCAGGAGTCAGGTGAGGTGACGCGTGGGTAGAGGTGGTAGTAGTAGTAGTAATGGAACTAAGGAGGTGAAGCAAGAGAGGGACCTGCTGACATCAAGTAACACCAGTTCCCAGGATGGGTAATATCCTCTTGCTTAGTAATTTTGAAATACTGTAACTACCGGATTTTTGCTTTATAGTGTTACTGACAGAAATTAGTGCAGCTTCAATGCATTTTCTCCGTCTTAAGTCTTCTTTAATAACTAGTTTAGCTTCATTGAATTTCATGGTGTCCAACATAGTCTCTATGTTGAACACATACGTTTTTGCGGTCATCATTTCTGCAAGCATTTTTGTGTTCTGCTATCCTAATGTCCAGAGTTCTGGCTGCTTCCCCTACATATACTTTGTCACACCCCCCACATGGTATAGTGTAGATTCCTGCACTTGTGCCAGAATCATGCTTGGGTTTTTGTATCAGGTTCCTAATAGTAGTTGAAGAGCTGGTAGATATTTTAGCCAGTTTTCTGTCAAACATTTTTGAAACATTAGTGGCAACGTTGCTGACCGGTAAAATGATGTAACTTGGAGGCTTTTCTTCAATTTGATAGGTGTTGGTCTTGCTGAGGATACGTGTCGCACGTTTCCTACAGTCACGTATGAAGTGTAGGGGAAAGTGCAGTGAACTAAAAGAGTTGGTGATGTATGTACATTCTTCTTCGAGGAAGAATGTATATACAACAAGAAGAATGTACATACATCACCAACTCTTTTAGTTCACTGAAAAGCCTCCAAGTTACATCGTTTTACCGGTCAGCAACGTTGCCACTAATGTTTCAAAAATGTTTGACAGAAAACTGGCTAAAATATCTACCAGCTCTTCAACTACTATTAGGAACCTGATACAAAAACCCAATCATGATTCTGGCACAAGTGCAGGAATCTACACTATACCATGTGTGGGGTGTGACAAAGTATATGTAGGGGAAACAGCCAGAACTCTGGACATTAGAATAGCAGAACACAAAAATGCTTGCAGAAATGATGACCGCAAAAACGCATGTGTTCAACATAGACTATGTTGGACACCTCATGAAATTGAATGAAGCTAAACTAGTTATTAAAGAAGACGACTTAAGACGGAGAAAATGCATTGAAGCTGCACTAATTTCTGTCAGTAACACTATAAAGCAAAAATCCGGTAGTTACAGTATTTCAAAATTACTAAGCAAGAGGATATTACCCATCCTGGGAACTGGTGTTACTTGATGTCAGCAGGTCCCTCTCTTGCTTCACCTCCTTAGTTCCATTACTACTACTACTACCACCACCTCTACCCACGCGTCACCTCACCTGACTCCTGCCACTATATATATAAATGTTTTCTTAGTTTTCTCTGTATTAGGACTGAAGAAGCCACTCGTGGCGAAACGTTTCCTTTAATAAATGTCCTGAACTGTACATAAGTGTCTCTTTCCAGTCTATATTTGTCCAACCTATTTTTATGTTACCCAAGTAATAACTTTTATATCCTTTTACTCATGTACGAATTAATTGCTCTACCATATTGTATTACTTTTGCCACTACTACTACTACTACTACTACTACTACTACTACCACCACTACCACTACCACCACTACTACTACCACTACCACTACCACCACCACCACTAGTGAACATCGAAATGGTACCTCACTAGTATTGCACCTCACTCTGAGCCTTTCTGTACCCTCTGGGTCCGTGTATTGTTTGTAATGGCTTGATAAAGCTCCTGGAGAGCGAAACGTTGCCACAATAAATGTCACATTAGTTGCACTTGTGTCCTTTTACTTTACATATTGTCGGTAATTCTACCAACTTTGTTACAATCTGTCGGACACCGCAACATAATGGACATTTCATGCAGACGTTATTTGGACACCCTTCTTCTTGCTCACAGCTATCGCAACAGACACAACTTCCTACAAGATTGCCTGGCAGAGAAGGTGATCCCTAAGTCTACTCCTGCACAACTCTCCAACTCCAAGCACCCCTTCTCTCCAGCTACCCAAGCTTACTTAACTGAATGTGCCGAAGAACTTTCTAACATCGCTAAGGAAACCTTTGAAACTGCAAGGAATATGAGGGCCAATCTTCAGATTGACCAACACACTGCTGAGCATATTCTCAGCACAGTCACCACAGCTAACCTCCAACAGAAGATCAAACTCAATCGCAAACTTCAGTACCTCTGCACTAACAGTCGATGGAAGGAAATGACACGCAAATCCATGATAAACAACTTATCGTCACGCACCTTAACCGACTATGAAAAACAAGCACTGAGTCTGGGAGTCAAATTTACCACCAACATACGCAAACCTACTATCAACTCAATCTAGTTACCAGGAACCATAGACAGTGACAGCAACTTCCAGAAGGGTTATATACAGGGCCTTCTCACTGCAGCTTTATGTGAACCTTCTTCTTCTAATCTTCCTAGACGATACATCACTGCCCTTAAGAACCTCGCCAACGACCCCAACATTATCGTCACCACCGCCGACAAAGGAGGTGGAGTCGTCATACTCAACACCAGTGACTACCTTTTGAATGATCAATCTACATACGAACCCATCAGCACTCAACAGTGGGGGACGCTCACCAAAGATTTTCTATACAAAACCAGACAAATACCCAAACTGGTGCTGCATACTCCAGTATGGGCCTGACGTACACAGTGTACAGTGTCTTGAACGATTCCTTACTAAGGTATCGGAACGCTATTCTCAGGTTTGTCAGGCGCCCATTTGCTGCAGCGTGTATTTGTGTGTATGTATGCGTGTGTGTGTGTGTGTGTGTGTGTGTGTGTGTGTGTGTGGTGTGGTGTGTGTGCGTGTGCGTGTGTGTGCGCGTGTGCGTGCGTGCGCGCGTCCGCGTGCGCGTGCTCTGGAAAACGTACAGAGGAGGATGAAAAAGATGATCCCATGTATCAGAAATCTTCCCTACGAGGATAGACTGAGGGCCCTGAATCTGCACACTCTCGAAAGGCGTAGAATTAGGGGGGATATAATTGAGGTGTATAAGTGGAAAACAGGAATAACTAAAAGGGATGTAAATAGCTTGCTGAAACAGGGCTCGCAGCAATGGTTTCAAGTTGGAAAAATTCAGATTCAGGAAGCATATAGGAAAGCACTGGTTTGGTAATAGAGTTGTGGATGAGTGGAACAAACTCCCGAGTACAGTTATTGAGGCATTGTGTTGTTTTAAAAATAGGTTAGATAAATACATGAGTGGGTGTGGGTGGGTGTGAGTTGGACCTGACTAGCTTGTGCTGCTGGGTCTGGTGCAGTGCTCCTTCCTTGAGTTTTGAGACTCTATGACTGCGGGTTCAATCCCGGCCGGGGGTATGGTATGGTTTCCTTGAGTGAAGGTGACCAGACTGGGTGGGTCATTGGGTTATTCGGGGGGGGGGACATGGACCTGCTCCGCATGGGTCAGTAGGCCTGCAGCAGTGTTTCTTCTTTCTTATGTTCTTGTGTGTGTGTGTGCGCGCGCGCGCTTCTACTGTTCTGTATGCTACTTTCACTGGGAACGAAAGGTGTATTTCTGTGTCATATTCCATTACTAATGATGCCATAATAAGCAGGAGAATCACCTTGGTAGAAGTTCGCCCTTTATATTATTCTGCTATTGTTGCTTAACTCTACATGAATGTACTCTACGTTGATTTATTTTTAACTCCACCTAACAATAGAATAAGTAATATTTACTTTATTAAGATGTTTAAGTCGTTTAAGGTTTATAGAACTGCTACGCGTGCTAAAACCCCATCGTCTTAAGACAGGATGGTTTGTGAGAGTGATGAGGTGGGGGTGGTAAGGTGGGGTTGATGCTTTGTCTGCGGTGGAGAGCTGTAGAAACAATCATGACGTCACAGCTACGTCACAGAGCATCATCACCCACACCAGCAGTCAGCTGGACTCCACCTCCTCCCATTCCTCTTCCAATACCCCACCGCCTACACTACCTCCTCCCATCCCTATTCCACTACCCCACCACCTACACTTCCACCCAAGAATTTATTTATTTCGGTCTCACTAGGGTGGAGGCTTAGGTGGCGCATCATCATACTCATGTTCGTACTCAGTACTCATCATTCATGAACATAGCAGTGTACAGTAGTAATAACCTGACTCGTGAGATATTTGTGACTCACTCTCTCACTCACTCTCACTCTCTCTCTCTCTCTCTCTCTCTCTCTCTCTCTCTCTCTCTCCTCTCTCTCTCTCTCTCTCTCTCTCTCGCACGCACGCACGCACACGCACGCACGCACGCACACGCGCACACGCCGCGCGCGCGCACACACACACACACACACACACACACACACACACACACACACACACACACACACACACACACACACGCGCGCGCGCGCGTACACACACACGCTAGTGATCATGTGGTTCTGTGCTTTGACTACATAGTTGAGCTTCAAGTGGAGAGAGTAGCAGGAATAGGATGGGAAAAAACAAACTACAAAAGGGGGAACTACTCAGGCATGAGGAACTTCCTGCAAGACATTCAGTGGGAGAGGGAACTGACAGGAAAACCAATACAAGAAATGATGGACTATGTGGTAACAAAATGCAAGGAGGCAGAGGAGAGGTTTGTTCTCAAGGGAAACAGAAATAATGGGAAGAACAGAACAAGTCCTTGGTTCACCCAAAGGTGTAGGGAGGCAAAAACTAGGTGTACTAGAGAATGGAAAAGGTACAGAAGACAGAGAACTCAGGAAAATAAAGAGATTAGCTGAAGAGCCAGAAACGAATACGCACATATAAGAAGGGAGGCTCAGCGACAATATGAAAATGACATAGCATCGAAAGTCAAGTCTGACCCGAAGCTGTTGTATAGCTACATCAGGAGGAAAACAACAGTCAAGGACCAGGTAATCAGACTGAGGAAGGGTGATGGGGAGTTCACAAGAAACGACCGAGAGGTATGTGAGGAGCTCAACACGAGATTTAAAGAAGTATTTACAGTGGAAACCAGTAGGACTCCAGGAAATCAGAACAGTGGGGTACACCAACAAGTGTTGGATGAGGTACACATAACCAAGGAGGAGGTGAAGAAGCTGCTATGTGAACTTGACACTTCAAAGGCGGTGGGACCAGAGAAAATCTCTGTTGGTCCTTAGAGAGGGAGCAGAGATGCTGTGTGTGCCATTAACAAAGATCAACACATCCATTGAAACTGGGCAACTCCCTGAGGTATGGAAGATGGCAAATGTAGTCCCAATTTTTAAAAAGGGAGACAGACATGAGGCATTAAACTACAGACCTGTATCACTAACGTGTATAGTATGCAAAGTCATGGAGAAGATCATCAGGAGGAGAGTGGTGAAGCACCTGGAAAGAAACACGTGTATAATTGACAACCAGCACGGTTTCAGGGAAGGAAAATCCTGTCACACAAACCTACTGGAGTTTTATGACAAGGTGACAGAAGTAAGACAAGAGAGAGAGGGGTGGATCGACTGCATTTTTTTTGGACTGCAAGAAGGCCTTCGACACAGTTCCTCACAAGAGATTACTGCAAAAGCTAGAGGATCAGGCACACATAACAGGAAAGGCACTGCAATGGATCAGAGAATACCTGACAGGGAGGCAACAACGAGTCATGGTACGTGACGAGGTGTCAGAGTGGGCGCCTGTGACAAGCGGGGTTCCACAGGGGTCAGTCCTAGGACCTGTGCTGTTTTTGGTATATGTGAATGACATAATGGAAGGGATAGACTCAGAAGTTTCCTTGTTTGCAGATGATGTGAAGTTAATGAGAAGAATCAAATCGGACGAGGATCAGGCAGGACTACAAAGAGACCTGGACAGGCTACAAGCCTGGTCCAGCAACTGGCTCCTTGAGTTTAACCCTGCCAAATGCAGGTCATGAAGATTGGAGAAGGGCAAAGAAGACCGCAGACACAATATAGTCTAGATGGCCAAAGACTGCAAACCTCACTCAAGGAGAAAGATCTGGGGGTGAGTATAACACCGAGCATATCTCCTGAGGCGCACATCAATCAGATAACTGCTGCAGCATACGGGCGTCTGGCAAACCTACGGATAGCGTTCCGATACCTCAGTAAGGAATCGTTCAAGACTCTGTATACCATTTACGTCAGGCCCATACTGGAGTATGCAGCACCAGTTTGGAATCCACACCTGGTCAAGCACGTCAAGAAATTAGAGAAAGTGCAAAGGTTTGCAACAAGACTAGTCCCAGAGCTAAGGGGATTGTCCTACGAATAAAGGTTGAGAGAAATCGGCCTGACGACACCGGAGGACAGGAGGGTCAAGGGAGACATGATAACGACATATAAAATACTGCACGGAATAGACAAGGTGGACAAAGACGGGATGTTCCTGAGTTGGGACACAGAAACCAGAGGTCACAATTGGAAGTTGAAGACTCACATACATACATACATACATATACATACACACACACACACACACACACACACACACACACACACACACACACACACACACACACACACACACACACACACACACACACACACACTGAAAACAACCAAGACAGAATTCTCAGTAATTTGGAACACCTTCAGGAAAGCACTGTTTTTTGGCAGTACATGCGTGGAAGAAACTGATTAGTGCCATAGAAACAAATACTTTAGGTAACTCTAATAATAGGTTTTACCTAGCGCTCAGGTGAGTGGACGGGAAGGTTGTGAGGAGGATGGGGGGGGGGGGTTGTTGTTGTGTATCTTTGACATGTCTGTGACTGCTTCCAGAGGTCTCTCAGTCTGGCTCCAGGATAGTTTTCTGTTGATCACCTGGTCTAGCAGGTTGTGTTCTCTCTGTGAGACTTATAGCCACCACAATCTGTCTAATCCGAACATGCTACAGAAGTTTGTCGTGTTCTTTCTGGCATTGTATCTCATATTTACTCATAGATGGTTCAAGACTCATGAACCTTGACAATGCTCTCTAATTGTGCTTATGACTACCCTGCTTGTCACCGCCTTGATTCTACACTTCATCACACATCTCTTATCCAATCCATTCTCTTAAGAGTATTTTTCCATAAAGATATTCTCCCTCATTTACCCTCATTCTCATTTACCCAAGCATTTTGAATGCTTAGGTAAAATACAAACTGTTTTTTACCTACATTATCATAAGTCAGGTGTTGTAAGGTAACCGTGAGGTGTAGTTTCGCCTTTATATGCCTTCCTGTTGATATTTTACTTTTACAGTTCCTTGATAATGTGAGAAATCACGAAAGCCTTGGAATTTCACTATTTTTTTTTCACAATGGTTGTTCTGCATATTGTGATATCACCTGTTTACTGTGATACTTTTACACATATATAATCTGAACATGCTGGCCGTCTCCCACCGAAGCAGTGATCGCAAAAAGAAACACTTTCACCATCATTCACACACAATCACTATTACAGACAGGTGTATAATGTCCTGCGCACCGTGTCGTAATGCAATAAATAGTGGAGCAAGCAAAAGACAGCAGAGGTTATATGACTTGTATTTCCTTCACCAAAGAAGCAAGCTTGTATTTGGAAATGGTATAAAATACCGACACAGTGGAAAAATAAACACAGAAGCAGTATAATGTGATTATTTATTGACAGCGTTTCGTCTACACAGTGGGCTTTATCAAGTCACAAACAGGGGCAGGGGCTAGACGATTACACTAAGAGAATTTGACAAGTGTCAGTTGTCTGCGACTCTTAACGCCCCCTCTGTGCATAAGTAGAATTACCAACAAACATCTGTCTGTCTTCAAGAGGGAGCTTAGCTCTCCCCTCAAATCAGTTCCTGACCAGCCAGACTGTGGTTCGTACGTTGGACTGCGTGCGGTCAGCAGTAACACCTGGTTGATCAGTCTTTGATCCACCATTATGCCTGGTCTGTGACCGGGTATATATTTTTAACTCGCTTGCCTTGAAGGCAGATATGAGGACGAAGGTATTTTTAGTGAGGGCTCTTGGGATATACCTTACTTAACCATTACATGAAGATACTGAAAGATTTAAAAATTAGTAGTGCACAATGACTTTCCAGAAGCATTCAACAAGTGTAGTAGCACACAATGTTTGCAGAAGGAATAACCTTAAAAGTGGGTAGTTGGAGAGTCAACTTTCTAACAAAAAAGCCTCGAGAGTAATAGTAAATTTAGAAGCTGCCACACTGAAAAATTTGTTCCCCAATGCTCAGTACTCGCCCCAGTTTTCTTATTCTTATATTCGACAGAAATATAAGTCTTATCACCGCATCATCCTTTATAGACAATACTATAATCTGTATGAGAGTGACATCCACTGAAGAAGCTGATATAAACCAGGTCTTGCAATGAGCCACAGAAAACAGTATGATGTTTAACGAGGACAGTTGTCTCGTACTCTACTATGGAAAATAAAAACTTGACCGGAATATAAAGCTCAAATCACCCAGTAAAGCAAAAAAGTTAACATGATGAACTCGTGAGTGATAATGTCAGAACATTTCACATTGAAGGATCAGAACATTTTCACAACTCAGGGACAATAATTATCTGGATAATTAGAACCTTGAAAAACAGATATACCAAACCAATGATGCTGCTGCTTTGTGTTATTGCGATCTCGAGAATTTGTCCGTATAAATTCAGTCCAGCCCCTAAATTATTGGGAGCACCTGAAGTATTCTCTAGAACGTAGGCTGAAAAAATGCATCTTGATTAACAGCTGGAATACTCTGGAGGGATTTGTCTCCTGTCTGCACCCTGGAATGACTCCCTGCGAAAGCAAGAGGCTCTTTAGATGGTGTGAAATATCACATTGTAAAGCAGGAATGCGATGAGGTACAATACGAGATAACGCAATAAGTGTAAAGGAGCAGATATAGGGAATTACTAATGAATCTACATTGGATTGTGTGTGGCCAGCGCTAACAGTTCGATTGATCGGGCCGTCAACCAGGAGGCCTGGATTGGGATCAAGCCGCGGGAGCAGTGACTTTCGGAATTATTTACAGGAAAGCTACAGAATACAGAATTTATTATATTTGTGGAGGGGAGAGTAATGAAAGGATTATTGTTGTGGTGAGAGGGGAGGATATAGAGAGGGGAAGGTAGGCAGTGACAGGAAGGATGGTATTAGTGTAAATTAGAGGGGAAGCCGAGGCGAGATGGAGGGAGGGTAACAGGATGGTAGGTATCACAGTGTTAGTATATATGGTTGACCACTACCACCACAGTGACGGACATGTTAGTATATATGGTTGACCACTACCACCACAGTGACGGACATGTTAGTATATATGGTTGACCACTACCACCACAGTGACGGACATGTTAGTATATATGGTTGACCACTACCACCACAGTGATGGACATGTTAGTATATATGGTTGACCACTACCACCACAGTGATGGACATGTTAGTATATATGGTTGACCACTACCACCACAGTGATGGATATGTTAGTATATATGGTTGACCACTACCACCAGTGACGGACATGCTGGTATATATGGTTGACCACTACCACCACAGTGACGGACATGCTGGTATATATGGTTGACCACTACCACCACAGTGACGGACATGCTGGTATATATGGTTGACCACTACCACCACAGTGACGGACATGCTGGTATATATGGTTGACCACTACCACCACAGTGACGGACATGCTGGTATATATGGTTGACCACTACCACCACAGTGACGGACATGCTGGTATATATGGTTGACCACTACCACCACAGTGACGGACATGCTGGTATATATGGTTGACCACTACCACCAGTGACGGACATGCTGGTATATATGGTTGACCACTACCACCACAGTGACGGACATGCTGGTATATATGGTTGACCACTACCACCACAGTGACGGACATGCTGGTATATATGGCAGACCTAAATAAAACATCCGTCACATTTTTGTATCATCGTTTGCAGATGACACTAAAATAAACATGAAAGTCACTTTGGTGGAAGACACTGAAAAATTACAGGATGGTTCCAGGGATCAACGCCCCCGAGGCCTGGTCCTCGACCAGGCCTCCCGGTGGATCAGGGTCTGATCAACCAGGCTGTTACTGCTGGCCACACGCAATCCCACGTACCAACCACAGCCCAGCTGATCGGGCACTAACTTTGAGGTATCTGTCCAGTTCCCTTTTGAAGACAACCAGGGGGGGTCTATTATTATTATTATTATTATTATTATATTATTATTATTATTATTATTATTACAGGAAAGGACAAAATTAGTAAGGGTTGTACATCGCTTGGGAATGGGAGGAATTGGTAAATATTCAGTTAATCATAAATAGGGGTGAGTAATTTTAATTCCTTGGATCCAAAACCCTTCACCAGCATCAAGACACATTCCTTAGAGAAGTGTATACTGAATGTAGGAAAGTTAGCAAGATGTATTTGTCACTTTTGTTCATGATTCAAGAAGAGTAACACTCCTGCCAGAGTGCAAAGTATTTAACATGCTTACATCCTTTGTGTTAAGTTAATTTTCTATTTTACTGCTCTGAGGTTATTAAGTATATCTTGAGTACGTTTTGGTCTAATCATAGTTAACTAGTATACTACTGCAAACTAGACTTTTACACTAGCGTAGTTAACTAGACTTTTACACTAGCGTAGTTAACTAGACTTTTACACTAGCGTAGTTAACTAGACTTTTACACTAGCGTAGTTAACTAGACTTTTACACTAGCGTAGTTAACTAGACTGACACTTGATTATAAAACTAGATTATTATAGCAGTATAGTAGATTACTTCACGAAGATAGTAACTAGACTAGAACATGAACATAGCTCAGTACAATAGTGCACAACAGCTAAATAAGACACGCTAGAGTGAGTGGCAACACGCGCGACCCAGACCTACTTTGTAAGGCAGTTTTCACTGGCTACGAATTCCAGGGTATCATTCTTGTAGCGGTCACCTGCTGCTGCTGTTGCTGCTGCTGTTGATGCTGATGTTGATGCTGATGTTGATGCTGATGTTGATGCTGATGTTGATGCTGCTGCTGTTGCTGATGTTTCTGCTGTTGATGCTGATGTTGATGCTGATGTTGCTGCTGTTGATGCTGATGTTGATGCTGATGCTGCTGCTGCTGCTGCTGCTGCTGCTGTTGATGCTGATGTTGCTGCTGCTGTTGATGCTGATGTTGCTGCTGCTGTTGATGCTGATGCTGCTGCTGCTGCTGCTGCTGCTGTTGCTGCTGCTGCTGCTGTTGCTGATGTTGCTGCTGTTGATGCTGATGTTGATGCTGCTGCTGTTGATGCTGATGCTGCTGCTGCTGTTGATGCTGATGTTGCTGCTGCTGCTGCTGCTGCTGCTGCTGCTGTTGATGCTGCTGTTGCTGCTGCTGCTGCTCCCCCTAAGCCTCCTGCTGCTGCTGCTCCCTCCCTCTCTGCCTATGCTCCTCCTCCTCCCTCCTCCTTCTTCCCTCCTCCTCCCTCCCCCTCCTCCCCCTCCTCCTCCTCCTCCCTCCTCTCTCCCTCCTCCTCCCTCCTCCTCCTCCCTCCTCCTCCTCCTCCTCCTCCCTCCCCCTCCTCCCCCCTCCTCCCCCTCCTCTCCTCCCTCCTCCCTCCTCCCTCCCTCCTCCTCCTCCTCCCTCTCCTCCTCCCTCCTCCTCCCTCCTCCCTCCTCCTCTCCCTCCTCCTCCCCTCCTCCTCCTCCTCCTCCTCCCTCCTCCTCCTCCTCCTCCCCCTCCTCCCCCTCCTCCCTCCCTCCTCCTCCTCCCTCCTCCTCCCCCTCCCTCCTCCCTCCTCCTCCCCCTCCCTCCTCCCTCCTCCTCCTCCCTCCTCCTCCTCCTCCTCCTCCCCCTCCCTACTCCCCCTCCCTCCTCTCCCTCCCTCCTGACCACTACCGCTGCGCCTGCAGTCCCCCCCCCCTCTCAAATCCTCGCATCTCTCCTTGCATACACATGTTAAATACCTGCTTGGTAATTATATTGAATTAAAAATTAACGAATCATCATCAGCAGGTTGGTAGACAACAACCGTCTACTGAGGTACTATCACACTGTCTTGTGAGTTTTGACAGAAATTCTAAACTCTGACAGGCTTGGTGGGCAAGCAAATCTTGCACAATTCTATTTGTACATAGTATTAACTTGCCTATCCCTTATTTCTTAATAGTTCTTAGTCTTCTCAGGTGTTCCATTAAAAGTTCATGAGCTACGAGAGCTTCCAAGGTTTTATTCCAGCAAAGCTGAAGTTTACATCATTTATATATTGTCATCTTTCAGGAAATCTTGTCCCAGACACAAGAGACTACACGATAAGTCTACGGGCTGTCATCGCCACTTTTGATTATAGACAGTAGTGTAAGAGAGAATAACAGCGTAGCATTTAAATGTGCTATAAAAATAATTTACATTTGTAGGTTTTATACTTTGTTGCTCCGTCTAATATAATTAGTTTGTAATATTTATTTTTCAACTTTTTATTGTTTGAGTCACAGAACAGTTTGTAGGGTCGAGTGTGGTGGTTGTCCTGCCTCCATCACTTGGCTACGTTTCTTCCTGGCTTATATCGTGCCCATTTTTAAAGCTGTGAATTTAAATTTCTTTCACAAAATTGATATATAGGAAAAAATGTAGAGCTGTTAAGTTTGTGTAAATCTTTTGATAAAGTATTAAGAAATCTTTATATAGAAAAATAAAGCACAAGTCTTGGCAAAATATGAGTAGGTGGAAGAGGCAGAACATAAAGTATATGTAAACACATAAAATATTATAAGTTCTCCTAGAATGAAATGTTTGTATAATAAAAGTTAAAGTTAATATAATAATAACTTTATTTCTACAAGTAGGTATATGTACAAGGTATACAAGCCTAGCAGACGTCAGTGACATAATACTGTATGCAAGGAATTCGCAAGAGCAGGCGAAATATACACAAACACTGATCTCTGGCTGAAGGAAACTCGAACCTACGAACCTTTGGAACAAGGTACGCAGTGCTATACCAATCTACCCAGCACTTGGTTCAGTGTGGGTAGATTGGTAAAGCACTGCGTACCTTGTTCCAAGGTTCGTAGGTTCGAGTCTCCTTCAGCTAGAGATCAGTGTTTGTATACTACTGTATACAAAGCCGCTTGTTATGCTGAGCATTTCTGGCAAATTAGGTCAGTTTTGTCCCAGGGTGCGACCCACACCAGTCGACTGACACCCAGGTACCCATTTTATACTGATGAGTGAATATGGACAGCAGGTGTCTTATGGAAACACGTCCTAATGTTTTCCAGCCGTACCGGAGGAGATTCGAACTCCGGACGTCAGCGTGTGAGCTGAGTGCGCTAGCGATCCAGCTACGGGACACCATAATGAGCAAGTGAAGTGCTGTAACGAATGTCAAACAGTAACCTACACACGGTAACCTACACACAGTAACCTTCGTTTACCTATGATGAGTTTGGAGTCTTCGCCCGGAGCCTGGCCCATGGTCGGGCTTCTTCACTACATTCATTTTCATATTTTAAACTTATGATGTTGGTAGTGTAAGATATGAGGCTTTGCCTCTATCATCTTTCTCTCCTCTTCCTCCTCCTCTTCTTCCTCCTCTTCTTCCTCCTTTCCCTCAATATACCAATTAACGTGTATTAAAATGTACAAATGTTTAATGTTAGTTATTTTACTTACAGGTAAGGAATGACTCCTGCTGTTGAAGGCTGTGAAGAAAGCAGGCAAGTGGGCATGATTTTGTGTTTGTGGGTTTCGATACTCGGGGACGTACGCGTAGTAGGGTTTTGGGTAACAAATCCTTAACAATTACGTCAATGTTATCTGCTGTTGTAATCAATGTTTCCCGTTGCCTTGTAAATATCTTGTGGCAGATGTTGAGATGGAAAGATTGTTCAGTATTACTGTGACCTTATAACGTTGGTCTTATGATCTTCTTAACAATATTATTATTAAATGTCGTGTCTGAGGCAGCAACTTTTGATCAACTAGGCTGTGATGAGTATGTTGGCCAGCGGGCCGCCCAGCCTAAACCTGGTCGAGTAGATAACCCTGGCCCTTGGCTGCCAGTAACCACAATATGGTTGAGCAGACAACCCTGGCCCTGGGCTGCCAGTAACCACAATATGGTTGAGCAGACAACCGTGGCCCTGGGCTGCCAGTAACCACAGCATGGATGAGAAGACAACCCTGGCCCTGACCTGCCAGTAACCACAACATGGTTGAGCAGACAACCGTGGCCCTGGGCTGCCAGTAACCACAGCATGGATGAGCAGACAACCCTGGCCCTGAGCTGCCAGTAACCACAACATGATTGAGCAGACAACCGTGGCCCTGGGCTGCCAGTAACCACAGCATGGATGAGCAGACAACCCTGGCCCTGAGCTGCCAGTAACCACAACATGGTTGAGCAGATAACCGTGGCCCTGGGCTGCCAGTAACCACAGCATGGATGAGCAGACAACCCTGGCCCTTAGCTGCCAGTAACCACAACATGGTTGAGCAGACAACCGTGGCCCTGGGCTGCCAGTAACCACAGCATGGATGAGCAGACAACCCTGGCCCTGAGCTGCCAGTAACCACAGCATGGATGAGCAGTCAACCCTGGCCCTGGGCTGCCAGTAACCACAATATGGTTGAGCAGACAACCCTGGCCCTGGGCTGCTAGTAACCACAATATGGTTGAGCGGACAAGCTTGGTCCTGGGCTGCCAGTAACCACAATATGGTTGAGCAGACAAGCTTGGTCCTGGGCTGCCAGTAACCACAATATGGTTGAGCAGACAACCCTGGTCATGGGCTGCCAGTAACCACAATATGGGTGAGCAGACAAGCTTGGTCCTGGGCTGCCAGTAACCACAATATGGGTGAGCAGACAAGCTTGGTCCTGGGCTACCAGTAACCACAATATGGGTGAGCAGACAAGCTTGGTCCTGGGCTGCCAGTAACCACAATATGGGTGAGCAGACAAGCTTGGTCCAACTCTTAAGTGGGAATTTTATACTTATCGTTTTTCTTTCCTGTAAGTTATTTACTCTACCTTTCATTAAATTTCGTCTTGGTGATTGTATACCAAGTTGGTAAGTTTACTTCTGGTGTTACTAGTAAGGATCCTGTATACCAAGTTGGTAAGTTTACTTCTGGTGTTACTAGTAAGGATCCTGTATACCAAGTTGGTAAGTTTACTTCTGGTGTTACTAGTAAGGATCCTGTATACCAAGTTGGTAAGTTTACTTCTGGTGTTACTAGTAAGGATCCTGTATACCAAGTTGGTAAGTTTACTTCTGGTGTTACTAGTAAGGATCCTGTATACCAAGTTGGTAAGTTTACTTCTGGTGTTACTAGTAAGGATCCTGTATACCAAGTTGGTAAGTTTACTTCTGGTGTTACTAGTAAGGATCCTGTATACCAAGTTGGTAAGTTTACTTCTGGTGTTACTAGTAAGGATCCTGTATACCAAGTTGGTAAGTTTACTTCTGGTGTTACTAGTAAGGATCCTGTATACCAAGTTGGTAAGTTTACTTCTGGTGTTACTAGTAAGGATCCTGTATACCAAGTTGGTAAGTTTACTTCTGGTGTTACTAGTAAGGATCCTGTATACCAAGTTGGTAAGTTTACTTCTGGTGTTACTAGTAAGGATCCTGTATACCAAGTTGGTAAGTTTACTTCTGGTGTTACTAGTAAGGATCCTGTATACCAAGTTGGTAAGTTTACTTCTGGTGTTACTAGTAAGGATCCTGTATACCAAGTTGGTAAGTTTACTTCTGGTGTTACTAGTAAGGATCCACACTTAAAGAACTTGTGTTCTATTTATTCAACAATGAAAGTTTGAGTTAAGAAACATCAAGAGAACATTTGTGGTGTATTTGTCTTGCGTAATTCTCTCTGTTTCTGAATGTTTCGTGTAAATTGAAAAATATGATTTTCAAGTTATTATAACAGGATGACACATAAACCTGTAAAAACTTTATTAAACCACTACCTTGACAAGTGTTTTAGGTTAGTGTTGCTGAGCAGTGTTGTGTTGCTGAGTTATGGTGTTAAGTAGTGTTGTAGTGTTGCTGAGCAGTGTTATGGTGTTGAGTAGTGTTGTAGTGTTGCTGAGCAGTGTTATGGTGTTGAGCAGTGTTGTAGTGTTGCTGAGCAGTGTTATGGTGTTGAGCAATGTTATGGTGTTGAGCAGTGTTGTAGTGTTGCTGAGCAGTGTTATGGTGTTGAGCAGTATTATACTGTTGCTGAGCAGTGTTATGGTGTTGAGCAGTGTTTTGGTGTTGAGCAGTGTTGTAGTGTTGCTGAGCAGTATTATACTGTTGCTGAGCAGTGTTATGGTGTTGAGCAGTGTTGTAGTGTTGCTGACCAGTATTATACTGTTGCTGAGCAGTGTTATGGTGTCGAGCAGTGTTATGGTGTTGAGCAGTGTTGTAGTGTTGCTGAGCAGTGTTATGGTGTTGAGCAGTGTTATGGTGTTGAGCAGTGTTGTAGTGTTGCTGAGCAGTGTTATGGTGTTGAGCAGTGTTATGGTGTTGAGCAGTGTTGTAGTGTTGCTGAGCAGTGTTTTTGATTTTTGAGCAGTTTTTGGGTGTTGTGGTTTGCTGAGCAGTGTTATGGTGTTGAGTAGTGTTGTGGGTGTTGCTGAGCAGTGTTATGGTGTTGAGCAGTGTTGTAGTGTTGCTGAGCATGTGTTATGTGTTGAGCAGTGTTGTGGTGTTGCTGAGCAGTGTTATGGTGTTGAGCAGTGTTGTAGTGTTGCTGAGCAGTGTTATGGTGTTGAGTAGTGTTGTAGTGTTGCTGAGCAGTGTTATGATGTTGAGCAGTGTTGTAGTGTTGCTGAGCAGTGTTATGGTGTTGAGCAGTGTTGTGGTGTTGCTGAGCAGTGTTATGGTGTTGAGCAGTGTTATGGTGTTGCTGAGCAGTGTTATGGTGTTGCTGAGTAGTGTTATGGTGTTTAGTGTTATGGTGTTGAGCAGTGTTATGGTGTTGCTGAGCAGTGTTATGGTGTTGCTGAGTAGTGTTATGGTGTTTAGTGTTATGGTGTTGAGCAGTGTTGTAGTGTTGCTGAGCAGTGTTATGGTGTTGCTGAGCAGTGTTATGGTGTTGCTGAGTAGTGTTATGGTGTTTAGTGTTATGGTGTTGAGCAGTGTTGTGGTGTTGCTGAGCAGTGTTGTGGTGTTGCTGAGCAGTGTTATGGTGTTGAGCAGTGTTGTGGTGTTGCTGAGCAGTGTTATGGTGTTGAGCAGTGTTGTAGTGTTGCTGAGCAGTGTTATGGTGTTGAGCAGTGTTGTAGTGTTGCTGAGCAGTGTTATGGTGTTGCTGAGCAGTGTTATGGTGTTGAGCAGTGTTGTGGTGTTGCTGAGCAGTGTTATGGTGTTGAGCAGTGTTGTAGTGTTGCTGAGCAGTGTTATGGTGTTGAGTAGTGTTATGGTGTTGCTGAGCAGTGTTGTGGTGTTGCTGAGCAGTGTTGTGGTGTTGCTGAGCAGTGTTGTGGTGTTGCTGAGCAGTGTTATGGTGTTGAGTAGTGTTATGGTGTTGAGCAGTGTTGTGGTGTTGCTGAGCAGTGTTGTGGTGTTGCTGAGCAGTGTTGTAGTGTTGCTGAGCAGTGTTATGGTGTTGAGCAGTGTTGTAGTGTTGCTGAGCAGTATTATACTGTTGCTGAGCAGTGTTATGGTGTTGAGCAGTGTTGTGGTGTTGCTGAGCAGTGTTATGGTGTTGAGCAGTGTTGCAGTGTTGCTGAGCAGTGTTATGGTGTTGAGCAGTGTTGTAGTGTTGCTGAGCAGTGTTATGGTGTTGAGCAGTGTTGTAGTGTTGCTGAGCAGTGTTATGGTGTTGAGCAGAGTTGTAGTGTTGCTGAGCAGTGTTATGGTGTTGAGCAGTGTTGTAGTGTTGCTCAGCAGTCTTATGGTGTTGAGCAGTGTTGTAGTGTTGCTGAGCAGTATTATGGTGTTGAGCAGTGTTGTAGTGTTGCTGAGCAGTGTTATGGTGTTGAGCAGTGTTGTAGTGTTGCTGAGCAGTGTTATGGTGTTGAGTAGTGTTATGGTGTTGAGCAGTGTTGTGGTGTTGCTGAGCAGTGTTGTGGTGTTGCTGAGCAGTGTTGTGGTGTTGCTGAGCAGTGTTATGGTGTTGAGCAGTGTTGTGGTGTTGCTGAGCAGTGTTATGGTGTTGAGCAGTGTTGTAGTGTTGCTGAGCAGTGTTATGGTGTTGAGCAGTGTTATAGTGTTGCTGAGCAGTATTATACTGTTGCTGAGCAGTGTTGTAGTGTTGCTGAGCAGTGTTGTAGTGTTGCTGAGCAGTGTTATGGTGTTGAGCAGTGTTGTAGTGTTGCTGAGCAGTGTTATGGTGTTGAGCAGAGTTGTAGTGTTGCTGAGCAGTGTTATGGTGTTGAGCAGTGTTGTAGTGTTGCTCAGCAGTCTTATGGTGTTGAGCAGTGTTGTAGTGTTGCTGAGCAGTGTTATGGTGTTGAGCAGTGTTGTAGTGTTGCTGAGCAGTGTTATGGTGTTGAGCAGTGTTGTAGTGTTGCTGAGCAGTGTTATGGTGTTGAGTAGTGTTATGGTGTTGAGCAGTGTTGTGGTGTTGCTGAGCAGTGTTGTGGTGTTGCTGAGCAGTGTTATGGTGTTGAGCAGTGTTGTAGTGTTGCTGAGCAGTGTTATGGTGTTGAGCAGTGTTGTTGTGCTGCTGAGCAGTGTTATGGTGTTGAGCAGTGTTGTAGTGTTGCTGAGCATTGCTGTAGTGTTGCTGAGCAGTGCTGTGCTGTAGTGTTGCTGAGTAGTGCTGTAGTGTTGCTGAGCAGTACTGTAGTGTTGCTGAGCAGTGCTGTAGTGTTGCTGAGCAGTGCTGTGCTGTAGTGTTGCTGAGTAGTGCTGTAGTGTTGCTGAGCAGTGCTGTGCTGTAGTGTTGCTGAGCAGTACTGTAGTGTTGCTGAGCGGTGCTGTAGTGTTGCTGAGCAGTGCTGTAGTGTTGCTGAGCAGTACTGTAGTGTTGCTGAGCGGTGCTGTAGTGTTGCTGAGCAGTGCTGTAGTGTTGCTGAGCGGTGCTGTAGTGTTGCTGAGTAGTGCTGTAGTGTTGCTGAGCAGTGCTGTGCTGTAGTGTTGCTGAGCAGTACTGTAGTGTTGCTGAGCGGTGCTGTAGTGTTGCTGAGTAGTGCTGTAGTGTTGCTGAGCAGTGCTGTGCTGTAGTGTTGCTGAGCAGTACTGTAGTGTTGCTGAGCAGTGCTGTGCTGTAGTGTTGCTGAGTAGTGCTGTAGTGTTGCTGAGCAGTGCTGTGCTGTAGTGTTGCTGAGTAGTGCTGTAGTGTTGCTGAGCGGTGCTGTAGTGTTGCTGAGCAGTGCTGTGCTGTAGTGTTGCTGAGTAGTGCTGTAGTGTTGCTGAGCAGTGCTGTGCTGTAGTGTTGCTGAGCAATACAGTAGTGTTGCTGAGCGGTGCTGTGTGATGTGAGCAGTGCTGTAGTGTGGCTGAGCGGTGCTGTAGTGTTGCTGGAGCAGTTCTGTAGTGTTGTGCGCAGTGCTGTAGTTGTTGTGAGCAGTGCTGTAGTGTTGCTGAGCGTTGGCTGTAGTGTTGCTGAGCAGTGTGTAGTGTTGCTGAGCAGTGTGTAGTGTTGTGCGCAGTGCTGTGTGTTGCTGAGCAGTACTGTAGTGTTGCTGAGCCGTTACTGTAGTGTTGCTGAGCAGTGCTGTAGTGTTGCAGGCAGTACTGTAGTGTTGCAGAGCAGGCTGTAGTGTTGCTGAGCAGTGCTGTAGTGTTGCTGTGCAGTGCTGTAGTGGTGCTGAGCAGTGCTGTTCGGTTGCTGAGCAGATGAGTGTTGCTGAGCAGTGTGTAGTGTTGTGAGCAGTGCTGTGTGTTGCCTGAGCAGTGCTGTAGTGTTGCTGAGCAAGTGCTGTAGTGTGCTGAGCGTGATGTCGTGTTGCTGAGCCAGTGCTGTAGTGATGTGAGCAGAGCTGTCGTGTTGCTGAGCATGCTGTAGTGTTGCTGCGAGAGCAGTTAGTGTTGCTGCGCAGTGCTGTGTGATGCTGAGCGGTGTGTAGTGTGCTGAGCGGTGCTGTAGTGTTGCTGAGCAGTGCTGTAGTGTTGCTGAGCAGTGCTGTAGTGTTGCTGAGCAGTGCTGTAGTGTTGCTGAGCAGTGCTGTAGTGTTGCTGAGCAGTCACAAGAAGTTCACGTCGTTCATGGGACATCTCGTATGATTGTTAATTAGGATATTGGTATTATATATATTGTGTTTTATATGTTAGGAGTGATATTATTGTGAGGTTTTTTATTTATTGTTGGGGTGGGTAATATATTTTAAGATATGAATATTTTTTTTATTTTTAGTGTTATAGTAGTGATAGATATTAGATTTATAGTAGGTATATATTTATATAGAGAGGTTATTGAGATATATAGAGATAGATATTGTGAGTTGTTAGAGATATTAGAGATATAGATTTTTTAGTTAGTTTTGATTGAGATATTTTTATTGATATTATATAGTGGTAGAGTGTTTGTAGATAGAGTTTCTTTAGTATTTAGTGTGTAGATATAGAGTATTTTAGGTTATGATAGAGATTTTTGTTAGATATAGATATTTATATTAATTAGTTAGGAGAGTATTGTAGTTATATATGAGTTTTTATTGTTTAATTTTGTTAGTTTATATTAAGATATAGAGTTATAGTGATTGAGTTGATATATATTTATATATTTGATATTTATATTTTATATTATATATATATATTTAGATTTATTATATATATTATATATATTTTATATATAATGTGATTTATATAGATATGGTGGTTTATTATATATGATTTTGTTATGATATATATATATATTATATATATATATTATTTATATATAAAGTATAGAGTAATTTTTATTATTTATTTATATTTATATTTTGTATATGTTTATATATTTATTTTATGTATATATATATATGTATATATATAGTTTTATATTGATATTTATATATATATAAAGTTTTATGATTATATATTATAGTATTTTATATTATTTATATATATATGAATGTGTGGTGAGAGGAGGTGATTTTTTGGTGTGTGAGGATGATGGG
>NC_069488.1:17161508-17281833 GCF_026875155.1 Cherax quadricarinatus | reverse complement strand
TCTTATGTAATAAAATATGATATACAAACAGCTAACGTTTTGTTTCTAACATATATTATGATACTTAATAAGATATGAAGCACTTCTGATATAATAAATTTTGGATAATAAAAAAAAATGTAATATATCATTGTAGACTTGAGAGGCCGATGTAGCGAGCTACACTACCTTCCCTCACTCGTTATCTTGCATAACCAGCGTTTGCTTTCCAACGCATTAAGCTACGTGATTTTATCACGTGTTTCCAACCTGCTAACGTTACTCTATGCTTTTGCCTGTTGCAAGTTGATTACTGTACGTTTAGATTAATTAACTTTGAAATAACGTAACCTAGTCTAACTTCTTTTTTTTTAGCCAAGTGATTGGCTGGAAATGTGTAGCGGCGGCGATGATCATTCAGAAATGGAGTAACCAAAATTATTGAAATTAAAAATGTTTGATTACGATCACGGGGTTGATCAGAGAGTATCATCGACGTTGTTGTTTTCTCGTACTTGTCTGTAGCTACTTGAAACCGTAGAGATATTTGTAGTCATCTTATAATTTAAAACATTCTAGTAGCTCTCCCACTTCTATTAATTTACTCCATTGTTCCACCACACTGTCACCTTTCATTAGTTTGTGTCAGCATGGTACTTAACCAGTTGTCTTCAGTCATATCTCCTGGCCGTGTGTTGAGCGTGTATTAGTGAGCGAGTGAGCTCGCGTGTGTACTAGCCTAATTGTAGTTGCAGGGGTCGATTCATAGCTCCTGTGTGTGTGTGTGTGTGTGTGTGTGTGTGTGTGTGTGTGTGTGTGTGTGTGTGTGTGTGTGTGTGTGTGTGTGTGTGTGTGTTTACTTATTGATTTGTGTTTCGGAGATCGAGATTTAGCTCCAGGCCCCGCCTCCTACACCTTGATCAGCATCACTGACTCTGACCTCTTGGGCTTTATCTCTACTCTTGAATTTGTGTATTGAGTTGACCTTCACCACAGCCTCATCCACGACATTCCACTGTTCAGTCATACTGAGACTGAAGAAATACTTCTGAAATCCCTATGATTCATCTGTTTCTTTAGCTTCCTCCCTTGTTCCCTTGATTATGTGTCCTCGTAATTCAATCTTTATCTGTCCTGTCAATTCCTTGTATGATTTTGTTTGAAGTAATCGTGTCTCTCATTGTCCTTTTAGTTTTGGAAGAAGTCTGGGTGCAAACTTGTATTAGTTTCTTTTTTCCAGGTGGTTCATGAGGTGTGGCCCGACATGTTGGGGCCGCATACTTAGTGTTTGGCCTCACATATGTTTTATATAAGGTTCTGGAGGATTACTTGTTCATGTTCCTAAATGCTGTTCTGCAGTTTGCTAATCTTGTTGTGTTGTTCACGTGCTGTGAGGGTGCTGTGGTGTATTACAGCACCACAGTGCTGTGAGGGTGCTGTGGTGTATTGCAGCACCACAGTACTGTGAGGGTGCTGTGGTGTATTACAGCACCACAGTGCTGTGAGGGTGCTGTGGTATTACGACCACAGTCACTGTTAGGGTTGCTATGGACGTATTACTGAGCACAGTCTGTGAGTGGTCTGTGGTGTATTACAGCACCACATGCTGTGACGGGTGCTGTGGTGTATTGCAGCAACCACAGCGTGTGAGGGTGCCTATGGTGTATTACAGTGCTGTGAGGGTGCTGTGGTGTATTAAAGTCACCACAGTGCAATGTGAGGTTCTGTGGTGTATTGCAGCACCACAGTGTGTGAGGGTGCTCGTAGTGTATTGCAGCCCACAGTATGTGAGGTTGCTGTGGGTTGTATTATCATGACCTAATTACTGTGAGTTTGCTATGCTTGTGGTTATTACAGCCCACGTGCTGTGAGGGTGCTGTGTATTACAGCACCACAGTGCTGTGAGGGTGCTGTGGTGTATTACAGCACCACAGTGCTGTGAGGGTGCTGTGGTGTATTACAGCACCACAGTGCTGTGAAGGTGCTGTGGTGTTATTACAGCACACAGTGCTGTGAGGGTGCTGTGGTGTATTACAGCACACAGTGCTGTGAGGGTGCTGTGGTGTATTACAGCACAGTGCTGTGAGGGTGCTGTGGTGTATTACAGCACAGTGCTGTGAGGGTGCTGTGGTGTATTACAGCACAGTGCTGTGAGGGTGCTGTGGTGTATTACAGCACCACAGTGCTGTGAGGGTGCTGTGGTGTATTACAGCACCACAGTGCTGTGAAGGTGCTGTGGTGTATTACAGCACCACAGTGCTGTGAGGGTGCTGTGGTGTATTACAGCACCACAGTGCTGTGAGGGTGCTGTGGTGTATTACAGCAGCACAGTGCTGTGAGGGTGCTGTGGTGTATTACAGCACAGTGCTGTGAGGGTGCTGTGGTGTATTACAGCCCCAGTGCTGTGAGGGTGCTGTGGTGTATTACAGCACCACAGTGCTGTGAGGGTGCTGTGGTGTATTACAGCACAGTGCTGTGAGGGTGCTGTGGTGTATTACAGCACAGTGCTGTGAGGGTGCTGTGGTGTATTACAGCACAGTGCTGTGAGGGTGCTGTGGTGTATTACAGCACAGTGCTGTGAGGGTGCTGTGGTGTATTACAGCACCACAGTGCTGTGAGGGTGCTGTGGTGTATTACAGCACCACAGTGCTGTGAGGGTGCTGTGTATAACAGCACCACAGTGCTGTGAGGGTGCTGTGTATAACAGCACCACAGTGCTGTGAGGGTGCTGTGGTGTATTACAGCACCACAGTGCTGTGAGGGTGCTGTGGTGTATTACAGCACCACAGTGCTGTGAGGGTGCTGTGGTGTATTACAGCACCACAGTGCTGTGAGGGTGCTGTGGTGTATTACAGCACCACAATGCTGTGAGGGTGCTTTGGTGTATTGCAGCACAGTGCTGTGAGGGTGCTGTGGTGTATTACTGCACCACAGTACTGTGAGGGTGCTGTGGTGTATTACTGCACCACAGTACTGTGAGGGTGCTGTGGTGTATTACTGCACCACAGTACTGTGAGGGTGCTGTGATGTATTACAGCACCACAGTGCTGTGAGGGTGCTGTGGTGTATTACAGCACCACAGTGCTGTGAGGGTGCTGTGGTGTATTACAGCACCACAGTGCTGTGAGGGTGCTCTGGTGTATTACAGCACCACAGTGCTGTGAGGGTGCTCTGGTGTATTACAGCACCACAGTGCTGTGAGGGTGCTGTGGTGTATTACAGCACCACAGTGCTGTGAGGGTGCTGTGTATTACAGCACCACAGTGCTGTGAGGGTGCTGTGGTGTATTACAGCACCACGTGCTGTGAGGGTGCTGTGGTGTATTACAGCACCACAGTGCTGTGAGGGTGCTGTGTATTAAGCAGCACATGCTGTGAGGGTGCTGTGGTGTATTACAGCACCACAGTGCTGTGAGGGTGCTGTGGTGTATTACAGCACCACAGTACTGTTAGGGTGCTATGGCGTATTACAGCAGCACAGTGCTGTGAGGGTGCTGTGGTGTATTACAGCACCACAGTGCTGTGAGGGTGCTGTGGTGTATTGCAGCACCACAGCGCTGTGAGGGTGCTATGGTGTATTACAGTGCTGTGAGGGTGCTGTGGTGTATTACAGCACCACAGTGCGTGAGGGTGCTGTGGTGTATTGCAGCACCACAGTGCTGTGAGGGTGCTGTGGTGTATTGCAGCACCACAGTACTGTGAGGGTGCTGTGGTGTATTACAGCACCACAGTACTGTGAGGGTGCTGTGGTGTATTACAGCACCACAGTGCTGTGAGGGTGCTGTGTATTACAGCACCACAGTGCTGTGAGGGTGCTGTGGTGTATTACAGCACCACAATGCTGTGAGGGTGCTGTGGTGTATTACAGCACCACAGTGCTGTGAGGGTGCTGTGGTGTATTACAGCACCACAGTGCTGTGAGGGTGCTGTGGTGTATTACAGCACCACAGTGCTGTGAGGGTGCTGTGGTGTATTACACCCACAGTGCTGTGAGGGTGCTGTGGTGTATTCAGCACCAGTGCTGTGAGGGTGCTTGGTGTATTACAGCACGTGCTGTGAGGGTGCTGTGGTGTTTACAGACAGTGCTGGGGGTGTGGTATTACAGCACAGTGCTGTGAGGGTGCTGTGGTGTATTACAGCACCACAGTGCTGTGAGGGTGCTGTGTATTACAGCACCACAGTGCTGTGAGGGTGCTGTGGTGTATTACAGCACCACAGTGCTGTGAGGGTGCTGTGGTATTACAGCCCCAAGTGCTGTGAGGGTGCTGTGTGTATTACAGCACCACAGTGCTGTGAGGGTGCTGTGGTGTATTACAGCACCACAGTGCTGTGAGGGTGCTGTGGTGTATTACAGCACCACAGTGCTGTGAGGGTGCTGTGGTGTATTACAGCACCACAGTGCTGTGAGGGTGCTGTGGTGTATTGCAGCACAGTGCTGTGAGGGTGCTGTGGTGTATTACTGCACCACAGTACTGTGAGGGTGCTGTGGTGTATTACTGCACCACAGTACTGTGAGGGTGCTGTGGTGTATTACTGCACAGTACTGTGAGGGTGCTGTGGTGTATTACAGCACCACAGTGCTGTGAGGGTGCTGTGGTGTATTACAGCACCACAGTGCTGTGAGGGTGCTGTGGTGTATTACAGCACCACAGTGCTGTGAGGCTGCTGTGGTGTATTACAGCACCACAGTGCTGTGAGGGTGCTGTGGTGTATTACAGCACCACAGTGCTGTGAGGGTGCTGTGGTGTATTACAGCACCCCAGTGCTGTGAGGGTGCTGTGTATTACAGCACCACAATGCTGTGAGGGTGCTGTGGTGTATTACAGCACAGTGCTGTGAGGGTGCTGGAGTATACTACAGCAACAGTGTTGTGAGGGTGCTGGAGTATACTACATCAACACTGTTGTGAGGGTGCTGGAGTATACTACATCAACACTGTTGTGAGGGTGCTGGAGTATACTACAGCAACACTGTTGTGAGGGTGCTGGAGTATACTACAGCAACACTGTTGTGAGGGTGCTGGAGTATACTACAGCAACACAGTGTTGTGAGGGTGCTGGAGTATACTACAGCAACACAGTGTTGTGAGGGTGCTGGAGTATACTACAGCAACACAGTGTTGTGAGGGTGCTGGAGTATACTACAGCAACACAGTGTTGTGAGGGTGCTGGAGTATACTACAGCAACACAGTGTTGTGAGGGTGCTGGAGTATACTACAGCAACACAGTGTTGTGAGGGTGCTGGAGTATACTACAGCAACACAGTGTTGTGAGGGTGCTGGAGTATACTACAGCAACACAGTGTTGAGGGTGCTGGAGTATACTACAGCAACACAGTGTTGTGAGGGTGCTGGAGTATACTACAGCAACACAGTGTTGTGAGGGTGCTGGAGTATACTACAGCAACACAGTGTTGTGAGGGTGCTGGAGTATACTACAGCAACACAGTGTTGAGGGTGCTGGAGTATACTACAGCAACACAGTGTTGTGAGGGTGCTGGAGTATACTACAGCAACACAGTGTTGTGGGTGCTGGAGTATACTACAGCAACACAGTGTTGTGAGGGTGCTGGAGTATACTACAGCAACACAGTGTTGAGGGTGCTGGAGTATACTACAGCAACACAGTGTTGTGAGGGTGCTGGAGTATACTACAGCAACACAGTGTTGAGGGTGCTGGAGTATACTACAGCAACACAGTGTTGTGAGGGTGCTGGAGTATACTACAGCAACACAGTGTTGAGGGTGCTGGAGTATACTACAGCAACACAGTGTTGTGAGGGTGCTGGAGTATACTACAGCAACACAGTGTTGTGAGGGTGCTGGAGTATACTACAGCAACACAGTGTTGTGAGGGTGCTGGAGTATACTACAGCAACACAGTGTTGAGGGTGCTGGAGTATACTACAGCAACACAGTGTGGCCTTCACGCAGAAAATCAATGTGAGAACATGCACAATCCGTTTCCTCCGTCGCCGCCGCCGTCGCCTCTACTGCTGCTGTCGCTTTTGCTACTGCTGCTGTCTCTGCACCTCTGCTACTGCTGCTATCTCTGCACCTCTGCTACTGTTGCTGCCGCCGTCGCCTCTACTGCTGCTGTCTCTGCACCTCTGCTACTGCTGCTGCCGCCGTCGCCTCTACTGCTGCTATCTCTGCACCTCTGCTACTGCTGCTATCTCTGCACCTCTGCTACTGCTGCTATCTCTGCACCTCTGCTACTGCTGCTATCTCTGCACCTCTGCTACTGCTGCTGTCGCTTTTGCTACTGCTGCTATCTCTGCACCTCTGCTACTGCTGCTGCCGCCGTCGCCTCTGCTGCTTCTACCACCACCACTGCTGCCTGGCAGGGACTGTTATAGGGAATGTTTTCCCTGTGGCAGGGACTGTTGTAGGGAATGTTTTCCCTGTGGCAGGGACTGTTGTAGAGACTGTTTTCCCTGTGGCAGGGACTGTTGTAGGGAATGTTTACCCTGTGGCAGGGACTGTTGTAGGAAATGTTTTCCCTGTGGCAGGGACTGTTGTAGGGACTGTTTTCCCTGTGGCAGGGACTGTTGTAGGGAATGTTTTCCCTGTGGGAGGGACTGTTTTAGGGAATTTTTTTCCCTGTGGGAGGGACTGTTGTAGGGAATTTTTTTCCCTGTGGGAGGGACTGTTGTAGGGAATGTTTTCCCTGTGGAGGGACTGTTTTATGGAATTTTTTTTCCCTGTGGGAGGGACTGTTGTAGGGAATGTTTTCCCTGTGGCAGGGACTGTTGTAGGGAATGTTTTCCTTGTGACAGGGACTGTTGTAGGGAATGTTTTCCCTGTGGCAGGGACTGTTGTAGGGAATGTTTTCCTTGTGACAGGGACTGTTGTAGGGAATGTTTTCCCCGTGGCAGGGACTGTTGTAGGGAATGTTTTCCTTGTGACAGGGACTGTTGTAGGGAATGTTTTCCCTGTGGCAGGGAATGTTTTCCCTGTGGCAGGAACTGTTGTAGGGAATGTTTTCCCTGTGGCAGGAACTGTTGTAGGGAATGTTTTCCCTGTGGCAGGGACTGTTGTAGGGAATGTATTCCCTGTGGGAGGGACTGTTGTAGGGAATGTTTTCCCTGTGGGAGGGACTGTTATAGGGAATGTTTTCCCTGTGGGAGGGACTGTTATAGGGAATGTTTTCCCTGTGGGAGGGACTGTTATAGGGAATGTTTTCCCTGTGGCAGGGACTGTTGTAGGGAATGTTTTCCTTGTGACAGGGACTGTTGTAGGGAATGTTTTCCCTGTGGCAGGAACTGTTGTAGGGAATGTTTTCCTTGTGACAGGGACGGTTGTAGGGAATGTTTTCCCTGTGGCAGTGACTGTTGTAGGGAATGTTTTCCTTGTGACTGGGACTGTCACTGTATACCAGGAAATGTTAACTTGGTAAAGCATATTCCTGTGTTGCTGGAATGCTTTTTTTGTGGCATGAACTGTTCGTGTGTATCAGAGAATGTTGGTGTGTTTTAGGGGATGTTAGTTCCTGCAGGAGAGGCAGCAGGCATCTTAGAACACTTGTTCCTGCAGGAGAGGCAGCAGGCATCTTAGAACACTTGTTCCTGCAGGAGAGGCAGCAGGCATCTTAGAACACTTGTTCCTGCAGGAGAGGCAGCAGGCATCTTGAGATCTTAAGCTCTACTAGGTGGTTTGAGATTGTTTTTATAAGAACACGAGACAACTGTCCTCATTAAACATCATACTGTTTTCTGTGGCTCATTGCAAGACCTGGTTTATATCAGCTTCTTCAATGAATGTCACTCTCATACAGATTATAGTATTGTCTACAAAGGGTGATGCGGTGATTTATGTTTCTGTCGAATATAAGAACAAGAAAACTGGGGCGAGTACTGAGACTTGGGGAACAAACTTTGCAGTATGGCAGATTCTAATTTTAATATTACTCGGGGTTCTGTTTGTTACAAAGTTAACTATCCAACTACCCAGTTATTCCTTCTGCATGCATTGTAGTATACTCCGAATGCTTTTGGGAAGCCTGTATACACTACCTTTGTATTTTGTCATTCAGTGCATCCAAGACTGTCGTAATAGACCAGCAGTTGCGCTAGGCAGAGTTTATCAATATTTTTTGAATCTCGAAGATTTAATTAACGTGGGACGTTGGTGTTATCGGCTATAGGTATTCTGCAATTTTTTTTTACTGTCATCTTTGTCAAGTGGAGCTATATTCGTGGATTTTAATGGTTGTGGGTTGACTATTTTCATACTCCATCTCCATAGGACAAATTTAAGGCACTTGATAATGGTTTTTCGCAGTTATTGATGAATAACGAGTTCCACGAGTAGACAGTGGAAAAAATGTTAGCTGGTGACAGATTGCAACTGCTTGGTTGTGGAAAGAATGAAGAACTTAGCAAGAGCATTGAATACAAAACACAGGAGGATCATCTCATAAAACGAAAGGACTAACGCCAACGGAGACTGTACTCAAATCACTTGTTCTCTTTCGTTTAAAATATTGTCCGGTATTGACGGCTCTGTTACAGGCAGTCGAGATGTCAGATTAGGAACGGAGATTGTTTGCTTCCCGCATAAAGCCAATAAAACTTAGGAGCGCCTCAGAGTACCATGAATGTACTTCTCGGAGCGAAGAGATCTGATAATTTATACACTGTAGATGCTCGACGGTCTGGTCCCAAATCTACACTACCATAACGTACTAGAGAGAGAGATATAGGAGCAAGTGAAGAATATAAACCTGGTGAAAAGCAGACACAAAATGGACACAGTAAGAAGACGCTGTCAACATCCCCTGCCCAAGAGTATTTAATCTGTTACCAGCAGATATCGGAGACATTGCTGGAATAAATGTAGAAGTTTTTAAGAAAAAACTGTACCATTACCTCCGCCAGTTGCCTGATCAACCATGCTGTGATGGCTGTGGGCGAGAGGGCCGTAAACAGCAACAAGAAACAACGAAAGACAGGTAGGCACGTGGGCAGGAAAATAAGGCCTTCTGGAAGGGAGACAGGTAGAAAGGCAAACCGTAAGCAGGCAGGCAAGCAAGCAAGCTGGTAGGCAGTCAGGAAGTCAATGGGAGGCAAGTAGGAAGGCAAACTGGAAAGCAGGGAGGGGGGCATGCAGGTTCGAAAGGAGGTACACAAGCAGGATGGCTGGCAGACAGGCTGCCTGCCTGTCATTCCAAGTATCTTGAGCCATTCCAAGTTCATTTGGAATATACATTGCTCTGGAATAGAGGAAAGTAGTGTACCTGCCACTACATGCAAAGTATTTAAAGACAAGATCCTTAATCTACATTGTTGCGATTAACAGTATAGAATAAACCTAGTGAAAAGTACACGAACAGTGAGTAGCATAGATGCCTCAGGCAATTAGAGAACACAAGTTTTAAGAGGAAACTGGACCATTTTTTAATATTAAGTGCCAGGTATATATCAGTAATGCCGACAGGACAATGAATTAGAAACCTGTGCAACATTTGAGTATCTTTTGTAGACGTTTCGACAAAACGTCTAAATAATAAAGATACCCAGATGTTGCACAGGCGTCTAAATTAAGTGCCAGATTAACCATCATATAAAGGCTGTATGCTTACGGGCCGCTGGCATTAGGTCAGATTTTTACGTTGACCACCTGATCGACTAGCCTGGTTGATTAAGTGGTCAACATGGAAGCTTGTTGGCCTTATGCCGACCAACGAGAATAGAGCTCTGGTAATTGTTAACAGAAAACAGGAAGTAAGTCTTACGTGACTGACGGACCGACCAGTAAGTACGCAAGATAGAGGATGGGGTGGGGGGAGTATTAGTTAATAAATAAATGTAGTTTTATAGATAAGAATAACAAGTAGTGAGTGGGTGGAGGCTTGAGAGGGGACTCTACAGCCTGGAGAGTTAAAGGAAACGAAAGGAGTAAGGTAATCCTAAACAGCGATTTACAGTTCTCCCCTAAACGTTTTAGGACATTGTAATCTGACAGATAAGAGTGTGAGGGGAACAAAAGAGGAGTGATACAGTAGTTCATCGAGGAAGCAGCACAGATAATGAATAGAACACAAAGAAAATATAACTGAATAAAAACTTAAAGTATTAAACATTTGAGTGTTTAAGTCTTTGACCACAGATGTTGATACAGATTAAGACATTTCCTCCCAGGTATCTCTCTCAATCCAGTTAATGTGTCTGGCAGATTAATTACCTGACTTTCAAGTATTTTTTATACATGTATCATCAGGTATCTATCTTGTCCGTTCTAGCTAGTACATTTAAAGTGCATTTTTTTTTTAGTGTTCCCAGTAGTTTTGATATTTATTCTATGTAAAGAAACAATATCTACATTTTCCAGCTCTGATAGCCCCTTCTGCGTTTTGAGGAACTGCGAGCTCGGTGTTCTAGACGTCACAGCACACGAGAACAAGCAGTTGGAATGTCATCCTTGAACATTTTTTTTTTTTTGTCCACTGGAAGACTTCGTAGTTTTTTTCCGTGTCATTTATCAAGATGACTACGTCTACAAACTATATGAGGATAAGTATGAGTAACAGTAAAGGTGTCAGGATCGTGCCTTAGGATTTCTTTATATTTTAATATGACTTTGTTTGTCATACCTCTTGCTTCCACATTTCCTATTACTCCATTGTCGCGTTTGTCAAATGATTTTGAAAAATCCGTGTAGACTAGAGCTATGTTTTGTTTTCCTTCCAGTGCCTCGGTGATTTTGCTATAAACTATTAATAGTTGTAAGAGGCATGATGTTCCTGCTTAAATCCGTGTTGATTTAGGTTGCATAAGTCGTGTTTTACTATGCAGTAGATAGACCAGTTATGCTGACTAATTTACCGTCTAAAGTATCATGAAAATTTATAATTAACACAGCTCAATTCCTTTAAAGAAATTGGTAAAAAAAGAGACAACAAAATCAGCTTAAGGGCTCAGAGATAATAAATTCTTGTTTTAAGAATATTCTAAAAGTAGTAAGAGAAAGTGGTTGATTCTGAAAGTAAGACATGAGAGATTAGTAGGCTGTATTTTTATAATGTAAACAAGCATTTGACACAATACTACACACGAGCTGGAAGAGCAGGAAGGAATAGCAGAGTAGCTAGAGTGGGTGCAGGAATACTTGAAGAACAGAAGTAGTGAGTAAGACAGGGGTATAAAGACGCACAAGCTTTTATTGGGATAACATTTTGCTCACGGTTGAGCTTCATAAAGTCGGCATTACGCCTACTTTATGAAGGAGGAAATCTAATCTTGTGTGTCACAGCGGAAGATATGAAATTAAGGAGCATAAAGAGGAAAAGAGAGGACCGGACACGGGATACAACCTGGAAGATGTGACAGTGTACAAGCAGTAACATCTAGAGGTAAGCATAACATTATGCATACACCTGAAAGATGCATCCAGGGGTGATCAAAGGCTGATCAACCAGGCTGTTACGACTGGCTGCATGTAGGCCAGTGTACAAACCACAGCCCGGCTGGTCAGGAACTAATTTGAGGCACTAGTCAAGATCCTTTTGAAGACAACCAGAGGTTTGTTGATAATTTTCCCTTATGCACGAAGGAAGGGCTTTGAAAATTCAGGGATGTCTGACACTTGAGTTTTCTTTTAGTTTGCTCGTGTTTTTTTTTTTTTTTTTTTTGTTAGAGGGACATTGCACCTGCTAAAACATTTTTTTTTCACATGTAATAATTTTGGTGTGCAGGTTTGGGACCAGAATTTTCCATGTGTAAATTATGATGTAATTGTCTCGTTTACATTCCAAAGAATACAGTTGAAGAGACATCAAACATTCCCAGTAGTTCGTATGTTTGCTTGAATGTTTCTGGACAGTGAAAGTTCTCTTTTTTAGTTCATCAATCTCTTCTGCCCTGAAGGGTGCCTATAGTATTTAGCAGTGTTCTAGCCTGGAGAGAACAAGCGACTTGAAGAGTATCATCATTGTGATAATGCAAGATCTTCGGACATCGTCGCTCCCGTCTCGTGCATGGAACTTTCGCTCAGTTAATTTAATAGTTTCGGTTTGACCTGTACTTCGTTTCAGTATTTCTTCGATTCTTCCATAACTGAGCAACTGAAACTTGTCCTCATTAAACATCATATTGTTGACTCAGACCCACTAGAAGACTCGAATTTATATCCGCTTGAAGATTCGCTGTCTTCGACGGATGCCATTCTCGTAAAGATTGTGTTGTTATCAGCAAAAGATGTTAGTTATATGATTTATGTCCTTGTCTATGTTGGATATAATAATGAGAAACAAAAAATGCATATCTCTCTTACCCAATTCATACTAACCTAAGAAATGCGTTAGGGAAAACCTAAGAACTTCTCTTCAGGAAGACAGGCATAATAATAGACAGGCAGATAGGCTAGAAGGCAGACTAGCAGGCAGGCAGACTAGCAGGCAGGCAGAGAGGCAGCGTGAACACGTGCGTGAGTGCCGCAGAAAGGACGCCAGGGTGGGTGGGCGCTCCAGTCTGCTGTGGGGTGGCAAGCTCAGCACACTCCTACACCACTGCTTCCTCCGCCATACCTTGTTCCTAGAACACTCCACAACACCCACCACATCATCTTCATACCCTCCCACATCTACACACCGGTAGGAATGTAACGCATCTGGTGGAGTCTGTTATAGTGAGAGTGAACACCATCTGTGTGAACGTCAACGCCCTACAAAGGATCGGAACCCAGCGGATCCCGTTGTGCTAGAGCATTGGTCGAGATAGCGTTTCAGCCGGTGATATTGATTAGTGGGTTGAGAAGGATAGTTGAAATGTGTTGTGGAGAGTGATGCAGGGAGATGAGAGGCTCCATCTAGTGATGACAGTTACACATGGAGCGGTGCAAGTGCAATGGCTCTCATCAGCAGTGTGTCATCGGCACATCAGTGTAAAACAAGGTCTTTACCCTGCATGAGGCCTTATCTTGAAGTTATTTGAAGCAACTAGAGATGGTGTGGGTGTGGAGGTTTACTCTTGGGAGGTGGGGTTGTGGCTTGGGCAAGGCGTGAGGGTGACGGGATGCAGCATCCGCCTTCTGTGCCTGCTACAGCACCACCTTCAGGCTATATGTACCCGTGGCTGCCCCCAGCACCAGTCGTGCCTATATATGAGCGTCTCACGACACACTTAGTGCGGCACGACACACTCAACACCCTAGACTTACTGCGCTGCCCCACCCTACTGCCCAATAAGGCTCCTCCTCCTCCTCCTCCCTACCAGCAGCAGCAGTATTGGCCACACAAGCACAGGTTCTCACATAGGTTTCCAGGTAAGTTTTGCCCCATTGCTCTCCATTCTCTCTGCTGGTAAACACGGCCGAGAGGGAGGGAATAGGAATGTGGATCAGGGTGGATCCATGGGGACCTCTCCCTCCCTCCCAGTCTCTCCATCTGGACCCACGCTCGTGTCTCACTACTCTACTGACCCATATTTAATATACAATTTTATATTTAGATTTATGTATTATTTTACTTTATGAATTTCATATAAAGCTAAAGTTACCTGAAAATGATAGACCTGTTACACTGTTTCCAGTTATATTTACAAGACAAGTAATGAATGTAATAATTTAATGTAAGTAAGTTACCATTTGTCAAAGGCCTTAGGCAATAGACACTCAGCTTGTGTGTGGAGTGAGTCTACCTACCTGGAGGGAGTTCCGAGGGTGAACGCCCCCGCGGCTCGGTCCATGACCAGGCCTCGCGGTGGCTCAGTGCCTAATCAACCAGGGTGTTACTGTTGGCCACATGCAGTCCAACGTAGAAGCCCGGCTGGTCAGGTACTAACTTGAAGACAGATAGGAATCTATTGATAATCCCCATTTATGTATGATGGGACGCTGTTGAACAGCTTTGGGCCCCTGACACTTATTGTGTTTTCCTTGTTATCAAGATCGTCATATAGAAAGAAAGGAACACGTGAAAGGCTTGGGAGTAATTATGTCAGCTGACCTTTCTTTCAAAGAAGACAGTAAGACCAAGGTTACGACACCCAGGAAGATCACGGCGTGGATAATGAGAACTTTCAAAACAAGGGAAGTAGTGCCAATGGTGACATTTTTCAAATCATTTGTGCTCTCTCGTTTGGAATATTGACGGCCCCGTTTAGAGCAGGAAAAAACGTCAAGCGGAACATATATAGATCGTTTACGGCCCACATAGCGCCAGTAAAGCGTTTAAATTACTGGGAACGCCTTACTCTTAAATGTATATTCATGGAGTAGAGGAGAGAGACATATATACTTGGAACGTACTTGAGGGCCTTGTCCAAAATCTGCAGACTACCATAACATACTGGAGTGAGAGATATAGCAAGAAGTTCAAAATAATCCTAGTGAAAAAACAGCAGTGCTGTGGGCATAATAAGGGAACACTGTATCAACGTCCTTGGCCCCAGACTATTCAACATTTTAGCGAAAGACATCAGATACACTGCTGGGGCAAGTGTAGAAGTCTCCAAGAGGAAACTGGACTAGTGTCTTCACAAATATCTTTGTTTTTCAACTAACATCAGTATTGTCTTGAGGTGCTTCAATTAACATTTGGGCTCTTGGAAATATAAACACTTAAGCAGTATAACGTGATCCTTTATTGACAGCGTTTCGCCCACGCAGTGGGCTTTATCAATTCACAAATCGATCTACCTGGGTGTATGTATGTATGTATGTATAATGTTCGCCAAGACCGGAGTCCTGGCACGGGTCTTAATCTTGCGATAACCCGTCTCTGGCTCCCGAAGGAGGGTGAAATATACATGAGTATTTATAGATGAGAATACTGGTTCAGGTGGAGAATGTTGTGATAGTAGTGTGATAGTCTAGATAGAACCTTGGGTAGCTTTTAAAAGAGATTGGATAAGTATATGAGTAGACCTTCTGCTGTGTTCCTCGATTCTTATGCTCTTATGTGGGATAGCGATGAAGAAGTTTCTTGGCAAGGGGTTCAGCTATGTTATATAAGTCGTTGTTCTGGTTGAAGTTGTTGGATGTACAAATAAGTGATGATTCCAGGATTATTCAGTATTGTGTTGTCTTCTCTGGCGATAAGTCTTGCGTTCCTGTAGTTGATTAAATGGTGGTGTGAATTTCGGTGTTGGATGCAGGCATTCCTTGGATCGTCAGATCTGCCTGCGTACTGGTGTTCTGAAATACGTGTTTGGAGGTCTCTGAATGTTTTGCCGACGTTTCGCCGACTTGATAAAGCCCACTGTGTGGGCGAAACGTTGTCAATAAAGGATCACATTATACCGCTTAAGTGTTTATATTTCCATTGTGTCAGTATTTTATACCATTTATTTCCATTAGGGTTCTTGTTAATTAAATGAAAGTATTGTTTTGGTCTTAAAACTTTAGTGGAGAGTCTACACCGGTTTTTAACTTTACATATCAAAAGTGTCAACATTGGTGTTGCACCTCTTACCTTGGACCTGCCTCGCATGGGCCAGTAGGCCTGCTGCAGTGTTCCTTCTTTCTTATGTTCTTAAGTTTCATTACATGATTGTAAGTTATTAACATGTTTAGTTTGCTCTTCAGATACAGTATTTTGTTTCTTTCATAGGTCTTCTCTTAGTATTTTTTTTTGTATTTTATGTGCATTTTGGCGTGTTAACAGTGTGATACTTTTGTGGTATATAGATTCCTAATACAATTATAGCACAAGGGGAATTACCAATAGACCCCTGGTTGTCTTCAAGAGGGAGCTGGACAGATACCTAGTCAGTACCAGATCAGCCGGGCTGTGGTTCGTACGTTGGACTACATGCGGCCAGCAGTAACAGCCTCGTTGATCAGGCCCTGATCCACCAGGAGGCCTGGTCATGGACCGGGCCGCGGGGGCGTTAATCCCCGGAATGCCCTCCGGGTAGGTAGGCTCCCCTGCTAGCCATGACGTCACGTCCTCCCGTGAATCAGCCTAGATTCCAATAAGGCGGCTTATAAGAGGTCAGACAGGGAGGCTGGGTTCTTCCAAGTAATACCAATAATAACGCCTCATATAACAGTCTTCAAGTGTTTTCCTACGCTAACATTCACTACAAGAACCCCCACGACAAAAGGTTGAATCTATACACAACTATTACACTGTTAACGTCTTTGTGAAAATGCACTTGAAATAATTATTGAAATTGGAAGATTTCCTTGTTAATAATTTCCCCCACATCACCAGTAAGCTGTTCTGAGATTAAGTGAACTAACAGTTTCTAAAATTTGAATCCTATTTACCATACCTGGAAGACACTCTTCTTGTTATTGGATTAAGAACGTAAAGAAGGAACACTGCAACAGGCCCATGTGAGGTAGGTCCAAGTCTCCTACCGACTTAAGTCAATGACCCAACCTGGTCAGGTCAGGTCACATCCACTTAAGGAGCACGGTATCAGACCCTCTAGCACAAGCTAGTTAGGTTCAACTCCCACCCATCCACACCCACTCGTGTATTTATCTAACCTATTTTTAAAACTACACAGCGTCTTAGCTTCTATGACGGTACTCGGGAGTTTGTTCCACTCAACCACAACTCTGTTACCAAACCAGTGCTTTCCTATATCCTTCCTGAATCAATTTTACCATCTTGAAATCATTGCTGCGAGTCCTGTTTTGGCTAGATATTTTTAGCACGCTATTATTTATTTATTCTTATTTATTCTTATTTTATTTATTTATTCTTGTTTTCCATTTATACACCTCAGTCATATCCCCCCAATTCTACCCCTTTCAAGAGTGCAGATTTAGGGCCCTCAGCCTATCCTTATAAAGATTTCTGATACACAGGATCAACTTTGTCATCCTCCTGTATACGTTTTCCATTGCATTTATATTCATTCTGTAATACGGTGACCAGAACTGTGCAGCATAATCTAAATGAGGCCTAACCAAAGTTAAAGAGTTGAACAACCTGAGGACTTCTGTTATTTATACTTCTTGATATGAAGCCAAGGATTCTGTTCGCTTTATTGTATGCACTGTTGTCTTGGTTTCAGATTACATCTAACCAGAACTCCTAAATCCTTTTCGCATTCGGTAATATTAAGATATACATTATTTAATTTTTATGTGGCATGGTTATTTTCCTGTCCATCATTTAGAACTTTGCATTTGTCTATATTAAACTGCATCTGCCACTTCTCCAACCACTACATCAGTGTATTCAAGTATTCATGGAGTGCTCTGATGTCCTCATTAGAATTGGAGGGGCCTATTTTGGTGTCATCAGTAAATTTGCTTATGTCACTATTTATTCCCTCAGCTATGTCGTTTATGTAAATTGTGAACAACAAAGGGCCCAGCACTGACCCTTGTGGAACACCACTTGTGACGTGCCCCCACTCTGATTTCTCCCCATTTATGCAAACTCTCTGTTGCCTATTTGTCAACCATCCCTCTACCCAGGAAAATATTTTTATTCCGCATGCCTTTAGTTTCCTCAATAGCCTTTGATGTGGAACTCTATCGAAAGCCTTAGTGAAGTCCATATATACACAATATCATATTCACTACCATGATCCACCTCCTCAAATACATTAGTGAAAAAAATTGGTGAAGCAGGAACGCCCCTTCGTAAAATCGTGTTGAGATTCATTAATCAATTTATGCCTTTCAAGACCCCTACGAATTTCCTCGGCAATTAATGATTCCATAAATTTTCGTACTATGGAGGTAAGGCTTATTGGTCTATAGTTCGACGCCAAGGACCTGTCTCCTGCTTTGTAAGTAGATATTACATTTACCATTTTCCACTTGTTTGGCACTATGCTAGACAAGCAATTTAAAATACAATTTTCGTGCTTAAAATATACGAGGAAAAAATTACATAATTGTTTATAGGAGATGAAACATTTACTGATGACAACAGCGAAGTGCTGAAGTCAGTGTGACTGTTCATTCAGTCGTTAATCACATTAAAAATTGAAAACACGTATTTATTTTCCATGAGAGAGAGAGAGACTAAACATTGCCAACATCTCCATAATTTCTAACAGCTTTGACCGACTGTATGTAACATAAGAACATAAGAACATAAGAACGAAGGAACACTGCAGAAGGCCTACTGGCCCATGCGAGGCAGGTCCAAGTCCCTACCGGCTTAAGCCAATGCACCCAACCTAGTCAGGTCAGGTCACATTGACTCAAGGGAGGAACACGGCAACCGACCCGTTAGCACGAGCTATCAGGTCTAACTCACACCCACCCACATCTACTCATGTATTTATCCAACCTATTTTTAAAGCTACACAACGTTCTGGCCTCTATAACGGTACTTGGGAGTTTGTTCCACTCATCCACAACTCTATTACCAAACCAGTACTTTCCTATATCCCTCCTGAATCTGAATTTTTCCAACTTAAAACCATTGCTGCGAGTCCTGTCTAGGCTAGATATTATCAGCACACTATTTACATCCCTTTATTTATTCCTGTCTTCCACTTATAAACCTCAATCATATCCCCCCTAATTCTAACGTCTTTCTAGAGAGTGCAGTTTCAGGGCCCTTAGTCTATCCTCATAGGGAAGGTTTCTGATACATGGGATCATCTTTGTCATCCTCCTTTGTACATTTTCAGAGAATTTATATCCATTCTGTAATACGGTGACCAAAACTGTGCAGCATAATCTAAATGAGGCCTAACCAAGGATGTATAGAGTTGAAGAACAACCTGAGGACTCCTATTATTTATGCTTCTTGATATGAAGCCAAGGATTCTATTAGCTTTATTGCGAACACTTATGCACTGTTGTCTTGGTTTCAGATTACTGCTAACCAGAACTCCTAAATCTTTTTCGCAATCCGTAATATTAAGATCTACATTATTTAGTTTATATGTGGCATGGTTATTGTCCTGTCCAACATTTAGAACTTTGCATTTGTCTATATTAAACTGCATCTGCCACTTCTCCGACCACTGCATCAGTCTATTCAAATCTTCCTGGAGTGCTCGAATGTCCTCGTCAGAATGAATTCGACGGCCTATTTTGGTGTCATCGGCAAACTTGCCGATGTCGCTCTTTATGCCCTCATCTATGTCGTTTATGTAGATTGTGAACAGCAGGGGCCCAACACTGACCCCTGTGGAACACCGCTCGTGACGCTTCCCCACTCTGATTTCTCCCCATTTATGCAAACTCTCTGCTGCCTATTTGTCAACCATGCCTCTATCCAGGAAAAAATTTCTCCTCCTATTCCATGTGCTTTAATTTTCCTCAATAGTCTCTGATGTGGGACCCTGTCAAAAGCCTTACTGAAGTCCATATACACAATATCATATTCGTTACCATGATCTACCTCCTCAAATACCTTAGTGAAAAAAAGTTAATAAATTCGTAAGGCAGGAACGTCCCTTTGTAAAACCATGCTGAGATTCGTTGATTAATTTATGCTTTTCAAGGTGGCTACGAACTGCCTCGGCAATTTTTGATTCCATAAATTTTCCCACTATGGAGGTTAGGCTTATTGGTCTATAGTTCGAAGCTAAGGACCTGTCACCTGTTTTGAAAATAGGTATCACATTTGCCATTTTCCACTTATCTGGCACCATGCCAGTTTGTAGTGATATGTTGAAAAGATTAGCCAAAGGTGTGCTAAGCTCCTCTTTACATTCCTTTAGAACCCTTGCATACAGTTCATCAGGCCTGGGATTTGTTAGGTTTTAATTTATCTATTTGCCTAAGGACCATGTCACTTGTGACCCTAATAGTGCACAGTTTATTATCGTCCTGTTCTACTACATAATTTATCATTACGGGAATATCACTGGTATCCTCCTGTGTAAAAACTGAGAGGAAGTATGTGTTAAAAATTCTACACATTTCCTTATCACTGTCAGTGAGCTGACCCGAGGAACTTTTGAGTGGGCCTATCTTGTCCCTGATCTTACTTCTGTATACCTGAAAGAATCCTTTTGGGTTAGTCTTCGATTCTCTTGCAACTTTAACCTCATAATCTCTTTTTGCTTTTCTAATTCCCTTTTTTATTTCTCTCTTTAACTGAATATATCGATTTCTTAATTGCCCCTCTCCTCTTTGATTTGCCTATATATGCCTCTCTTTTGACCAATCAGATATTTTAATCTATTGTTCATCCATTTAGGATCATTTTTGTTTGATCTGATTTCCCTATTTGGAACATAATTTGACTGAGCAGCTAGAACTATGCCCTGGAAAGCATCATATCGGCAACCATCACCACCTACCTGACCCCTAGTCAGGTCATTCCAGTTTCAGCCCACCTAAGTAATTTTTCAGTCCTATGAAATCAGCCAAGCGAAAGTCAGGGACGGAGACTTGATTGCCATTATTAGGGGAATTCCATGATATGTTAAAACTGAGTGATTTGTGATCACTCTCCCCAAGCTCATCATTAACCTCAAGATTATTAATTAGTGTTTCCCTACTGGCAAGAACCAAGTCAAGGAGGTTATTTCCCCTAGTTGGCTCTGTCACAAACTGTTTTAAAAAACAATCCTGGATCGTATCAAGAAAGTCACCCGACTCTAAATTTCCTGTCAAATTGCTCCAGTCAATCTGTCTATAGTTGAAATCTCCCATTAGCACAACATTTTCGTATGTAGATGCCTTACGAATTTCGTCCCATAGAAGTTTACTGCACTCCCTATCAAGATTTGGGGCCCTGTAAATCACACCCAAAATTAGTTTTTCTCGGCCCTCGAGAAGCTGTAACCAAACAGATTCAGTGGCTGACGCTTCTAATTTAATATCTTGTCTAACACAACAATTTAAATTGTCTCTGACATACATCGCTACTCCACCACCTTTCCTGTTGACCCTGTCAGTGTGGAATAATTTATAGCCTTGTATGTGACATTCAGATGGCATCTCTCTATCTTTCAGATTGAGCCAGGTCTCTGTTATAGCAATAATATCTATGTTTCCTGCACTTGCAATTAATCTTAGCTCATCTATCTTATTTCTAACACTCCTGCTATTAGTATAGTAAACCTTAAGGGAGCTAGTCCCTTGCTGCCCTCTGCTGTCCCCCTTTGTTTTCTGACCTGTTCTATTGTCTTTATTTATAACTTCATGCTGAATGCCTTTTATACATTTACTGTTTCCAACCCTAGTGTTGCAACCTGCTTGTTTCCCACACACACCCATACCTCTATCTCCATCAGTTTAAAATCATAGGCATTTCACCAATGGCCTTCTCAATCGAGTCTGCAAGTGCTACCACCCCTGCCCCAGAGAGATGAACCCCATCCCTTGCATACATATCATGTTTGCCATAAAAGTTGTTCCAGTTGTCAATGAATGGGATTGCAAGTTCCTTGCAGTATCTGTCTAGCCAGCAATTTACACCAATTGCCCTAGACAACCATTCATTTCCTACTCCCCTTCTAGGCAAGATGCTACATATGATTGGGATCCCTCCCTTAGACTTAATGAAATCTATAGCTGACCTGTACTTATCTAGCAGCTCTTCTCTCCTACCCTTCCCAATATCATTTCCACCAGCACTGAGACAGATAATGGGCTTGTTCCCATTACCTGACATGATATTATCCAGTCTGTTGACAATGTCCCCAACACCAGCTCCAGGGAAGCACACTCTATCTCTCATCTTCTTATTCCTATTACAAAAAGCACGGTCAACATATCTTACCTGAGAGTCACCAACCACAAGAATGCGCTTACCTTCATTAGCAGGGCAGTAGTTACCCTTACCTTCACTGGCCACTGAAGTACATTCATCCTGGAGAACAGAGAAGCGATTTCCTACCTTCAGATCTTCACTCTTAACTTTCCTTACTCTGATGCGCCTCCCATTACTGTGAACAACTCGCCACTTGTAGCAGGTGCTGGGCTGCACCTCACTGCTGGTACCCGTTGCTACCTCCCCACCTACAGCCTCCTCACAGTGAGAGACAGACTGCACCTCACTGCTAGAAGCCTCATTCCCCCACATCTCCAACCACCTCACACTCTCTCCCAGGCCCATTGAGGTGGACCTTCAGCCTCCTAATCTCCTCCTGGAGAAGCAAGACCTCCTCCTTCAACTCTCCAAACTCAGTTTTTAAAACACTGCAGAAGCAAGCCATGCTTTGTAACCGTCCACGCTAATCCCCAAAGCAGCTCAGGGTCTGTGACCTCACGTGACGACTGACCACTGAACCCCGCTTGTTTTTGAGGAAGTCATTAATAGTATGGCCGTGCAGTCTTCCTTAGGTCCTGAACTTTTTATTCATAAAATTTATATATATAAAAAATCATAAATATCGCATGAAGATAGTCAAGACACAGGCATCGTCCTTGTCATTAAAGCTCACGGATATAGCCCAACTCAACGAGGGTGGCAGTAAACCAGTAGCAAAAATCTGACTAGAAGCAGTGACGTGTTGCATTATCAGAATAGTTGAAAATGTGTTAAGCATTAAGATTGTTTAAAACATGGAACTACAACATTTACACACTGCAGGCAACATCGCCTTTGGTATAAACCTTGGTAATAAATACCGACAAGTTGGTTTAGAAAGACACGTAAGCAAACACTATAACATATTTATTAGAAAACGTTTCGGTCCTGGGACCTTGATTAAGGTCCCAGGTCCCTTTCCCTCCCAACCTCCCCCGACGATGGATTATGATGTGTTGGCGTAGTTTGAGCAGTTTGCACCTAGGTTTAGGGAGGGGTTCCACTCCCCACAAGATGCTTCCAGATTTTTTAAGAACCAAGCATCTCTTTCGACATAAATGGCGAAGATATTTACCTTTTTGTCTAAATTTGCTGACAGTTATGGCCGGTAATAATGAATTATGACTATGAATTGTGAGATGTGGAAAAAAAAAATACTTCGAATAGTTTTTACCTGATTTGCGATTATGATTTTTGTAATGTGAGTGGATTGGTCACAAGAACAGTAAGTCAATGAGTGTAAATTTGGTTGATAATAACAGTATGTGCTTAAAGGTGTTGGGCAACTAAACGGTTTGTAAATAAAATAGGGAAATATTGGATAAGAGCAAGTCAGTCCTGCCTCTCGCTATTATTGAGGTACTACCCGTTGGTTTTGGATACACCGGAAGTAAAAACGTTGGTGGAATACACATAAATTTTACCAAAGTTTTCATCAAGAGTGGTCAGTGTGCAATATCATACAATAATGCGTACTGGTACAAAAGGAATAAGTGGAAACGTAGGCAAGTGAATCGTCAGCATTCTAGCAAACCGCTTCCAAAGAGTAAACAGAGTAAAATCAGAAGCCCTTGTAGGTAAAAGTTTGTTCCCTGAGGCACAGTACTCTTCCCCCTCCCCCCCCCCATCTCGGATAACACAAATCATAGCACCATACTATGTTTTACAGACGATACTAGGATTTGTATGCGAGTGGCATCCACCGAAGACAGTAAATCTGCAAATCAACAATCACCAGGTGTTCATTGAATTGCGGACAACAATGTGTTGAACAGGACTAAACATCGGAAAATGAATATCAGAATGTATACAATACAATGCCTATGTGTCTTACCTACAAGTTGGTAGGTAAGACACACAGGCAACAGTTAGGCAACTTTATTCCGAAATGCTTCGCCTACACAGTAGGCTTCTTCAGTCAAGTACAGAAAGTAGGTAGGAGCAGTAGAGATGTGAAGACGATGTAATCAGTCCATCACCCTTTAAGTCGTAGATATGATGTCAGTCCCTCAGGGGTGAGCCATTTTTCGGTGATCAGAACATTGATTGAAAAATTATGGAAAAAAAAGTTTTCTTACTGAAAAATAGTTAATTCTGGCAACATTTTGATGCAATCAGCTTGTTTCTATCATATTTCTAAGTATGTTTTTCATTAAATGTATTTTTTTTTTCGTTCTTGCTGGCAGGAAGAGGACATGTTGGCAATTAGTTTTTTTTTCCTCCAGAAATTACGATTTTTATGATTTTCATTTTAAATACTGTACATGGTAACTTCTGTGCTGGCTGAAGTGTAGAGCACAATGAGTGTGTCCGTTAATATGGTGCAGCTCTCAACAAGGTGGTAGTGCAGCACGCTCAGATTTGCTGTGTCGTAACCTTAGTCTCACACCAGACAATAACAACTACTCAGAAATAAGTTATTTACATTGTTTTCCTTTTTCTGCAATAAGTATTAATAGGATTATCATGATTTTTGCACATGTTATTGAGCAATGATGGTTCTACAAACACCCACGGTGGATTTCCAATATTGTTTACAACTTTTTTTGAATTATTTTTTTACCATGCAAAAAAAAATTACCAACTGCAACATTTTTTTTATGGAATCTACTGACATTACCGCTGAAATGGCCTGAGTTAACATTAATCTTGCCTTTATCTTTCATCTGATATAAACTAGAGCATTGTACATCTTCCCAATTTAGTAGAAAAAGGAAAGTTTTATGGCTCATAAAATTGTGCATAATTTATTTTTTTCTATCTAGCTTGAAGGCTAACAGTCAAAACAAACAGTCTATATGTTTTTATGCTACTTAATCCACTGTTAAAATCTTATTGACAAAAAAAAAATGATTTCACTCGCTCCTTCCTGAAGATCAAGCATGTAGTCACTGAGAGGCTTATACATATACTATCAGAAGGAGAGGTGCAGAGTAGTAGAAGAGAGAACGTAGTCACTGAAGTCACGTCCCTCTCAGATCAAACAATTCTGAAGAAGCCTGCTGTGTTGGCAGAACGTTTCAAAATAAAGTTGCCTAAGTGTTGACTGTGCGTCTTACCTACCAGCCTGTTAGTATTGTATACCATTTTGATATTCACTTTGTCAGACACTGCAACACAATGACATCTTGGTACAGAAGAGAAAACACATTGGACAACTTTTTCAAGTGAAAATTGTTTGATCTGAGAGGGACGTAACCCATCAGTGACTACATTCTCTTTACTACTGCTCTGCACCTCTCCTTCCGACAGTATATAAGTCTCCACACTGTCGCTTGTTTCTTCAGATTGTTTCAGACAATGGAACAGAACCCTTTTCCAGGCTGAGGGACTGACAACCTCAAATCTACGACTTAAAGGGTGATGGACTGATTACATCGTCTTCACATCTCTACTGCTCCTGTCTACTTTCTGTACACGACTGAAGAAGCCTACTGTGTAGGCTAAACGTTTCGGAATAAAGTTGTCTAATTGTTGCCTACGTGTCTTACCTACCACATCTGAAAAATAATGTAAGGATCTTCAAAGTAACAATTTAAGAAAAGCTTAGGTTCTAAGAACAGGTGTTACTTTAACTACAGCAAAGACAATGATAGGCTGCATAACTACACCCAACAACCCACAATTAAAGCAGGCAAAATTGCAGATCTAGAGGATATATAGAGGACCAGTTCAAACATCAAAATTATTGGAGAGCCCAGGTTTCCCCTTGCAATAAATTCACTGTAATATTGACAAAAGCTGGGGCCCCATAAAGTTTATCTAGAAAATACTGGAGGAACTGATGTTGATGCTGCCTCCGGTGTTAACTGACTGTAGTGTACTCATGACAAACATGTGTGTAAGGAAGGGGTTGAACTTGTGTTCTGGCAACAATATCTTAAGTGTAGACAGTATGAACATCAATCAACTATAATAATTGTGAAGAACTTAGTGTTATTTAGTTTTCTCCATATTCATTATTTACGACATGGTTGGTGAGGGATGTTGTGGTGGGTGAAGGATGTGCGTGAAGGATGTTGTGGTGGGTGAAGGATGTTGTGGTGGGTGAAGGATGTTGTGGTGGGTGAAGGATGTTGTGGTGGATGAAGGATGTTGTGGGTGAAGGATGTTGTGGTGGGGGCGGGACGGGGGAGGTGGGGGATGGAAGGATGTTGTGGTGGGTGAAGAATGTTGTGGTGAGGGTGGGACGGAGGGAGGTGGTGGGGGATGGAAGGATGTTGTGGAGGGTGAGGGATATTGTGGTGGGTGAGGGATGTTGTGGTGGGTGAGGGATGTGGTGGGTGAGGGATGTTGTGGAGGGTGAGGGATGTTGTGGAGGGTGAGGGATGTTGTGGAGGGTGAAGGATGTTGTGGTGGGTGTGGGATGTTGTGGTGGGGGTGGGACGGAGGGAGGGATGTGGTGGGGGATGGAGGGATGTTGTGGTGGGTGAAGGATGTTGTGGGTGAAGGATGTTGTGGGTGAAGGATGTTGTGGGCGAAGGATGTTGTGGGTGAAGGATGTTGTGGTGGGTGAAGGATGTTGTGGTGGGTGAAGAATGTTGTGGTGGGGGTGGGACGGAGGGAGGTGGTGGGGATGGAAGGATGTTGTGGTGGATGAAGGATGTTGTGGTGGGTGAAGAATGTTGTGGTGGGGTGGGACGGAGGGAGATGGTGGGGATGGAAGGATGTTGTGGTGGGTGAAGAATGTTGTGGTGGGGTGGGACGGAGGGAGGTGGTGGGGGGTGGAAGGATGTTGTGGAGGGTGATGGATGTTGTGATGGGTGAAGGATGTTGTGGGTGAAGGATGTTGTGGAGGGTGAGGGATGTTGTGGAGGGTGAGGGATGTTGTGGTGGGTGAAGGATGTTGTGGGGGTGGGACGGACGGAGGGAGGTGGTGGGAGATGGAAGGATGTTGTGGAGGGTGAGGGATATTGTGGTGGGTGAGGGATGTTGTGGAGGGTGAGGGATGTTGTGGAGGGTGAGGGATGTTGTGGAGGGTGAGGGATGTTGTGGAGGGTGAGGGATGTTGTGGAGGGTGAAGGGTGTTGCGGTGGGTGAGGGATGTTGTGGTGGGGTGGGACGGAGGGAGGGAGGGAGGTGGTGGGGGATGGAGGGATGTTGTGGTGGGGTGGGACGGAGGGAGGGAGGTGGTGGTGGATGGAGGGATGTTGTGGTGGGGGTGGGACGGAGGGAGGGAGGTGGTGGGGGATGGAGAGATGTTGTGGTGGGGGTGGGACGGAGGGAGGGAGGTGGTGGGGGATGGAGGGATGTTGTGGTGGGGGATGGAGGGATGTTGTGGTTGGGGTGGGACGGAGGGAGGGAAGTGGTGGGGGATGGAGGGATGTTGTGGTGGGGGTGGGGGATGGAGGGATGTTGTGGTGGGGGTGACCCCACCTTGTCTGGTGAACTCGTGTTGGGATATTGATTTTTTCTCACCCACTCACAACTACCCGTCCACCCACACCCACATCTATGCTTCACCCACATCTATACTTCACCCACACTTCTACATCCACGCTTCACCCACACCCACATTTATGCTTCACCCACATCTGTGCTTCACCCACACTTCTACTTCCACGCTTCACCCACATCTATGCTTCACCCACACTTCTACATCCACGCTTCACCCACACTCACATCTATGCTTCACCCACACTCACATCTATGCTTCACCCACACTTCTACATCCATGCTTCACCCACACTCACATCTATGCTTCACCCACACTTCTACATCCATGCTTCACCCACACTCACATCTATGCTTCACCCACACTTCTACATCCATGCTTCACCCACACTCACATCTATGCTTCACCCACACTTCTACATCCATGCTTCACCCACACTCACATCTATGCTTCACCCACACTTCTACATCCATGCTTCACCCACACTCACATCTATGCTTCACCCACACTTCTACATCCATGCTTCACCCACACTCACATCTATGCTTCACCCACACTTCTACATCCATGCTTCACCCACACTCACATCTATGCTTCACCCACACTTCTACATCCATGCTTCACCCACACTCACATCTATGCTTCACCCACACTTCTACATCCACGCTTCACCTACACTGCGATCATGGTATAATAGCCCACAAAATGCGCACTAAAGGGATAGCTGGCAAAGTGGGCAGGTGGAGCTACAACATTCTAACCAGACGAACACAGTGAGTAGTGGTAAACAGAGTTAAGTCGGAAGCTGCCACAGTGAAAAGCTGTGTTCCACAAGGTCCAGTACTTGCCCCCATCCTGTTCCTCATTTTCATATCAGACAGAGATATAAACCATAACTCTATTTCATCCTTTGCAGACGATACTAAAACTTGTATGAGACTGTCATCCATTGAGGACATAGTAAATCTCCAAGCAGGTATAGAACAAGTTTTCCAATAGGCAACGGAAAACAATATAATGTTCAATGAGGACAAATTTCAACTGTGTACTCTGTTATGGAAAACTGGAGGAAATAATAGCTAGAACAGAGTACATAGTACAAACTCTAATCACACAGTAAATCAGAAAGGTGTGAAGGACTTGGGAGTGTTAATGGTAAAGGATTTAACATTCCAGGATCACAGCAGTGTCACTATCACATCTGCAACAAAAATGATAGGATGGATAATGAGAGCCTTCCAAACAAGGGATGCCAAACCATTGATGATCCTTTTTTAAATCACTTTCTCTCTAGGCTGGAATACTGCTGTACACTAACAGCTCCATTCAAGGCAAGTGAAATCACAGATTTGGAGAATGTAGAGAGAACAGGAGCTATGTCTGCATGTTTTCCAAAAAGAAATGGAAAACATGCCCACTCACTCAGCACCTGGACCAGATTCATTGAATGCTCTATTTATAAAGAAGTGCAAAGTACCACTAACACGAGCCCTCAGTATTCTTTGGAGAAAGAGCTTAGATCTAGGTGAAATACCGAAGGCCTTAAAGAGTGCAGACGTTGCTCCTTTGCACAAGGGAGGTAGTAGAGCACTAGCTAAAAATTACAGACCAGTAGCCCTAACCTCTCACATCATAAAAATCTTCGAAAGAGTGATGAGACGGCAGGTTACAAATTTCATGGAGCAGCATAACCAACATAACCCGAACCAGCATGGTTTTAGAGCAGGACGATCATGTCTGTCACAGCTGCTGAACCATTATGACAGAATTACGGAGGCACTGGAAGACGACCATAACGCAGATGTGATTTACACAGATTTTGCAAAGGCATTTGACAAATGCGATCATGGAGTGATAGCGCACAAAATGAAGGCCATGGACATTACGGGGAAGGTAGGCAGATGGATTTTCGGTTTCCTAACACACAGAACACAAACAGTAGTAGTGAACAGGGCAAGATCCAGCATCAGCGAGGTCAAAAGCTCAGTGCCCCAAGGCACTGTCCTGGCACCTCTGCTGTTCCTCATCCTCATAGCAGACATAGACAGAAACCCCCGGCACACTCTTGTATCATCATTTGCAGATGACACTAAAATAAGCATGAAAGTCAGTACGGTAGAGGACACTGAAAAAGTACAGGAAGACATAAACAGGGTTTTCCAGTGGGCAGTGGAAAACAACATGACGTTCAATGATGATAAGTTCCAGCTGCTTAGGTATGGAAAGAATGAAGAGCTCAAAAGGAGCACTATATACAAAACTTAAGAGGGTCACCAAATAGAACGTTAGGAACACGTAAAAGACCTGGGAATAATTATGTCAGCGGACCTTTCCTTTAAAGACCATAACAAGACAAAGATCACGACAGCCAGGAAGATGACTGGGTGGGTATTGAGAACTTTCAAAACAAGGGAAATAATGCCGATGGTGGCACTCTTCAAATCGCTAGTGCTCCCTCACTTAGAATATTGCTCAGTGCTGACGGCCCCGTTCAGGGCAGGAGAAATATCGGAGCTGGAACAAATACAGATATCGTTTACGGCTCACATTGAGCCAGTAAAGCACCTAAACTACTGGGAACGCCTGCAAGTCTTGAACACGTACTCATTGGAGCGGAGGAGAGAGAGGTACATGATATATACCTGGAAGGTACTCGAGGGCTTGGTCCCAAATCTGCACACTGTCATAACAACATACTGGAGTGAGAGACATGGGAGGAAGTGTAAAATAAACCCATTGAGGAGCAGGGGACAATAAGGGAACACTGTATCAACATCCGGGGTCCCAGACTTTTCAACATCTTACCAGAAGATATCAGAAACACTGCTGGAACGAGTGTTGAAGCCTTCAAGAGGAAACTATACAAGTATCTTCACCAGGTGCCAGATCAACGAGGCTGTGATGGATATGTGGGGCAGTGGGCCTCCAGCAGCAACAGCCTGGTTGACCAGGCGAGCACCAGACGAGCCTGGCCCATGGAAGGGCTCAGAGAGTAGATATACTCTCGAAATTCTTCAAAGGTTCCAAAGGAATGCTTGGAGCCACTTGATCTGTACTCACTGGAGTGCAGACGAGAGAGATGCATCATAATCTACACCTGGAAAATCCTAGAGGGACTGGTCCCAAATCTGCACACACAAATCACTCCCTAGGAAAGCAAAAGACTGGGTAGACAGTGCAACATACCCACAATGAAAACTAGGGGGCGCTATTAGTACACTAAGAGAAAATACAGTAAATGTCTGGGGCCCAAGATTGTTCAACAGCTTCCCATCAGGCATAAGGGGAATTACCAATAGACCCCTGGCTGCCTTCAGGAGGGAGCTGGACAGATATCTAAGTCAGCACCCGATCAGCCGGGCTGTGGTTCGTACGTTGGACTGTGTGTGACTAGCAGTAACAGTCTGGTTAATCAGGCCCTGATCCACTGTGAAGCCTGGTCAAGGACTGGGTCGTAGGAACGTTGACCCCCGGAACACCTTCCAGGTAGACTCACCACTTATTCACCCACTACTTCTACACTTACCATTGTCACTTCCACACTTACCATTGTCATTTCCACACACACTACCTGGAAAATCCTATAGGGACTGGTCCCAGATCAGCACACAAAAATCACTCCCTATGATGACAAAAGACTCGTCAGACAGTGCAACATTCCTGAATGAAAAGCAGGGGCGCCATGAGTACACTGAGAGAAAACAGTGTCATGGATCCAAGACTATTCAATAGCCTCCCATCATACATAAAGGGGGGGGGATCACCAGTAGACCCTCAGTTGTCTCCAGAAGGGAACTGGACAGATACCTAGTGCCTTACCAGCCAAGTTTTGGTTCATATGTTGGATTGCACATGGCCAGCAGTAACAGCCTGGTTGATCAGGCCCTGTCCACTGTGAGGCCTGATCATGGACCAGTCCATAGGGGCATTGACCCCTGGAACTCTTTCCAGGCAGGTAGACTTCATCACCACTTCACCCCCCAACACTTCCTCACCCATATTTCCATACACTCACTCCCTCCCCCCCCCCCGCAACACACACAAATGTAGACAGCCTATGCTGTCTGCCAGCTTAGTTCATATTTCGCACCATTAAGGTGCTGCCCTCTGAGCCTGCTCCAGGTCTGTGGGAAGCTGGTCCCACACTCACTCACAGCGGCCTAGCAGCAAGACAGGTCTACTAGTTCTCCCTTTAGTGGGATGGCCCTCCTGGGCCATGGGCACAACACACAAGCCTGTGTACCCACCACTACATTACTAATAAAGTAAAGAAGCCTCCGAAGACGTATCATTTGACTCCACGCCACTTCATCACACCAATTAATCCATTAAACACAAACACTTCACACACACACACACACACACACACACACACACACACACACACACACACACACACACACACACACACACACACACACACACACACACACACACACATATGCACGCACGCACGCACGCACGCACACACCTGTAGGGACAGCGAGCACGCTAGTCATGCCTTCCGTGCTCTGGGAATATAAGTGTTTTTGAGGGCTACCTAAGTGTTCTGCAAGGGTTTCTAAGTGTGTCAGGGTAGTGAACAATCCTAGAAGTGATTTTTAATCTGCCTGAGCCACATAAGTGTGGGGAGAGCCACAATTTTGTAAGTGATCTAGAAAATAAAAACGTTGTGGCGCAGAGTGGGCAGGCTAGTGTGTAAGGCGACATTGTCAAGTGTCACCCAAGAAAGATAATAAAGTGAAACAATTGTGTGACCAGTGAAAGAAATACAGTGAATAGGGTAATTATTAACGAGAAGAAATTGAGGTGGATCTACGCCAGGACGTACATCGAGCTGGATCTACGCCAGGACGTCACATCGACCTGGACAATCTACAGTGCTACAGCTGCACTACAAGTACTGTATCACCTATGAGTGGTTGTTTGGGTGTGGGGTCCCAGGTTCCAATTAACCGCCAAGCTGAATGTGAATGGTCTAACTCCCCATAGCACGATAAAGAATAGCACTCAAGTATTCAATAAGGTTTAGCAAATGGTAATCCATTGAACAAGGCGATTAACTCACTATAAGCAGGTCGAGCATAGGCAACACTGTAAGGGTGGGAGTCAGGTCACAAGAGGTTGTGGACACAAGCGACAACTGAGAATCTACATTACACTCCAAGCACAAGCCACCTACTTTTCAGACACATAATAAACCCACACATAATTCGACACATAATTACACACACACACACACGCGCACACACGTGCGTGCACACACCACACACACACACACACACACACACACACACACACACACACACATCACACACACACACACACATCACACACACACACACACAAACACACACACACACACACACACACACACACACACACATTACAACACATACACACATACACACACATACACACACACAACACCACACACATACACACACAACACACACACACACACACACACACACACACACCACTACACACACACACATACACACACACACACACACACACACACACACACACACACACACACACACACACTGTAAGTAAGTGCTGGTAAGCCCCAAGAGGTTGGGAGTCAGGTCACAAAAAGGGTGTGGGTAGCCAAGGACCACTGAGACTTACATTACAACGCACAAGCCACCTACCTTTCAGTACATAATAAACCCACACATAATTCCACACAAAATTACACACACACACACACACACACACACACACACACACACACACACATCCAGACACACACACACTCCCCCCCCTCACCACCGACATCTCACTACTTCCCCTGATCCCTCCCCTCCCTCGATCACCCTCCCCTCCCCCGTTCACCCTAAACCCTCCCCACCCCTCCCCACTCCGCTCCCACATAGCCACAGTTCCTCCACTACTTCTCCCCCACACTCTGACATACACACTACTAACCTAACATACAGAACTACATAGGTTTCCCACTCTGAGGCAATCAGGATAAAACAAAAATGGGTTGCCAGAGAGCAACAAGAAAAACCAAGGGACAGGAGGAGGAAACTGCAAGGGAAGATTGGGCAGCAAAGCTCATGAAAAGGGATCATGAATGGGAAAAGAAACTAGAAGAACTTAGCATGAGAATGGAAGAGAGGATAGATATGGAAAGCAGGAAGTGGGAGGTGCATGTCAAAGCAGCAGAAGCTAGGATACAGAGTTTAGAAGAGGAATTGAAAAATCTGAAACAGCCTAAAGAACTAAAGAACATTTTGGGATTGACAACAGAGACTGCTACCTCAGCCACAAATAAGGGGACTGTAGGAAAGAAGGGCACAACTGCATGGAGAAGCTCTATCAGAGGAGACTGTAGCAAATGAAAGAGCTAAGCTTTATGTGGAGGCCCTAACAGACAACAACAGAGCCCAAGGAAAGCCGAGAAGGGAAAATGACAGGCCACTGAGCCCAAGTACATTAGCCAGTGAAACTGATGAAAGGAAAGCTGCAGTGGAGGGAAAACCAAATTAAATGAGGGGATACACAGGGAAATGCAGTAGGAGAATGAAAGGGTGAGGTCAGTCTTTGTGTATGGGCTCCAGGAAGTCGAAGGGGAAACATATGAAGCAAGAAAACAAGGGGAAAAAAAAGCAATTGAAAGCATCATGAAAGCAATAGGAGAAGACGATATGACCCAGCTGGAAAATTTTCGGAGAATAGGGGGGTTTGTAAAAAAAAGAACCCGGCCAGTGAGAGTGACCTTCAAGGCAGAAGCGACTTGGACCAGGATCCTGCAGGAGAAGGCACGATTAAGGGACATGACGGCATACAGGAAGGTGTATCTCGACCGCGACAGAACACAAGAAGAAAGGCAGAAACTGAGAGAGATGATATAAAGGCGAAAGGAGGAAAGAGAGGGGATGGAGAAGACAGATAGGAGATCCCAGACCCAGGAAGAAGATCAAATACAGCCTCCCTCACAACTTCCTATAGAAGCCTCCCAACCAGGTCAACCCCAGTGCAACCAAACACTCTAATCAAACACCCATGCCACATCCAATGCCCCCACCCACTACATTACAAACTCCACCCCCACAGCAACAACCCATAGTTCCTTATCAGGTCTCCCACTTCCCCAACCCCAATATACCTCCCAGACCACAGTCTTAGAAAAGAAGTTGAAGGTGTGGTATACAAATGCATATGGAATAACAAACAAGTATGAGGAGTGGCACGAAAGAATCAAAGAGACATCCCCAGACATAATAGCACTCGCAGAAACAAAACTCGCCAGAATAATAACAGATTCAATCTTTCCATCCGGATATCAAATCCTCAGGAAAGACAGAGGGAGGAGAGGGGGAGGAGGAGTTGCACTGCTCATTAAAAACCAGTGGGGTTTTGAGAAAATAGAAGGAATGGATGGCATGGGCGAAAGGGACTACTTAATAGGAACAATCCAGTCTGAGGGACATAAGGTGATAATTGCAGTAATGTAGAACCCACCACAGAACTGCAGGAGGCCAAGAGAAGAATACGATGAGAGCAACAGAGCAATGATCGACACACTAGCCGAGGTGGCCAGGAGAGCACACATGGGGGGAGCAAAGTTACTAGTTATGGGTGATTTCAATCACAAGGAGATTGACTGGGAAAACCTGGAGCCCCATGGGGGTTCCGAAACATGGAGAGCCAAGATGATGGATGTGGTACTGGAAAACCTCATGCATCAACATGTTAGAGACACTACCAGAGAGAGAGAGGAGAGGATGAACCAGCAAGGTTCATGTGATCATGTGGTTCTGTGCTTCGACTACATAGTTGAGCTCCAAGTGGAGAGAGTAGCAGGAATAGGCTGGGAAAAACCAAACTACAAAAGGGGTAACTACTCAGGCATGAGGAACTTCCTTCAAGACATTCAGTGGGAGAGGGAACTGACAGGAAAACCAGTACAAGAAATGATGGACTATGTAGCAACAAAATGCAAGGAGGCAAAGGAGAGGTTTGTTCCCAAGGGAAACAGAAATAATGGGAAGAACAGAACGAGTCCTTGGTTCACCCAAAGGTGTAGGGAGGCAAAAACTAGGTGTACTAGAGAATGGAAAAGGTACAGAAGACAGAGAACTCAGGAAAATGAAGAAATCAGCCGAAGAGCCAGAAACGAATATGCACAGATAAGAAGGGAGGCTCAGAGACAATATGAAAATGACATAGCATCAAAAGTAAAGACTGACCCGAAGCTGTTGTACAGCCACATAAGGAGGAAAACAACAGTCAAGGACCAGGTAATCAGACTGAGGAAGGGTGATGGGGAATTCACAAGAAATGACCGAGAGGTTTGTCAGGAGCTCAACACAAGATTTAAAGAGGTATTTTCAGTGGAAACCAGTAGGACTCCAAGAAATCAGAACAGGGGGCACACCAGCAAGTGCTGGATGAGGTACATATAACCAAGGAGGAGGTGAAGAAGCTGCTATGCGAACTTGACACCTCAAAGGCAGTGGGACCAGACAACATCTCTCCATGGGTCCTTAAAGAGGGAGCAGAAATATTGTGTGAGCCATTAACAAAGATCTTCAACACATTTGAAACTGGGCAACTCCCTGAGGTATGGAAAATGGCAAATGTAGTCCCAATTTTTAAAAAGGGAGACAGACATGAGGCACTAAACTACAGACCTGTATCACTAACGTGTATAGTATGCAAGGTCATGGAGAAGATCATCAGGAGGAGAGTGGTGGGGCACCTGGAAAGAAACAAGTGTATAATTGACAACCAGCACGGTTTCAGGGAAGGAAAATCCTATGTCACAAACCTACTAGAGTTTTATGACAAGGTGACAGAAGTAAGACGAGAGAGAGGGGTGGATCGACTGCATATTTTTGGACTGCAAGAAGGCCTTCGACACAGTTCCTCACAAGAGGTTACTGCAAAAGCTAGAGGATCAGGCACACATAACAGGAAAGGCACTGCAATGGATCAGAGAATATCTGACAGGGAGGCAACAACGAGTCATGGTACGCGACGAGGTGTCAGAGTGGGCGCCTGTGACAAGCGGGGTTCCACAGGGGTCAGTCCTAGGACCTGTGCTGTTCTTGGTATATGTGAATGACATAACGGAAGGGATAGACTCAGAAGTGTCCTTGTTTGCAGATGATGTGAAGTTAATGAGAAGAATCAAATCGGACGAGGATCAGGCAGGACTACAAAGAGACCTGGACAGGCTACAAGCCTGGTCCAGCAACTGGCTCCTTGAATTTAACCCTGCCAAATGCAAAGTCATAAAGTGTAATAAAGTTGGTAGAATTACCGACAATATGTAAAGTAAAAGGACACAAGTGCAACTAATGTGACATTTATTGTGGCAACGTTTCGCTCTCCAGGAGCTTTATCAAGCCGTTATAAACAGTACATGGACACAGAGGGTATATAAAGGCTCTGAGTGAGGTGCAATACTAGTGAGGTACCATTTAGATGTTCACTAGTGGTAGTAGTAGTAGTAGTAACAAAAATAATACAATATGGTAGAGCAATTAATTCGTACATGAGTAAAAGGATATAAAAGCTATTACTTGGGGAACATAAAATAGGTTGGACAAATATAGACTGGAAAGAGGCAGGTTTTTTTCAGTGTTCACTCTCTGTAATGTGCTTTGTGTAGTATAACAGGAGAGACTATGTGATGGCAGGGTTTACTGTTTTCAGGAGGATTCTTGCTAAGACTTCCGAGATGGTGAAGCTGCCGTTGTTTTGTTTAATTGTATTCGAAACAGCGATCAGTGCTGATTCAAGGCACTTGCGTCTGCGGAAATTAGTTTCTTTGATCACTAATTGGGCGTCTCTGAATTTCATGAGATGATTGGTGGAATTTCGGTGTTGTACACAGGCGTTGTTTAAGTTGTCATTCCTACATGCGTAAATGTGTTCATTGAGGCGGGTGTCGAGGTTTCTTGCTGTTTCACCTACGTAGATCTTGTCACAGCTTCCACAGGGTATAGTGTAAACTCCTGCATTGACTGGTTCGTGGTGCTTGGGTTTTGTCCTGGTTAGATCCTTTATTGAAGTGCTAGAAGCGATGGCGACTCTGGTGTTAGCTTGTGAAAGTACTTTTGAGACGTTTAGTGCAACCTGGCTGTTGGGAAGAATTATAACTTTGTTGGGAGCGGTGTGATGCGTGGAGAATTAATGATCTGAAGAAACTCTTTTCTTTCTGTCTTTGATGAAAAAAGAAGGAAAATGTAACTCAGTGAATGTTTGGTGAATGTATGTACATTCCTCGTCAAGAAACTCAGGACTACAAATTCGGTATGCTCTTAGGAAAAACCAGATGGTGATGCCTCTTTTGGTCTTGGTATCTTGACTGGAATAGAAGTGTGTGAGATCATTTTTATTGGTGGGTTTCCGATAAACTTGAAATCTTAGGTTGTTGTCTACTTTGTGAATGAGGACGTCGAGGAAAGGTAGCTTGTCATTGGACTCTTCTTCTAGTATAAACTGGATCGCTGGTTCAACTGCGTTGAGCCTTCCCTGAAGATCCCGTACATCAAAACGTTTTGGAGTTATTACAAGGACATCGTCCACGTAACGTAACCAAGTGACGCTTGAAGGGATGATGATAGCGAAGTGTTCGGACTCTAGGTGTTCCATGTATAAGTTGGCTAGGACGGCACATATGGGGGACCCCATTCCCATGCCGTAGGTTTGTTTGTAGAGCTTGTTATTGTTTATTACAATCTGTCGGACACCGCAACATAATGGACATTTCATGCAGACGTTATTTGGACACCCTTCTTCGTGCTCACAGCTATCGCAACAGACACAACTTCCTACAAGTTTGCCTGGCAGAGAAGGTGATCCCTAAGTCTACTCCTGCACAACTCTCCAACTCCAAGCACCCCTTCTCTCCAGCTACCCAAGCTTACTTAACTGAATGTGCCGAAGAACTTTCTAACATCGCTAAGGAAACCTTTGAAACTGCAAGGAATATGAGGGCCAATCTTCAGATTGACCAACACACTGCTGAGCATATTCTCAGCACAGTCACCACAGCTAACCTCCAACAGAAGATCAAACTCAATCGCAAACTTCAGTACCTCTGCACTAACAGTCGATGGAAGGAAATGGGACGCGAATCCCTGATAAACAACTTATCGTCACGCACCTTAACCGACTACGAGAAACAAGCACTGAGTCTGGGACTCAAATTTACCACCAACATACGCAAACCTAACTATCGACTCAATCTTGTTACCAGGAACCATAAACACAGTGACAGCAACTTCCAAAAGGGTTATATACAGGGCCTTCTCACTGAAGCTTTATGTGAACCTTCTTCTTCTAATCTTCCTAGAAGATACATCACTGCCCTTAAGGACCTCGCCAACGACCCCAACATTATCGTCACCACTGCCGACAAAGGAGGTGGAGTCGCCATACTCAACACCAGTGACTACAACACTAAAATGATGGACCTTTTGAATGATCAATCTACATACGAACCCATCAGCACTCAACAGTGGGAGACGCTCACCAAAGACTTTCTATACAAAACCAGACAAATACTCAAATGCACTTGAGAAGGGAAGAAACTTTTGTACTTGTTACCAAGCAACCCTAAACCAGCACACATGTATGGTTTACCCAAGACCCATAAACACAATATTCCTCTCAGACCAATCACGTCAGGAATAGGCAGTGCTCCACGCAAACTAGCCGGAGTTTTTGCCAAACATCTTTCCTGCCTTCTGGGGACCATCAGCCCCGCTCATCTTAAACACTCAGGCGACCTTCTCAACCGCATCCGTAACCTCTCCATCCGTAACAAGAAATTAAGCAGTTTGGATGTGACTTCCCTCTTCACAAAAGTACCTACCAAAAAAGCCATCGAGGTTCTACGACGTAAAGTCAGTCAGGACCTTAATCTTCCTCTACCTCCCGGAGATTTTGTTGACTTGATTGAACTCTGTGTTAATTTCAACTGTTTTTCTTTCAATAACAAGCTCTACAAACAAACCTACGGCATGGGAATGGGGTCCCCCGTAAGTGCTGTCCTAGCCAACTTATACATGGAACACCTAGAGTCCGAACACTTCGCTAACATCATCCCTTCAAGCGTCACTTGGTTACGTTATGTGGACGATGTCCTCGTAATAACTCCAAAACGTTTTTTTGTACGGGATTTTCAGGCAAGGACTCAAACGCAGTTGAAACCAACGATCCAGTTTTCACTAGAGAAGGTCCAATGACAAGCTACCTTTCCTCGACGTCCTCATTCACAAAGTAGACACAACTAAGATTTCAAGTTTATCGGAAACCCACCAATAAAAATGGATCTCACACACTTCTACTCCAGTCAAAGATACAAGACCAAAAGAGGAATCATCATCGGCGTTTTTCCTAAGAGCATAACGAATTTTGTCCTGAGCTTTCTTGACGAGGAAATGTACATACATTCACCAAACATTCTCTGAGTTTCATTTTCCTTCTTTTTTCTCAAAAGACGCAAGAAAAGAGCTCTTCAGGATCTTTAATTCTACCACGCACATACCGCTCCCAACAAAAGTTATAATTTCTTCCATCAGCCAGGTTGCACTAAAACGTCTCAAGTACTTTCAACCACAGCTAACACAGAGTGCCTTCGCTTCTAGCACTTCAATAATGGATCTAACCAGGACAAATAGCCATGCACCACGAACCAGTTCTATGCAGGGTTTCACAAATATACCCGTGGATGCTGTGGACAAGATCTACGTAGGTGGAATGAAACAGCAGAAACCTTGACACCCGCCTCAATGAACACAATTTACGAATGTAGGAAGACAACTTTAAACTACGCCGGTGTTTAAACACCGAATTCCACCAATTCATCTCATTGAAATTCAGAAGAAGCCCAATTAGGATAAGAGAATAATTTCGCAGACGCAAGTGCTTGAATCAGCACTGATCGCTGTTCGAATACAATTAAACAAAACCCAACGGTAGCTTCACCACTCGGAAGTCTTAGAAGAATACTCATGAAAAACAGTAAACCCTGCCAATCACATAGTCTCTCCTGTTATATACACAAAGCACATTACAGAGAGTGAACACTGAAAAAAACCTGCCCTCTTTCCAGTCTATATTTGTCCAACCTATTTTTTATATGTTACCCAAGTAATAGCTTTGATATCTTTTACTCATGTACGAATTAATTGCTTACCATGTTGTATTATTTTGTTTACTACTATACTACTTTCCACTTGTGAACATCTAAATGGGACTCATAGTATTGCACCTCACTACAGAGCCTTTATTGTACCCTCTGTGTCCAGGTACTGTTTATAAGGGCTTGTATAGCTCATGGGGGAGGCGAAACGTTGCCACCAATAAATGTCACATTTGTTGCACTTGTGTCCTTTTACTTTACTTATTGTCGGTAATTCTCAACTATTATTACAAACTTTATGAATTTGCATTTGGCAGGGTTATATTCAGGAGCCAGTTGCTGGACCAGGCTTGTAGCCTGTCCAGGTCTCTATGGAGTACCTGCTGGATCCTCGTCGATTTGATTCTTCTCATTAACTTCATCATCTGCAAACAAGGCCGTCTGTGTCGATCCATTCCGCTTATGTCGTTCACTTATACAATGAACGCTCAGGTCTAGGACTGACCCTGTGGAACCCCGCTTGTCAAAGGCGGCCCACTCTGACCAACCTCGTCGCGTACCAATGACTCGTGTTGCTCCCTGTCAGATATTCTATGATCCATTGCAGTGCCTTTACTGTTATTGTGTGCCTGTTACTCTGCTTTTGCCAGTAACTCTTGGAGGAATCTGTGTTTCGAAGGCCTTCGTGCAGTCCTAAATTATGCAGTTCGATCCACCCTCTCTCCAATTGGTCTTACTTCTGTACTTGTTACTTAAAAACTCTAGTAGGTTTGTGACACAGGATTTATCCTTCCCTGAAACCGGTGTGGTTGGTTGTCAATTATACACTTGTTTCTTCCAGGTGCCCCAACCACTCTCCTCCTGATGAATCTTCCCCATGGACCTTGCATACTAATACCCGTTAGTGATAACAGTATGAAGTTTAGTTGCTCATGTATGTCTCCTTTTTTAAATTGGGACTACATTTGCCAGTTTCCTACTCTCAGGGTGTTTGCCCAGTTTACAAATGAGGTGTTGTAGATCTTTGTTAATGGCTCACACAATAATTTTTCTGCTCCCGCTTTAAGGGGACCAATGGAGAGGATGTTGTATGGTCAACCGCCTTTGAGCGTGTCAAGTTCGCACTACAGCTTCTTCACCTCCTCCTTGGTTTTATGTACCTCATCCAGCACTTGCTGGTGTGCCCCCTGTTCTGATTTCTTGGAAAAAGAGTCCTATGGTTTCACTGAAAATACCTGCTTTTAAATTTTGTGTTGAGCTCTGACAAACGTTCTCGGTCATTTCTTGTGAATCCCCATCACATTCATCAGTCTGAAATATTACATGGTCCTTGACTGGTGTTTTCCTCCTTATGTGTGGCTGTACAACAGCTTCGGTGTCAGTCTTTACTTTGGATGCTATGTCATTTACATTATTGTCTCTCGAGCGCCTCCCTTCTTATCTGGGCATATTCGTTTCTGGTCCTCTTCGGGCTGTTGTCTTTATTTTCCCTGAGTTCTCTGTCTTCTGTACATTTTTCCATTTCTAGTAACACCTAAGTTTTTTGCACCTACCCCTACACCCTTTGGGTGAACCAAAGACTCTTGTTCTGTTCTTCCCAATTATTTCTGTTTCCTTGGAAACTAACCTCTCCTCTGCCTCCTTGCATTTTGTTGCCTCACATAGTCCATCATTTCTTGGTGTACTGAGTTTTCCTTGTCAGTTCCCTCTACCACTGAAATGTCTTGAAGGAAAGTCCCTTGCATGAGTTGTTCCCCCTTTTGTAGTTTGGTTTTCCAAGGCCTATTCTGGCTTCTCTCCACTTGGAGCTCTACTATGTAGTGAAGCAGCAGAACACATGATCACTAGCTCCCAGGGGCCCTTTCATAAATGAACATTAAAAATGGTATAAAATACGACTGGTTGTTAGGTAAGAACATATGCAAACAGTTAGGTATCTTTATTATGAACGTTTCGCCTACACCGTAGGCTTCTTCAGTCAAGTACAGAAAAGTTGATAGAAGCAGAAGATACTTGAAGACGATGTAATCAGTCCATCACCCTTAAAGTTTTGAGGTTGGTCAGTCCCTCTGTTCTGGAGAAGAGCATTGTTCTTAGTATGAAAACAATAAAAAGCTCCATCATGTCACTACAATCTCCATATGTTTCATATTGGAACAATGGCTCTTATCCAGACTGAGGGGACTGACCACCTCAAAACTTTAAGGGTGATGGACTGATTACATCGTCTTCAGTAATCTTCTGCTTCTATCAACTTTTCTGTACCTTGACTGAAGAATCCTACTGTGTAGGCGAAATCGTTCATATATACAGATCCTAACTGTTGCATATGTGTCTTACCTAACTGCCTTTCATACATGATTCCCTCGATGTCCGAACTACTCTTGGTGAAATTACAAGGGCCAACCTTGCTGGTTCATCCTCTCTCTCTCTCTGGTAGTGTCATACTAACATTTGATGTATGAGGTTTTCCGTACCACATCCATCATCTGGCTCTCCATGTTCGGAACCCCCATTTGGGGCGACAGGTTTTCACAGTCAAACTCCTTGTGATTGAAATCACCCATAACTAGTAACTTTGCTCCCCCATGTGTTGCTATCCTGGCCACATCGGCTAGTTTGTCCCGATCATTGCTCTGTTGTGCTCTGTCGTCTTCTTCTCTTGGCCTTCCTGCAGTTCATGTGGTGGGTTCTACTTTACTGCAATTATCACCTTTTGTCCGCAGATGGATTGTTACTATTTAGTAGTTCCCCCTTTCGGCCCGTGCCTATCCTTTCCTTCCATTTTCTCAAAACCCCACTGGTTTTTAATGAGCAGTGCAACTCCTCCTCCAATCTCCTCCTCTGTCTTTCCTGAGATTTGATTATCGGATGGAAAGATTGAATCTGTGATTTTCTGGTGAGTTTTGTTTCTGTGTGTTGTATTATGTTTGGGGATGGTCTTCTTGATTCTTTCGTGCCCACTCTCATATACGTCGCACGCTTGTTATTCCATCTGCATTTGTATACCACACCTCAACTTCTTTTCTATGCCTAGTGGTCAGTGGGAGGTAGATTGGGGTTGAGGTATTGGAGACCTGGTAAGGAACTATGGGTTGTGGATGTGGGGGTGGAGTTGTTTATGTAGTGGGTGGGGGGCATTGGATGTGGCATGGGTGTTTTTGATTTTAGAGTGGTTTGGTTGCACTGGGGTTGACCTGGTGGGAGGCTTCTTTGGTAGTTGTGAGGAGGCGATTTGATCTTCTCTCCTGGGTCTGGGATCTCCTGTCTGTCTTCTCATCCCCTTCTCTTCCTTCTTTCGCCTTTGTATATCATTTTTTCCCTTCTTGTTCTGCCTTCTTCTTGTGTTCTGTCGCGGTCGAGTACACCTTCCTGTATGCCGTATGTCCCTTAATCGTGCTTTCTCCTGCAGGATCCTGGTTCTGAGTCGCTTCTGACTTGAAGGTCACTCTCACTGGCAGGGTTCTTTTTTTTTACAAACCCCCTATTTCCGAAAAATTTTCCAGCTGGGTATATCGTCTTCTCCTATTGCTTTCATGTGCTTTTGAATTGCTTTTTTTCCCCTTGTTTTCTTGTATATGTATTCCCCTTCGACTTCACTGGAGCCCATACACAAAGACTGACCTCACCTTCATTCTCCTACGGCATTCCCTGTGTATACACTCATTTAATTTGGTTTTCCTCCACTGCACTTTTCCTTTCATCAGTTTCACTGGACTAATGTACTTGGGGGCTCAGTGGCCTGTTCATTGTCCCTTCTAGGCTATCCTTGGGCTCTGTTGTTTGTCATGTTAGGGCACTCCAACATAAAGCTTAGCTCTTTCATTTGCTACAGTCTCCTCGATTAGAGCTTCTCCATGCAGTTTGTGCCCCTTCTTTCCCTACAGTGCCTTATTTGTGAGCTGACTGAGGTAGCAGTTCTCTGTTGTCAATCCCAAAATGTTCTTTTGTTCTTTTAGGCTGTTTCGATTTTTCAATTCCTCTTCTAAACTCTGTATCCTAGCTTCTGCTGATTTGGTCTTGCACCTCACACTTCCTGCTTTCCATATCATCCTCTATTCCATTCTCATGCTAAGTTCTTCTAGTTTTTTTCCATTATGATCCCCTTTTAGTGCTCTGCTGCCCATTTCCCTTGCAGTTTCCCTCCTCCTGTCCCTTGGTTTTATTGTTTGCTCTCTGGCATACCCCATTTTATTTTATTCATGATTGCCTCAGAGGGAAACCTATGTAGTTTGTATGTTTAGGTTAGTTAGTGTGTGTTGTTAAAGTGGGGGGGGAAGTATTGGAGGAACTGTGGGCTATGTGGGAGGCGGCGGAGTGGGGAGGGTGGCGTGGGTAGGGTTTAGGTGTGAACGGGGGGTGGGGAGGGTTTAATTGAGGGAGGGGAGGGGAGGTGAGTGGTGACACTTCTTGAAAATGTTCGACCTTACACCTAGCCTGCCCACTCTGTGACACAACGTTTTTATTTTCTAGATTATCACTTACAAAATTAGTGGCTCTCTCCACACTTATGTGGCTCTGGCAGTTTAAAAAATCATTCTCTTAGGATTGTTCACTCCTTGACACACTTAGAAACCCTAGCAGAACACTTACGGTAGCCCTCAAAAACACATTATATTTCCCGGGGAGAGCACGGAACAAGGCGTGACAAGCGATGCTCAGCAGTCCCACTAAGGTGTGTGTGTGTGTGTGGTGTGTGATGTGGTGTGTGTGTGTGTTGTTGTGTGTGTGTGTGTGTTGTGTGTGTGTGTGTGTGTGTGTGTGAATGTGTTTTGTGTTTAATGGAGATTAATTGGTGGATGATGTTATGGCGTGCGATGCCGTGAGTTAAATGATTTCGTCTCTTCGGAGGGCTTCTTTTACTTTATTTTAGTAATGTAGTGGTGGGGTTAACACAGGCTTGTGTGTTGTGCCACATGGCCTGGAGGGCCATCCACTTAAAGGTGAGAGAAACTAGTAGACCTTGTCTTTGCTGCTAGGCCGCACGCATGTGAGTTGACCCTAGTGTGGGTCCAGTTTCCACAGACACACCCTAATACAAACCTCCTCTATCTATATATCACACTGTCTAATCCCTATTACTCATCTCCTATGGACCTTCTACACATACAACATACACCACATACACCAAGACACCAATACTCCACTCCAACACACATACCCCACACACCACTCACACACCACACACACACCACACACCAACAATCCACACAACCACACACACCACCACACATCCCACACACACTCCACAACACCCACACACACACCACTCACACACCACACCACTCAACACACTCATGTCTCACAATCACACACACCATCACACACCCACACACACACCCCTCAACACACACCACACTATCTCCTCTACCTCTCACCACACTCACACCCCCACACACACACACACCTCACACAACACACCACTTCACAAACTCACACCTCACTCTCTCCTCAACCACACTCGCACCACTCTCACACACCACACACCACACACACCTTCCTCACCACACACTCCAACTCTCACAATACCACACACACAACACACACACACACACACACACACACAACAACACACACACCACACACACACTCCACCACACTATCAACACACACTCACACCCACACACACACACAACACACACCACACACACACACACACACCACACACACTCCACACCACACCACAAACTCACACACACACCCACACAACCATACACCACACACCACTCACTCCACACACTCACCAACACACACCACACACACACCACAACACACCACACACACACCACACACACACCACACACCACCCACCACACACACACCACACAACACAACAACACACACAGGTCCACTCACACACACACCACTATCAACACCCACACACACCACACACACACCACACACACACACACCACACACACCACACGCACCACCACACACACACCACACACACAACCACAAACACCACACACACACACCACACACTCACACACACACACCACCACACAACAACACACCACACCACCACACACACTCACACCACACACAACAAACCAAACACCACACCACACACATACACCTCACACACCACCACAACACCACAAACACACACACACACCGCACCACACACCACACCACACACACGCTCAACAACCACACCACCACCACAAAAAAAAATTCCCCCCACACTCACAACACACACACACACACCACAAACACCACCACACACACACCACACACACACACCACACACCCACCACACACCACACACACACACCACACACACCACACACACACACACATACACCACACACACACCACCACACACCACACCACAACACACACACCACACACAAACACCACACACACACACCACCACACCACACACACACCACACACACACACACCACACACACACCACACTCAACACCACACACACACACCACACCAACAACACACCACTCTCACACACCAACACCACACACACACACCACCCACCACACACACCCACCACACACTCCACACACCCACACACACACACACACACCACACACACAACCACACACAAACACACAACAAACAACACCCACACACACACCCACACACACACAACCACAACACACAACAACACACACAACCACTCACACAACCACACACAAACCACACACATCACACCACACTCCACACACACACCACACACACACACCCACACACACATACACACCACACACCACACCCACACATACACCTTCACACCCACCACTCACACACAAACACCACACACACCACACACACACACACACACACACACCACCCACACACCAACACACACACCACATCACCACACACACACCACACACACACCCCACACACACCAAACACACACACACACACCACACACACACCACACACAAACACACACACACCAACACCACACACCACACACACACCACACACACACACAACCACACTCACCACACACACCACACACATTACACCACACACACACACCACCCACACACACACACACACTCACCACACACACCACACACACACACCACACACACACACCACACCACTCACACACACACACCACACACACCACCACACACACACACCACACACACACCCACACACACACCAAACACACACACACACCACACACACACACCACACACACACTCCACACACACACACCACACACACACACACACACCACACACACCACACACAACACACACACACCACACACACACCACACACACACACCACACTCACACCACACACACACCACCACACACAACACACACACAAACCACACACACAACACACACACAAACCACACCACAACCACACAACTCCACCACACACCACACAAACACTCACCACACACACACCTCACAAACACACACCACTCACACACACAGCACACACACACACTCACACACACACACACCTCACACACACACGACACACACCACCACACCACACAAACCAACACCACACACACCACACACACACACACCACAACACACCACACACATACACCACACCCCACAACACACACCACACACAACACCACACACACACACCACACCACACACCACACACATACACCACACACACACACCACACACACACACCACACACACACCACAACACACACACCACCACACACACAACACACCACACACACCACACACACAACAAACCTCACACACACCACACACACCACCACACACCACACTCACACACCACCACACACCACACACACCACACAAATACACAACACACACAACACCACAACACACCACCACACACACCACACACACACACACCACCACCAACACACACACACACCACCACACCACCACACAAACACACCACACACACACCACACACACACACCCACACACACACACCACACCACCCACACACACCACACACACACACCACACACCACACACACACACCACAACCACCACACACACACACACACACACAACCACACCACACCCACACACCACACACACACACCCACACACACCACAACACACACCACACACACACCACTCACACCCACACACACACCACACACCACCACCACACACACACAACCACTCACACACCACACACACACAAACCACCAAAACCAACACACAACCACACCACACAACCACACACCACACCACACACACCACCACTACACCCACACACACACACCACACACACCCCACACCAACCCCACACCACACCATACACCACACACACACCACACAACACCACACACACACACCCACACACCACCACCACACACACACACACTACACCACCACACACACCACACACACACACACACACCACACACAAACCACACACAACACACACACACACCACACACACACACCACCACACCACACACCCACACACACACACCACACACACCACACAACCACACACCCACACACACATACACCACACACACCACCACCAACAACCCACACACACACCACACACACACCCACACACACACCACACACCACCACACACACCACACACACACACACCCACACACACACCCACCACACACACACCACACACACACACCCACACCACACCACACACACAACACACACACTCACACCACACACACACACACACAAAACACACACACACACCACACACCACACACACCACACACACACACACACACCACACACACACCACACACAACACCACACACACACAACACAACACACACACACACACACCACACACAACACCACACACACACAACCACACACACAACCACACAAACACACACAACCACACACACACACCACACCCCACACACACACACCACACACACCCCACACCCACACACCACACACACCACACACACACACACACACACACACACACACACACACACACTCACACACACACACACCACACTCACACACACACACACACCACACCACACACACTCACACACACACCACACCACAAACACCACACAACACACACAACCAACACACCACACCACCACACAATACAACACCACCTCACACACAAACCACACACACACACCACACAACACACACCACACACACACCACACACACACCACACCACCACCACACACACACACACCCACACACACACCACCACACAAACACCACTCACACACACACACCACACACACACACCACACACCACACAACACACCACCACACACACACACACACCACACACACACACACACACCCCACACACACCACACACTCACCAACCACACACACCACACACACCACACACACACACACACACACACCACACACACACAACACACACACAAACCCACACACCAACCACACACAACCTCACACAACCCACACACACAACACACACACCCCTCACCACACCACACACCACACACACCACAACACACCACACACACACACCACACACACACACACACACACACACACCACCACATAACATCCCACACACACACCACCACAAACACCACACAACACACCATCACACACACAACACACCAAACACACACACACACCACACAACACACACCACCACACACCACACACACACACCACACAAACAACCACACACCACACACCACACCACACACCACACCACACACACCACCACACACACACCACACACCACACCACACACTCACACCACCCACACAGCACACACATTACACCACACACAACACACAAAATCCACACACAACCACACACACCACACACCACACCACACACATCACCACCTCACACACAACTCACACACACCACACACACAAACCACACACACACACCACACACACACACCACACACTCCATCACACACACACACCACACATCACCACACACACCACGCAACACACCATGCAAACACCCCATGCAAAACACACCACGCACACACACCACGCACAACACACCAACCATGCACTCACCAGAACAGCACACAACACCACACACACACAAGCCACTAGTATGAAAGTCATGGATGAAGATTATCTGGAGGAGGATTGGTGGTGCACCTGGAACAGACAAAAGTATAAATGACAACCAGCTCGGTTTCATGGAAGGCATATTCCTGTGTCACAAACCTTCTGCGTTTTTATGATAAAGTAACAGATAGTAAGGCACGAGAGAGAGGGGTGGTGTTGATTTGCATCTTCTTGGACTGCAAGAAGACCTTCGAAACACAGATCCTAACAGAGATTAGAGGCAGAAACTAGGGGGGATCGGGACATATTAATGGGAAGGGCGCACTTTCAGTGGATCAGGAGAATACATGACAATGGTGGCAACAAGGGAAGTCATTGTACGTGATGGTTATCACAGTGGCGCAACTGTGACGAGCAGGTTCCACAGGGTCGGTCCTAGGACCAGTATTTAGTTTTGGTATATGTGAAGACATGATGGAAGGGATTAGACTCAGAGGTTGTCCATGTTTGCGTTGATGTGAAGTTAAGGAGGAGAATTAAAATCAGATGAGGTTCAGTCAGGCTTTCAAAGAGTCCTAGATAGGATGGCACGTGGTCCAAACAACTGGCTTCTCGAATTCAACACTGCAGAAGCTAAGTCATGAAGATCGGAGAAGGGCAACGGAAGACCCAGGACAGGTATAGGCTGATGGCCAAAGACTGCAAACCTTGCTCAAGGAGAAAGATCTTGGCATGAGTATAACACTGAGCACATCTCTGGAAGCACACATCAACCAGATAATGCTTGCCAGCATATGGGCGACTGGCAATGAGATTAGCATTCCGGATACCTAAGTAAGGATTCTTTTCTAGACAGGTACACCTGTACGTCAAGGCCCATATTGGATAATGCAGCCACCAGTTTAGGAACCCGCACCGGGTCAAGCACGTTAAGAAATTAGAGAAAGTGCAAAGGTTTGCAACAAGGCTAAGGGGAATGTTGTACTAAGAAAGGTTAAGGGAAATCGGCCTGACGACACTGGAGGACAGGGAGGGTTAGGGGGAGTCATGATAACGGGACATACAAAATACTGCGTGGATTAGACAGGGTGGACAGAGACAAAATGTTCCAGAGAGGGGGACACGGAAACAAGGGTCCACTCTTGGAAGTTGAAGACTCAGATGAGTCACTGGGATGTTTGGAAAGCATTTCTCAGTATAGATTGGTCAAGGACGTGGAATAGTCTGGCGACCGTGATGTAGGGGAGGCAGGAACCATACATAGTTTTTTAAAAGACGAGGAAAGTTTAAAGCCCCCAGGGAAACAGGAGAAGAGGGAATTAGTAGTTTTTGGGTAAAAGGGGCCCAGGGCCGGGACCCTCTCTCTCGACCCCTGCAACCAAAATTAGGGAGTAACACACACACACACACACCCCACAGGGCCCTTTACCCACAGGTCTTGGGTTGATCATTTCATAAATTTCCCGGGGCACCGGAAAATCACTAGGGATAAATGGGCCCTAAAACCGGACAAAAAAATTTGGGGTCAACTAAAAACTACATTTAAAGAAACACTGTAAATAGGCTACACAATTGTGACTGGACAGAGATACAATTTGCACGGACGTAAACATGCCGGGAAAAAAATTTCAAAACAATTTCACAAACCCATTTTTAATATTGAAACCATTTAAAAAAAGTTAGGTTTAAAACGAAGAACTGAACCCTGGAATGACAACTGAGATATTAGATATAAAATTTCAGGGGACCAAGCTGTTTAAAAAGTTTTAAAGCAAACAACAGGATATTGCAGCACAAAAATAAATTTCCAAAAGGGGTGGGGAAACAGAGTAAAGGAGCTTTAAAAAAGGGCAAAGGCAAACCCACTAAGGCTAAAAATTGAAGAGTATAAGCATAACCCCAAAACCCTCTGGAAACAACTAAAACATTTGGGGGTAAGCCATAAGCCATTAGAAAAGGTCAACATAGTCCACTATCATAATGAGGAGGGCCACAAAAACATTTTAAGGGGGCCCAAATTTTTTTAATTCCAAACTACACATCTGTTCATAAAACACTAGAAAGAAAACTACCAGCTGCATCAAATACCTTTAACACAGACCCCTGAAAAAGTTTAAAAACATACTTCCAAAAAAGGGGGAAACCCCCCAAAACATTTGTCAACTAAAAGTGTATCTCATGCCCTTCATTCAAAAAAAACCCAAAGGGCGGGTTTTAAAAAAAACCCCAACTAAAGCACGGGCCCTTGAAAACACCCCCGTCTAAGTTCCTAAAAGAGGGTGCTTCTGAACTGTAAACCCCAAATTGTTTCACATAATAAATCTATCAATCACCACAAATACCGTCCCCGGGGGGGGTTTAAAAGGGGGCCCGAGTTTCTCAATCTTCAAGAAAAATAATGGGCTGATTAAGAAACCCTAAGACCTTTAGAAAACCCGGGTATAAAATTTTAAAATTCTGGAGAGGGCGGTGAAATTCCCAAAAAGTATTAAGTCCCTTTTAAGAAAACAGAAATTCTCCATAGGTATAAATCGGCTTTAAAAGACCCTACTCAACCGATACCTCCCTTTTTAAATCGGTGGATTACCTGAAACTAAAATGTCAAAAGGGAACCTCATATATGGTAACCTTAACCTGAAAAAGGGGCCTTCGATACTGTAAACCACAATAAAATTATTAAAAAACTTAAAGGAAAATGGGTATGGGGTTCTGTAACTGGTTTAAGACCCCCTTTAAAGCAACAGGAGACAAATACTCCAAAATAAACAAAACAAAATCAAAACCCCCCTCCCCGATAACATTTTGGATTTTCCCCCAAAAGGTTTAGAAATTTTCGGGGGTCCCTTATTATTCTTATTTTAAATGTCAATAAAAATGCCACCCAGTGCAAGTGCAAACCCACTGTATCAAAAGACGGGCCCCTTTTGTTAGTACAGGTAAAGCCCCCACAAGATTTTGCAAAATTTTTTTAAACCCACTGGGAACGGGAGCCCTCCCAAGCAAAGGGTTTTAGTAGACAAAAAACCAAAAATTACACCGGGGAAAAACTGAAGCCTTTCTCTTTGGAACGAAAACAAAAAACTGAGAAGGGTAAAAAAATTTTAAAATGTTCATGTAAGGGGATCCCTCACTTAGGTTTCACCCAGTAAAAATATCTGGGAACCCCCTTTAAACCCATGCATGCCCAGGAGAATTGATGGGGAACAGTGTAGTAAAGAAAAGAATGCCAGACTGAAGTTTCCGTATAACAACACAGTGCCCTACCTACTGGGGCTCACAGGACCCTAGTCTACCCTTAAAAAATTTGCCATAGGGATTACGCTTCCCTCTTCGGGGGTTTAACCCTCCCTTGACAAAAAACTGAAAGTTTAGACTGCAAAAATCACCCAAAAACCAAAACCGTAAGATTCATCCGGGGGCTGGGACCAAGAGAACAGGGTAGGCCGGGAATAAATTTACAGCATTTTGGTTTATGCGGAAATTAGAAGACAGGGTAAAAAACAACGAAGCTAAATCTTTTTTAAAAAAATTTGCTCACGAACAGTGTCCAGAATATCTTGCTGTCAATTTTGTAAAGGGTTTGGGGAAACTCCCAGCAATCATAAAACCTTAGGGGGGAAAAGAGCACAACTTTGTAGTCCCCCACAGTCAGTGGCCAGGCTTAAAAACCCCTTTTTAATTGAAAACAACAAAAAAGGGATACATAAACCCAGTTCAAGAAGACTGCCAAAAAGTGTCTGATAATGAACCCTCCAGAAAGGGAGGGGAATGTTTTTTCTTTTTTTTTAAACTAAAAAAACTGAAAAATTTTAAACCAAATTCCAGTAAGGACCCTCGTATTGTAGATAGTTTTAAAATAAACCCCCCGTTAGTAGATAGCCCTTTTTTAGTTTTGAAAATAAGATTTTTTACCCTTCATTGTAAAAATAATAAGAAAAAAAAAACCTTTTAAATTATAATAAAAAGGGTAAAAGGCCCCCCAATGGAAAAATCCCCTCCAAAATTTTTTTTTTTGGGGTTTACCCGGGTTTCCCTCTACCCATATGCTTCTATGTAAGATAATTCTAGTAACTGATTTGTGAAAAACCCTTTAAAAAATTTTACTTACTTCACAACAAAACCCCCACACATTTTCTCTCTCTCTCCCCCTCTCTCTCTCTCTCAGGCCTCCATCTCCCCCTCTCTCCCCTTCCTTCTCTCTCTCTCTCTTCTCTCCCTTCTCTCTTCTTTTGTTTTCTGTCTCTCTCTGTCCCCCCCTTTCCCCCCTCTTTGGGTTTTATACAGGGTTTGCAATTTTAGGTTAAGGATCCCTATTTTATTGACAACCCTGTTTACACTTTGAGGTTCCTAACTTTTTTGGGGCCGGGTAAGAGCTTTAAACCAACATCACCCTCTTTTGAAAGCAATTTTTGTTTTTTATAAAGAAAAAAAAGGAAAAAGGAAAAAATTGGAGCCATCTGGGGGCCAACATTTTCATTTGTTTCAACGGACTTTTTTCTCATTAAAACCCAAATGGTTTGTACAATGTGCCTTTTCCATACCGAGTCTTTCCGGAGTAAATAATCTCAGATGAAGTGTTTTTCTAGTGAAGGGTACAGCCAGAGTGAAGTTGCTGCTTTCTGCCCACCCCTTGGGTATAGAAAGCTTCTTTAAATCGCCCCAAAAAAGGGGATCCAAGTGGGGTACTTTGACAATACGTATTTAACCTTGTACACAACGGGCCACCCACATTTTTTCCTGTTTTAAAGGGCTCTGCTAAAATGAAAAGATCTATCCAGGATTGGTCCAGGCGAGAAAATGAACGTCTTGCTCTTTTCTTTTACTCGTCAAGCAGTCCAGATGAAAGGGGGGGGGGGGGCAGGCAAATAAAGAAAATTGAGCATCCCCCAGGGGGTGAGTGTAGTTGTCTCAAAACAAATTTTCCCAGCCCCGGGCTATCAAGCAGTTTTCAAGAACGGCAAAGTGCTGTAAGCTTCCTGGCGGGCCATGTTTGCAAAATTTACAATTTTGGGCCTCTGGCTCTCTCTCTATCCCCTCTCTCTCTCTCTCTCTATCTCTCCCCCTCCTCTCTCTCACAAACCCTCCCTCTTCTCTCTCTCTTCCTCTCTCCCCTTCTCCTCTCTCTCCCCAAATTTCTCTCTCTATCTCTTTTCTCTCTATCTCTCTAAATCTATCTCTCTCTCTATTTTCTCTCTCTCTATCTCTCTCTCTCTCTTAAAACTCCCCCTCTAAATCTCTCTCTCTCAATCTCTCTCTCTCAATCTCTCTCTCTCTCTATCCTCTCTCTTTTCCTCCCTCTCTCTCTCTCTCTCTCTCTCCCTTTTCTCTCTCTTCCCCTTTCTCCTCCCTCTCTCTCCCCTTCTCTATTTTCCTCCTCTCTCTATCCCCTTCTCTCTCTCTCTTTTCCTACTCCCCCCTCTATCCTCTCTCTCTCTCTCTCCTCCCCTCTCCTCTCCCCTCTCCTCTCCCCTCTCATCTCTCTCTCCCTTTCTCTCCCTCCTCCCCCCCCCCCCCCCCCCCCCCTCCCCCCCCCCTCCACACATAGGGCACATTTCCCAAACAACACCACTTCCCTTTTATTTGAGGGGATAAAACACCTGCAGAAAACGTAAGAAAAGCATGTAAAATATTGAACATGCTGTGGCAGATTTTTCAATGTAGGGTTGAAGAGGTAGGTTACGAAAGCAGTAAAGGGTTTTTTAAAACGAGGATAGTAAAGGCTCAATTTAAGAGTATGTAGAAAGGGGGAAAATTAAAATTTCCCAGTAAAAGTGGGCCTTAGAAAAAGGAGTTGATTCACCGGGGTTTTTTTAATAAATTTTTTATAGAGGGGTTTTGTAAGAAAAATAAATGCGAGGGCCCTTGGAAAGAGGCTGGAGTTAAAAAAATAAAAAAATCAACAAAAAGGGGAGTTGTCAAAAGCGCTCTTTGCTAAAGAAAACTGGGGCTCTTGGGAGTTTTCTGGGGGAGAAGTTGCAGAGATTGGGGATGAATTTGGTGGGGGTTGCAAAAAAAGAAAAAAAAAGGGTTAAAATACAGGAAAGATAAGGTTATGGGAAAAACAAAAAATTAGGTAAATAAAAGATTGAATACCCGATTGGGGGGAGAGAGAAATGGGGGAAGGTAAATTTAAAATTCAGATATTTTTGGGATTGGACGTGTCAGAGGTTTGGGCCCTAGGGAAAGTTTGGGGTAAAAACAAGAATTGATGGGGGGAAAAAAAGTGGGTGGTCCCCTTTAGGAGTCTGTGGAGACAAAGAACTTTTTCCTTGGAGGCAAAGGGGGGGAATGTAAGGGAGATTTAAAGTTTTCCCCAACCCTTATTTTGGGTGTAAAGCGGGGGGGGGGGGATGAAGGGTTGCAGCGGGGAGAAGGCGGGAAAGGCAGGGGAGATGTCATTTTCGGGGGAAAAGGGTTGGGGTTTTGAAAAAAATTTTGGGGAGAATTCGTAGTTTGGAAGTTAGGGGGGAGTGGGGGATTCCCCAAAACAAGTTTCCAGGGGGTTTGAGAAGGGTTGTTGAGGTTCGGACATGAAGAAGAAGGAGCAAAAACAAAAATGACTTCAAAAATTGTATCAGCCCTGTATGGAAAAAAAAGGCGGGGTATGGGTCGGCCTGGGAAAAGGTTGGAGAGAGGGGGTACCTGGGGTTTTCCCTTTGGAGGAGTGATTTTCCCGGGGGTCAATCCCCCCGGGGCCCCCCGGCTTTTCCCAGGCCCCCGGGTGGATCAACCCGATCAACCAGGGTTTGCTCCCGGGTTTTCACGCAAACCAACGTACGACCACAGCCCGGCTGACCAGAACGGGACTTTAGGTGCTTGCCCAGTGCCACTTAAAGGGACTGCCGGGGTTTCTATTGGTAATCCCCCTTATGTGTGCGGGGAGGCAGTTGAACCCCCCCCGGGCCCCTGACACTTATTGTATGGTCTCAAAAACCGTCTAGTGAAAAACCCCCCTGTTTTTCTTTTGGGGGGATGGGCATCGCCTGCCAAGCCCTTTTGTTTTTCGTATGATGTTTTTTTCGGTGCAAGTTCGGTACTAGCCCCCTCAAGGTTTTCCGGTTTATATAATCGTGTATCTCCCCCTCCTGGGGTTCCAGGGAAAACAGGTTGGGAACCCTCAAGCGCCCCCATTAATTGAGGTTTTTATATTTTCCGTTTTGCACGCCGTGAAAGTTCTCTGTACATTTTCTAGGTGGGGCAATTTCACCTCCCTTTTTGAAATTTGCTTTTTAGTTTTAAAGCAATTTTCCAGCCAAATAAAAAAATGAACCTGAAAGGGGTTTTTCCCCCCCCCAACCCCATGGGTTTCCCTCCCTAGTTTTGAAAGTTCTCATTATCCATCCTGCAGTTTTCTAGCAGATGCGATTGAACAATCCCCCCCCCCGGGCCCGGGGGATTAAACCCCAGGGTCATAAAAGGCTAGTGGTTAACGCGACGGGCTGGGTTTTGGGGACTCTATGACCGGGGTTCAACCCCGGGCCCGGGGGGAAATGGTTTTTTTTGCAAAACGTGGGCATTAGAAAATTTTTTGAGTCGATTGATACAATGGGTTTTGGTCCTTGAAGTGAGATCCCCGACATAATCACTCCCCCGGCTTTGACGTTTGGGGTTTTCGCTCCATTTTGTGGGCCCGAATTTTTTTTTTACCTGATGGGAAAATTTTAAAAACCTCATGTTTTTCCATATCTGAGTAATTTAAATTTCTCATCGTTGAACTTTATATTGGGGCTCACCCACGAAAGATTTGGGGTTTATGTCCCCCCTGGGGCCTTGCAGTGTCTGCAATGGAAGACACTGTCATGCAGATTCGGGTGTCCCTCTGCAAAGGGAAGGGGGGAAAGGTGCTGTGGCTGACATCCTTGTCTATGCCGGGTATGAGGGGAGGAAAAAAGATGGGAGGGGAGTACTGTCCCCTTTTGGAACAGAGGGTTTTCACCGTAACTGCCTCGGACTTTTTCTCTGTTGACGGGCTAAATCTCTGTGTCGTTAGTGAGGGAAATTTTTATCCATCCACCGACTTTTTTCCCGTTAATTTCCTTTTTGCCCCACATTTTTGTGCGCTAATTTCGCCATGGTCACACTTGTCGAAGGCTTTTGGGAAAGTCCCCGTATAAAATTAACATCGCATTTTTTTTTTGCTTCTAGTGCATTTAGGGGCCTTTTCGTAGTGATCCAATAGTTTAGACAGACAGGAGGCGACCTGTTTTTAAAAACCCTTTTTTGCCCCGGGGTTTTGAACGATTTTTCTAGATGGGTGGTGGGTCTTTCTTTTTTAGGGCCCTTTCAAAGTTTTTTTGAAAATGGGATGTTAGTGCTATTGGGTCTGTAGTTCTTTGCTGTTTTTTTAAAATGCCCCCTTTGGGGAGTGGGGCTTTTTTCTGTTGTTTTTTTGTAACTGTGGGAAAGACCCCCGTGTCCCGCTTTCCCCCTCCATAGGTGGAAAAAAAGGGCCCTGATAGGGGCTTCTTGCCCGTTCTTGATAAAACAGAGTTCCACAGTCGGCCCGGGGGGGAGAGTGCATGGGCCTGTCTTTTTCGCCCTTTCGAAGTCATTTGGGCGTCAGGGGTAACATCGGTAGGAAAAATTTTTTTAATCAAATTTTGTGGCTCTCTCATAAAAAATTCATTTTTATTTTCGACTCTCAGCTGGGTTTAAACGCTTGCTAAAAACTGAGTCATATTGGGCTTGAGTAACTCCCCCCATTTCCTTGCTGTCATCCCGTTAGGACCCCTCTTTTTTTAAGTAGGGGCCCAATAAATGGACTTGGTTTTTCGGAATTTTTATTTTGGATAAAGGGGAAGGAAAAACTTTGGGTTTCTTTCCCATTTCATTTAAAGGCTTTAAATTTTTTCCCCGGGTTCCTGGGCTCCTAAAGGGTCTTTTAAACTTAAGTTTTGAAGCTTGCAAAAAACCCCTGACCATGTCCCCCCTATGCATTTCAGATAATTTTACCTTTTAGGCCGCTCGGGGTTTTTTCTTTTTCCCCTCCCCCTGTAAAGGGAGCAACCCGTCCCCTTTCTATTTTACATCTACTCCTCCTTTTTTCCCCAGAGGAATAAGCCTTGTGCATACATCGAGTGCCCCCCGAGTTAATCCGTTCTAGGGATAAGTTGGGGGGCTGTGTTCTTAGTATATCTTCCCCCTTATAACGGTTAGGACTTGGTTTTACTTGGTCCCACTTTATGTTTTTTTTTATTGAAGTTTAATTTGGTGAATGCCCCCCCGTGACAATTTTCATTATGCGGGCTGGGGGTCCACTCATACAAGTCGAAAACCCCAATTATGTTTGATCTGATTTTAAAATTTTTTTTTTGATATGGACATTTTTTTATCAAACATCATTGTTTGTGAAAATTAAGGGCTAGTGTAATTTTTCCAGCCAGTAGGGTCATTTTTTGCTGGGTTTAAATTGAATTTTTTGCAGAGATTTAAAAAACCGTGTGAGTGGGGAGTTTTTTAACAGAGCTTTCCTCCCGGGGGTTTTTTTACTGCAACAATATTTTTTGCATATTTCCCCCATTTTAGGGGCCTTAAGTTTAAAAACCCCCCGGAGCAAAAGTTGGGTGCAGGAGTGGAAGTTTTCCAGAAAAGTGGGGCAATTTTTTAAAAACTGTTCCTGGGAATTTTCTGGGAAATTTTTTTATCCGGAGGCTTTAGACTAAACCCCAATGACTAGGTTTGGTTTTCGACCTTTCCCGCTAAAACTTCCACTAACAATTTTAGGCATTAAGCAGTTCTGTGCAAAAAGTGGGCTCTGCAGTGTACATGCCCAAACCCCCCCCCCCCCCTTTTTTCCTGTTCACTCTGTCCATCTGTATTGGTTAACCTGGATCCATAATTTTGTTGTCCAAGTGATCCCCTTTTTGTGGGTCTCATTTAAACCCAAACATTGCCCCTTTTCCTCTGCCCAAACATCCACGGGTGAAAGGTATTTTGTTTTTTTGTTGCTGGGGTTTAGACCCTGTTTTATTTTGCAAAAAGAATTTTTTTCGGGCTGGGGGTATTGTTGGGACTGGGGGGGGATTTTTTTTTCCCCGGGATTAGTATCGGGATCCCGTTGGGTTTTGGGGTGGAGGGGCCCCGACTGTGGGGTTTCCCCTCCAGGGAAAGACTGGATTTTGGGGTACGGGTTTCTGGCCCTTTCCCTTCCAGTTTTTTTTTTTCCCTTTCCCGCACTAAAAAACCCCTCCCTTTGAGTGGCTGTGGCTTTCCCAGGTTTTCCCCCGGCCGGATTTTTGTATCTTTTTTTTCCCCTTTAGATGGTATGCCTGGGAAAAATTTTAATTAAGCCAGCTTTCCTGTACCGAAGAAGGTTTCAAAAGTTTTTAGGGGGAAAAAACTTTTAAGGGAAAGGGGGTTTTTCATTTTTTCCCGTTTTAAATGGGCATGGCAAAATTTTTAGGTGGGCCCTAGTTTTCAACCCTCCCATCCCGTTTTTTTTCCAGATTTCCCCCGCCACAGAAAAACCCAAAACATATTTTGTGCACAGGGTTTTGGGTTTTCCCTTTTCCTTGGGGGGTTCCCGTGACATATTCCCGTTTGGGCATGTTTTTTTCCCCGCTTACACTATCCTCCCAAACACCAACAGTGGAGCTCCCCCAGTTTTTTTGGAAAAATATCCTCACTATTCTAGTGGAGGGCCTCTGTTTGCTATTTTCCCGCGGTAAATTTTTATTTGGGGAAAAATTTTGGGTTTTTTCTTTTCTTTTACTCACTTTTTCCCCCACTATGGCTCCTGTCCCCTATGAGGTCTTTTTTAGGGATTTCCCTTTCCCCGTAAAAATTCCCCCAAACCCGGACAAAATCTCCACTTCACCTTTTCTGTCTTCCCCGGGCAGCATCCCAGCTTCACCATTAAATGTCTCCCCGGACGCATCTCCAGCTTCACCATTACGGGCTCCCCCGGACAAACAAACTCCACTTCACCATTACTGTCTCCCCAGGACAGGGACCCCAGTTTCACCGTTTTCTGTCTCCCCGGACACACCTCCAGCTTCACCAATTTCTGTTCCCCCCAGGACAGCCCCTATCAACCCCCCCATTTACGACTAACCCGGAAAATCAAAAACCAGCCTTAAATTTTTTGATTTCAGACCCCTTAAAAAGGGGGTAAACCCTTTAGCCCAGACTTTTTAAGTTTTCCCTCTTTTTGGGAAAGCTTCCAGGGTTTTTTATGAAAACAGCTTTGATTTTTTCCCTTTTAATAAACCCCTTTTGATTTTAGTCCACAGAAATTTTCCCCATTTGGGCATACCCAAAAACACTTCCCCCGTTTTTAAAACTGCTTGTAGCTAGTTTCTTGGATATCTTCAAAAAAGGGGGGGTGACACCAATTTCCACAAAAATGACAATTTACCCATGTGGAAAGCCCCGTTTGTTTTTAAATGACCACAGACAAAACACAGCTTCCCTAAAGATTTGAAAAGGGGGTTTTTTTGTGCGAGGGGGTTTAAATTCCAGCAGGCCCTGCGGACGTGTTTTATAGGATTTAATGGGACAAAAAGGTTTTTAATACTTGACGTGCTGTTGGGGTGTGAGCAAAGAACATTTTATAAGGGGTTCCCGGGAAAACCGGGAGGGCCCCCGGGCTTTAGTCCCCGGGAAAGGGGAATACAGTGCCTTTCACTCTGAAGGGGGGGGTTTTTTAAAGTTTCCCGTTTTAAAAAAAGTAGTGTAAACACCCTTCGGGAAACATTTATGGGGTGAATGAAAAGGGGAAAGTTTTTTTTTTTTCCGGGCCACCCTGCTTGGTTGGGGAAACGGGCCCGGGGATAATAAAATAAAAAAAACTACACTTTATCTTTTACACCTCATTAATAAGTGGGTTATAGTGAGCAAAATTGAAGGAAGGGGAGAGCATAAAACCGAACAAGACCAACACTTTCATTTGTTTAAAGGGCAGAAATTTCTGGGAAAAGCTTCCCAAAAAAGGTTGTTTGGACATTTTGATTCACAAATAAACATATACCTGGAGTTTACCTGGAGAGAGTTCCAGGGGACCCAAAAGCCCCCGGGCCCCGGGCTGGCCCCGGGGGCATTTTAATGCAGACTGAAAGACCCTAAAACCATTGGGGCAAACCTTTAAAAGGGTTTAAATAGGGAAAAGAAAAATTTTTTATTTTTAATTAAAGTTTTTTTTTTGCACAGTGGGTTTAAAAAGAAAAAATTGTAATGGTTTCAGTTTGAAGAAATAAGCTTGAATGTGTGGTACAAAAGGGAAAAAAGAAACTTTTAAGGTTTGAAAACACTTTAGTTAATAGATTACTATTCCATTAGTTTAAAGTGGGTCAAAATACCTGTATTTTTCAGAAATAGTTTTTTGTAGGAAAAAATAAATTTCAAGTTAATCCCTGTAATAGTGGCACTACCTTTTTGGGTTTCCCCCCATCTAGACACTGATTTAAATTTTTTTAGTGAAAAAAAAATTGGGGAGTATCTTCTAAACCCCTGATAGTTTATAAATAAAAAATTTAAAAAACCTTGTGGAGGGCAGTAAAAGTTTTTTTAGAGAAATAAGGAGGGTTGGTGGTTTTTGGGGAAAGTAGAGAAAAGATGGAAAAAGAGGGTTATTAATCTTGGGGGGGATGGGAGGAGGGGTTTGGGTTTCCCCCTAGGTTGGTTTGGGGGGAGTGGGAAAAAAAAATTCTTTAAAAAGGGCCCTTTAGCATCCCGCAGGCTTTTGGGGGGATGTTTTGTTTTAATGGATGTACTGTGGGAAAATGGGGAACTAGGTAAAATTTTATGAAGGGAAATTTGGGAAAAACCCGTTAGCGGATTTGGGGTCTTGAAGGTGGGAAAAGGGTAAATTCCCCGCACTCCCCCTAGGAAAAGGGGAGATGCGCAGCTCAGAGGGGGAAATTTTAATTGTGATGTCCCGCAAAACTTTTTGGCTAAGACAGTTGCTGAATGAATGACCGTGCATGTGTTTCCTTCTTTGGGGCACCCTTCCCTGGTGCCCATACAATCCCGATGTTTAAATTTTGTTGTCGATGACCTAAAGTTGGTGTCAGATAAAAATTTTTTAGTTTTAAAAATTCCTGGGGTAGGAGATTTTGGGGAAAAAAGCCCATACAATGCCATGAATTTGGGCCCAATATCACTGAACAAATCTATATAGTTTTTTAATAAAAAAAATTTGTTTCAGGGGATTCCCGGGTTTACTGGGGGGGGGGCCGGGGGGGCAACTGAGCACCGTTTTAAAAATCCCCAGTAAAACCTTGGCCCCCCCCCCAAATTTCCCCCCCCCCCAAACCCCTGCTGCTGCCCCACAACCTCCCCAAGGACCCCCCACAGCTTTGCACAACCCAAACCCCAACCCCCATCCCCCAACCCACACAAAACCCAAAAGCTGCTGGGGTCCTCCTGTGCAAAACTCTCAGCATCATACACACACTCATGCAACGTTATCACAACACACCAAGTTTTTCAAGGGAGGCACTTCTATTAGTACAAACTTAAAATAAGACAATAAAAAAAAATTTAAACTCATACTTTTAAAGGGAAGGGTTTTTAGGTAATAACCTTTTGTGGATTGCTAAAATTTTTATAAAAAATTTTTTTCACCACTAGTAATTTTTAGAAACCAAAAAAACCCAAAAAGAAACGAGAGAAAAACACACACTTTCTATACTTCAAGAGTTTTTTTTTTTGTAGCATATTCATTCTAGAGGGTTTTTGGGAAAAAGGCTGGCTACTAAAGAAGACATTCTTGTATTTTAATAAAAAAATACTGATTTTTTTTAAGGCCATCAAATAAAAGTAGCAATGGGGAAAATTCCCTTTAAAAAGTGCTGCTATTGAAGGACATTTTATCTTTTCCCTCACAATGCAACTTTTTGGGGACAAAACTGTTTTTTTTAGTTTTTTACTTTACTTTTGGGCCCTTTTAAATTTTTATTTTTTCCCTTTCAATGAAATTACGTAAAAAAAGGAGGAACACGCCCAAAATGGGGCCCACTTTTTCCCCCTAAACCGGGAAGACCCTTTTCAATTTTGGGCCCCCCCAACAGATGGGAGCGAGTACTGTGCCTTGGGGAACAGAGCTTTTCACCAGCTGCCTCGGACTTTACTCTGTTGACGACTACTCTCGGGTTTTCTTTTAGTGAGAAATTTAGATCCATCGCCGACTTTTCCTGTTATTCCTTTAGCACACATTTTGTGCGCTATTACGCCAGGGTCACACTTGTCGAAGGCTTTTGCAAAGTCCTGTATAATATTACATCTGCATTCTTTTTGTCTTCTAGTGCATTTAGACCTTGTCGTAGTGATCCAATAGTTGAGACAGACAGGAGCGACCTGTTCTAAACCATGTTGCCCTGGGTTGTGTAACTGATGGGTTTCTAGATGGGTGGTGATCTTGCTTCTTAGGACCTTTCAAAGATTTTTATGATATGGGATGTTAGTGCTATTGGTCTGTAGTTCTTTGCTGTTGCTTTACTGCCCCCTTTGTGGAGTGGGGCTTTGTCTGTTGTTTTTAGTAACTGTGGACGACCCCCGTGTCCATGCTCCCTCTCCATAGGATGGAAAAAGGCTCGTGATAGGGACTTCTTGCAGTTCTTGATGAACACAGAGTTCCACGAGTCTGGCCCTGGGGCAGAGTGCATGGGCATGTCATTTATCGCCTGTTCGAAGTCATTGGCGTCAGATAACATCGGATAGGCTTGTGTTAATCAAATTTGTGGCTCTCTCATAAAAAATTCATTTTGATCTTCGACTCTCAGTCTGGTTAGCGGCTTGCTAAAAACTGAGTCATATTGGGTCTTGAGTAGCTCACTCATTTCCTTGCTGTCATCTGTGTAGGACCCATCTTGTTTAAGTAGGGCCCAATACTGACGTTGTTCTCGATTTTGATTTGGCATAGGAGAAGAAATACTTTGGGTTTCTTTCGATTTCATTTATGGCTTTTAGTTCTTCCCCCGCGATTCCTGACTCCTAAAGATTCTTTTAGCTTAAGTTCGATGCTTGCTATTTCTCTGACCAGTGTCTCCCTATGCATTTCAGATATATTGACCTCTTTTAGCCGCTCTGTTATTCTTTTCGTCGCCTGTAAAGGGAGCACCTGTCTCTTTCTATTTTACATCTACTCCTCCTTTTTTCTTAGAGGAATAAGCCTTGTGCATACATCGAGTGCCACCGAGTTAATCTGTTCTAGCATAAGTTGGGGTCTGTGTTGCTTAGTATATCTTCCCAGCTTATATCGGTTAGGACTTGGTTTACTTGGTCCCACTTTATGTTTTTGTTATTGAAGTTGAATTTGGTGAATGCTCCCTCGTGACTAGTCTCATTATGTCGGTCTGGGCTCCACTCATACATGTCTGAACCTCAATTATGTTGTGATCTGAGTATATTGTTTTTGATATGGTGACATTTCTTATCAGATCATCATTGTTAGTGAAGATGAGGTCTAGTGTATTCTCCAGTCTAGTAGGCTCTATTATTTGCTGGTTTAAATTGAATTTGTGCAGAGATTTAAAAGCTCGTGTGAGTGTGATTTTTCATCAGAGCTGCCTCCTGGTTTTTTTACTGCAACAATTTTATTTGCATATTCCTCCTTTTTAAAAGGTGCCTTAAGTTAAAAATCCCCCAGGAGCAAGATGTTGGGTGCAGGACCCTGGAAGATTTTCCAAAACAGTGGCCCCTTTTTTTAAAAAGCTTTTTCCTGGAATTGCGGGGAATTTTGCATCCGGAGGCTTGTAAAACAAACCACAATGACTGGGTTTTGGGTTTTTTCGCCCTTTTTACTGCTAAAACTTCCACTACATAAATTTGAGGCTTTAAGCAGTTCTTGAAAACAAGTGACCTGCATGTACTTTCCCAAACCCCCCCCCCCCCCCCCCCCCCCCTTTTTGCCTGTTCACTCTGTCCATCTGTTTTGGTTTTAACCGGGGATCCATATTTCGTTGTCCAAGTATCCTTTATGTGGGTCCAGTGAAACCCAAACATTCCCCTTTTGCCTCTCCCAAGCAGTCCAGGGATGAAAGGTATTTTGGGGGGGGGGGGGGGGCGGGCTTTAGACCCTTTTATATTTGCAAAAAGAAGTTTATCGGCCCGGGGGTATTGTTGGTACGGGGGGGGGGTTTTTTTTTCCGGCTTTAGTATGGGTACCCTGTTGGTTTGGATGGGGGCCAAATCGACGGGTTGGTTCCCCCTCCAGAATAAACTGGTTTTGGGGGTAGGGTTTTTCGGGCCTTTTCCTCCTTTTTTTTTTTTCCTTCCTGCACAAAAAACCTCTCCCTTTTGATGGCTGTGGTTTACCCGGGTTTTTCCCCCAGGCCGGATTTTTGTATTTTTTTTTTCCCCCCTTTAATGGTATGCCGGGAAAAATTTAATTATACCAGTCTTTCCTGTACCGAAAAAGGTACACAGTTTTCAGGGTAAAAAAGCTTACGGGAAGGGATTTTGCTTTTTTCCTTTTGTAATATGGGCAGGGGGCTTTTTCTAGGTGGCCCATAGTTGAAACGTCCCATCTTTTTTTTCCCAGTTTTCCCCATGCCAGCAGATCCCAAAAAGGCATAGTATGTGCACGGGTTTTGGTTTCCGTTTGCCTGGGGTTTTCCCTGTGACTTTTTCCCTGTTGGTGCATTTTTCCCCCGCTTACCTATCCCCCCAAGAAACCAACAGTGGACCCTCCCCCAGTTGTTTTTGGAAATAATCCTCACTATTGCTATGGGGGCCCCTTTTGTTTGCTTTTTCCTGCGGAAATTTCTAGTTTGAAACTTTTTGGTTTTTTAATCTTTTTTGACTCACTTTTTCCCTACTATGGCTCCTGTCCCCTATGAGGTCATTTATAGGTTTTCCTTTCCCCTCGTAAAAATTTCCCCCTACCTGGAAAAAATCCCCCCAGCTTCCCCTTTACTGTCTCCCGGGACAGCATCCCACTTCACCATTACTGTCTCCCAGGACGCATCTCCAGCTTAAAACCATTACTGTCCCCCCAGGAAAAAGCATCTCCACTTCACCATTACTGTCCCCCCAGGACAGACCCCATTTTAAACCTTTTACTGTCCCCCCGGACACACCTCCAGCTTCACCATTACTGTCCCTCCCAGGACAGCACTATCACCCCCACATTTACTGACTACCGGGGACATAAAACCTCCACCCTTTAAAATTTTGTGATTACATGACCAGTAAAAGGGCCCGAAACCTTTCAGCCCAACTTTTTATTTTTCCCCATCTTTTAAAAAGAAAGTTTCCCCCAGGTTTTCAAATAAAAGCAGCTTTGATGTTGCCCCTTTTTTAAATACCCTTGTGATTTTAGTCCCCCAGTTTTTCCTATTTGGGCATACCCAAAAACACTTCCCTGTTTTAAAACTGCTTGTAGCTAGTTCTTGGATATCTGCAAAAGGGGGCGTGACACCAATTTCCACAAAAATGAAAATTTTTCCCCATGGGGAAAAGCCCCGTTTTTTTTAAACTGACCACAGACTACACACAGCTTCAAAAATGATTTAAAATGGAGGTTTTGTGTGCGAGGGCTTAAACTTCCAGCAGATGCGGACGTGTTTGATAGGAGTGAATGGTACAAATGGTTTTTAATACTTGACGTCTGTTGGAGTGTGAGCAAAGAACATTTATGAAGGGGGTTCCCGGGAAAACCGGGAAGGCCGGAAATTGAGTCCCCGGGAAAGGGGAAATAAAAGTGCCTTTCACTCTGAAGAGGGGGTTTTTAAAGTTTCCCGTTAAAAACTGTATGTAAAACACCCTTCGGCAAAACAGTGATGGAAATGAATGAGGTGAAAGTTTTTTTTTTTTTCCGGGCCACCCCGCCCTTTGGTTTGGGGAAACCGGGCCCCCTGTGATAATAAAATAAAAAAACTATCACTTTTTCTTTGACACCTCATTAATAAGTGGGGTTATAGTGAGCAATATTGAAGGAAGCGAGAGCATAAGCTCGAACTAAGGCCCGAAATCTTTCAGTAGTTTAAAGGGCAGATTACTGGGGAAAAGCTTTTTAAGAAAAAAGTTTTTTGGACATTTTTATTCACAAATAAACAATACCTGGAGTTTACCTTTGGGGAGATTTTCCCGGGGGCCCAAAGCCCCCGGGCCCGGTCTGGCCCCGTGGCATTTTAATTAAAAGACTGAAAGGGCCCCCCGATACCATTTGGGGCAACCCTTTAAAAGGTTTTAAATAGGAAATGAAAAATTTAAAATTTTTAAATTTTTTTTGTTTTGCAAAAGTGGGAAAAAAGAAAAAATTGTAATGTGTTTCAGTGTGAAGAAATAAGCTTAATGTGTGGTACAACCGGAAGAAGAAACTTTTAAGGTTTTATACACTTTAGATATAATAGATTTTCTATTCTCATTAGTTTAAAGTTTGGGGCAAATACCTGTATTTTTCAGAAATAGTTTAGTAGGAAAAAATAAATTTCAAGTTAATCCCTGTAATATTTGGGACACCTTTTTGGGTTTCCATCCCATCTTTGACACTGATTTAAATTTTTTTAGTGAAAAAAAAATTGGGGAGTATCTTTTACGCTCTGATAGTTTAAATTAAAAAATTTAAAAAACATTGTGGAGGGCAGTAAAAGTTTTTTTTTAGAGAACTAAAAAGGGGGGGTTTAGTGGTTGGGCATGTTTGAGACGATGGAAAAAGAGGGTTATTAACTTGGGGGGTATTAGGGGGGGTTTGGGCCAAACCCAGGTTGGTTGGAAGGGGGTGGGTAAAAAGAAAATTTTTTTAGGGGGCCCTTTAAACATCCCGCAGGCTTTTGGGGGGATGTTTTGTTTTTTAAAGGAAAGTACTGTGGCAAAATTTGAACTAGGTAAAATTTTATGAAGGGAAATTTAGGGAAAACCCGTTAGCTGGATTTGAGGTTTTTGAAGGTGGGAAAAGGGAAATGCCTGCACTCCCCTAGGGGAGGGGGAGATGCGCAGCTCAGAGGGGAATTTTGGGAAATTTTGGGTGCCCGCAAAACTTTTGGCTAAAAACAGTTGCTGAATGAATGACAGTGCATGTGTTTCCTTTTTTGGGGCACCCTTCCCTGGTGCCCAAAAATCCCGATGTTTTTTTAGTTTTTTCGATGACCTAGAAATTTGGGGTCAGATAAAAATTTTTTAGTTTTAAAAATATCCTGGGATAGGAGATTGGAGATAATGCCCATACAAAGCCTTTATTGGCCAATATCACTGAACAAGATCTATTTAGTTTGGAAAAAAAAAAATTTGTTGCAGGGGATTCCGGATTTTTCTGGGGGGGGGCCGGGGGGGCAACTGAGCACCGTTTTAAAAATCAACCCGTAAACCCCCAAACCCCCTCCACCACCACTGCTGCTGCCCCACAACCTCCCCAAAAGGGCCAAACCCCAGCTTCGCACAAACCCAAACCCCAACCACCATCCCACAACCCACACAACGCAACAGCTGCTGCTCCTCCTGTGTCACACTCTCAGCATCATACACACACTCATGCAACGTTATCACAACATCACCAAGTTTACAGGTATGCCCAAATTTTATTAGTTTCAAATTTTTAAAGTAAGACAATAATAAAAGTTAAGCTCATACTTAAGGGAGTTTTCAGGTAATATCCTGTTTTGTGGATTGCTACTTTTGATAAAACATTTGTTCACCACTAGTATCTAGAAACAAACAAGACACAGATCGAGAGAATTCACACACTATTCTATACTTCAAGAGTTTATTTTTGTAGCATATTCATGCTAGAGTTCTTGGGAAATGGCTGGACTACTAATGAAGAGCATTCTTGTATTTTAATAAACTATACTGATTGTTTATGGCCATCAAATAAAAGTAGCATGGGTAACTTCTTAAAAATGTGCTGCTATTGAAGGACATTTTATCTTCCATCACAATGCAACTTTTGGTGACAAACTGTTTTTATCAGTTTTCTACTTTACTTGGCCTTTAATTTAGATTTGCTTTCAATGAAATTACGTAAGAAAGGAGGAACACTGCCAGATATGGGCCTACTTGCCCATACCTGGGAAGACCTTCTCAATTTTGACCCCCTATCACTCAGATATTTGACCCACCTATTCTTAAAGCTACCCAAGTTTTAAGGTTTAATAACCCTGGTAACCTATTTTCTGCAGATCCCATTCAAATCCAACTCTTGTTCATGTATTTGCCTAACCTGTTTTTAAATCTACCTAATGCTGTAGCTTTGGTGACCCTACTTGTCAGATTGTTCCACTCATTTACTACTCTAGTGCCAAACCAGTAATTTTCTATATCCTTTCTAAAGCTAAACTTATCCAATTTAAATCCATTACTTCAAGTTCTTGCTAGGTTACAGACCCTCAATACCCTTTTTGTATTCCCTTTATTCCTATCTTCCACTTATCTTCTTCAATTACTGTATATCTCCCCTCATTCTGTGTCTTTCAAGAAAGTGAAGGTACAGAGCCCTCAATCTATGTATGAAAGATTCATAATGCACAGGATTAATTTTGTCATTCTTCTTGGTATGTTTTCCAATGAATTTATAGCCATTCTGTAATATGGAGACCAGAACCGAGCTGTGCAATCGATACATCTATGTCATATGTAGCTGTGCAATCTGTGTATTACATATAGAACTATAGTATAATTCTTGGACTTCTGTTATTTAAACTTATTGATATAAGATTTCTTCTTACCATAACTCCAAAGTTATTTTCACATTCAGTATGGTTATATTCAGTGTTATTTAGTTTATAAATGTGAGGATTTTTTCACATTCCCAAGGAATAGGACTTTGCATTTATCTACATTAAAATCCTTTTGCCACCTTTTGAACCACATTATTAGGATGTCCAATGCTTCCTGAAGGTCACTGGAATCTTCCCTTGAACTTATTATTTGGCCTATTTTTGTGTTGGCATATGTACTCGTGTCACCTGCTGTCCCCACATCAAGGTCATTAATGTAAATTATGAACAACATTGTACCCAGTCTAATTCTTGTGGAATGACACTTGTGATGGGTCTGCAGTCTGACTTCACCTCATTTATGTAGAGACTTTGCTTCCTTCTGGATAGCCATGCCTCAATCCATGATAAAACTAGTTTCCCTGTACCACCAGCTGCTGCTTCCTTTAACAGTCTTGTGTGTGGTACTCTTATCAAAAGCCTTACAGAAATCCAAATAAATATTATGATATACTTTATCATGATCCATTACCTCAAATACTTAGCTGAAAGATGTTGGTAAATTGGTAAATTTGCTAGACACTCATGACTCCTTGTGAATCAAGTGTTGAATCTCATGAATCAAATTATGCTAATGAAGGTGGCTTCTTCTTATATCTTCTATAATTGACTCTCAATAATTGGCTTACTATGGAGATCAGGCTTATGAGTGTTAATTTGATGGTAATGACTTATCCCTGATTTAAAGATTAGAATTCCATTAGCTAACTTCCACATCTCTAGGACTGATTTGGAGATAGAAATTAAAAGAGTTAGTGGTTTACTAAGTTCTTACCTTGTACTCTGTAATAACCCTTGAAAGAGGTTAATACATGGTCAGTGTGCAGTATTGTGCACAGTATACAAAAAAAAAATTGGGGCCCCTGCAGTGCATTGTGGGAAGATAAGGTGTGGGGTTACCAAAAGTATTATTTAGTGGGCTGATGAGTGGTTGAGATGGTTGGGGCATTGAGAGAGGATGGAGGAAAATAGGATGGTTTGGAGAGTGTGTAAATCTGGGGTGGAAGGATGGAGTAGTAGGGGTCATCCTTGGAGATAAAGGAGGCTTTGAATACTAGGGCTCGGACATCCAACAGGCTTGTGTGAGTATGTTAAATAGGAGTGAGTGTAGGTAAGGGGTTTTCATGATTTGACTTGCTATTGGACTGAAGATAACATTTATGAAGGGATTCAGGGAAACTGGTTAGCTGGACTTAAGTCCTGGGGATGTAAAGTATAGTGACTTCACTCTGAAAGAGTGGTGGAGATGTTGCAGTTCAGAGGTTCATCTGAATTGTGATTCCAGCACACTTTTGGCAAGACAGTGATTGAATGAATGATGGTAAAAGTTTTTCTAATTTTTCGGGTAACGCTACCTCGGTGGGAGATGACCAGTGTGTTAAAAATAATTATTCCTAATTTTTCTTTGCTTTTTCAGAGTGGAGGAGTAGGTGGGCACGGTACTGGCGGAGTGGGTACAGGCGTGGGTCAGGTTGGAGTCCCTCCTGGGCCTAGTCCTGCACCCCCAGGGCCTCCCCACGAACTTAGTTCACAGTCCCTCCCTCCAGGATCTACGCCACAAATGCAACAAGGTTCAGGTAAGACTGATGAAGATAGGTGTTTAGGTGTAGCATTTTCAAAAACCCTGCATAAATATTATTGAGTGTGTAAATGTTGTATACTTTTGTCTTGTGTGTGCACTATAGGTTTATTGAGTAGGTACAATATGTAAATAATAATTAAAATAAAAATTTATTTTTAGCTATAATTCATAGAGGTTCCAAAGAGAGATAAAATTTTTAAGCATTCATTTTAATGACATAAAACTTAATAAAATTTTAACCAATCAAAATTTTGTTAACTTGGGAGAATTGCAATAATGCTGTTGTCAGCAGTTTAGAGAACAGGAAGGACTTGAGCCCATGGTTTCAAAACAAGAGATGCAATCCAGTGCTTATACTCTGTGAGTTATTTTGTCTTTCTTGACTGGAATACAGTGTGATTGCACTAATAATGCCATTTAAGGCAGTCAGAATTGCAGATCTAGATAATGTACAGAGAGCATTCATCATCCATGTAAATTCAGTCGAGCACTTAAATTAATGAGAAGGGCTCCAGTCTTTTGAACTGTATTCCCTGAAGTGCAAGTGAGAAAGGTGCATCATAATTTATACCTGGAAAACTTCTATGGGCAGTGGTTCTAAGTTTGAATACCAATATCACTCTCTCTGATAACAAGAGGCTCTGCAGAAGTTGCAAAATTCTCCCAGTGAAGAGCAGGGGTTCTACTAAAAGATGTAGCTTTAGTGTAAAGGGATCAAGAGACTTCAACTCCTGTCAGACATAAGAAAGAGCTGTCTTCAAGAGGGAACTAGCTAAGTTTCTCAAGTCAGTTTGGGATCACCTGAGCTATAGTGAATGCTCAGGTGTTGCCAAGAGGTATGGGATTAAATTTTAAAAGATAGAGAATCTAACACAAAGTGGAAGTTGTCACAGTTGCTTTTGCTGATGACATAGTGCTTTTGGGAAATTCTGAAGTGAAGTTGCAGAGGTTTGTGGACTGAGTTTGGTAGGGTATATAAAAGAAGGAAATTAAAAGTAAACACAGGAAGGAGCAAAGTGATGAGGATAGAAAATAATTAGGTATTGAAAGCTTGGATATCAGATTGGAGGGAGGAAGTATGGAGGAAGTAAATGTATTCAGATATTTGGGAGTGGACTTGTCAGCAGATGGGTCTGTGAAAGACGAGGTGAATCATAGCATTGATGAGGAAAAATTGGTAGTGATGCACTGAGGAGTCAGTGGGGACGAAGATTGTTATCCATGAAAACAAAAAGGGTAATGCATGAGAATAGTTACACCAGTGTCCTTATATAGAAGTAAAGCATGGGTGGTGAATGTTGCAACAAGGAGAAGGCTGGAGGCAGTGGAGATGTCGTGTTTGAGGGTAGTGTGCAGTGTGACCATAATGCACATAATCCATAGTTTGGAAATTAGGATGAGGTGTGTGGTTACAAAAAGTACTATCCAGAGGGCTGAGGAGGTTTGGACAGTTAAAGAAGATGGAATGGAGTACAATGACTTAGAGAGTGTATAAATCTGTGGTGGAAGGAAGGTGGTGTAGGGGTCCGCCTTGGAAAGGTTGGAAGGATGTGGGGGTAAAGGAGGTTTTTGTGTGTGAGGGCTTGGACTTCCAGCAAGTGTGCACGAGTGTGTGAGGATTGAGTGGAGACACGTGATTTTTATGACTTGATGTGAAGTTGGAGTGTGAGCAAAGTGGCATTTATGAAGGGATTCAAGGAAACTGGCAAACTGGACTTGAGTCCTGGAGGTGGGAAGTACAGTGCCTACTCTCTGAAGGAGGGATGTTGATATGTTGCAGTTTTTTAACTGTAGTGTAGGCATGTGTCAGTTATGGAGTGAATGATGATGGAAAGTGTTTCTTCTTTTTCCGGTCACCCTGCATTGGCGGGAAATGGCTGATGTGTTAATAAATAAAAAATAAAAAATAAAATATTTCTATAAGTACATGATACATCTATTGCAGACCTAGCTGACATTACTGGCATACTACAGTATATAGTAAGCCCCCAGTTATGCAGAGCATTTTGGGCAACTTGGGTAAATCTTGTTCCCTGGGATGCGATCCACCACAGTAGTACCATCGTAAGCATATCATATCTCAAATATTTCATCGCAACCCAAAACTAAATTCCTCTATGAGGGTAAATTGTAACTCAAAATTATCGTAACTCAAGTTCAACAAATATTAAATATTTAAGCTAGAATCTACAAATTTTAATTATTTTTACGAAAATTTGACTAATGTTTATAATCATTACATGTACAGTACTGTGAGTAGCACTTACGTTAATAGCATACAATACTTTAAGGCCCCACTTATACGGCAGGTTAGGTTCCAGGCTACCACCATAAAGCGGAAATCTCCATAAAGTGGAACGCCCTTTTTTTCCACTTATAAATGCATATAAATGTTAGGTAACAAGTTTACACTAACATATATTAAGTTAGCAATAGAACTAGGAATTAAAAAAACAATAAAAAAGTAACATACACATATAGTACACTTATTACTTACCTTAAAATATTTTTATTATTATTATTATCACTCTGGCCGATTCCCACCAAGGCAGGGTGGCCCGAAAAATATATGTAGTCTTAATGTAGGGCAAGAAGTGAATAATATTTATTTGTAGGAAGTCAGGTGTGGGAGGTATGGTAGCCAGCCAGGCCAGGCCACCCCACACACTTATAATAAACTACAACATTTAAAGTGTTCCAGAGCAATAAAATGCATATACAGTTCACTCATTACTTACCTTAAAATATTTGTATTCTTAATGTAGGATGAGAGGTGAGTAAACGAGATAAAATGAATAAACAAGAGAGAGAGAGACAGACACAGACAGACAGACAGACACACAGACAGACAGACACACACAGACACACACACACAGACACACACACACACAGACAGACAGACAGACACAGACAGACAGACACAGACACACACACACACACAGACAACACACACAGACAGACAGACAGACACAGACAGACACACACACAGACAGACAGACAGACACAGACAGACAGACAGACACAGACAGACAGACACAGACAGACAGACACAGACACACACACACACACACACACACAGACACACACACAGACACACACACAGACACACACACACACACACACACACACACACACACACAGACACACACAGACACACACAGACAGACAGACAGACAGACAACACACACACACACACACACACACACACACACACACACACACACACACACACACACACACACACACACACACACACACACACACACAGACACACACAGACACACACACAGACACACACACACAGACACACACACGTTAGGCCCATATTGGAGTATGCGGCACCAGTTTGGAACCCACACCTAGCCAAGCACGTGAAGAAACTAGAGAAAGTGCAAAGGTTTGCAACAAGACTAGTCCCAGAGCTAAGAGGTATGTCCTACGAGGAGAGGTTAAGGGAAATCAACCTGACGACACTGGAGGACAGGAGAGATAGGGGGGACATGATAACGACATACAAAATACTGAGAGGAATTGACAAGGTGGACAAAGACAGGATGTTCCAGAGATTGGACACAGTAACAAGGGGACACAGTTGGAAGCTGAAGACACAGATGAATCACAGGGATGTTAGGAAGTATTTCTTCAGCCACAGAGTAGTCAGTAAGTGGAATAGTTTGGGAAGTGATGTAGTGGAGGCAGGATCCATACATAGCTTTAAGCAGAGGTATGATAAAGCTCACGGCTCAGGGAGTGACCTAGTAGCGATCAGTGAAGAGGCGGGGCCAGGAGCTCGGACTCGACCCCCGCAACCTCAACTAGGTGAGTACAACTAGGTGAGTACAGACACACACACAGACACACACAGACATACACACACAGACACACACACACAGAGATACAGATACACACACACACACAGATACAGATACACACACACACACACACACACACACACACACACAGATACAGATACACACACACACACACACACACACACACACACACACACACACACACACAGACACACAGACACACAGACACACAACACACACACACACACACACACACACACCACACACACACACAGGGCCAGGAGCTAGGACTCGACCCCTGCAACCACAAATAGGTGAGTAGGGTGAGTACACAGACACACACACACAGACACACACACACACACACACACACACACACACACAAGAGGTCACAATTGGAAGTTGAAGACTCAGATGAATCAAAGGGATGTTAGGAAGTATTTCTTCAGTCATAGAGTAGTCAGGCCATGGAATAGCCTAGAAAGTGATGTGGTGGAGGCAGGAACCATACATAGTTTTAAGGCGAGGTATGATAGAGCTCATGGGGCAGGGAGAGAGAGGACCTAGTAGCAATCAGCGAAGAGGCGGGGCCAGGAGCTGTGAATCGACCCCTGCAACCACAAATAGGTGAGTATACAGACACACACACACACACACACAGACACACACACGCAAACACACACACACACAGGATTTCACACCGTCCTGTGAACTGACCATCTGAACCTCGCTCCTTCTCTCTCTCCCTCTCTTCCTATCCTGGGTAGAGACCTATCTCTCTTTACCTATCTCACTCATTACCTATATCTCTCTCTCTACCTATCTCTCTCTCTCTCTTCCCTCTCCCATCTCTCCCCTCCCATTATCTCTCCCCTCTCCCTTTTCCCATCTCTCTCCCCTCCTCCCCTCTCTCTCCCCTCTTGCTCTTCCTTCTCCCCCCTCTCTCTCCCCCCTCTCTCTCCCCCTCTCTCTCCCCCTCTCTCTCCCCTCTCTCTCCCCCTCTCTCTCCCCCTCTCTCTCCCCCTCTCTCTCCCCTCTCTCTCCCCCTCTCTCTCTCCCCCTCTCTCTCCCCCTCTCTCTCCCCCTCTCTGCCGTCTCTCTCTCTCCCTCCCTCTCTCCCTCCCTCTCTCCCTCCCTCTCTCCCTCCTCTCTCCCTCCCTCTCTCCTCCCTCTCTCCCTCCTCTCTCCCTCCCTCTCTCCCCTCCCTCTCTCCCTCCCTCTCTCTCCCTCCCTCTCTCTCCCTCCCTCTCTCTCCCTCTCTCTCCCTCTCTCTCCCTCTCTCTCTCCCTCCCTCTCTCTCTCTCTCTTGCTCTCTCTCTTCCCCTTTTTCCTTCTCACTATCCCCCTCTCTCTACCTTCCTCTCTCTCTCTCTCTCTCTCTCTCTCCCCCCCCCCCCATCTCTTCCCCATTTTTCCCTTCTCACTCTCCCTCTCCTTCCCTTCCCTTCTCTCTCTTTCCCCCTCTCACATTCTCTCTCCCCTTTTCCCTTCTCACTCTTCCCCTCTCTCTCTCCTTCTACCTTTCCCTTCTCTCTTCTCTCACAAAAAAAAATGGTGGGGACTCACAGGAACCAAGGATCAGATGAGAATGGTTCTGGTAGGGAGGAGTGGATGGAGGAGCAGTTGAAAAGGATGGAACAAGAGCGGGAGAGAAAATTAGGAGAGCTTTCTGAAAAAATGGAGAGAGAGCTCTCTGTGAAATTGGAAAAGAGGTTGGAGAAGGAGACAAAGAATTGTGAGGCACAAGTTGAAACTGCAGTAGCCAAGATAAGGGTCCTAGAAGTTGAGATAAATAGGCTGAAGCGAGTTACAGGGGCAGTGACCAGAGAAGACACAGCATATGAAGCTGCGAGGCCGAACAGGAAGGAAGGAATTATGAATTATGCTAAGGTCATATCAGCCTGCCAAGGAGTGAAAGGGAGGAACAGCTGGTTGTAGATGGAGAGGGTGATAGGTCGAATGCTGAGGCACAACCATGCTATCAAGAGCCACTGGAAAAATCAAGGGAGAAACTGACCACATACAGGCAGGATCCAGAGTCACAGAGGGTGAGGCAATGGGAGGAGGAAAGGGCAAAATCAGTGTTTATCCATGGGCTTCAGGAGAGAGAGGAAAGGACACACACTGAAAGGCAGCAGGAAGAAAGAAAGGAGATTGAGAAAATCATCACGGAAATAGGTGAAGAGATGGACGAGATTGTAAATTTTCAGAGAATAGGGGGGTACTCGAAGGGGAGAAACCGACCAATCAAGCTGATTCTCAGGACGGAAACAGTGCGGAACAGGATCCTCCAAGAGAAACCACGATTGAAATACTCGGAAGAGTACAAGAGGGTGTTCCTAGACAGAGACAGAACACAATCAGAACGACAGCAGCTGAGGGAGAGGACAAAAAAGCGAAAGGAGCTAGGAAAAGAGACAAGGATGGAACCAGCAGAGGTCAGTCAGAGCAGAACAGGACAGCAAGGGCAAGCACACACACAACTATTCTCAGAACCATACAACCTATCACACCATCCCAACACACAATACAATCCATACCCACAGCCTCCACCCAACACCGAGCTATAGAATCCCACAGTATGCTACCAGGTCTCCCACCCTCACAGGCCCCCCAAACCACAGTGTTGGAAAGGAAACTGAAGGTATGGTACACAAACGCTGATGGAATAAAAAATAAGTGGGAGGAGTGGCATGAAAGAGTCAAAGAGGCATCGCCAGACATCATAGCTCTCACAGAAACCAAGCTTACAGGTATGATAACAGATGCCATCTTTCCAACGGGATACCAAATCCTGAGGAAAGACAGAGGGAACGGGGGGTGGAGGAGTGGCATTGCTGATCAAAAATCGCTGGAATTTTGATGAGCTGGAGAGAGGAGACAGCGGAGAAGAAAGTGATTACATAGCGGGAACGCTTCACTGTGGAGGTTCCAAGGTGGTAATAGCAGTGATGTATAACCCACCACAGAACAGCAGGAGGCCAAGGCAAGAGTACGGCGAGAGCAATAGAGCGATGGTTGACACACTGGCTAGAGTGGCCAGAAGAGCTCATGCATGCAGGGCAAAGCTCCTGATCATGGGTGACTTTAACCACAAGGAGATCAATTGGGAGAACTTGGACCCGCATGGGGGCCAAGATATATGGAGGGCTAAGTTGATGGAGGTTGTACTGGAAAACTTCATGTACCAACACGTAAGGGACACTACAAGAGAGGAGAGGATGAACCAGCAAGGCTGGACTTAGTATTCACCTTGAGTAGTGCAGATATCGAGGACATCACATATGAAAGACCCCTTGGGGCCAGTGACCATGTGGTTTTAAGCTTCAAATACACAGTAGAGCTACAAGTGGAGGGAGAAGCAGGAAGGCCAGGACGAATGAAGCCAAACTACAAGAAAGGGGACTACACAGGAATGAGGAACTTCCTGAACAGGGTTCAGTGGGACAGAGAACTGGCAGGGAAGCCAGTTAATGAGATGATGGAATATGTAGCAACAAAATGCAAGGAGGCTGAGGAGAGGTTTGTACCCAAGGGTAACAGGAATAATGAAAAAGCTAGGATGAGCCCATGGTTTACCCAAAGGTGCAGGGAGGCAAAAACCAAGTGTGCTAGGGAATGGAAGAAATATAGGAGGCAAAGGACCCAGGAGAATAAGGAGAACAGTCGTAGAGCCAGAAACGAATATGCACAGATAAGAAGGGAGGCCCAAAGACAATATGAAAATGACATAGCAGCGAAAGCCAAATCTGACCCGAAACTGTTGTACAGCCACATCAGGAGGAAAACAACAGTCAAGGACCAGGTAATCAGGCTAAGGAAGGAAGGAGGAGAGACAACAAGAAATGACAGTGAAGTATGTGAGGAACTCAACAAGAGATTCAAAGAAGTGTTCACAGAGGAGACAGAAGGGGCTCCAGAAAGAGAGAGGTGGGGCACACCACCATGTGCTGGACACACTGCACACAACTGAGGAAGAAGTGAAGAGGCTTCTGAGTGAGCTAGATACCTCAAAGGCAATGGGGCCAGATAACATCTCCCCATGGGTATTGAGAGATGGAGCAGAGGCGCTATGTGTACCCCTAACAACAATATTCAATACATCTATCGAAACAGGGAAATTGCCTGAGGCATGGAAGACAGCAAATGTAGTCCCAATCTTTAAAAAGGAGACAGACATGAAGCATTAAACTACAGACCAGTGTCACTGACCTGTATAGTATGCAAAATCATGGAGAAGATTATCAGGAGAAGAGTGGTGGAACACCTAGAAAGAATGATCTCATCAACAGCAGCCAACATGGTTTCAGGGACGGAAATCCTGTGTCACAAAACCTACTGGAGTTCTATGACATGGTGACAGCAGTAAGACAAGAGAGAGAGGGGTGGGTGGATTGCATATTCTTGGACTGCAAGAAGGCGTTTGACACAGTTCCACACAAGAGATTGGTGCAAAAACTGGAGGACCAAGCAGGGATAACAGGGAAGGCACTACAATGGATCAGGGAATACTTGTCAGGAAGACAGCAGCGAGTCATGGTACGTGGCGAGGTGTCAGAGTGGGCACCTGTGACCAGCGGGGTCCCGCAGGGGTCAGTCCTAGGACCAGTGCTGTTTCTGGTATTTGTGAACGACATGACGGAAGGAATAGACTCTGAGGTGTCCCTGTTTGCAGATGACGTGAAGTTGATGAGAAGAATTCACTCGATCGAAGACCAGGCAGAACTACAAAGGAATCTGGACAGGCTGCAGACCTGGTCCAGCAATTGGCTCCTGGAGTTCAATCCCACCAAGTGCAAAGTCACGAAGATTGGGGAAGGGTAAAGAAGACCGCAGACGGAGTACAGTCTAGTGGGCCAGAGACTACAAACCTCACTCAAGGAAAAAGATCTTGGGGCGAGTATAACACCAGGCACATCTCCTGAAGCGCACGTCAACCAAATAACTGCTGCAGCATATGGGCGCCTGGCAAACCTCAGAACAGCATTCCGACATCTTAATAAGGAATCGTTCAGGACCCTGTACAATGTGTACGTTAGGCCCATATTGGAGTATGCGGCACCAGTTTGGAACCCACACCTAGCCAAGCGCGTAAAGAAACTAGAGAAAGTGCAAAGGTTTGCAACAAGACTAGTCCCAGAGCTAAGAGGTATGTCCTACTAGGAGAGGTTAAGGTAAATCAACCTGACAACACTGGAAGACAGGAGAGATAGGGGGGACATGATAACGACATACAAAATACTGAGAGGAATTGACAAGGTGGACAAAGACAGGATGTTCCAGAGATTGGACAGAGTAACAAGGGGACACAGTTGGAAGTTGAAGACACAGATGAATCACAGGGATGTTAGGAAGTATTTCTTCAGCCACAGAGTAGTCAGTAAGTGGAATAGTTTGGGAAGCGATGTAGTGGAGGCAGGATCCATACATAGCTTTAAGCAGAGGTATGATAAAGCTCACGGCTCGGAGAGTGACCTAGTAGCGACCAGTGAAGAGGCGGGGCCAGGAGCTTGGACTCGACCCCTGCAACCACAAATAGGTGGGTGTACACACACCACACACACACACACGCACACACACACACACGCACACGCACACGCACACGCACACGCACACGCACACGCACACACACGCACACGCACACACACACACACACACACACACACACACACACACACACACACACACACACACACACACACACACACACACACACACAGGTGATCAGATTAAGGACAGAAGGTGGAGAACTCACAAGAAATGATCAGGAGGTATGTGAGGAGCTGAACAGGAGATTTAAGGAAGTTTTTACAGTAGAGACAGGAAGGGCTGTGGGAAGACAACACAGAAGGGAACATCAAGAGGGAATGTACCAACAAGTGTTGGATGACATACGAACAACTGAGGAGGAGGTGAAGAAGCTCCTAAGTGACCTTGACACCTCAAAGGCGATGGGACTGGACAACATCTCCCCATGGGTCCTTAGAGAAGGAGCAGAGATGCTGTGCGTGCCTCTAACCACAATCTTCAACACATCCCTTGAAACTGGGCAACTACCTGAGAAATGGAAGACAGCTAATGTAGTCCCCATATTTAAGAAAGGAAACAGAAACGAGGCACTAAACTACAGACCTGTGTCTCTGACATGTATTGTGTGCAAAGTCATGGAGAAGATTATCAGGAGGAGAGTGGTCGAACACCTGGAAAGGAACAAGATTATAAATGAAAACCAGCATGGGTTCATGGAAGGCAAATCTTGTATCACAAACCTCCTGGAGTTTTTATGACAAGGTAACAGAAGTAAGACACGAGAGAGAGGGGTGGGTAGATTGCGTTTTCCTAGACTGCAGGAAGGCCTTTGACACAGTTCCCCACAAGAGATTAGTGCAGAAGCTGGAAGATCAGGTGCATGTAAAAGGGAGGGCACTGCAATGGATAAGGGAATACCTGACAGGGAGGCAGCAACGAGTCATGGTACGTGAAGAGGTATCACAGTGGGCGCCTGTTACGAGCGGGGTCCCACAGGGGTCAGTTCTAGGACCAGTGCTATTTTTGATATATGTGAACGACATGATGGAAGGAATAGACTCTGAAGTGTCCCTGCTCGCAGATGACGTAAAGTTGATGAGAAGAATTAAATCGGACGAGGATGAGGCAGGACTGCAAAGAGACCTGGAGAGGCTGGACATGTGGTCCAGTAACTGGCTTCTCGAATTCAATCCAGCCAAATGCAAAGTCATGAAGATTGGGGAGGGGCAAAGAAGACCGCAGACAGAGTATAGGCTAGGTGGACAAAGACTACAGACCTCACTCAGGGAGAAAGACCTTGGGGTGACCATAACACCGAGCACATCACCGGAGGCACACATCAACCAAATAACCGCTGCAGCATACGGGCGCCTGGCAAACCTGAGAATAGCGTTCCGATACCTTAATAAGGAATCGTTCAAGACACTGTACACTGTGTATGTTAGGCCCATACTGGAGTATGCAGCACCAGTCTGGAACCCACACCTGGTCAAGCACGTCAAGAAGTTAGAGAAAGTACAAAGGTTTGCAACAAGGCTAGTCCCAGAGCTCAAGGGAATGTCGTACGAGGAAAGGTTAAGGGAAATCGGACTGACGACACTGGAGGACAGAAGGGTCAGGGGAGACATGATAACGACATAGAAGATACTGCGGGGAATAGACAAGGTGGACAGAGATAGGATGTTCCAGAGAGGGAACACAGGACAAGGGGTCACAACTGGAAGCTGAAGACTCAGACGAGTCACAGGGACGTTAGGAAGTATTTCTTCAGTCATAGAGTTGTCAGCAAGTGGAATAGCCTAGGAAGTGAAGTAGTGCAGGCAGGAACCATACATAGTTTTAAGAAGAGGTATGACAAAGCTCAGGAAGCAGAGAGAGAGAGGACCCAGTAGCGATCAGTGAAGAGGCGGGGCCAGGAGCTGAGTCTCGACCCCTGCAACCACAATTAGGTGAGTACACACACACACACACACAACACACACAACACACACACAGACACACACACAGACCACACACAACACACAACACACACAAGACACACACAACACACAACACACACACACACACACACACACACAGACACACACACACAGACACACACACACAGACACACACACACAGACACACACACAACACACACACACACACACACACACACACACAACACAACACCACACACAACACAACACACACACACACACAACACACACACACACACACACACACACACACACACACACACACACACACACACACACACACAGACACACACACACACACACACACACACACACACACACACACACACAGACACACACACACAGACACACACACACAGACACACACACACACACACACACACACACACACACACACACACACACACACACACACACACACACACACACACGTTAGGCCCATAGGGGTGTTAGGCCATAGGGGGGACATGATAACGACTTACAAAATACTGAGAGGAATTGACAAGGTGGACAAAGACAGGATGTTCCAGAGACTGGACACAGTAACAAGGGGACACAGTTGGAAGTTGAAGACACAGATGAATCAAAGGGATGTTAGGAAGTATTTCTTCAGCCACAGAGTAGTCAGGAAGTGGAATAGTTTGGGAAGCGATGTAGTGGAGTCAGGATCCATACATAGCTTTAAGCAGAGGTACGATAAAGCTCATGGTTCAGGGAGAGTGACCTAGTAGCAACCAGTGAAGAGGCGGGGCCAGGAGCTTGGACTCGACCCCTGCAACCTCAACTAGGTGAGTACAACTAGGTGAGTACAGACACAGGCAGACAAAGACACAGACGAACATATCTGGTTTTGGTTCATAGTAAGTAAGCAAGTTTATTCAGGTATACACAAATACAATTACATAAATAGCAGTGTATGTGTAGAGAACTTAGGATAACTCAAAAAAGTCAGTGACTTATTTGCATTGAGGTATAAGTGACTTGGACTTTTTTGGATTATCCTAGGTTCTCTACACACATGCTGCTATGTGTAATAATCTATGTAACTGTATTTGTGTATACCTGAATAAACTTATTGTGAACCAAAACAAGAGGCATTCATCTGTTTGTTTACATGCTCTGCATCTCTATCCTCTCTCATTTATTCATTCTCTCTCTCATTTATTCGTTTTATCTTGTTTAAGCGCCTCTCACCCAACATTAAGAGTACATATATTTTAAAGTAAGTAATAAGTGAACTGTGTGTGCATTTTATTGCTCTTGGACACTTTAAATGTTAGTTTATTATAAGTGGGTGGGGTGGCCTAGCCTAGCCTGACTGGCTACCATACCTCCCACACCTGACTATCTACATTCCTGACTTTCACTTTACAATGTATACAAACGGTCTCCACGTTGGTACAGTAGAATAAATAAAGAGCAACACTCCCATTCTCATGTAACACCATTTTTAGAAGAAATGATGTTCTGAGTGAAGGCATACAAAAGGAATAATTTTCTACAGTTACCCCCAGTAATATTATTGTGTACACATTTTCTTTGGTGTTGAACTAGAGAAAACGTTACTCTTTCCGACACTGACTGCAAAAAACATCTCATGTTTATGTTAATTTATTCTTCTGTGGGATGTATTTATTATGTTTATATGTTACGTAGCATGTATATTATATAATTTTGAAAAAATATCATTGATGGATTATTGAAAGTGTGTATATTAACATAATATACAACATTTAATATGCCACAGAGTGATTATTATTGTGTATTATTATATTCATTATTAATATGGCATCCTCAAGACTAACAAGACACTCTTAGTGATATTAATATGTATCTGCATGCCAGCACAGTGTGTAAGTTTATTTAGGTACAGGTACACATAAGTATAATTATCAGAGTATATATAAAACATGAAATAACTTTAAAACACTTGAAATTTTGGAAAGTCTCCAGACATAATGGAGAGACATAGTGCTCATGGAGAATGTAAACAAATCGGGTGGGGCGCGGTGACCATATTAAGAAGACAGGTGGGAGGAGCCATATAGCGAGTTTTGGTCATAATTTGAAATGTTTGTATTAGCGGAACACCGTAAAGCGGGGCCCTATTGTACTGATAAACTGATGGTTGCAACATATGGGCCCCGTCCATCTGTAATGCTGTCTTCAACTGCTGCATTGTCTCCAGTATGAGTCATGTCTGTATTTGACTAAAGAAGCTTGCTGTGGAAGTGAAATACTATGGTAATAGAGATACCCATATATTACCTGGAGTATACCTGGAGAGGGTTTCCGGGGTCAATGCTCCCACAGCACGGTCTGTGACCAGGCCTCGATGCAGGTGTATCTTATTCACCAGTAAAATTTATGTAAAAGATAATTAATAGTGTTTAAATTTGGAATTATAATTTTGAGTTGGAATGTATACTGTATATGAAATATTAAACAACTGTCATGTTTTATACAGTTTCTGTGTAAGAAAGAATATGATTAAATCATGCAAGATAGACTTCTGCAGTATGTACCAAAACTTTTGAAATACAAGCATACAGAGAACCAGGATATAGATGCAGGCTTATGAAAAGACAAATACAGTAGTACCTTGGTACTTGAACAGCTCCCAACTCGAAAAATTTGGTATTTGAATGCTTTGTTCTGTAAAAAAAAATCACTTAATAGTAGACCGTTTGTTCGGCACTCGACCAAACAAACATAATGTGCCAGAACTTCATTGTAAACTATTTTGTGTTTCTTCACATTTTTTTTTATATTTGTATAAGTCACCATGGGGCCTGAGAAGATTAGTAATAATAGCCAACCAAAAAGAAAATTGGTTAGTCACAGTAGTACCAATCTTTTCAGTGCTCGAACAGATTGGCACTCGAACAGCCTTCTGGAACGAATTAAGTTCGAGTATGGAGGTATTACTGTACAGCCAGACAGTGCAGCTGTAGCTGCACTGTCTGACTGTACAGTAGTGCAAGATTAAATGAAAATATTAGAAACACTGCTGGGACAGGAGTAGAAGTCTTCAAGGGGAAACCAGACAAGTATCTTCAGCAGGGTCCAGATCAACCAGACTGTGATGGATATGTGGGGCAGCAGGCCACCAGCAGCAACAGCCTGGTTGACTAGGCTAGCACCAGTAGAAAAATTCTCAGAACTCATTAAAAGTAAAAGTCATGATCATCTCCCCCCCCCCCCAACAAAAAAAAAAAAAAAACTGATTTTAATCATGTTGTCTTCATACATGGACAGTCCATGATGGAAACTGGAGACAAGACATCAACAGGTAGTAAAAATAAACTAGTTACAATGGGGTCCTTTATTTTATTGGTAAAATATTTCAAATGTGTTCACTTTTTTCAAGTACTTATGTACTTGAAAAGCCTAACTTTTGGTGAAATGTACTATCAATAGATTCCACTGCAACTAGTTTTTTTTTTTTTTTGCCATGAACAGTCCAGAGAAATTAATAAAGCATGCAAATACTGTATTATCAGAAGATAAGTGACAAACTCTGTACTAAAGGCAAAAAGTATTGCTTTGAAAAATGTGAACATTTTATTTATGAACTTAATGATTTAGTTACAAAACATCTGGGGTAAAAATTCTAACATCCTTCCTTCGGCATAAGAATAAATGCCAGAGGGGCTAGGAGCAGCCATGCTCAAGAAAAGATGTGTGCTCTCTGATGACTGTTGGGCTTTGACCATATACTGTACTTATAATTTGATTTCTTTGTTACTTTATATAAAACATGCAAGAAGTTAACTTGTGTCCTTCAAGAAGGATGCCATGATGTTAGTGAAAGGCTCTTTATTTAAGGAATGGGAACTTCCCCACTCTTCCTCAGATCAAATCTGATTACTCCCCACCCATCCCATTCCCCAGGAGCTGTATGATCTTATGGGTTTGGCACAACCCCATGAATATAATAATTAACTATTGTTATTTAAAACTTCACAGTTGTAACTGTAGGCAATTGTTGCAGGAGGGAGTTTACCAGTGGCATCAGCACACAACATGATGTATCCTTCCAACACACAGAACCAGCCCCAGGGACCACAACCTAATGCTCAGGTTAGCTTTCACTTTTTACTGATTGTAATTTCGAATTTGTTTTCCTGTGCAATGAGATATATAGTTGATCATTGTCACTGCTTCACTTTTGCATATGAAACTAGTTTTTCCTGATTTGCAGATGGGTGCAAATGGATTTTGGATGAACAGCTATGTCCTGTTCGCTGTACAGTATTCCTTTGTATTTATATAACTTTAGCATACCTATGACCAGTTTTGAAAGTTCTCTGTCCTGAGGCTAAAATATGCTTCACTGTTGACCTGATTACCCAGGCTGCTAGTGTCAGTATTTTGCATACCCTAGTTGAACTGGCATTACCTATTGAAACTTTTTCCTACAGTATTTTGTATATTGTAGATAGGATGGTAGATAGCAACCACCCAGGGAGGTACTACCATTCTGCCAAGTGAGTGTAAAATGGAAACCTGCAATCCTACATGATGGTAGGATTACTGGTGTCTTTTTTTTCTGTCTCGTAAGCATGCAAGATTTCAAGTACGTCTTGCTACTTCTACTTACACTTAGGTCACATAACACTTGCATGTACAAGCATATATATATATATATATATATATATATATATATATATATATATATATATATATATATATATATATATATATATATATAAGCCCCTCTGGCTTTTCTTCTATTTTCTTGCTAGTTCTTGTTTGTTTCCTCTTATCTCCATGGGGAAGTGGAACAGTATTCTTCCTCTGTAAGCCATGTGTGTTGTTGGAGGCAACTAAAATGCCAAGAGCAAGGGGCTAGTAATCCCATCTCCTGTATGTATTACTAAATTTAAAAAGAGAAACTTTCATTTTTCTCTTTTGGGCCACCCTGCCTTGGTGGGATATGGCCAGTTTGTTGAAAGATGATGATGATGGTGATTTTGTATAACTGGTAATGTAAGATTGAAGAGTAGTCGACTGCAGTTGTTGATTTAGTAAGTTCTGTCCTTTGATCACTGAAAGGATCTTCTTCCATGATGTTGCCCCTTGGTATGATTCCTCTGTTGCCCAGCAACAGAGGAATCATACCAACTTGACAGCACATGGAAGTGTTTTTCCCTTTTTGTCATTGTTTGTAAAGGAGATGTTTTCCACAGTCACTGAAGAGAGCTTTGGTTTGCCCAATTCTCAAGAAAGCTTCCCTTGATCCAGAAAACACTTCAAACTATCATCCTGTATCTAATCTTTTTTCTTTTTTTTAACACACTGGCAGTCTCCCACCTAGATAGGGTAGCCCAAAAATGAAATATTTTTACCATGATTCACAAAATATCACTGTCTTTGCAGAGGCACCCATATATGACACTTTAGATGTTATTTCAAACAGCCAATGTCTCAGACACCTTCTTTACAGTTTAGGCATTATACTTCCCACCTCCAGGACTCGAGTCCAGCTAACCGGTTTTCCTGAATCCCTTCACAGAATATTTTGCTGCTCACAATCCAACAGCTTGCCAGGTCCCAAAAACCATTCATCTCCATTCACTCTTATCAAACGCACACATGCCTGCAGCATGCCCAGGCCCCTTGCACACAAAACCTCTTTTACCCCCTCCCTCTATCCTTTCCTAGGATGACTCCTACTCCTTCCCTCCACTGCAGATTTATACACCCTCCAAGTCAACCTGTTTTGCTCCATCCTCTTCTAAATGACCAAACCACCTCAATAATCCCTCTTCAGTCCTCTGAATTATACTTTTAGTAACCCTGCACCACCACCTAATTTTCCACACTACAAATTCTCTGCATAATATTTACTCCACACAATGCCCTTACACACGACACCTCCACTGCCTCCAGCCTCTTCTCGCTGCAGCATTCACAACCCATGCTTCACACCCATATAAGAGTGTTGGTACTACTATACTCTCATACATTCCCTTCTTTACCTCCACGGATAATGTTTTTTTGTCTCCACAGATACCTCAATTCACTACTCGCCTTTTTTTCTTCGTCAATTCTATGCTTAGTCTTGTCCTTCATAAACCCATCTTCTGACAAATCTGTTCCCAAATATCTGAACACATTCACTTCTTCCTTACTCCCTCCAGTGTGACATCCAATTTTTCTTTACCTAACTCATTTGATACCCTCATCTCCTTACTCTTACCTATATTCATTGTCAACTTTTTCTTGACACACCCTCTGAAACTCATCCACTAACCTTTGCAGCTTATCTTTCCATTCTCTCAAAAGCACAGTATCATCAGCAGAAAGTAACTGTGTCAGCTCCCATTTTGTATTTGATTCCTCATAATTTAATCCCACCCCTCTTCCCAACACCCTAGCATTTACTTCTTTTACATCTCGATCAGTTATATTGTACTTTTATTCTCCGGTAATGTTTTTATGGTATTTGTAAAATGGGTAAAAAATATGCGAAATAAAATGTTATGTTATTACGTAGTTTTAAACATTTCCTGTTGTGGTGTTTGGCTTGTCATGTTTGTGGTATTAACCCTTGGAGGGTTCAGAGGCCAAATCTCAGAGTGACAGTCAGGGTCCAAGAATTTAAAAAAAAAAAAAAAATTTTATATTTTCTTATGAAATGGTAGAGAATCTTTTTCTGAAGGTAATAAAACAAAAAGTATGAAATTTGGTGGAAAATTGACGAAGTTGCACTCTCGCGAATTTTGCTGCATCAGCAATATTTACGCATCAGTGATTTTGCCGACTTTGACTCCCATTATAGGCCAATTGCATTATTCCAATCGACAAAATTCTTAACTATTTCGCTAGTATTACAGTAGACCGTCATTTAGCACAGTAGTTACGTTCCTGAAAATGCCGTGTTAGGTAAAATCGTGTGAGATGAACTGAAGAACTTATGGGAAAAATAAGGTTATGTTCCTGGGAGCCCCCCAAAAAGCCAAACAACTTTTTTTTTAGGCCACATCTTACGAAAATAAAAGTGAATATGTAGTTGTAGTTCATTGTTGTGATGTATTATGTTGTTTTTACTGCTTTAGACTACAAATGTAACAGAAATAATAGTATTTCTTACCTTAAATTGTGGGTGCTGGTGTTTGTGGATGATAGTGAAGAGAGTCGAGAGTTATGTTGTGGTCCTACTGGGCTGAGGTGGATGGTAGAGGTTCTGGTACTGAAGTTGATGGTTGTACTGGAGTGTCTAACTTTAAGTCATTCAGTCAGTCAAGTCACTCAGTAAATCAGTTAAGTCATTCAGTAAGTCATCAAGTCATTCAGTAAGTCATCAAGTCATTCAGTCAGTCAAGTCATTCAGCAAGTCATCAAGTCATTCAGCAAGTCATCAAGTCATTCAGTCAGTCATTCAGTCAATTCAGTCATTCAGTAAGTTAGTCATTCTGTCAGTCAGTCACATAAACTCATGTTTACCTCTTTTCCTGTGTACAAAGTAACACTTCATTATGGCTACAGATTATCTCTTGTCTAATATCTTTGTTTCTTTGTTAATTCTAAGACTTACTTATACCTCTTCGTGCCACTTTCAGCAACACTGGTATGGCTACTGGGTGTCATGATCTTGGTAGATACAAGATTTATTTTTTATTTTTTATTATCACACTGGCCGATTCCCACCAAGGCAGGGTGGCCCGAAAAAGAAAAACTTTCACCATTATTTACTCCATCACTGTCTTGCCAGAAGGGTGCTTTACACTACAGTTTTTAAACTGCAACATTAACACCCCTCCTTCAGAGTGCAGGCACTGTACTTCCCATCTCCAGGACTCAAGTCCGGCCTGCCGGTTTCCCTGAATCCCTTCATAAATGTTACTTTGCTCACACTCCAACAGCACGTCAAGTATTAAAAACCATTTGTCTCCATTCACTCCTATCAAACACGCTCACGCATGCCTGCTGGAAGTCCAAGCCCCTCACACACAAAACCTCCTTTACCCCCTCCCTCCAACCTTTCCTAGGCTGACCCCTACCCCGCCTTCCTTCCACTACAGACTGATACACTCTTGAAGTTATTCTGTTTCGCTCCATTCTCTCCACATGTCCGAACCACCTCAACAACCCTTCCTCAGCCCTCTGGACAACAGTTTTGGTAATCCCGCACCTCCTCCTAACTTCCAAACTATGAATTCTCTGCATTATATTCACACCACACATTGCTCTCAGACATGACATCTCCACTGCCTCCAGCCTTCTGCTCGCTGCAACATTCATCACCCATGCTTCACACCCATATAAGAGCGTTGGTAAAACTATACTCTCATACATTCCCCTCTTTGCCTCCAAGGACAAAGTTCTTTGTCTCCACAGACTCCTAAGTGCACCACTCACCCTTTTCCCCTCATCAATTCTATGATTCACCTCATCTTTCATAGACCCATCCGCTGACACATCCACTCCCAAATATCTGAATACTTTCACCTCCTCCATACTCTCTCCCTCCAATCTGATATCCAATCTTTCATCACCTAATCTTTTTGTTATCCTCATAACCTTACTCTTTCCTGTATTCACTTTCAATTTTCTTCTTTTGCACACCCTACCAAATTCATCCACCAATCTCTGCAACTTCTCTTCAGAATCTCCCAAGAGCACAGTGTCATCAGCAAAGAGCAACTGTGACAACTCCCACTTTGTGTGATTCTTTATCTTTTAACTCCACGCCTCTTGCCAAGACCCTCGCATTTACTTCTCTTACAACCCCATCTATAAATATATTAAACAACCACGGTGACATCACACATCCTTGTCTAAGGCCTACTTTTACTGGGAAATAATTTCCCTCTTTCCTACATACTCTAACTTGAGCCTCACTATCCTCGTAAAAACTCTTCACTGCTTTCAGTAACCTACCTCCTACACCATACACCTGCAACATCTGCCACATTGGCCCCCTATCCACCCTGTCATACGCCTTTTCCAAATCCATAAATGCCACAAAGACCTCTTTAGCCTTATCTAAATACTGTTCACTTATATGTTTCACTGTAAACACCTGGTCCACATACCCCCTACCTTTCCTAAAGCCTCCTTGTTCATCTGCTATCCTATTCTCCGTCTTACTCTTAATTCTTTCAATAATAACTCTACCATACACTTTGTCAGGTATACTCAACAGACTTATCCCCCTATAATTTTTGCACTCTTTTGTCCCCTTTGCCTTTATACAAAGGAACTATGCATGCTCTCTGCCAATCCCTAGGTACCTTACCCTCTTCCATACATTTATTAAATAATTGCACCAACCACTCCAAAACTATATCCCCACCTGCTTTTAACATTTCTATCTTTATCCCATCAATCCCGGCTGCCTTACCCCCTTTCAAGATACAAGATATAGTAATTAAAATATCATAACACAATTCACAAACACAGCTGCCTTGTAGCAGAGAGAGACTGGACACACATGAATTACGAACACTGGGATGGTGGGGTGGTGTCGGGGAGTGGCAGGGCATAGCGGGAGGGCTCCCAGGCTGCTCCACAACAAGGCAGCTTCTTGAGCAAAAGAGAATTTTTTTTTCCTTCCCATAAACTGAACCATGTTAAATTAATTATAGAACATGTTACATAAAATTGTGCTGCAATTCTTCAATCGTGCAATACTCAAATCGTGCCAAATAAACTCGTGATTAACCCTTTGACTGTCGCGGCCATATATATACGTCTTACGAGGTACCGTGTTTGACATATATATACTCATAAATTCTAGCCTGTAGTCTGTAGTGGAAGGAAGGCGGGGTAGGGGTCAGCCTAGGAAAGGTTGGAGGGAGGGGGTAAAGGAGGTTTTGTGTGCGAGGGGCTTGGACTTCCAGCAGGCGTGCGTGAGCGTATTTGATAGGAGTGAATGGAGACGAATGGTTTTTAATACTTGACGTGCTGTTGGAGTGTGAGCAAAGTAACATTTATGAAGGGGTTCAGGGAAACCGGCAGGCCGGACTTGAGTCCTGGAGATGGGAAGTACAGTGCCTGCACTCTGAAGGAGGGGTGTTAATGTTGCGGTTTAAAAACTGTAGTGTAAAGCACCCTTCTGGCAAGACAGTGATGGAGTGAATGATGGTGAAAGTTTTTCTTTTTCGGGCCACCCTGCCTTGGTGGGAATCGGCCAGTGTGATAAAAAAAAAAAAAAAAAATTCTAGCGGCTTCAAATCAAACAGGAGAAAGCTGGTAGGCCCACATGTGAGAGAATGGGTCTGTGTGGTCAGTGTGCACCATATAAAAAAAAATCCTGGAGCACGCAGTGCATGAGAAAAAAAAAACTCCGACCGTTTTTTTTTAATTAAAATGCCGACTTTGTGATCTATTTTCATATAGTATTTATGGTTGTATTCTCGTTTTCTTGGTCTCATTTGATAGAATGGAAAATATATTATAGAAATAGAGGTGATTTTGATTGATTTTACTATAAAAAGAACCTGGAAATGGAGCTCAAAGTAGGGGAAATGTTTGATTTTTGCCTATGTTCAAAAGTAAACAAATGATGTCATTGTCCAATAAGTGTCCAACTAGCCATTCTAATATGCAGACATGAATGGGTGGATGTTATTTACACAATTATTACAGTATTGCAGTAGTCTGCATAATAGTAAATCTTCTATTTTTTGTTTGAATAAAAATTCAAAATAGAAAGCAAGAGTAATATCAGAGGGACCTGGAGACATGACTGATGAACAAAGAAAATGTTATTTTAGAGCCAGGAATGTCTGCATTGTTCATTTTGGACCTTATTTTGAAATTGTCATATTTCTTAATTTTCGTGAAATTGGCCAAATTGCAAATTTCTGACTACATTATTGGGTAGTTGAAATTGGTAAATGGGCAGTTTCTTGTACTCAGTTGATAGAAAAAACGGAGTTCTAAAGAAATAGCTATGAGTTTGGTCGACTGGAACAATGGAATTAGCCGAAAATAGGGCTCAAAGTGGGTGAAATCGCCAATTTGTAAATATCGCCGAGGTCGCTAACTTCGCGAGAGCGTAATTCCGTCAGTTTTCCATCAAATTTCGTTTTTTTTTTTTTTGGTGTCATTACAATCGGGAAAAGATTCCCTATCATTTCATAAGATTTTTTTTTTTTTTTTTTTTTTTTTTGCGACACCAGGAGACACCTCAGGATTGGGGGTTGCGACAGTCAAGGGGTTAATGATGGTCTACTCTACTTCTATTTTATTGTTTAAGCACAAGAAATCGCCCAGTCAACTGTTCCAACTACCCAATAAAGTGATTGGAAATTGGTAATTTGGCCAATTTCACATTAAGTTCAAAATATTACAATTTCAAAATAGGGTTCAGAATAAACAATGCTGGCATTCCTGGCACTAAACTAACATTTCCTTTGTTCATTAGTTACGTTTTCACACTTTACAAATCAATTACATTTTTATTTTTTATTCACACCAAAAAATAGAAGATTTACTGTTATGCAATATTGTAATAATTGTATAAATAACATCAACAAATTTGTGAACATATATTAGACCCACCAGCTGACTTGTATTAGACGCGTGACATCTTTCGTTTACTCTTCAACATCGGCAAAAATTGAACATATCCGCTACTTTGAGCTCAGTTTCAAGCCATTTTCAGTACTAAAACCAATCAAAATCATCTTTATTTCGGTAATATATCTTCCATTCTATCAAATGAGACCAGAAATTGTGAATACAACTGTAAAAACATACAAAAAGGCTTAGCAAAATCGCTGTTTTAATCCAAAATATGGCTAAATTTTTCTGTCTCATGCACTGCTCTCAGTATTTTTTGTGGTGCACATTTACCACATAATGTATTCTTTTCATTCACAGCCCAAATTTACAGATTACTGCTTATAATTTTGGGTAATAAGTTCTATGAAATGACACCAGCCAAATGCCGTGAACATATATATGACCCTCAGCTGCAGTGATGTTTATTTTTTTTGATGACAACTTCCCGATTCCTCTCAACATGGCCCCAAAAAAAAATTCCCCATATTCCCTACTTTGAGAATCTTTCAACCATTTTTATGTACTATAAACCCCCCTAAAAAAGTCAGACTGTATTTTCCGGAACTAATCCGTCCTTCTTTCAAATGAACCATAAATGTTACTGTCAAAACTCCAAAATAAGGGTTTAAAACCTTTGTTTTAATCCTAAAAGTAACATGGTCTGGAAGTCCAACTTCTCACACAATGCGTGCTCGTATTTTTTGTGTGACTTTACCCCTCAATCCCCAAAATCTAGGCCGACCTACCTTTAACGCTTACACTCTTGAAGTGATGCTGTTTCGCCCGTAGTTTCTATCTTGGAAACCCACCTCAAAAGCCTCACCCTTGACAACTATTGGAAATCACCCCTCCAACTTCCCAGTACGAATGTTATACCATCAAATGTCAGTAAAACAATAAACTTACCGAATGCAAGAAAAACCATCACAAATTAATATGTTGCTCTTCCTGTAGCCACATCCACTTTGTGCATATCAAGACAGTGAGTAAAAAGAGAGCATGGCCAGTCAGGTCCAGTTTATGTATTGTACACGACTCATATGAGTGATAGTACCCTTTAGATGTTTGATTGCAGCTAAACTGAGTGACATGAAAGAGAAAAATACTGCCAAACACAAGAAAACCGAAGAACCATTCGGTACACAAAGACAAACAATGGAAATCAAGGACCCCTATGGAAATAAATCACTTGTCTGACTTTTTTGGGGGTAATCCTAAGTAATTTACACGTTTTTATGTGTAATGCCTTGCGTTCAACATTTTTATTACTGTGGATATCGTTTATCCTTTTTTTTTTTTTTTCCAAAAATATAGGCAGCCAGAATTGGGGGAAGGCATCCTCAACACTAGAGCGTCTTGTTCGCTGTAAAATACGGTATATATCTTTAACACAAAAAGAAACTCCTAGCTTCAAAATGAATTACAAGTTAACCCTTCTTATTGACACAAATAAGCAAGGAACTGTATGGTGAAGTTTATAGTAATTTACAATTTCATCAGGCTACTTACTTTTAATTAAAGGCAGAATAAAACTGTGCTTTGAAAGGCAAATAAGAGGGCCTCAGTTACAAAACTATCTTTAGGAATATGGTTTCATAGGTTCTTTATCCCAAGGATAACTAACATAACCCACGTGTGCTGGGTCACCTCGTCACAGTAGTGGAGGTTGATCATTTTGTGCCTAAGGGGTAGGAGGCTTCTCTTTTCTGGGAGAAAATGTAAAATAATCCATTGAAAAACAGAGGTACTATAAGCCCATTAAAGCAACAGTGTCATGATCCATGATCCAAGACACGTTTGCCAATGATTACAAGAAATATTGCCTGAAGAGTTTTTATCTAGAAACTGGATAAGTTCCTGCAGGAAGTACTGGATCATCTAGTTTGTGAAGGCTATGTAGGACTAGGGTATGGGCAGCAATAGCCTGGTTGATTAGGTACCTAATACAGAAGTTTTGACTTCAGGTCGAGCTTAAAGAGCAGGACAATTTTTAATTTGATCTGGTAATTACTGAATTTTATTTCCTGAATTGAGGTGCAGAACCTCCAGAAGCATGCCTAACTAATAATAATTTTTAAATAAAATCAATGTAAACTTAAAGCATTGCAATTATCATTATCATTAAATGGATTTTGAATGTTCCTCACAGGGTCAATTCTTCCCTCATCCTGGAGGACCCAATCCTTCACCTCACATGCACTCCAGTGGTCAGCCACGGCAAGTCACCATTACACATTCTCAACATATGCAAGTAAGTCTATCCTGTCAGTTATATAAACTCCTATATTATAAGTTATTCGTTATTAGTTGTGTATTTTATTGCAACAAAGGCCATCTTCTGCAAAAAACACTATTTCTTTCTGCAATATAAAAAAATGTAGTTTTACATGTAATAAAATATTATTAAACACAAAGAAAGCCACTAATATGCTGAGCATTTTGGGTAGGCTAATAATAATGCTTATGGATTACTTAAGAACTAGACATAGATTATTTAGTAGGTATACAAACATAAAATTTGGCATTAAAAGTAATACAAACAAGGGGACAGTAATTTCTTTAAGGTTGAATTATGATTACAGTTAATAAGAATAAGAATATTGATTGGAGAGTGCAAAATACAGTGTAGACATTCCTGGCACTAAAACATTTCCTCTGTTTATTAATCACATCCCCAGGCCTCTCCTGTATTACACCTGCTTTCCATTTTGAATTCATAATGACACAGACAAGGATGTGTGATGTCACCGTGGTTGTTTAATATATTTATAGATGGGGTTGTAAGAGAAGTAAATGCGAGGGTCTTGGCAAGAGGCGTGGAGTTAAAAGATAAAGAATCACACACAAAGTGGGAGTTGTCACAGCTGCTCTTTGCTGATGACACTGTGCTCTTGGGAGATTCTGAAGAGAAGTTGCAGAGATTGGTGGATGAATTTGGTAGGGTGTGCAAAAGAAGAAAATTAAAGGTGAATACAGGAAAGAGTAAGGTTATGAGGATAACAAAAAGATTAGGTGATGAAAGATTGAATATCAGATTGGAGGGAGAGAGTATGGAGGAGGTGAACATATTCAGATATTTGGGAGTGGACGTGTCAGCGGATGGGTCTATGAAAGATGAGGTGAATCATAGAATTGATGAGGGAAAAAGAGTGAGTGGTGCACTTAGGAGTCTGTGGAGACAAAGAACTTTGTCCTTGGAGGCAAAGAGGGGAATGTATGAGAGTATAGTTTTACCAACGCTCTTATATGGGTGTGAAGCGTGGGTGATGAATGTTGCAGCGAGGAGAAGGCTGGAGGCAGTGGAGATGTCGTGTCTGAGGGCAATGTGTGGTGTGAATATAATGCAGAGAATTCGTAGTTTGGAAGTTAGGAGGAGGTGCGGGATTACCAAAACTGTTGTCCAGAGGGCTGAGGAAGGGTTGTTGAGGTGGTTCGGACATGTAGAGAGAATGGAGCGAAACAGAATGACTTCAAGAGTGTATCAGTCTGTAGTGGAAGGAAGGCGGGGTAGGGGTCGGCCTAGGAAGGGTTGGAGGGAGGGGGTAAAGGAGGTTTTGCGTGCGAGGGGCTTGGACTTCCAGCAGGCATGCGTGAGCGTGTTTGATAGGAGTGAATGGAGACAAATGGTTTTTAATACTTGACGTGCTGTTGGAGTGTGAGCAAAGTAACATTTATGAAGGGATTCAGGGAAACCGGCAGGCCGGACTTGAGTCCTGGAGATGGGAAGTACAGTGCCTGCACTCTGAAGGAGGGGTGTTAATGTTGCAGTTTAAAAACTGTAGTGTAAAGCACCCTTCTGGCAAGACAGTGATGGAGTGAATGATGGTGAAAGTTTTTCTTTTTCGGGCCACCCTGCTTTGGTGGGAATCGGCCAGTGTGATAATAAATAAAAATAAATAAATGACACAAAAATAGATTTACTATTTTTTTTTTCCAACAAACTGGCCGTATCCCACTGAGGCAGGGTGGCCCAAAAAGAAAAACGAAAGTTTCTTTTTAAATTTAGTAATTTATACAGGAGAAGGGGTTACTAGGCCCTTGCTCCCGGCATTTTAGTCGCCTCTTACAACACGCATGGCTTATGGAGGAAGAATTCTGTTCCACTTCCCCTTGGAGATAAGAGGAAATAAACAAGAACAAGAACTAGAAAGAAAATAGAAGAAAACCCAGAGGGGTGTGTATATATATGCTTGTACATGTATGTGTAGTGTGACCTAAGTGTAAGTAGAAGTAGCAAGACATACCTGAAATCTTCCATGTTCATGAGACAGAAAAAAGGACACCAGCAATCCTACCATCATGTAAAATTGATTACAGGCTTTCATTTTACACTCACTTGGCAGGACGGTAGTAACTCCCTGGGCAGTTGCTGTCTACCAACCTACTACCTAGAAGATTTACTATATTTCCGGATAATAAAATATAACGAGGAATAATTGGTCATGGTTTACGGCATCCCAATAATTGAATCAAACCTGTAATTATTTTATTATTAACACATTGGCCGATTCCCACCAAGGCAGGGTGGCCCGAAAAAGAAAAACTTTCATAATCCTTCACTCTATCACTGTCTTGCCAGAGGGGTGCTTTACAATACAGTTTATGAAACTGCAACATTAACACCCCTTCTTCAGAGTGGAAACACTGTACTTTCCATCTCCAGGACTCAAGTCCAGCCTGCTGGTTTCCCTGAATCCCTTCATAAATGTTACTTTGCTCACACTCCAACAGCACGTCAAGTATTAAAAACCATTTGTCTCCATTCACTCCTATCAAACACGCTCACGCATGCCTGCTGGAAGTCCAAGCCCCTCGCACACAAAACCTCCTTTACCCCCTCCCTCCAACCTTTCCTAGGCCGACCCCTACCCCACCTTCCTTCCACTACAGACTGATACAGTCTTAGTCATTCTGTTTCACTCCATTCTCTCTACATGTCCAAACCACCTCAACAACCCTTCCTCAGCCCTCTGGACAACAGTTTTGGTAATCCCGCACCTCCTCCTAACTTCCAAACTATGAATTCTCTGCATTATATTCACACCACACATTGCCCTCAGACATGACAACTCCACTGCCTCCAGCCTTCTCGCTGCAACATTCATCACATTCCTCTCTTTGCCTCCAAGGACAAAGTTCTTAGTTTCTACAGACTCCTAAGTGCACTGCTCACCCTTTTCCCCTCATCAATTCTATGATTCACCTCATCTTTCATAGACCCATCCGCTGACACGTCCACTCCCAAATATCTGAATACATTCACCACCTCCATACTCTCCCTCCAATCTGATATCCAGTCTTTCATCACCTAATCTTTTTGTTATCCTCATAAGCTTACTGTTTTCTGTATTCACTTTTAATTTTCTTCTTTTGCATACCCTACCAAATTCATCCACCAACCTCTGCAACTTGTCTTCAGAATCTCCCAAGAGCACAGTGTCATCAGCAAAGAGCAACTGTGACAACTCCCACTTTGTGTGATTCTTTATCTTTTAACTCCATGCCTCTTGCCAAGACCCTTGCATTTACTTCTCTTACAACCCCATCTATAAATATATTAAACAACCACGGTGACATCACACATCCTTGTCTTTGGCCTACTTTTACTGGGAAATAATCTCCCTCTTTCCTACATACTCTAACTTGAGCCTCACTATCCTCATAAAAACTCTTCACTGCTTTCAGTAACCTACCTCCTACACCATACACCTGCAACATCTGCCACATTGCCCCCCTATCCACCCTGTCATACGCCTTTTCCAAATCCATAAATGCCACAAAAACCTCTTTAGCCTTATCTAAATACTGTTCACTTATATGTTTCACTGTAAACACCTGGTCCACACACCCCCTACTTTTCCTAAAGCCTCCATGTTCATCTGCTATCCTATTCTCCGTCTTACTCTTAATTCTTTCACTAATAACTCTACCATACACTTTACCAGGTATACTCAACAGACTTATTCCCCTATAATTTTTGCACTCTCTTTTGTCCCCTTTGCCTTTATACAAAGGAACTATGCATGCTCTCTGCCAATCCCTAGGTACCTTATCCTCTTCCATACATTTATTAAATAATAGCACCAACCACTCCAAAACTATATCCCCACCTGCTTTTAACATTTCTATCTTTATCCCATCAATCCCGGCTGCCTTACCCCCTTTCATTTTACCTACTGCCTCACGAACTTCCCCCACACTCACAACTGGCTCTTCCTCACTCCTACAAGATGTTATTCCTCCTTGCCCTATACACAAAATCACAGCTTCCCTATCTTCATCAACATTTAACAATTCCTCAAAATATTCCCTCCATCTTCCCAATACCTCCAACTCTCCACTTAATAACTCTCCTCTCCTATTTTTAACTGACAAATCCATTTGTTCTCTAGGCTTCTTTAACTTGTTAATCTCACTCCAAAACTTTCTTATTTTCAACAAAATTTGTTGATAACATCTCGCCCACTCTCTCATTTGCTCCCTTTTTACATTGTTTCACCACTCTCTTAACCTCTCTCTCTTTCTCCATATACTCTTCTCTCCTTGCATCACTTCTACTTTGTAAAAACTTCTCATATGCTAACTTTTTCTCCCTTACAAAACAGAGATCACGAATATACTGGAAGATGTGGAGACTTTGTTGTTGGTGTGGATCAACAAGAAACAATCAGGAGATACTGTTATGCAGTCAATAGTTTGTGAAAAGGCAAGGCAGTTGCATGATCTTGTAAGGAAAATGCCTGGAACTAGTTTTGATATTGATGAATTTAAGGCCAGCAAAGGCTGTTTTCAGAGATTTAAGAAGCGTAGTGGCATACTCAGTGTGATAAGGCATGGTAAGGCTGCCAGTTCTGACAAAAATGCGGCTGAAAAATATGTTAAGGAATTGAAGGGGTACATAAAGGCTGAACAATTCAAACCCCAACAAGAGTTCATTTGTGATGAAATAGGCCTCTTTTGGAAGAAAATGGAAGAGAGGACCTACATTATTCAGGAGGAAAAGGCACTCCCAGGACACAAGCCTATGAGAGACAGGCTAAGTCTCATGTTTTATAGTAATGCTAGTGGGGATTTCAAAGTGAAGCCTCTACTGGTGTATGACTGAAAATCCCAGTGTGTTCAAGAAAAACAGTGTTGTCAAGAGTAAATTGTGCGTGATGTGGAAGGCAAACAGTAAGGCATGGGTCACGAGGGACATTATCTTGATTAGTTCCATGACGTGTTTAGCCTGTGTGAAAAAATAACTCCTGGAAAATAAATTGAACTCGAGTGCCTCCTGGTAATGGACAGTGCTCCTGCTCATCCTCCAGACTTCGAAGAGCAAATGGTGCAGGAGTTTCGTTTCATCAAAGTGAAGTTCTTGTCCCCTAATACCATTCATCTCTTCCAGCTCATAGACCAGCAGGTCATTTCAAACTTCAAAAAACTGTACACAAAAGCAGTGTTTCAAAAGTGCTTTGAAGTGACCTCAGACACTGAATTGACCATAAGAGAGTTCTGGAAAGATCACTTCAGTATCCTCCATTGCATAAACTTAATAAGTAAGGCTTGGGAGGGAGTAACTTCTAGGACTTTGAGTTCTGCTTGGAGAAAATTGTGGCCAGAATATGTACAAGAGAGGGATTTTGAAGGGTTTGGGGCTGACACTGAAGAGCCTGTGCCAGTTGTGGAAAGTATTGTGGCATTGGGGAATTCCATGGGATTGGATGCGAGTTTCAAGAATGTGGAAGAGTTTGCGGAGGACCACGATGAAGAGTTGACCACTACAGAGCTGCAAGAGCTTCATCTGCAACAACAAGAGACCACAGCTCAGGAAATTGCTTCAGAGGAGGAGGAAGAGAGATGGAGGAAGCTGCCTTCTTCAAAGATTAAGAAGATTTGTGCAATGTGGACAAAGGTGCAAACATTTACGGATGAACTTCACCCTGCCAAAGCTGTTGCAGGCAATGTTGGCAACATGTACAATGGAAATGTTGTGTCCCATTTTAGGGAAGTTTTAAAGAAACACCAGATACAGACCTCTCTGGAACACTTTTGAGCGACAGGGGTCCAGCGACTCTCAAGCTGGTCCTAGTGGCATTAAAAAACAAAGAAGGTAAGTAACCCCAGAAAAGGACTTGGTACCTGAAGTCCTTATGGAGGGGGATTACCCTCCCAAACACTAGTACACCTCCATCCTCTCCCCTCCTGTCTCATCACTCGTCAATAAGTCTTCATTAAAGGTAAGTGTCATTTTAGTATTGTTTTATTTTGCATGTCTCATTGTTTTCTGTGCAGGGAAATGTATATTTCATGTAAAAAAAGTATTTTTTTGATACTTTTGGGTGTCTGGAATGGATTAATTGGATTTACGTTATTTCTTATGAGGAAAATTTATTCGGAAATCATTAGATTCAGGTTTAGTCACTCTTTCTGGAATGGATTAACCCTTTCAGGGTCCGTCCCGTAGATCTACGACTTTACGTTCAGGGCCCAAACCGTAGATCTGTGTCATGAGCTCAGCTCACTCTGATAAACTGTGAGTGGTAAATTTGGGCCTAGATATGAGAGAATACATGTATGTGGTATGTGTGCACCACATAAAACAAATCCTGCAGCACACTGGATAATGAGAGAAAAAAAACTGAGACCGTGATTTTCGATTAAAACAGCGACTTTGCAGTGTTTTTTCGTATGTTTTTTATAGTTGTATTTGTGATTTCTTGGTCTCATTTGATAGAATGGAAGACATATTACAGAAATAAGAGATAATTTTGATTGGTTTTAGCACTGGAAATGGCTTGAAACCGAGCTCAAAGTCTAATACACGCCAGCTGGTGGGTCTAATATACATTCACAAATGTGGTGGTGATATTTATACAATTATTACAATATTGCATAACAGTAAATCTTCTATTTTTTGGTGTGAATAAAAATTCATTATGTGAATAAAAAATCAATATGGAATTTATTTGTGAAGCCTCAAAACATAACTAATGAACAGAGGAAATGTTTGTTTAGTGCCAGGAATATCTACATTGTTTATTCTGGACCCTATTTTGAAATTGGAATATTTTGAACTTTGTGTTAAATTGGCCAAATTACCAATTTCCGGTCACTTTATTTTGTAGTTGAAACAGTTGACTTGGCGATTTCTTGTGCCCAATCGATAGAATAGAAGTAATACTAGTGAAATAGCTAAGAATTTGGTCGACTGGAATAATGTAATTGGCCTAAAATAGGAGTCAAAGTTGCCAAAATTGCCGATTCGTAAATATCTCTTGACACATCAAAATTCACGAGAGCATAATTTTGTCAATTTTCCATAAAATTTCGTACTTTTTGTTTTATTACATTCACAAAAAGATTCTCTACCATTTCATAAGAAAAAATAAAATTTTTTTTTTTTTTTTTAAATTCTTGGACACTGGGGCACCACTTCAGATTTTGGTCTTGGACCCTGAAAGGGTTAATTATGAAAACCAGGGGTCCACTGTATATTGTAATAAACAGAATAAAGGAAGTCAGCTCTAATATATGTTACTTAGGCATGCATACTGGTCAGAGAGCCAATCGTAAATCTGAGGCATCGATGAACGAGTACGTCGCTAAGTGAGGAGAGGCTGTATTGAAATACTGGATTAGAGATGGTCTCATAGCCAATTGATAATTTCTTTTGTTACTACATAAACTGTATTTCTCTGACAAAAGTAATCCCAGAGGTGATTTGCTATACAAAATCAGAGAAATAATTACGTACCTGAAACAGAAACATTGTGAGTTCTTTTATTCCTTCAAGAACATTATAACTGAAGAATCTTAGATTTTATTCAGGAGACTTCACTCTAACCATATATACCTTGCAAATGACCAAGCATTAATATTTTTCCTAGTGTCCACCTTTTTTTTTTTTTTCATGCCCACAAAAAGCACATTTTCTCCCATCTTTCTAACCTTCTCTCTCCCACTACACTTCCTACAATGCTCAGCCTTTGACCTTAATAATCCTTGTGCAGTTCATAGCCCTCTTTAACTAATGGTGTTACAAGATCTTATGCCAATGAGACTGTGCTCTGTTGGATTCACATGCCATCAAAAACTTTGGGTAAGAAATGGGGGATGGTTTGCGCCTTCTTCAAGGTAGCCAACGGTCTTTTAATGTTGTTTCTTTACCATAATGCATCTAGAGATTTCAAGCAGAAACCCATGCTCACATATGCCTTTGATTCCTCTGTCACTGCCTGGTTCTTGCCACATCTTCAATACTCGTAAGCTAAAAGAGATGTAATACTATAGTAATGAAATAAGAATTTTACGGTACCATAAAGGGACCCAAGTAATGTTTCCAGTTTTAGGGATCAATTTGGCTGCCTCAGACATGACATGTCTCCGTTATCACAGCTTTTGTTTTTTATTGTAAAATGGGAATATATTTTTATCACAGTTTATGTAAATTTTGTTTACACGTTGCTTTGGCATTTTATGAGGTTGGGTACAAATGACATTTTCAATAGGCTCTGTATATAAAGTTGTATATTTTTTTCCAGAAGATTGCAAGCCTCTACCCAAATTTCAGTTTTATGTAATATCAGCAGCATCTTCAAATTTCAGTAATATTTTAGTTATTTAATTTGTATGCAGTGTTGGTGGTTTTTTATTGCATTCTTGCCTTATGAGAAATAAATGTTTACTTGCAGAATTATCCTGTAATAACTCCAAATTTGATGCCGTATTATCCCTCGACACATGGCGGGAGTAATTTGGTGTACCAGCTTGCCCAGGTGAGTAAGGTATCTTTCACTTATGAGGTGGATATTGGTAATGTGCATGAGACATTGGGTAGAATGAAAGTGGGTAAAGCAGCTGAGATAGATGGGGTTGCAACTGATGCTAAACGGAGTAGTCGGTGTATTTGTTTAGTGTTCCAAAGTTTTGACTGTGTGCATAGTTTCCCTTTAGAAGGGAAAAGGGGAGGAGAAACTGGAAGAATTATAGGGCAATAAGTCTGCTGAGTACTGTAGACCAAGTAAGTTTATGGTCGAATTGTTATTGAATGAGATATGGGTAAGACAGAAAGTAGGATTGCAGAGGAACAGGGAGGATTTAGGAAGGCTAGGGGATGTGTAAACCAAGTACAGTGGACCCCCGGTTAACGATATTTTTTCACTCCAGAAGTATGTTCAGGTGCCAGTACTGACCGAATTTGTTCCCATGAGAAATATTGTGAAGTAGATTAGTCCATTTCAGACCCCCAAACATACACGTACAAACGCACTTACATAAATGCACTTACATAATGGTCGCATTCGGAGGTAATCGTTATGCGGGGGTCCACTGTATTTGCATTGATGCGTAGAGCTGTTTGTTGCATTTATAGATTTAGAAAAAGCATATAATAAGGTGAATAGGTGAACCATGTGGCTGATAGTACATGTGTATGGAATAGTAGGTAGGCTACTAAAAGCAGTTAAGAGTTTTTATGCAGTGAGGTGCAGGTTAGGTTTAACAAGAGGGAGGAGGACTTGTTTCTAGTGAAAATAGGACTTAGATAGGGTTGTATGATGTTATCCTGGTTGTTTAACTTATTTTCAGATGGACTGTGAAAAGAGAATGGTAGGATGTTGGAAAGGGAGTGGGATTGAAAAATGTTGAATCTGATACAAAGTGGGAGTTATCACAGTTGTTCTTTACTGATGACACAGTTCTTTTGGGGGATTCTGAAGACAGGTTACAAAAGTTGGTGGATGAATTTGCAAGAGTATGTAAAAGAAAGAAAATAAAAGAAGAGAGAGAAGAGCATAGTGATAGTCAAAAAGTCTACACAATGATAGAGTGAATACCAGATTGGAGGGAAGACAAACGGAAGAAGTGGATGTATTTAGATAGTTGTCAATTGTATGGTGATAGGTAGTGGTTAGCCTTTTAACTGTGTCCAAAGTACTAGTACACAAGTGATGATTGTGTCCAGCATACTAGTACAAACAATTTTTTTGTGCCTTCATATATTCCACCTACCAATATTTTTGATCATAGTTCAGCTGTTGTGGTTTCCTATGAACAGTGAAATCAGGACCTGTTCCACTACCAGCTTCCCTACCAGCAAACAATGTGTGAAGTGCCAGAAGATGTCTTATTCATTCCAAATTTATTACAATTTCATGCTACTAACTGAAATTCAACCAGTAAGCGCATTATGTACATTTAACCTAGGATAGCCAAATATAGTGAAACAGTGTGATTTATTTTCATGTTTTGAAGAGTATTATGCCTTGAAACAATTGTAATATATAGCTAATCTCTGTACATAGTGTTAGAACAACAAAGCAGTAAAAAAACGAGAAAAAGAAAAGCATTTGCTCTAATTCATACTGTGTATAAAGTGTGGAGCAATATCTGGCTATGCATTTCCCTATGTTTGAACTACTAAAACACCCTGAAACACTTATAATATCTTAAGAAAGTGGTTTGTAGTGTTAAACATTAAAAACTATGGAAAAAAGAAAAAGTCATAATTATGAGTTAATTGTAAAATGTAACTGTCGCTGTTGAATTTACGCTGCTGTTGCCAAAGAATGATAATTTTTTTCACCAATTTTAACATACCGTATAATTGTAAGTTTCTGTTAGATTCCCTTCATTTTCGTCTTATTCAATTCATAAAATTGCACTCTTTCAGTCTGTTAGGAATTTTAATTTTTGGGCATGCCAAAGTTAAGGTCTTAACCCTTTCAGGGTTGAGACCCCCTGATCTCGAATTTGCTCTCAGGGTCGAAGACTTTTCAGAAAAAAAAAAAAATGATAGAGAATCCTTTTCCAAAGGTAATGAAACTAAAAGTACAAAATATGATAAAAAAAAACTTGCAAGATTGTGCTCTCACAAAGTTAGCAGTCTCAGCGATATTTATGCATCAATGATTTTGCCCACTTTACACCTTATTTTTGGCCAATTCCATTGTTCCAGTCCAAACTCATAGCTATTTTGCTAGTATTCATTCTGTTCTGTCGATTGAATGCCAGAAACCGCCTGTTTACCTACTTCAACTACCCAGTAAAGTGATCAGAATTCAGTAATTTGGCCAATTTCACACAAAATTAAAAAATTGCCAATTTAAAAACAGGGTTCAGAATAACAATGTAGATATTCCTGGCACTAAAAAACATTTCCTTTGTTCCTTGGTCACATCTCCAGGCCTTCTTACATTATGCTTGCTTTCCATTTTGAATTTTCATTCTCAAAAAACAAAAAAAAAAAAAAAAAAATTAGAAGATTTACTGTTATGCAGACTACTGCATTGTTGTAATACATGGACCCCCGTATACGATTAATTTAATCCGTTCCTGAGAGCTCGTTGTATGCCAAAATTAATCGAAGGCGAATTAATTTTTCCCCCATAAAAATAAGGGAAAATCAAATTAATTGGTGCAAGACACCCAAAAGTACTATAAAAAAAAAAAAGTTTTCCACATGAAATATTAAGTTTTAATGCACACAAACTGAAGAAGACATGCACATTTTAGTAGAAACGTACTCTACTAACAAAAAGAATACATGACACTTACCTTTAATGAAAAACGGGTGATGATTGATGGATGGGAGGAGGGAGAATGTCGAAGTTGTTAATGTTAGAAGGGGGATCCCCTTCCATTAAGACTTGAGGTAGCAAGTCCTTTTCCCCAGGGTTACTTCCCTTCTTTTTTTAAATGCCACAAAACCAGCTTGAGAGTCACTGGACCTCTGTCGCACAACAAATCTGCCCATAGAGGTCTGTACCTCCCGTTCCTTTAACCCCTTCAGGTCCAAGGCCAAAATCTGAAGTGGTGCCCATGTCCAAGAAATTTTGAAAAAAAAAAAAAAAAAAAAAATCTTGCCCGAATTAAAAAGCATATTTTTGTGAAGTAATAAACAAAAAAAAATTTCTGATCAGTACTTACCGAGATACATGCCAAGAAAAATTTTTCCAAAATGAACGTGGTGGCAGCAACATCGACGAATTCCACAACACACATTACTTTATTTAGCAGTTTTTGTAGTTTTTTTTTTTCTTTTTTTTTCCAATTTTTTTCTTTTCCTACTAACATTTGGCCTGAAAAGACCAATACTGTATATAATGTATATATATAACTCACTGTATTGAACACAATTTAAACCCCACTAAAGTTATTATCAATTATTTTTTACCACTGTTGTTTATTAAAAATAAACAGCACAAATCTTGTATAATAAATAATGTTCTATCATATATTTACATATTTACAATCACTGGACATGGTTTTAGAACTGATGGAGCTTGTGGAACTCCTTGAAACAAGGCACCATGCACAGAGGTACCTTACATTCCTCACACATAAACCGAATGTCTTTGCGTCTTTGTTGCCGTTGTTTTGTTTGTGCACAGACGATGCATCTCTTCTGAGCAAATCTCTTCTGAGTTGAAGGAAGCTGTATTATGAAATGATCACCTTCCCTCCTCAAACGCTTGGGTATATCCTGAGGAATTTGAGGACCTTGTTGTGTAGCAGGTGTTCTTACCTGGTACGTACTTCATTATGAGTTGTCTGACAACAGACAAACAAAATTCACCATACGGTGGTCTGTTGCCAGTCTTCATTTGGTACATATTATATGCATTGAGCATTGAAATGTCCATGAGATGGAAGAAAAGTTTCATGTACCACTTGTAACTTTTACGAACACAATCAACAAAACCAATCTGCATGTCACATTTGTCAACCAAGCGCATGTTTTGTGTATAATCAATCACTGTCACTGGTTTTCGAATACATTCATTAGTCACTCGATCAACTTTGCCACTGTCTTGCATTTCATTATGGTGAATGGTTGTCAACAGTGTGACATCTCGTTTGTCATGCCACCATAATGCCATGATGTCATTGGCAGTAAACACCTGCATGTCATCACGAGCACCTGCGTTGAGCCTGGGCATATGTTTACGATTAGAACGCATTGTGCCACATGCATCTGTCTTGTTCATTCGCAAGAAATCACTGAGTAATGGGCTTGTGTACCAGTTATCGGTATATAATGTATGCCCCTTACCAAGATAAGGTGCCATCATGCTTCTCACTACGTCACCTGAGATACCCAATAACATTTTGGTATCTTTCAATGTTTTACTTACCGTGTATACAACAATATCCAATACCGGCCACTGTCCAGTCACAGAGTACAAACAGTTTTAATACCGGAGTGTTTCCTCTTGCTCGGTATATACTGCTTGAATGACAGCCTACCTTGAACAAAATTCAAAGACTCGTCAATTACAAGATTCTTGAATGGATAAAAGTAAAATGCTGAACTTTTGTTTGAGATACATAAAAACATTTCTAATCTTGTATAACCTGTCACTTCTGTCAGGGCCTGGTTTTGTCAGAGAAGTGCAACTTATGTAATAGTAAGATAAACCTGTTCACTGGGGTGATTTCACTGAAGACCGGGTAGAAATTAAACCGATCTGTGGACCATATGCTTTTATATTATGCTTATGGGCATGAGGCATATGCATTATTGTTGCAAAAAGCAAATACATTTCTGCAACAGTCGTCTCTTTCCACCGTGTAGTCTTGACTGTGGTGATATGATCGTATTTGCCATGGTACTCAAAATACTTATTACTTTCCCTGACAATAGTTTCCATCAATGGCTGGTCAAAGAATAATTCAAAGAATTCCAGTTCATTGGCCCTGGTTCCAAGGGGACAAGTAGGTAGAATTCCACTTTGAGAGTCATCAAAGTGGTAGGGCTTGGGAACAAAATTGGGATTTTGCTGCCAATCCCAGATATGGTTTGCTGGTGGATACTGGACATCATAGGCTGGTTGTGTGGGTGGTTGTGGTTGTGGTGGGCTGGTGGCTGACGCTCCGCTTTGTCCTTGAACTGAGGAGTTAGCAGCGTGGGTCCCAGCCTGGGCTAGTGAGTCACGCATGGCGGTGCCACTATCTGCTGATGCCTGTGGTCTATCTATGCCAAGTGTAGCCACATCCTCACTATCACTATCTAAACCTGGTGTAGGGCCACGGGATGTACTCCGTCCCCTGGGCACAGCATAGGGTACACTACCCGAGCGCATGCACCGGCGTACATACCGACGCTTTACTGGTGAATATGATTCCTCACTATCACTACTCGAATGATCGTCAAGAGCAATAAAATCACAATCCATGTCACTATCATCATCATTACTGAAGTCAGAGGCCTGGCCACGCGAAAATAATAGTTTTCTCTTGTGTTGAGGTACAACTGACCGTGACTGAGGAGTCCCCACACCAGAGGTAGAAGGTTGAGGATCGTCAGGGTTTTCTGCACTATTATCGATATCCTGGTCATTCCTCTCGGTCACTAACTGATCAAAGCCAAAGAATTCTTCTCCATTTCCACTTCCATCAGTGTCAGAACGTTCAGATAGGAAGAGGAGAGTCCCAATTTTCCGTGGAGTGATAGCTGCCTTGCGACGAGGCATGGTGAACAAGGGTAACTGAGCCGGCGTTCCCACAATGCTATGCGGGCGCCTAGATTTTTTGTTTATGGCGCGCACCCACCACGCAGACCCGTTCTCTCGCATGTAGGCCTATGAGTGCTTTCGCTTTTGGCGTAGATCTACGGTTTGGACACTCAACGTTAAGCCGTAGATCTACGGGACGGACCCTGAAAGGGTTAAGGTTTGTCTAAAATGGGCCACAACATTGTCATTGTAATAGTCACCAGCACGGCTTGCAATAGCTGTGTTAGGGTGATTTTCATCCATAAAGGTTTGCAGTTCAACCCACTTTGCACACATTTTCTTAATTTTTGAAGTGGGCACAATGGATTCCACAACTGGCATAGGCTTCTCAGGGTTAGACCCAAACCCTTCAAAATCTTTCTTAATTTCCATACTAATTCTCACCCTTTTTACCACAGGGTTGTCACAACTAAATTGATATACATTATGTTTAGTTTTTCCCTCAATTTAACCCTGATTATACAAATGTTAGGAGTCAAAAAATATTGTATATAAATCTTGGAGTCCCTTTCAATTTGTATATAAACATTATCTCCAGTATCCTCACATTTTATCTGTTATGCCAAGGATATGAAAATACTGCATGCATTGAATGGTATGCAGGAAACAGTTAATTCAGTCATATTTGTTAGACCTGTGACTTCCATGATGAAGGGTGTACACTGTGGTGGCTCTATGAGCTTCAGTCAAAAATTTATCATGGTGGTAATGCAAGATTTTCCCTTCACTGTCACGTCTAATTCCTGTACTTTTCACACTTCGTTATCATCACTGACGTACTCAACATTTGTATAAATCTCTCTCTTGCTCTCTCTCACTTGCTCTCTCTCACTTGCTCTCTCTCACTTGCTCTCTCTCACTTGCTCTCTCTCACTTGCTCTCTCTCACTTGCTCTCTCTCACTTGCTCTCTCTCACTTGCCTCTCTACTGCTCCTCCACTGCTCTCTCTCACTTGCTCTCTCTCACTTGCTCTCTCTCACTTGCTCTCTCTCACTTGCTCTCTCTCACTTGCTCTCTCTCACTTGCTCTCTCTCACTTGCTCTCTCTCACTTGCTCTCTCTCACTTGCTCTCTCTCACTTGCTCTCTCTCACTTGCTCTCTCTCACTTGCTCTCTCTCACTTGCTCTCTCTCACTTGCTCTCTCTCACTTGCTCTTTCACTCATCAACTCATTTAAAAGCCTTTTTTATTGTTATAAGACATAAAAGTAGGGAACAGGATGAAGCTGGAGCCATCTGTGGGGCAACAATTTCATTTGGTCAGCTGATTTTATTTCATTGATATCATTACACTGTATGAACATGTTCCAGACTTGAATCATCCTAGGAATAAATGATCTCAGATGTAACAACGTCCTGGAAAGGGTACAGTCAGAGTGAAGTTGCTGCTAGCTACCAGTCTTGTGGTGTACAAGCTCATTTCTCACTGTCCTCGGAGTGGAGCCAAGTATGGTACTCTTGACAGTGTTGGCCTTATACATAACAGTAAGGCTGCTCACATCCCTCCTGTGTTGAAGGCTCTGCTGAAATAACAGATCTACCAAGGCTGGGTCCAGTCGAGAGATGAAGCGCCGTGCTCTTTTCTGAGGCATCTGCTCTATTCTGTCAAAAAGTAGCAGATGAGATGGGGGGACAGGCAATCTAAGAAAGTGGAGCGTACTCAAGGTGTGAGCATACTTGCGCCTTGTACAGAATCTTGCCACTTCTTCTGTCAAGTAGATCCGAGATACAGTGGACCCTCTTTTTCATAATTACAGTGGACCCTCGGGTGATGATTTTAATCTGCTCCAGAGATTGTCCTTAACCGATTTTATCGTTAGCTGAATTAATTTTCCCCATAAGAAATAATGGAAATATAATTAATCCGTTCCTGCTGTCAGGAGGCTTGACAGAATAGTACAGTGGAACCTCTACTTGCGAGTTTAATCCATTCTGTGACCTTGCTTGCAACTGGATTTGCTCGTTTGCAGAGTCAATTTTCCTCATTTAATTTAAATGAAATGCAATTAATCTGTTCCAGTGGAATTCTGTACTTCAATAATTTTGCTAATATCAACTCTACGGTGTATTTATCCATCTCACTTCATCTGATATGACATAATAAACAATATAAATAACATAGAAACCTGATATATACTCTAAAATGAATAAAATATGTAATTAAAGTAGTGGTATGGGCAGTGTCGGCGGTGGATGAGAGTTTGTCTGGAGACCGGACAAGATACTTCTTGAATAATTTCGCTAATGTCATCTATACGGCTTATTTATCTATCACAGTTCATCTAATATGACATAACAAACAATATAAATAACATATAAACCTGATATATACCCAAGAATGAATAAAATATCATTATATATGTGGCGGTGGCGGCAGCCGACGAGAGTTTGTCTGGAGACGAGACAAATACTCCTTGAATATTTCGCTATAATCAACTCTACGGCTTATTTATCTATCACAGTTCATCTAATGTGCAGTAATAAACAATATAAATAACATAGAAACCTGATATATACTGCTGAATGAATAAAATGTCATTATGTAACAGGTGGAGGCAACCACAACCGTTACCCCTTTGTTGTGGTAAACACTGCCATTTAGTGACGGCCTTTTGAAGCCACCTGTTATTATAATTATTATTATGTAGTACATTATTATTATATACGTATGTTTTTTTTTTCAATAAGTCTGCCGTCTCCCACCGAGGCAGGGTATTATTATATTATTATTATTATTGTATTATTATTATTATTGTATTATATTTTTATACAAAGGTTAGTGGACGAGTTTGGGAGTGTGTGTAAAGGTAGAAAGTTGAAAGTGAACATAGAAAAGAGTAAGGTGATGAGGGTATCAAATGATTTAGATAAAGAAAAATTGGTTATCAAGTTGGGGAGGAGGAGTATGGAAGAAGTGAATGTTTTCAGATATTTGGGAGTTGACGTGTCACCGGATAGATTTATGAAGGATGAAGTTAATCATAGAATTGATAAAGGAAAAAAGGGTGAGTGGTGCATTGAGGTATATGTGGAGACAAAAAACATGATGTGTGGAGGCAAAGAAGGGAATGCATGAAAGTATAGTAGTACCAACAATCTTATACGGGTGTGAAGCTTGGGTTGTAAATGTTGCAGCGAGGAGGCGGTTGGAGGCAGTGGAAATGTCCAATCTAAGGGCAATGTGTGGTGTAAATATTATGCAGAAAGTTCAGAGTGTGGAAATTAGGAGGTTGGGAGTTAATAAAAGTATTAGTCAGAGGGCTGAAGAGGGGTTGTTGAGGTGGTTTGGTCATTTAGAGAGAATGGATCAAAGTAGAATGACATGGAGAGCATATAAATCTGTAGGGGAAGGAAGATGGGGTAGGGGTCGTCCTCAAAAAGGTTGGAGGGAGGGGGTAAAGGAGGTTTGTGGCAAGGGCTTGGACTACCAGCGAGCATGCATGAGAGTGTTAGGAGTGAATGTAGACGAATGGTATTTGGGACCTGACGAGCTGTTGGAGTGTGAGCAGGGTAATATTTAATGAAGGGATTCAGGGAAACCAGTTATTTTTATATAGCCAGAGTTGAGTCCTGGAAATGGGAAGTACAATGCCTGCACTTTAAAGGAGGGGTTTGGGATATTGGCAGTTTGGAGGGATATGTTGTGTACAGTAGGGCCCCACTTATATGGCTGGTTAGGTTCCAGGCTACCGCCGTAAAGCAGAAACCGCCGTAAAGTGGAACACCCTTTTTTTTCCACTTACAAATGCATACAAACACTAGATAACAAGTTACACTAACATATATTAATTAGCAATAGAACCAGGCATCAAAGAACAATAAAAAGTACAATACACACATAGTGCACTCATTACTTACCTTAAAATATTTATAGTCTTAATCTAGGGTGAGACAAGTAGTATTTATTGTAAGAAATCAAGTGTGGTATGTATGGTAGTCAGCCGGGCTACCATACCAGGCCAACCCACCTACACATAATATTCTATTACATTTAACCCTTTGAGGGTTTTCGTCGTACTAGTACGTCTTACACGTAGGGGTTTTTGACGTACTAGTACGCATAAATTCTAGCGGCCTCAAATCTCGCGCGAAAAGGCTGGTAGGCCTAGATGTGAGAGAATGGGTCTGCGTGGTCGGTGTGTGCGGTAGAAAAAAATCTGGGACCCAGTGGTGCATTGTGGGAATGCCCTCTTAGTAAACAATGTCCACCATGCCTCGCGGTAAGAAGCTCCTCACTTCTCGGCGAATTGGGACACTTTTGTTCCCCAGTGACAGTTCTAATAGTGATGGAAGTGCCAGTGAAGATGAGTTTTCGTGGTTTTAGTGAGGTTTTGACCGAAACTAATGACCATAATATCGGTAATAGTTGAAGAAAACCCAGACGACCCTCAGCCTTCCACCTCTGGTGCTGGGCCCTCGTGTTTCACGTTCAGTTGTTCCAGAACCCAAGAGGAAACTTCTATTTTCCCAAATCCAGACTCAGATGAGAGCATGGGTGATGATAGTGATAGTGAATATGAACTACAAGCTCTTCAAACTAGTTCCAGTAGTGATAGTGAAGTGCAATATTCCCCAGTGAAGCGTCAGTATATACGACGATATATGCGCTCTGGAAGTGTGCCATATGCTATTCCAAGGGGAAGGAGTGTATCTCGGAGTACATCCGTGGCTGTACAACAGGAACAGACAGTGAAATGACGAAGATACTGTTGCAATTGGGATGGCAAATGTGCGTGGTGGTAGTGGTGCCGGCGGTGAGGCACCAGCAGTGGGCCATGCTGCCACCCACGCTGCCACCCACGCCGCTGCCTCAGCTGATCTAGAACAAAGGCCACCATCCCCCACTCCCCCACCACACCAGCCTCCACAACCACAACCTCCACAACCACAACCACCTGTCATTGTCCAGTACCCACCACAGACCGCACCTGGGATTGGCAGGAAGCTGTCAATTTTGTTCCAATCCCACCAGTTTGATGGCAGCCAAAGTGGAATAACGGCCATCTTGTGCACTTGGGAACAATGCCACTGAACTGGAATGTTTCGAGTTATTCTTTGACGAACCACTGATGAAAAGTATTGTCATGGAAAGCAACAATACTACGAGTACACCATGGCAAACACATTACTTTCACCAAAATCACGTCTACACCAGTGGAAGGAGCAACTGTGCTGAGATGTATCTTTTCTTTGCCACAATAATGCTTATGCCACATGTGTATAAGCACAAAGTGAAATCATACTGTCAACAGACCCCCTGATTGCAACACCAGGTTTCAGTGATATAATGCCAGTGAATCGATTTGTGCTAATTTACGTATGCTTCACTTCTCAGATAAAACCAGGCCTGACAGAACTGACAGTTATATAAGATTAGGAATGTGTTTGTGTATCTGAAACAGAAATTCAGTACGCATTTTTATCCCTTCAGGAAGCTTGTAATTGACAGTCTTTGATTCTGTTCAAAGGAAGACTCTCTTTCAAGCAGTACATACCAACAAGAGGAAACGCTTTGATATAAAGATGTTTGTGCTTTGTGATTGTTACAGTGGTCTGGTATTGGATATTTATTGTGTACACTGGAAGTTATACATTGCAAAATACCAGGAAGTTATTGGGCATCTCAGGATGTGGTTCGAACAATGATAGAACCATACCTTGTAAGGGGCAATATTATATACAGATAACTGGTACACAAGCCCCTCACTCAGTGATTTTTTGCGAGTGAACATGACAGATGTGTGTGGCACAGTGCGTGCAAATCGAAAACATATGCCCAGGTTTTACGCTGGCACTTGTAGAGGTGAGGTGCAGGCGTTTGCTGCCAATGACATCATGGCATTTCGGTGGCATGATAAACGAGATTGCACACTGTTTGTCATCAATTCACCCTAATGAAATGGCAAACAGTGGCAGGCAGCATAGAGAGAGAAATGAACCCATTCTAAAACCTGCAGCTGTGATTGATTACACCTTCAACATGCGTTCAGTGGACAAATGTGACATGCAATTGGTTTGCTGATTGTGTTCGCAAGAGTTATAAGTGGTACATCAAACTGCTTTTTCCATCTTCTGGACATTTCCATGCTCAATGCTTATAATATGTATAAGATGAGCACCAAAACAAACCACAGTACGGCGAATTCTGTTTGTCTGTCATCAGACAAATAGTATTCAAGTACCAAGGAACAGCACCTGCAATTGACCGCCCACCAAATTATCAACAACTAACCTGCTCGTCTGAAGCATGGTGATCACTTCCTGGTAAAACTGCCTGCTACTGCTTTCAAGAAAAAGGCTCAGAAGAGGTGTTACGTCTGTGCACATACAAGAAAACGCACACAACAACGCAGAGACACTCGTTTTATGTGTGAGGAGTGCAAAACTCCACTGTGCATGACACCATGTTTCAAAGACTTCCACAGGCTGCAGAACTTCTAGAACATTCCCTGTGACTGTATATGTTGTATAATAAAATATAGAAAAATAGTAATAAACAACATTTCATATCGTTTGTTTGTGTAAATATTTTCTGTAAACAAAATAATGACAACAGTGTTTACGCCCTTATTGTGTAGTATTGAAAAAGAAATAACTTACAAAATACTGATCATGTTGGCCTCAGAGGCCATAAAAGTTACTCAGAAAAAGAATAATTGAAAATAGTACATAAAAAAGTAAATAGAAAAATACCGGGTGCGGCAGTCGGCGATGTTACCATATTTGTTCAATTTGGCAAATTTCACACCTCCATATCTCGGTAAGTATTGACGTTAAAATTTTTTTGTTTAGCCTATAATGTTTAGAAAAAAATACTCTATTTTTTCATAAGAAAAAATAATTTTTTTTTTTTTTGAAATTTGGCCGACCCTGAGAACGAGTTTCGGAGAGGGCCTTCGACCCTCAAAGGGTTAAGCATCCCAGAGCGATAAAATGTATATACAGTTCACTCATTACTTACCTTAAAATATTTGTAGTCTTAATATAGGGTCAGAGTAAGTAAATGAGATAAAACGAATAAATGAGAGAGAAAGAATGAGTGCATGAGAGAGGACAGGCGCAGAGTTATGTAAACAAACCAGGCGAAGGAAGTTTTTGTAAACGAAGTGTACACATCTGTTTGTGTACAAGTTACATTGTGTACAGGTTGTCTCTACATTGATACGGTAAATAAATAAAGAAGAACACTCCCATTCTCATGTAACATCATTTGAGAAGAAATATGCTCTGAGTGAAGGCAATGGAAATAAGTCACTCTGACTTTTTTGGGTTATCCTAGTTCTCTACACATATGTTGTTATGTATTGAAATCTATGTAACTGTATTTGTGTATACCTGAATAAACTTACTTAATACATACGAAAGGAATAATTTTCTACAGTTACCCCCAGTAACACATTTTCTCTTAGGTTAGATTAGAGAAAATGTTATTCTTGCATCACTAGTACAAGTTATCTGGCTACCACATCTCATATTAATGTTTATTTATTCTACTGTAGGGTGTAATTTATCATCTTTTTATGTTATGTATCGTGCTTATTATATAATTTGAAAAAAATATCATGGATGGATTAATGAAAATGTGTATAATTAACGTAATATACAACATTTAATGAGACTCGGTGTGATTATATATTATTATCATTTCTAATATGGCGTCACTTGTGCAAGTTGTCTGCTACCCACATCTCATATTTATGTTTATTTATTCTATTGTGGGGTGTATTTATCATCTTTTTATGTTATGTATCGTGTTTATTATATAATTTTGAAAAAATATCATAGATGGATTAATGAAAATGTGTATTTAACGTAATATACGACATTTAAATGAGACTCGATGATTATTATTATTATTACTAATATGACGTCTGGAGACATAAGACACTCTTACTGATTTTAATGTGTACCTGCATGCCAGCACAGTATGTAAGTTTATTTAAGTACAGGTATACATAAGTATAATTATCAGAGTATATATAAAATATGAAATAACTTTTAAAAACATTTGAAATTTTGGAGTTTCCAGACAAAATGGAGAGACTTAGTGCTTACTGAGCTCACGAAGAATGTAAACAAACAGGGTGGGGCGCGGTGACCGTATTAGAAAGTCAGGTGGGGGGAGCCGTATAGTGAGTTTTGGTCATAATTTGAAATGACCGTATTAGCGGAACGCCGTAAAGCGGGGCCCTGCTGTATCTTTATACGTATATGCTTCTAAACTGTTGTGTTCTGAGCACCTCTGCAAAAACAGTGATTATGTATGAGTGAGGTGAAAGTGTTGAATGATGAAAGTATTTTCTTTTTTGGGGATTTTCTTTTTGGGTCACCCTGCCTCAGTGGGAGACAGCCGACTTTTTAAAAAAAAAAAAAATTGTGTATTATTATTATTATACATGTCATTATTATTACACTAAATAATTTTTAATTTTTATTCATACAAAAAATATAAGATTTACTGTTATGCCTTATTGCAATAATTGTATAAATAATGTCAACCCATTCGCTACTGCATATTGGAGTGGACAGTGACGTCATTTGTTTACTCTTGAACATAGCCAATCAGTGGAGCATTTCTCCTACATTGAGCTCAATTTCAAGGTACTTTTCATCGTGAAAGCAATCGAAATCATATTTGTTTCTGTAATGTATCT
>NC_069488.1:17144869-17161008 GCF_026875155.1 Cherax quadricarinatus | reverse complement strand
TGGGAAGATCTGCTACAAAAATAAATATGATTTTAATTGGTTTCACGATGAAAAGTACCTTGAAATTGAGCTCAAAATAGCAGAAATGTTCGATTCTTTGGCGACATCAGTGGTAGACATCATGAAGTAGCAGTGGCAGACATCGTGAGGCAGCGGTGGCAGACATCGTGAGGCAGCGGTGGCAGACATCGTGAGGCAGCGGTGGCAGACATCGTGAGGCAGCGGTGGCAGACATCGTGAGGCAGCGGTGGCAGACATCGTGAGGCAGCGGTGGCAGACATCGTGAGGCAGCGGTGGCAGACATCGTGAGGCGCGGGGGGCGGTGGCAGACATCGTGAGGCAGCGGTGGCAGACATCGTGAGGCAGCGGTGGCAGACATCGTGAGGCAGCGGTGGCAGACATCGTGAGGCAGCGGTGGCCCAGACATCGTGAGGCAGCGGTGGCAGACATCTTTGAGGCGCGGTGGCAGACATCGTGAGGCAGCGGTGGAAAGACATCGTGAGGCAGGGTGGCAGACTCGTGAGGCAGCGGTGGCAGACTTTCGTGAGGCAGCGGTGGCAGACATGTGAGGCAGCGGTGGCAGACATCGTGGGGCCAGCGGTGGCAGACATCGTGAGGCAGCGGTGGCAGACATCGTGAGGCAGCGGTGGCAGACATCGTGAGGCAGCGGTGGCAGACATCGTGAGGCAGCGGTGGCAGACATCGTGAGGCAGCGGTGGCAGACATCGTGAGGCAGCGGTGGCAGACATCGTGAGGCAGCGGTGGCAGACAGCGTGAGGCAGCGGTGGCAGACAGCGTGAGGCAGCGGTGGAGACAGCGTGAGGCAGCGCGGTGGCAGACAGCGTGTAGGCAGCGGTGGCAGACAGGTGAGGCAGCGGGGGCCCAGACAGCGTGAGGCAGCGGTGGCAGACAGCGTGAGGCAGCGGTGGCAGACAGCGTGAGGCAGCGGTGGCAGACAGCGTGAGGCAGCGGTGGCAGACAGCGTGAGGCAGCGGTGACTGACAGCGTGAGGCAGCGGTGACTGACAGCGTGAGGCAGCGGTGACTGATAGCGTGAGGCAGCAGTTGCAGACATGAGGTAGCAGTGGCAAAGTGTAGCATTAAGAGTGTAGCAATTGAGTGAAGCATTAAGAGTGTAGCACTTATAAGTCACTCTGACTTTTTTGGGTTATCCTAGGTTCTCTACACATATAGTCAAGAGCAGGAATGGCCGCTGTGGTGGCCCTCTAAACCCCAACAACAATGGCTGCTGTCACCACCACTAGCGACATACCTAATGACATGTATTTTATTCATTCTAGTGTATATATCATGTTTCTATGTTAATATTGTTTACTATGTCATGTTACATGAATTGTGATAGATAAATAAGCTGTAGAGTTGATATTAGGGAAATTATTAAAGTATTTTCTCGTGCCATGAATTCCACTGGAACGAATTAATTAGATTTCAATTAATTTAAATGAGGAAAATTGACTCTACGAACGAGCAAGTCCAGTTGCGAGCAAGGTCATGGAACGGATTAAACTCATAAGTAGAGGTTCCACTGTTTAAATATAGTAAGCCCTGGGTTATGCCGAACATTTTAGGCTACTTGGGTAGGTTAATCTTGTTCTCCGGGATGCAGTTTACAACAGTAACACCCAGGTATGTATCTACCTACTCCTAGATGAACAGGGACAGCAGGAGTAAAGAAACATACCCAGTGTTTTACCTGTGCTGGGATTGATCTCCGGACCCTAGTATGTGAGCTGAGAACACTATCAAACAAGCCATGAGCAGCCACACCATCGTACCATTGTATACATACATTTGAAAATTTTCATCGCTTTTCAAAACTAAATTTTTCAGAGGGTAAATCGTAACTAACTAATCGTAACACTGGACATATGAGTAATGTGCAATAACACAACTGTTTTGACTGGTGGCTTTTTTTTTTTCTTCTTCCTGGAGAGAGGGAAGGCAAAAAGCATTTACTTTCTTTGGCTAGTATCTTGATTGGAACATCCCGTTACCTTGTCTACATATATAATCTGATTCTGGTTTTATTTATCTACAGCATAAGACATATGATCCACGTGTCCCTATGCCCCATGGTGGTGGTGGTCCTGACTTCACTCCTGATTACGTTAAATCTACACTGGGAAATAAGGTAGTGCTTTTTATTGCTGTATAATACAAGCTATGAGATAGATAATTTTATTTTTTAACAAGTCGGCTGTCTCCCACCGGCCGTATCCCACTGAGGCGGGGTGGCCCAAAAGGAGAAACAAAAGGTTTCTCCTTGTACATTTAGTAATATATACAGAAGGGGTTACTAGCCCTTGTCTGGCATTTTAGTAGTCTCTTAAAACCGCATGGCTTACGGGGGAAAGGGAAAATCTGTTCTTTTTCCCCATGGGAAAAAAGGGAAAAATAAACAAGAACTAGAAAAAAAATAGCAGAAAACCAGAGGGGGGTATATATGCTTGTACCGTATTTTGAGTGTGACCTAAGTGTAAGTAGAAGTAGAAGGGACTTACTGTAATTTGCAATTTACGAGACGCAAAAGATCCGCAATCCTACATAATGTAAAAACAAGTACAGGTTTTAGTTTTACACTGCTTGGCGGACGGTGTCCCCCTGGTGGTTGCTGTCTCCCAAACCCCTACTACCTTAAAAATATAATTTAGTAACCCCTTTTTGAAAAGATTACTAAAAAAGAATAAGAAAATTGTAAAGGGGAAGTTGAATGTGCGGGTTGTTGTCCCAAATGATAAAAAAGATGATTGTGGATGTTTTTAAATGAGAAGAAACGGATGCCCCTGGCGTAAGTGAAACAAAGTAAAAGGGGGGGGGAGTTTCAAGGAGGGGAAATAAATGGGATTAGGTCGGGGGTTTTTTCATAGTTAGAGCAATGGGGGTAGAAATTAAGTTGAAGGATAAGCTTGGGCAAAAAAAGAGGGACTACAATGTTTTAAATTCAAGGATTATTGGAGTAAAATAAAGATTGGAGTGAAAAGGGGTTATAGTAAGGTGTATGCCCCGGGGAAAAGAGAGAGTGTGAGGGAGAAGAGTTTTTGGGAAATGTTGAGTGAATGAGGGGAGTTTTAAATCAAGTGTGAGAGTTAATAGGGGTTTGGGGATTTTAAAGTAAATGGGAAAAAATGTTATGGAGGGGGGAAAAGGTGGGTAAATTTGGGGTCCCAGGGGCAAACATAAATGGGGAGCTTTAATTAAGCATGTGTAGAAAGAAATTGGTAAAAAGTAATACATATTTTATGAAAAAGAGGATAAATAAATATAAAGGTTTTTGATGTAGCAGTAATGAAAGTAGTTTTAGATTTGTATTGGTGGGAAAAAAGGTTGAGGGTGGCTCCCGGAGTACATGTTTTTTAGAGGGGCAACTGAATATGGATCTTTTTTAGTTGTGCTACAGTTTGAGTAAGAGGTGATGGGAAAAAGGGAAGGGGGCAACAACGTAAGAGGGAGGGGAAAGTGTATAAACTAAGGGGGGAGGAAGTTGGGGGGAGATTAAGCGGGCTTTGGCAGAAAGGTGGGGTAGTGCAAAGAGGGAGTGGGGGGGGTGAAGAGGGTTGGGAATAGTTTTAAAAATGCAGTATTAGAATGTGGGGCAAAGCTTGTGGTTATGGAGGGTGGGGGGCGGAGGAAAAAGGAGTGTTGGTGGGGATGAAGTAAAGGGTGTGATGAAGAGAAAAAGGTAGTTATGAGATGTTTTTTTCAAAAACAGAAGTGTTATAAAAAGAAAGAGTATTTTAGAGTAAAAAGAAAAGGGGAAGGAGGGGTGAGAGAGTGCAAAAGGAGAGCAGATGTGTGGGGGGCATGTCAAGAAAAATTTTTAAAGAAAATAAGAAAAAAAAATTTTGGGGTGGTTAAACAAGTTAAGAAAGGGCCTAGGGAAAAAATATGGATTTTTCAGTTTTTTTAAAAAGAGTAGGGGGGTTAGTAGATGGGGAGGGGAAAGGTATTAGGAGGGTGAGAAAATTTTGAGGTACTTTTAATGTTGAAGAAAGGAAGGCGGGAAATTTATGCATGGCCCGGGGGTATACCTCTTTTAGGGTGAAAAAGAGAATGTAAGTTGGTGGAGGTACGGAGGCTTAGTAGAATGAAAGGGGGGTTTTTTGCAGCTAGAATGAGGGGGCATGACAGAAAAAATGTTTTAAAAGTGGTTGGTACTTTGTTTTTAAAGTTGGGAAAAATGGGAAGGTACTAGGGGGTTGGCGGAGAGCAGTATATCCCTTTATATAAAAGGGGAAAAAAGGACAAAAAAAATTGTAAAAAAATTATAGAGGAATAAGTTGAGAGTTTACCGGAAAAAGTTTTCGGTTGGGGGTTATAATTGAAAAAATTAGAGGTAAGACGAATGTAGGATTGCTGATGAACAGGGAGGCTTCAGAGTGGGTAGGGGATGTGTACACAAGTGTTTAATTAAAGATATATGTGAACAGTTTTTAGTTTAAGGTAGGGAAGCTTTTATTGCATTTTGGTTTTTAGAAAGGCATATGATAGTGGATAGAGGAGAATGGGAGGGTTGCAAGTATATGGAATTGGTGGTAAGTTACTAAATGCTGTTAAGGTTTTTATGAGGACAGTGAGGCTCAGGTTGGGGTGTTTTGAAGAGGGGAGACTTTCTGGTAAAAATAGGTCTTAGACAGGGATGTGTAATGTCACCATGGTTGTTTAATTATTTATAGTGGGTTGTAACGAAGTAATGCTGGGTGTTGGGAGAGGGGTGGGTTTAAATTATGGGGAATTAAATACAAAATGGGAAGTGAGTTTCTTTTTGCTGATGTCTGGCTTATGGGGGATTTAAAGAAAAATTGCAAAGGGGTTTGTGGATAAAATTTTGGGGGTGTGTATAAAGGTGAAGTTGAAAGTGAAAAAAAAAGTGTAAGGTGATGAGAGTATCAAAAAGATTTTTGATAAAGAAAAAATTTGGGTATCAAATTGGGGGGTAGTAGTATGGAAGAAGTGAATTTTTCAGTATTTTTGGGGGTTGAAGTGTCAGTGGATGGTTTTGAAGGTGAGGTTAATTAGAATTGATGAGGGGGGGGGAAAAGGGGAGTGGTGCATTGGGGTATATGTTGGGCAAAAAAATTTTATCTTGGGGCAAAAAAAGGGAATGTAGAAAATATGAGTACAAAAACTTTTATGGGTGTGAAGCTTGGGTTGGAAATGCTGCAGCAAGGTGGCAGTTAGGGCAGTGGGTGTCCTGTCTAAAAGGGAATGTGTGGTGTAAATATTATGCAAAAATTGGAGTGTGGAAAAATTGGAGAAGGTTGGAGTTAAAAAAGATTAGTCAAGGACTCGGGAGGGGTTTGTTGAGGGGTTTTGGTCTTTTAAGAGAGTGGACAAAGTAAAATGACAGGAGACGTATGAACTGTAGGGGAAGGAACGGGGTGGGGTTCTCCTCGAAAATGTTGGAGGGGGGGGAAAAGGAAGGTTTGGGGGCAGGGGTTTGGTTTTCCAGAAGCGTGCGTAGGTGTTTAGTGGGATGAAGGGAGCAATGGTTTTTGGGGACCTGACGATCGGGGAGTTGTGACAGGGTAATATTTAGTAAGGGAAAATTCAGGGAAAAAAATTATTTTATATAATGGACTTGATCCAAAAAAGGGGAATACAATCCTCCTCTAAAGGAGGGGTTTGGGATAGGGCAGTTTGGTGAGAGATATTGTTTTTTTTTTATACGTTTTAAACTTCTAAACTGTTGTATTCTGGGCACCTCTGAAAAAAGTTTTATGTTGAGTGAGGGAAAGGTTAATGATGAAATTTTTATTAAAAACCATCAAAATCACTTAATTTGTAATATGTTTTTACAAAAAAGTATTTTTAAAAAGGAAGAGATGTTAAGTTTTTACTCCTTTTGTAATAAAGATTCGGGATACATAAAACACACATTAATAAAAATTTAAAACTTTAATATATAAAAATCAACTATTTTTGGGGTCTGAGGATTTAAAACTATAAATATAAAAAAATTGTACATGTTACTAAAAAAAAATTAAATCGCTTTTTTACAAAAATAAATTAAAAAAACCCTACACAGGGTTAAAAAATTCTTGACACTACGTGTCACAATATATATACCCCTTGCAAAATAATAATTATAAATAACTTTTTTATAAAAATAAATTACAATCAACTGCCCCAGACTCAAAGGGTCAGTCACCGACCTTTTTCAGTGTAACTAAAAACCCGGGCCATCTTCAGGTCAAACGACACCCTTTTCATCTCAGTTTCCCACTACGGCCCTGTGCATATCCGTGTTCCACTCCATCACGTCCCTCATGTCACACAGGGCCTGCCCGTTCGGGTTAAACCCAAACCTTTTCTTCAGTAATGTCCCACAAAACACATTGAACCCGGCCCACGTTGATCAACGAAACGGTGAGTCCCCGACATCCCCGGGTAGTCCAGTAAATCCTCTCCAAAGGGGGTTGACACCCCGCAGCCGAACACCATGCGCAAGCTCACTGAATGCGGCCGTCAAGTAACAAGGGCCCAACAGACTCATGAGTGCGGTGAGGGTTCTTCTAACGCCAGTAGATAGGTACATTCGGGGCAGGGACCTACTGCATAGCGTTACCCGAGGAGTTCGGTATTAATGTTAAAAGCCAGTGAGTGTACCCTTGGTGGTCAGGCCCTATGTTTAGGTGTGTAAGCGGGCGCTCGGGCTAATATTTCTAAAGCAGTAGACGTGTCCCCTTCGGGGGTTAGGACCTACTCTTAGGGTGTAAGCGAGGCGCTCTGGTACAAATTTAAACAAAGCCAGTAGACTGTACCCTTGGGTGGCGGGTACCTACTCTTAGGTTGTACAGCGAGGCCTTGGTACATACTGTTACTAAAGCCATGCTTACCCTTGGGTGGTCAGGTCCTACTGCTTAGGTGTGTACCGTGGGCACTCGGCTTTACTGTTCAAAAAGCCGGGAAAACGTGCCCCCTTGGGTGGTAGGTACCACTGCTTGGGTGTGTAAGCGAGGCCTCTGGTACTACTTTTACTAAAGCCAGTAGACGTGAACCCTTCGGTGGTCAGGTTTCCTACGTTAGGGTGTCGGGAGGCGCTCTGGTACTACTGTTACTAAAGCCATAGACGTGTCCCCTTTTCGGTGTCAGGTACCTACTGCTTAGTGTGTACCGTGAGGCACTCAGGCCTACTGCTCTAAGGCCGGCCAGCAGCCCCCACATTGGGTTTTGATGACGCACCCAGGGGTTTTTCCCGGGCCCGGCAGGTTAATTTTAACCCTATTTTGGCAGGGGCCCGCAACACCCCCCCACAAAAGGACCGCACAAAAAGATAAATGTAAATGTATCCCGAACCGTCACCCGGATTGATCATCCAAAATCATTCTAGATAATCATTATCCCCCCGGGACAGGCCACCTATATTACAAAAAAAAAATTTTTTAAAAAGACGTGGTATTAAGATTTACTCCTTTTGAATAAAAGTTGGGGTACAAAAATAACACATTAAAATAAATTTAATCTTTAATATATAAAAATCAACTATCTTTGGTCTAGAGGTATTTGACTATGATATAATAAAATATGTACATGTTACTAAAAAAATTATAATCGCATTTTACTAAAATATAATTAAAATAACCCTACACAGGGTAAAAATTCTTGCCCAACTGGTCACTATATTATATATCTCTATGCTAAAATAATAAATTAAAATTTTAACATTTTTTAATAATAAATTAAAATCAACGTCCCGCTCGAAGTCAGTCACACGCACTGTTCATGTCACTAAAACCAGCCACTTCAGTGTAAAAAAGACACCTTTTCATCTCAGTGTTCCACTAGGGTCCTGTGCATATTCGTTTCCCTCCATGTACGTCCCTCAGTGTCCATACGGCCCTGGCCCATTTCAGTGTAACACCCCAAACCCTTTTTTCATGTAATGCCCCACTAAACAGCTCTGACGCCCCGGGCCCCACAGTTGATCAACTAGACGGTGAGTCCACAGACATCCCCCGGGAGTCCAAAAAATCCCCCCAAAAGGGCGGTTGACACACCGCTAGCCGAACACCAGCTGCAAAGCTCACGAATGCGGCCGTCAAGAAAACTGGGGCCAACAGACTCATGAGCTGGGGTGAGCGGTTCTTTAACGCCAGTAGATAGGTACGTTTGGGTTGGTCGGGTACCACTGCAAACTGTACCCTGAGATTTTCAGGTACTTAATGTTGAACCCAGTAGACTGTCCCCTTCGGTGGTCAGGTACCTACGCTTGGTTGTAAGCGAGGCGCTCGGGTACAAATATTTCTAAGCCATAGATGTACCCTTCGTGTCGGGATACTGCTAGGTGTGTACAGCGAGGCCCCTTTGGACATACTGTTACTAAACCCAGTAGACGTGTCCCCTTCGGTGGTCGGGTTTCCCTACTGTTAGGTTGTACAGCGAGGCCTCTGGTACTATGTTCTAAAGCCAGTAACGTTCCCCTTTTCGGGGGGCAGGTACCTATGCTTGGGTGGGACCGTGAGGCACTCAGGCTCTTACTGTTACAAACCCAGTAACGTGTCCCCTTCGGTGGTCAGTCCCCTACTGCTTATTTTGTGTACGCGAGGCGCTTGGTACATACGTTACAAAACCCATAGACGTGTACCTTCGGGGGTCGGGTACCTACTGCTTAGGTGTGTAAAGCGGGGCGCTCTGGTACATATGTTACAAAGCCAGTAACGTGACCCTTCGTGGTCGTACCTACTGCTTGGGTGTGTACCTGAGGCACTCGGGCTCTTACTGTTTAAGGGCCGGGCCCGCACCCCCAATTGGGTTTGATGACGCCCCCAGTGGTACTGCCGGCCGGCAGTTAAACTTTTAACCGCTAGTTTGGCGGGCCGAAACATATGTCTTCATTCCTAAAATGAGACCGGGAAAAAACGAATACAACCAAAAATACCAACGAAAATGCACGTAAAGCCTTTTTTTTAAACCAAAAACACGATGGGGATTTTTTTTTCCTCGTGCATGTGTGCGCGGGGTTTTTTTAATACTGTGCACACTGACCCCATAGACCCATTTTTCATATGTAGGGCCCACCGCTTTCTCTCGCTAGATTTTAGGCACTGAATTTAGGCTTTTAGTAGTCAATAACCTTTGGTGCATGACCGTACTATACGTCAAAACCCCGAAAGATTGGGGGGGTTTTTGGGGTTTGGAAGTTTTGGTGCTATTTAAAAATTTTTGTATCTGGGTGCCTTGCAAAGACAGTGATTTTAGAGTATGGTGAAAGTTTTGATAAAAAAGTTTTTTTTTTTTTTTTTTTTTTTTTTTCTTTGGGGGGCCCTGCCTTGGAGGGAGACAGCCGACGTGTTAAAAAAACTCGTTTGTGTGTGTATGTATATTTATTTATTTATTTATTTATTTGGAAATATATTTTTAAAAGCTGCTGATGTGTGCTTGTGTATGGCTGCTGGTTAGGAAATCTTGAGAACTGGAAAACTCCTTTCACATTTTTTCAAAAACTGATAAAAATCTAACTTTCTTGATTAATGTAATATTCAAATATACCTTATTTTTTGGGCAAAATATAACACTTGCAAAGTAAGGGCTATGAAACCTTTTTTTTTTTTTTTTCTATCTCCTTTCCCCTTTTCCTTTTCTAATTTTTGGGGCACTTTGGTGGTAAATTTAATTGTTGTTTTGATTTAAACAACTGAATTTTGACTTAATATTAAGAGAAACTAACATGCACTTTGGTTAAACTTTCAGCAACCAAGAATGGTTACCCGCAACAGTCAGCAACGCTGTCAAAAAAAGGTGGTGGTCCTGAATAGGGGGGGGGGGAGGTGGTGGGGTGGGGGTGGTCGTAGTGGGCAAGGGAAGGTAATTTTTTATCCCCCACTAACTGGGGCGAGAGCGAGACTAAAAACAGGAATGCTTGGGAAAACCCTCTGTAAAAGAATCCCAAAAACCCGAAGAGGAAAGTTACAAACGGAAGAGGGATGTTTTCTATTTTGTTTTGCGTTTTTTGCGCGCGCGCGCGTGGTGTGTGCGTGCACGGCGTGATTTTTTTAAAGGCAACATTACTATTTGAATTGTTCAACCAATATACCTGGAACTATTGGGGATTTTTCTAATCTTTTTTTTCACCTGAGGCCAGGGGCTTTGTTTGACCATCAATCTTGAATGAAACGGCATATTCAGAGAACAGCTTTAAAAAAGTAGGCAGGAGAGGTGCCTCTAGGTGGGGTCCATTTGCCCAAATTGGGAAATAGGGCGTGCCCAGGTATTAAGATCCCAAGAAGTTGCGTGTCACAGGATTGTAGATGAAGGTTCAGGAAAAAGACTTGGGGAAATTTTTCGCTTGCCTAACCCCCGACATGCCCACTTCCACATTGGGGGAAAAGTACACCACCCACAACTGCTGCCCTCCCTGCCCTTTGGTTTATAAAACGCCCGACTAGCCATATTCTATTCAAAATTGAGGACTGACCACATCAACTCAAGGTTGAGGAACTGATTACCTCATTCTCCTCCTGTTCTTCAAGATACTCCTTTGTATGGACTGATGAAGCCACTGTGTGGTGAAACGTTTCCTCAATACCCAAGAGTTGCACATGTGTCTAATTTATCAACTTGTGCAACATATGGGAATCTTTATATAGGAAACGTTTTGCCACACAGTGGCTTAATCAGTCCAATACAAAGCAGAAAGGTGTGAGGAGAGGAGTTTGAGGTAATCAGTTCCTCAGCCTGGAGTCCAAAAATTATTTTACAGCTCTATACATCACTAGTGAGGCCCCATTTAGATTATGCTGCTCAGTTTTGGTCCCCTTACTACAGGATGGATATAGTCTCATTAGAGAACATACAGAGAAGAATGACTAAAATGATTTACTGTATAAGGAATCTCCCATATGAAGATAGACTTAAAGCCTTGTGTACGAATGGTATACAATACCGACAAAATGAGATTAAGACACATGTGCAACATCTGGGTATCTTTATTGTAGACGTTTCGCCATCCAGTGGCTTTATCAATACAAATTCTAGGACATAACTTGAAGACAGTAGAACTATGTACAGAAGATGAGGTAATCAGTCCCTCAACCTAGGAGTAGGTGCGAAGAGCACCATAGTCGTGGAGATTCTGAAGCAGAAGAAAGGATCCTGGCGCTTATATAGTAACGTCAGGTGTAGCAGACGAGGGCATATTCACGGGTAGGCGGGATTCCCCAGTGGAAGTAGGTCCTTCCCAAAGAGATGGGTTAGTTGTAGTAGTAGTTGTCGTAGTCGTGAAGGTTATGTACATGTCCTCGGAATTAAGATTCCATGATGTTGCAGTGTCTGACAAGTCTGACAACTTGTCAGACAAGTCTGACAACTTGTCAGACACTGCAACATCATGGAATCTTAATTCCGAGGACATGTACATAACCTTCACGACTACGACAACTACTACTACAACTAACCCATCTCTTTGGGAAGGACCTACTTCCACTGGGGAATCCCGCCTACCAGTGAATATGCCCTCGTCTGCTACACCTGACGTTACTATATAAGCGCCAGGATCCTTTCTTCTGCTTCAGAATCTCCACGACTATGGTGCTCTTCGCACCTACTCCTAGGTTGAGGGACTGATTACCTCATCTTCTGTACATAGTTCTACTGTCTTCAAGTTATGTCCTAGAATTTGTATTGATAAAGCCACTGGATGGCGAAACGTCTACAATAAAGATACCCAGATGTTGCACATGTCTTAATCTCACTTAAAGCCTTAAATCTCCACTGGAGAGAGGAGAGAGAGAGAGAGAGAGAGAGAATGAGGGGAGATATCATTGAGGTGTATAAGTGGATGACGGGCATAAACAGAGGAGATATTAATCAAGTACTGAGGGTGTCGAACCAGGTAAGAACCAGAAATAATGGATATAAGTTAGATTTAGAAAGGACATAGGTGAGTACTGGTTTTCTAACAGTTGTAGATGCGTGGAAGTCTTCCCAATTGGGTGTTAGAGGCTAGGACCTTGGGTAGCTTTAAGAAGAGATTGGACAAATATACGAGTGGTAGGGGCTGGGTTTGATTGGTGTCATTGGGTACGGGAGTTATTTCTTGGGTAGCTCTGGGTGGAGGTCGTTTTGATGAGGACCTGCCTTGCATGGGCCAGTGGGCCTTTGGCAGTGTTCCTCCATTCTTATTTTCTTATGAATTGTAAAGGACCTGCCTAGTATGGGCCAAAAGGCCTGCTGCAGTGTTCCTCCTTTCTTATGTTCTTACACATTCCTGAAAATCTTCACCACATGAAAATAAATTTTGTGAGGTGAAAAGCCTAAGGGATAAATTTCAGAGATACCAGTATTTACTAAACCACTTTCAAAATTTATTTTTAAATATTCAACTTTGTAATTATGTTGGTAGAATTACTGACATTACATTCAACTTTGTATAAATGTATGCTGCAATAGGCCTGTAGTGCACCTACTGTCCTCAAGTAGTTTTTTACTTACAAATTTATGTTGGATAAATACATGAGCGAGAGGGGTTGGATTTGAATGGGACTTGCATGTATTAGTGGATAGTTTCAGACCTTATTTCTTGGGTAGCATTGAAAATTGGGTTGGGCAAGTGGTTTTTTAGCAGGATGGATTGTAAAGGACCTGCTTAATATGGGCCAGCAGGCCTGCTGCGTGTTCCTCCTCTATGTTCTTATGTAACCACATGCCACCTGAATAAGTGATATCACTTCTGTGGACTATTTAGGACAGCAGTTCATAACCTATCTTGGGTCCTATCCTCCTCTGCAGTTGGTCATATCTGCATTCCCCTTCATATAAATGTCAAAATAAAAAAAAATCTTATTTATATGGGAAAATTGAGGAACTATTTTCATTCTTTTTAATTATTCATAAAAAGTCTGTATAAAGAGCAAATTGCAAATACACAACATATAAAGTGAGAACTCCTTTTGTGATATTTTTGACACTATTACTGAAATACCACTTGTTAAAACCTTTCCTTATTTTTGCTCTGGGTTCTTGAGATCCCCCTCCCCCTTTGAAATTATTCATGACTCCCACCTTCCAGTTAAGAACCACTGATTTTGGTCATTTTCTTGTACTTGGAAAACCTGGAGTTTGTTGAATTTTTACAAATAAGGTACTTCACTGCAGTCATGTTTCTTTTTACAAATAATAGTGTATGTCCTTTTTAACCTCAAATCCATTCCTTGTTTAGAGTGCAGGCACTGCACCCCTCGCCTCTAATATACAAGTATGGCTAACCAGCTTTCCTGAATCCCATCATGTATGGAACTTTGCTCATGCTTAGTAATGTGAGATCCCCAAACCTATACTGTATACTCTCAAATACCACTTTAAATGTCCCCAGTGCTACCTTTCACACATCCCTGATTTATACACCCTCGTGGCCAACATACCCTGCCCATCCTTTCTAAATGGTCATCTTTACAAACTTTCCTCCCTTTATTGAATTATACTTTTCCTACCACAATCTTCTAGTTTATTCACACCATTTTTTTTGTCATATTTACACCTAACATTTCTAGTTTAATTTCACATTTGAGTTAGCATGCTGTTGTTTGTAGTATGGTTAGAAAACAAATTGTCTAAATATTTTTTACAGGTTGTGAAAGTCATGAGAGGTATTCTAAATAAACTTACCCCAGAAAAGTTTATGAGACTAGTTGATACTGTGAAGACCTTACCCATCAACACTACAGAAAGGCTTTCTGCTGTTATTGACCTCATTTTTGAAAAGGTATGTTACTGTTGATAAACATTTCTTGATTAGCATTTAGATAGTATTCAGGATTTAAAGAGTTTAGGGATCACCTTCTTAGTCCCAGACCAGACTTCCTGGTTGATAGCCTGACTAACCAGGTTGTTTATGCTGTCTGTATTCTGTCTCTCCCCCTACCCCCCTTCCCCAGTTTTGAATGATCACCCTGGTCAAAGTGCTTAAAAATTACTTAAGGTCCAATATAGGCACCAAAGTGTGGCTGGTAAGTTATGTTCTAAAACGATAAGTTGCTTATATGCCAAAATGTCCTATAACCTATGCCCTAAGTAAAAAGAAACAATTTTGGAACATGTGCAATACATATTCAGCTCTCTCTCTCTCTCTCTCTCTATCTCTCTCTATATCTATCTCTCTATCTCTCTTTTTTACACAGGGTTTGACAAGGTTAAGAATCCCTAGCTTTATTGACAGCTATTTACAGGTTAAGGATTCCTAACTTTATTGGCAAGCTAAGAGCTGTTACCTACATCAGCTCATTTGAAAGCATTTTTATTGTTATGAGACATACAAGTAGGGAACAGGATGAAGTTGGAGCCATCTGTGGGCCAGCATTTTCATTTGATCAACTGACGTTATCTCGTTGACATCATTATGCTGTACAAATGTGTTCCATACTCGAGTCATCCTGGGTATGTATGATCTCAGATGGAGTGATGTTCTGGAGAAGGGTACAGCCAGAGTGAAGTTGCTGCTTTTTGCCCGTCTTGTGTTGTGGCATAAAAGCTTGTTTCACGCTGTCCTCGAAGTGGATCCAAGTGTGGTATTTTGACAATATTGGCCTTGTACGTAACAGTAAGGCCACCCACATCTCTCCTATGTTGAAGGCTCTGCTGAAATGACAGATCTATCCAGGATGGGTCCAGGCGAGAGATGAGACGTCTTGCTCTGTTCTCTACTGTCAAGCAGTCGCAGATGAGAGGGGGGGCAGGCAAACCAAGAAAGTGGAGCATACTCAAGGTGTGAGCGTACTTGTGCCTCGTACAGGATCTTGCAACCCCTACTGTCAAGCAGATGGGAGATACGGCGAAGTGCTGTAAGCTTCCTGGCTGCCTTGTTTGCAAGATTTACAACGTGGTTCTTCATGGTTAGTTTGGAGTCAAATTTCACCCCAAGGATATCAACTTCTTCTCCAGGTGCCAACATCCTCCCATTCATCCTTACTACTGCACCAGCATTACCATCATGGTGCCTAGAGACGATCATCATTTGCGTTTTCTCAGGTGCAAATGTTACTTGCCATCTATTTCCCCAAGCTGATATAGCTCTCAGCTGGTGATTGATGTAGCTTAGAGCAGCTGGCATTTCTTCTCTTGGACAAGTGAATGTCAGTGTACAGTCGTCTGCATATGCATGTGATTCTGGGATGAGCTGAAGAAGGTCGTTGAAGTAGACATTCCATAACAATGGACCCAGCTTCCTTGTGGAACACTTGCCCCAATAGGATGTCTTGCTGATTCCATTCCATTGAGAACTACACTTAGAGATCTACCATGAAGGTAATCACTGAGGAGACATAGTGTAGAGCCTGCAATTCCCAGTGCTTGAAGTTTTGCTAAAAGGCCCTGGTGCCACACCCGGTCGAAAGCACCAGCAATGTCCAGTGCTACCACACAGCTGACTTTGGATTCATCCAGTGACTGGTGCCACTTAGTGGAGAGGTTTAACAACAGATCAGCAGCAGAGTAACCTTTCCTGAAGCCATATTGACGATCACAAAGTAGTGAGTGGTAGTCAAAAAACTGTCATTTGTCTTGAGATTATTGTCTCAAGAATCTTACCAGTGATTGACAGGAGTGACACTGGTCTGTAGTTGCTGATTTCTGCTCTGCTCTTTTTGTGAACAGGGACTACATTTGCCTCTTTCCATAGAGAGGGCCATTTACACTGTACTAGGCAGTGCTGAAAGATGCGAGTTAGAGGTACTGCTAGCTGGTCTGCACATCTTCTCAACAATCTTGGGCTCAACTTGTCTGGACCCACAGCCTTTTCTTGGTCAAGTGATTTAAGTAGGAAATGCACCTCCTCCTGCCTTATTGTCACCACTGACAGTTTTGACAACCTTCTTGCAGCTAGCCAAGGAGGGTCCCTTGCTGGATCAGGAACTTGCATTTTGGTAGCAAAGTGTTCAGCAAAGAGGTCCACCTTCTCTTGACTACTAGTAGAGGTGGTCCCATCCTGTCGATTTAGAGGTGGAATAAGTTCATCAGGCAGATAACCTTGTCTGTCCTTGACCAGGGACCACCAGGTTTTGGAGCCTACCCTACCTGATGCTAACTTTCTTTTAGTGTCCACCTCCCATTTAGCAATGGCTCACTTTTGAACATCACCCATATGCCTACAGGCTTGCATGTGCAAGTTCCTGTTATAGGTGGTAGGAT
>NC_069488.1:17127369-17139869 GCF_026875155.1 Cherax quadricarinatus | reverse complement strand
ACCAATCTTGGGCGGAGAACTTTATATACTGAGTCAAAAAAGGAGAATTAGTGTGCACTACCTAGCAGAGTTTACTGCCAGAGGGGAATCATAGGCCTGTGTCCCGTGTGAAAAAAATAATAATTGAACTTTTCGTGTCAGAGGAAAGAAAGTCTCCCTGATAACATTGAGTATACATAGTGTATACTACAGTGGCTCCCTAGTATATTGATGATAAAGGCTAAAGTGTCATTTGAAAACAGGTGAATTTGTAAATGAAGTGATAAGCCTATAGAGGCAGGTGCCAGAAGTTGCCAGAAACTTACCACAGGTCAGCTGTTTTTAATAATCTTCCTGGCCTGCTAGTGTACTCGCATATAATCTAGTGATACCAGTGAATAGCAGAATACAGTGTTGTAGTAGCAACTAACCAGTATTATAATGGTACTTAGTGGAGTGGAGTGACTTTCATTAGTTTCTTTTTTCTTGAAATACCAGACATATACTGTGAATTTCATATAACCTGTAGTTACCAGCGGTCGCAATATACACAACGAGAAGCAATTATTACTACAGAAAAAGCGTCCTTCCTCCAAAATTTGCACCAGTCAACTATAGTGATAATATAGCATTTATTGTGGTGGAGACGGAAAAAAAATAGAAAAGCTAGATACAGCGATTGATAAACAAGGGTGGAGGTCGACCGTTCGTCACTGTACGAGTTGCCAGCAGTCACCGGCTCTTCAACACGCAAGTTATACTTTTGTATCAATCAAATCACAGATTACTCGGGTAGATAATTTCCAGTAGATCCTTCATGTGTTAGCTCAAATCACTGACCAGTATGGTTTAAATAAGTGACCCACTGATCAGATCAGATCGACTGGTCCGAACCCTGGACTCGTCCGAACCCTTGACTGGTTTCAAACGGTTTCGTTGGACAATAAAGCAGACTGTAAATGGATGGGGTTGTAGGCGCCCTTATAAACACAAACATTAAATATATACCAGGAACGTGCACGGTAAGCTGTCCAATATACAAAAACAGTTAGAAACAGAAAAACAAATAGCTAGAGCTTCATTTAAGGAGGTTATTAATAGAATATTCAAGAGGTTGCTAGTAGAATTGCAGTAAATCAACTATTCAAATCATTATGAAGCTGTGTGTAGTCTGTGGTCAGTCAAACAAACGGGCTTCCACATGCATAAATTGTCATTTTTGTGGAAATTGGTGTCACGCCCCTTGTGCAGATATCCAAGAACTAGCTACAAGCAGTATTAAAACAGGGAAGTGTTTTTGGGTATGCCCAAATGAGATAAATCTGTGGACTAAAATCACAAGGGTATTAAAAGAGGTCAACATCAAAGCTGCTTTCATAGAAAACCTGGAAGCTTTCTACAACAGATGGGAACATAAAAAGTCTGGGCTGAATGGTACTGCCCTTGATACTGGCCATGTAGTCAGAAACTGTAAGGCTGGAGATGATGTCCTGGTAGTCAGTAAATGTGGGGCTGATAGTGCTGTCCTGGGAGACAGTAATGGTGAAGCTGGAGGTGCTGTCCTGGGAGACAGTAATGGTGAAGCTGGAGGTGCTGTCCTGGGAGACAGTAATGGTGAAGCTGGAGGTGCTGTCCTGGGAGACAGTAATGGTGAAGCTGGAGATGCTGTCCTGGGAGACAGTAATGGTGAAGCTGGAGATTTTGTCCAGGTAGTCGTGAATTATACGCAGGAAGGAATACATATAAATGACCTCATAGGGGACAGGAGCCATAGTAGGGAAACAAGTGTAGTCAAAGATAAGATAAAACCAATATTGCAAACTAGAAATACCGCAGGAAATAGCAAACAAGAGGACTCCACTAGCAATAGTGAGGATATATTACCAAAAACAACTGGTGGGAGCTCCATTGTTGGTGCTAGGGAGGATAGAAGTAAGACAGGGAAACATGCACCAACAGGGAATACAGTCACAGAAACCCAAGGCAAACGGAAACCAAGCCTGTGCACATACTATGCACTTGGTATCTGCTGGCATGGGAAATCTGGAAAAACAGATGGGACGTGCAACTATGACCACCCTAGAAAATGCCATGCCCATATGACAACAGGAAAATGCAAACTCCCTTCCTGCAAGCTTTTTCACCCTGAACTGTGTACCTCTTCAGTACAGGAAAGACTGCTATAACTTAAATTGCCAGGCATACCATCTAAAGGGGACAAAAAGATACAAAACATCCAGGCCATGGGAAAACCTGGGTAGCCACAGCCACTCAAGAGGGAGAGGTTTTTTAGTGCCAGGAAGGAAAAAAAACTGGCAGGAAATGGCAGAAATCGTACATCAAATCCAGTCATTCCTGGAGTGGAACCACAGTCGATGGCCTCCACTCCAAACCAACAGATACAGATACTAATGCCGGAAAAAAAATCCCCCCAGTACCAACAATACCACCAGTCCGATAACATTCTTCTTGGCAAATATACAGGGTCTAAAGCCAGCAACAAACAACAAAAAATACCTTTCATCCGTGGACTGCTTGCAGAGGCAAAGGCAATGTTCGCGGCTTTCACTGAGACCCACATAAAGGATCACTTGGACAACGAAATATGGATCCCAGGTTACAACCTATACAGATGTGACAGAGTGAACAGGCAAAAGGGGGGGGTTGGCCTGTACATTGCAGAGTCACTTGTTTGCACAGAACTGCTAAATGCCTCAAATGATGTAGTGGAAGTTTTAGCAGTAAAGGTCGAGAACCAAAACCTAGTCATTGTGGTAGTCTACAAGCCTCCGGATGCAACATCCCAGCAATTCCAGGAACAGCTGTTAAAAATTGACCACTGTCTGGAAAATCTTCCAGCTCCTGCACCCAACATCTTGCTCCTGGGGGATTTCAACTTAAGGCACCTAAAATGGAGGAATATAGCAAATAATATTGTTGCAGTAATAACACCAGGAGGCAGCTCTGATGAAAACTCACTCTCACACTCACTCGAGCTTTTAAATCTCTGCACAAAATTCAATTTAAACCAGCAAATAATAGTGCCTACTAGACTGGAGAATACACTAGACCTCATCTTCACTAACAATGATGATCTGATAAGAAATGTCACCATATCAAAAACAATATACTCAGATCACAACATAATTGAGGTTGTCATGTATGCGCGGAGCCCCAGACCGACATAATGAGATTAGTCACGAGGGAGCATTCACCAAATTCAACTTCAATAACAAAAACATAAAGTGGGACCAAGTAAACCAAGTCCTAACCGATATAAGCTGGGAAGATATACTAAGCAACACAGACCCCCAACTTATGCCTAGAACAGATTAACTCGGTGGCACTCGATGTATGCACAAGGCTTATTCCTCTAAGAAAAAGGAGGAGTAGATGTAAAATAGAAAGAGACAGGCGCTCCCTTTACAGGCGACGGAAAAGAATAACAGAGCGGCTAAAAGAGGTCAATATATCTGAAATGCGTAGGGAGACACTGGTCAGAGAAATAGCAAGCATCGAACTTAAGCTAAAGAATCCTTTAGGAGTCAGAATCGCGGGAAGAACTAAAAAGCCATAAATGAAATCGAAAGAAACCCAAAGTATTTCTTCTCCTATGCCAAATCAAAATCGAGAAAAACGTCCAGTATTGGGCCCCTACTTAAACAAGATGGGTCCTACACAGATGACAGCAAGGAAATGAGTGAGCTACTCAAGTCCCAATATGACTCAGTTTTTAGCAAGCCGCTAACCAGACTGAGAGTCGAAGATCAAAATTAATTTTTTATGAGAGAGCCACAAAATTTGATTAACACAAGCCTATCCGATGTTATCCTGACGCCAAATGACTTCGAACAGGCGATAAATGACATGCCCATGCACTCTGCCCCAGGGCCAGACTCGTGGAACTCTGTGTTCATCAAGAACTGCAAGAAGCCCCTATCACGAGCCTTTTCCATCCTATGGAGAGGGAGCATGGACACTGGGGTCGTCCCACAGTTACTAAAAACAACAGACATAGCCCCACTCCACAAAGGGGGCAGTAAAGCAACAGCAAAGAACTACAGACCAATAGCACTAACATCCCATATCATAAAAAATCTTTGAAAGGGTCCTAAGAAGCAAGATCACCACCCATCTAGAAACCCATCAGTTACACAACCCAGGGCAACATGGGTTTAGAACAGGACGCTCCTGTCTGTCTCAACTATTGGATCACTACGACAAGGTCCTAAATGCACTAGAAGACAAAAAGAATGCAGATGTAATATATACAGACTTTGCAAAAGCCTTCGACAAGTGTGACCATGGCGTAATAGCGCACAAAATGCGTGCTAAAGGAATAACAGGAAAAGTCGGTCGATGGATCTATAATTTCCTCACTAACAGAACACAGAGTAGTCGTCACCAGAGTAAAGTCCGAGGCAGCTACAGTGAAAAGCTCTGTTCCACAAGGCACAGTACTCGCTCCCATCTTGTTCCTCATCCTCATATCCGACATAGACAAGGATGTCAGGCACAGCACCGTGTCTTCCTTTGCAGATAACACCCGAATCTGCATGACAGTGTCTTCCATTGCAGACACTGCAAAGCTCCAGGCGGACATCAACCAAATCTTTCAGTGGGCTGCAGAAAACAATATGAAGTTCAACGATGAGAAATTTCAATTACTCAGATATGGTAAACATGAGGAAATTAAATCTTCATCAGAGTACAAAACAAATTCTGGCCACTAAATAGAGCGAAACACCAACGTCAAAGACCTGGGAGTGATCATGTCGGAGGATCTCACCTTCAAGGACCATAACATTGTATCAATCGCATTTGCTAGAAAAATGACAGGATGGATAATGAGAACCTTCAAAACTAGGGAGGCCAAGCCCATGATGACACTCTTCAGGTCACTTGTTCTATCTAGGCTGGAATATTGCTGCACACTAACAGCACCTTTCAAGGCAGGTGAAATTGCCAACCTAGAAAATGTACAGAGAACTTTCACGGCGCGCATAACGGAGATAAAACACCTCAATTATTGGGAGCGCTTGAGGTTCCTAAACCTGTATTCCCTGGAACGCAGGAGGGAGAGATACATGATTATATACACCTGGAAAATCCTAGAGGGACTAGTACCGAACTTGCACATGAAAATCACTCGCTACGAAAGCAAAAGACTTGGTAGACGATGCACCATCCCCCCAATGAAAAGCAGGGGTGTCACTAGCACGTTAAGAGACCATACAATAAGTGTCAGGGGCCCGAGACTGTTCAACTGCCTCCCAGCACACATAAGGGGGATTACCAACAGACCCCTGGCAGTCTTCAAGCTGGCACTGGACAAGCACCTAAAGTCAGTTCCTGATCAGCCGGGCTGTGGCTCGTACGTTGATTTGCGTGCAGCCAGCAGCAACAGCCTGGTTGATCAGGCTCTGATCCACCAGGAGGCCTGGTCACAGACCGGGCCGCGGGGGCGTTGACCCCCGGAACTCTCTCCAGGTAAACTCCAGGTAAACATCTATTGTGTTCTCACTTTACCACAGGGGTACCACTAGCAAGTTTCATTGGGCCCATTGTAGCTTATTTCACAGTCCCACAAGCACTGAACACAATGAAATAATCGTAAAATGTTTGAATGAGTGCGCAGGTTAGTGTTCACTCAAGCATCAACAAAACCAAACTGCCTCACAGCGCCTGTGTGGGACGCAGACAGAGCGGGCTGCCGGACAGGTCCGGTACCCGGCGGTTCGAAAATTGGGGCGAGTTCGATAATAGGGACAAAGTTGGTTCGAAAAAATGGTTCTATTTTCGAAGAGTTCGGTAAGCAATACGTTAGAAATTTGAGGTTCCACTGTATCGGCAATACTTCTGCAAGCTGCAGGACTCCATGTTGCTGTTGGGTGAGCATCCAGCGCCAACTTTGCGGTCTTATATCTCCATGAGTACTGATCCTAAAAATTTTTGGTTGCATACAGAAAATTACCCTCTTCAATGTTTTTTTTTTTTCCCCAAAAAAAATATTTGGAGCACTGGCAGTGAAAATGTAGATCTTCATTTGGACAGTTTAACCCTTTGACTGTCAGTGTTGTATGTATACGTCATAAGAGCCAGTGTTTTTGACATATTAACACTCAAAAATTCTAGCAGCTTCAAATCAAGCGGGAGAAAGCTGGTAGGCCCACATGTGAGAAAATGGGTCTGTGTGGTCAGTGTGCACAGTATAAAAAAGTTCTGCAGCACGCAGTGCATAATGAGAAAAAACCGATCGTGTTTTTCTATTAAAACGCTGACTTTGAGGTGTATTTTCGTATAGTATTTATGGTTGTATTCTCGTTTTGTTGGTCTCATTTGATAGAATGGAAGACATATTACAGAAATGTAGGTGATTTTGATTGGCTTCAAAATGAAAAGGACCTTGAAACTGAGCTCAAAGTAGCGGAAATGTTCGATTTTTTTGCCAGTGTTCAAGCATCAACAAATAACGTCACCGTCCATTACGTGTCCAACTGGCCTGTCTAATACGCAGTTACAGGTGGGTTGATATAATTACAATAATACAGTAAATCTTTATTTTTTGTGTGAAAAAATTTCAAAATAGAAAGCAAGAGTAATATGAGGGGCATGGAGATGTGACTAATGAACAGATAAAATGTTATTTTAGTGCCAGGAATGTCTACATTGTATATTCTGGACCCTATTTTGAAATTGGCATCTTTTTTAATTTGCATGAAATTGGCCAAATTGCCAATCTGACCACTTTATTGGGTAGTTGAAATTGGTAAATGGGCAGTTTGTTGTACTCAATTGATGGAACAAATGGAATTCTAAAGAAATAGCTGAGTTTGGTCGACTGGAACAATGAAATTGGCCAAAAGTAGGGCTCAGAGTGGGCGAAATCGCCAATGAGTACGTATATATCATCGAGATTGCTAGCTTCACGAGAGCGTAACTCAGTAAGTTTTCCGTCAAATTTCATACTTTTGGTGTCATTACCATTGAGAAAGGGTTCTCAATCATTTCATAAGAATTTTTTTTCCCGAATGTTTTGCGACACTACAGGATTTGTGATCTCGATAGTCTAAGGGTTAAATGAATTCGTCGCTAAGTGAGGAGCATACTATAATGGTAGTGAGTTTGTGTTGACCATTTTTTATATTGTTTTAATGTAACCTTTGCACCATTTATAACATTTCTGGTACATTTTTCAGTGTTTATACAGTAGTGTACTAGATACTGAAATAAACAGAATAGAGGACATCATCTCTAATATACATTATATAGGTATGAATGCTGGTCAGAGAACCCATCATAAGTCCGAGGCGATGGAAAACGAGTACATCACTAAGTGAGGAGATGCTGTATATATGTTTAATAAGTGTATATGGTAAATGTATATTTTAATAATTCTCTTAATTGACTTTCAGGCTGTGGATGAGCAGGGATTTTCTTCAACGTATGCTCAGATGTGTCAGGTTCTTTCTCTGATGTCTGTACGTGGCAATGGTAACGATTCTGGAAACTCTGGCAAGTCAGAAGTAAAGTTTAGGAACCTCATCATTAACAAGTGTCAGAAGGAATTTGAAAAGGATAATACAGATGAGCTTAGGGTTAGAAGGTACAAGGAAATTGATGCCTGTAATGATGTAAGTTTAAATAAAGGTGTTTTTGTCATTTTTATAATAATTTTTCAGAAGAGATTGAGCAGTAATGGAAGTGCACTCTAGCACAGGTTTGGCAAGTTCACTTAAAGTGAAGATATACAAAAGGATGGTCTGCTGGTAGCAAGTTGAAAATTAATTTCTGAATTTTTTAAAAGCATTCATGTAGATCTTTGTGGTATAACTGACAAAATGTGTTCCTTGTCTTATTTTGTTACCTTATTTCAGTTTACCCGAGAGAAAATGGGACTTCCCTTTTTATGTGGGTGAAAGCTTCAGGTTGTCATGTCCTTTAATGAATCTCATAATTTTTTCCTTGAGTGGCATGATGCTGTTGTAGGTGGTGAGAAAATTTCAGATTTTGGTGACCACCCTATTGCATAGAAAAATCAATTTTTTAGTCTTTTGTAGGCATTTACTGCCTGTCCTTAACCTGTAAACGGTCCAAACTTATATGTACGTTTTTACCGCTAGTGCCCCAAACGTATATGTACGTTTTGTGTCATACATTTAACATTGCTACGATAAGCCGGAGTCACCTAGACATGAGAGAATGGGTATGAGCACTCACTGTGTGCCATATTAAAATAATTGGGGATGCCTGGGTACCATATGCTCTTTTTTCCTATTAAAAAACAGCAACAATTTCTCTCTATATATCTATCTCCATCAAAAAAGTTGGGGCAGTACAGTAGTGAACGTATACAGTGGACCCCCGGTTAACGATATTTTTTCACTCCAGAAGTATGTTCAGGTGCCAGTACTGACCGAATTTGTTCCCATAAGGAATATTGTGAAGTAGATTAGTCTATTTCAGACCCCCAAACATACACGTACAAACGCACTTGCATAAATACACTTACATAATTGGTCGCATTCGGAGGTGATCGTTATGCGGGGGTCCACTGTATATACGTTTGGACCATTTACGGGTTAAATTGGGGAGTTATTAATTATGGTTGCTATCCTTCCTGGAAGAAAGTTTTTAATCTTTCTTTCAACACACCGGCCGTATCCCACCGAGGCGGGGTGGCCCAGAAAGAAAAACGAAATTTTCTCCTTTTACATTTAGTAATATGTGGAGAAGGGGTTACTAGCCCTTGCTCCCGGCATTTTAGTCGCCTCTTACAACACGCATGGCTTAGAGGAAGAATTCTGTTCCACTTCCCCATGGTGGCAAGAGGAAATAAACAAGAACTAGAAAGAAAATAGAAGAAAACCCAGAGGGGTGTGTGTGTATATATATATATATGCTTGTACATGTATATGTAGTGTGACCTAAGTGCAAGTAGAAGTAGCAAGACGTACCTGAAATCTTGCATGTTTATGAGAGACAAAAGACACCAGCAATCCTACCATCATGTTAAACAATTACAGGCTTTTGTTGTACACTTACTTGGCAGGACGGTAGTACTTCCCTGGGCAGTTACTGTTTACCAACCTACTACCTAGGAAAGTTTTTAATGTTCGTATAAATTATTTAATTTTATTTCTTTACTGTCACTAAAAATGCATTAATTGCCTACTTAGTGACTGAACATGAGGAGGAACACTGCAACAGGCCTACTGGCCCATATTAGGCAGGTCTTTCTCAAACCCAGATCCAATTAACAAAAATATTTGTCCAGCCCATTTTCACTGCTACCCAGTGAATAAGCTTTAACAACACTATTAACTTGTGTGCAAATCCCGTTCAAATCCGAACTCACTGTTTTTGCAGAGGTGCTCAGAATACAACAGTTTAGAAGTATATATATATATAAAAATACACAACATATCCCTCGAAACTGCCAATACCCTAAACCCCTCCTTTAAAGTGCAGGCATTGTACTTCCCATTTCCAGGACTCAAGTCCGACTATATGAAAATAACCGGTTTCCCTGAATCCCTCCACTAAGTATTACCCTGCTCACACTCCAACGGCTCATCAGGTCTCAAATACCATTCATCTCCATTCACTCCTATCTAACACGCTCACGCATGCTTGCTGGAAGTCCAAGCCCCTCGCCCACAAAACCTCCTTTACCCCCTCCCTCCAACCTTTTCGAGGACAACCCCTACCCCACTTTCCTTCCCTTACAGATCTATACGCTCTTCATGTCATTCTACTTTGATCACTCTCTAAATGACCAAACTACCTCAACAAACCCTCTTCAGCCCTCAGACAAATACTTTTATTAACTCCTCACCTTCTAATTTCCACACTCCAAATTTTCTGCATAATATTTACACCACACATTGCCCTTAGACAGGACATCTCCACCGCCTCCTCGCTGCAGCATTTACAACCCAAGCTTCACACCCATATAAGAGTGTTGGTACTACTAAACTTTCATACATTCCCTTCTTTGCCTCCATAGATACCATTTTTTTTTTTTTCTCCTCATATACCTCAATGCACCACTCAAACTTTTTTTCCTTCATCAATTCTATGAATAACCTCATCCCTCAAAAATCCATCTTGTATTTATCTAACCTATATTTGAAACTTCCAAAGGTTTTAGCTTTGACGAGTGATGAGCTTAGCTTAGTGTTGATTCTTTTAATAAAAAAGTTGTATCACCACAGCAGCGAGGCCCAAAAAGAAAGTTTCCTTTTTTAATGTATACAGGAAAAGGGATTACTAGCCCCCTTGCTGCTCCCATAGTTTTGGTTATAGTAATTTAAATCTATACACATTGAATCTGAATCCATTATTTTAAGTTTTCTTGAAGTGTTATTCTTAAAACCTTGTTTATCTCCTCTTTGACCATCTTCCACTTGTACACTGTCTTTGAAGAATTGAGGCACTTGGCAACATATGGGAATCTTTATTGAAGAAACATTTTGCCACAGTGGCTTCATCAGTCCAATACAAAGCAGGAAGGTATAAGGAGAGGAGGAGATTGAGGTAATCAGTCCCTCAGCCTGGAATCTGTGTTCAGTCCATCAGTGATGGACTGAGAAAATTAAGAAATTAAAATTGTTGAATGACGAGTTTTGTGAGTGACAAACGATCAACTGGCACAGGTACCTATGGCTCGGGAAACGACGAAAACACAGGTCTTGAATGTGGCTGCTTTGTTCAGTACCTGATAAACATTAGAGTTAGTGGACTTGACACTTCAGATGACAAAATTATTGACTTTTGTCTGATTGGAGCATTTGTCTTTTTTTTTTTTTTTTTTTTCCCCTCCAAAATTGCTAAAATCTGTTAAAGGTTTTACTGTACTAGCTCTTGGTTTCTCTATTTGATGATTGGTGTGGAAGAGTTGGTGTTACTGTAATGCAGGTGAATACAGGGAGGGAGGTAAACTTTGTGATGGATGGTACATATAAGAATGTTTGTTTGTGAACTTTTACTTAATTTTTTGGGTAATGAAAAGCACAATGTAATAGGACAGATTCATTACTGAGCAATATTGTACCCTTATGTATTCTTTGTTGGCACACCAAATTACATAAAACAATTGTTACTAGTTGAGTATTATTATGCTTTACTTTTTTCCCTTTGTAGTTAAAATATTTAAGAAATTTTCTTTAATTGTAATTCATTTTTCCACAGCCTGAAAAGAAACTGGAACTAATTGCCAAATATGAGTATGATGAGACAAAGATGAGAAAGAGATCAGTAGGCAATATCAGATTCATTGGAGAGCTGTACAAGTTGCGCATGTTGACTTCTCCAATTATGATGCGGATTATAGGAACACTTTTAGAAAAGGGTGATGAAGAATCCTTAGAGTGCTTATGTAAATTGCTGTCTACTATTGGCAAGATATTGGAAACTCAGTGTTGTCAGCAGGCAAAAGCTATGGTTAGTAACTGTAATATTTTGTGTGTGACATGTACATGTGTGTATGTATATATGTATGTATATTATGTTTATTATATATATTATGTATATATATACAGGAAGGCCCCGCTTTACGGCGTTTCACTTTACGGCGTTCCGCTAATACGGTCATTTCAAATTATGACCAAAACTCGCTATACAGCTCCCCCCACCTGACTTTCTAATACGGTCACCGCACCCCACCTTGTTTGTTTACATTCTTCGTGAGCTCAGTAAGCACTAAGTCTCTCCATTTTGTCTGGAAACTCCAAAATTTCAAATGTTTTTAAAAGTTATTTCATATTTTATATATACTCTGATAATTATACTTATGTATACCTGTACTTAAATAAACTTACATACTGTGCTGGCATGCAGGTACACATTAAAATCAGTAAGAGTGTCTTATGTCTCCAGACGTCATATTAGTATTATTAGTAATGATAATAATCGTCTCATTTAAATGTCGTATATTACGTTAAATACACATTTTCATTAATCCATCTATGATATTTTTTCAAAATTATATAATAAACACGATACATAACATAAAAAGATGATAAATACACCCCACAATAGAATAAATAAACATAAATATGAGATGTGGTAGCAGACAACTTGCACAAGTGACGCCATATTAGAAATGCTAATAATAATAATAATAATAATCACCGAGTCTTATTAAATGTTGTATATTACGTTAATATACACATCTTCATTAATCCATCCATGATATTTTTTTCAAAATTATATAATAAACACGATGCATAACATAAAAAGATGATAAATACACCCTACAATAGAATAAATAAACATAAATATGAGATGTCGTAGCCAGATAACTTGTACAAGTGATGCCAGTAATAACATTTTCTCTAATCTAACATAAGAGAAAATGTGTTACTGGGGGCAACTGTAGAAAATTATTCCTTTCGTATGTATGTAAGTAAGTTTATTCAGGTATACACAAATAGTTACATAGGTTTATCATACATAAAAATATGTGTAGAGAACCTGGATAACCCAAAAAAAAATCAGAGGACTTTTTCCATTGCCCC
>NC_069488.1:17080222-17126869 GCF_026875155.1 Cherax quadricarinatus | reverse complement strand
TGGAAAATTTTGAATTTTTCCCCTTAGGGGACAGTGGTGCAAGCCTCACTTCCGGTCAGGCTTGGAGGGCTAGGAGTACGCAGATCCTCCCAGATTGCTCAAACCAGCTTTCCAGTCCTCTCCATTGCATCAGACGAGTTGATATGACAAATTCTCCTGACACCTCAGTGACTCAGCAGGAATAGAAAAACCCTAGCTATGCCAGGGGCCATCAACCGAATGGGAGACTCTTGCTGCTCCAGCCCCCAAACCCTAGTGCAGCACTGGCTCACAAACAGTCAAGCTGGGATGGCCCAATTGCTGAAAAGGTGCTTGCCAACATGCTCGGGGCTGCAACATCAGATAGGGAGATTGCCCGTCTCCAGGCTGTGAGTGCACCTCACTCCGGGGACTTCCTCCAAACAGTTCCCATATCGCAAGGGGAACGCGACTCGACCCAAAGGGACCTCCGAAATGCAGTGGCTCTGCGCCTTGCTGCCCCAATTCACACAGAATATATGTGTATTTAACGGCGAAGTGCAAGCAGACCAATACGGTCACATGGTTTTTAAACTGTTCCAAAACCAAAGGGGTTTGGCATGCAAGACACAATGAGGTCAACGACATCATTAAGAGAACCCTTGCTACAGCGGGATGCCCTGCCGAGAGGGAGCCACGATCACTTGCAGCAAACAATACCCACAACCCAGCAATTTCCGCCCCGACGGGTTTCACGTCTATCCTTGGAAGAATGGCAAGCTCTTAAAAGGGGACTATACCTGTGTGTCCACACGGGCTAACATCTATATCCATCACAGTGGGGGGCGACAGGGAGGAGCTGCTGACCACGGGGAGGAGTACAAGATTAGAAAGTACAGGGAACATTAGCCAAAAGTATCAATTTGTCCCAGTGGGATCAGGACCTTGGGATCATGGGAAAAAATGCCACACGTTTCCTTAAAGAATTGGGTTCCAGACTCATCGACACCACCAGGGACCCAAGGGCAGCCACTTTCATGTTCCAGCGCCTCAGTGTCGCCATCCAGAGGGAAATGCTTGCTGCGTACTTGGCTCACGTCCAGCCTCGGAGGAGCTGGAGGAAATTCATGATCTTTGATAAATTGTGCTATTGTATTCATTTTTTTTTTTTTCTGAAATGTATTTTGTTTTATTAATAAATGTTCAATGAATAAAAAATATTAGGGGGTGGTAGGAAAAGAAAATATTCAAACAGCTCCGGAGAACCTTTGATTTTCCCCCCTGAGGAAGTTTTTTTGTCTTCTCTGAGGTAAGGGTCCCCATTCCACTATACAGGGGGTATTCCCTATACAGTGGACCCCCCGGTTTAACGATTTTTTTTCACTCCAGAAATGTTCAGGGCCAGTACTGACCGAATTTGTTCCCATAAGAAAAATTTTGTGAAGTAGATTGTCCTTTTTGCCCCCCAAACATACACTAAAACGCACTTACATAAATACACTTAATAATTGGCACATTCGGAGGAAATTCGTTATGCGGGGGCCCTGTATATATATAATATATAATATAATATAATATATAAATATATATTTTAAATTATATAAAATTTATTATTATATTATTTATAATATATAATAAATATATATATATAAATATATATATATTATATATATATTATATTTACAAGGCTTGCAAAAAAACCACCTAAAAGAATAGAGAAATTCCAAAGGGCCTTTCGTGACTACCACATTATAAAGGAACATGAAAGTGAAGCCCCAAAGGAACTAAAAAGGGGGTCGGCCAGCACCTCCTATCAATCCCAAAAGGGTTAACACGTGACGCGCGGCGACCAACTTGGAAGGTCCTTTGCAAAACTCCCCCCAAAGCTATTTTTTTGTCCTGTATTTTTAAAATTCTACCCAAATTCTTTTAATTATAAATGGTCAATTTATAAAACCAAAAGGGAAAAATTTTCATATTATTGTCAAAACTGTTTTTTATGAAACAAGATTCTTTTATTTTCCTGTCGACCATGGACTTGCTTGTATACTTTCTAAATTTTTTGAAACTTTTGGAGGGTTTTAAAATCTCTTACATTAATAAAAGAGCATTGGAACTTGCCATTCTAAGCTATATTTATTTGTTTTAATTTAGTTCGAATTTTTACCAGTTTTACCGTAATAAACTTTATCGAAAATTTTTTAAAAGGGAATCTTATAGACACATCCATCAGCATTTGGGGGGAATTCTTAACAAAAGTTTTTTTACTGTATCAAGTTTTTTTTGAATACAAACTTTAAAAAAAGTCTTAAAAGAGAAGGCATATAAACCCAATTTTCATGGAAAGGGAAAACCCAAAAATATTTTTGTTGAAAAAAGGCGGTTCCCCTTTTTTTTGGGTTTATAAAAAGTGTTCCAGCAACTTTAAAAGATTTATCAATTAATTTCTTGGGGATTTTTAAAACATTTCCTATTTCATAAATTTTGGATATTTCCTCATCTAGAACTCAGGACTACAAATTCGAAAAACTCTCAAAAACATTGAGAGAAAACAGACTTTGACTCTTTTGAAACGAGGGGAAAAATAGGGCATAGGAACAGTTATTTGTGGTTTTCTGTAAATTTTAAATTTGAATTTATTATTCCCTAATAATTAAAACATCTAGAAAAGGCAATGAGTTTTTCTTCAAACTAACATAAAGTTTATAGAATGGGGTAACTATTTTAAATTTTCCCCAAAAAAAGGTGATATTACATTTTGGGGATAAACACAAAATATACAACAAACGAACCTTTTAGCTCTAAAGGGAGATTGTGTTAACAACCTTTTTTCAAAAAATTCCAAGTATAGGTTACTAAAAAAGGGAAAGAGGGTTTCCCCTGCCCAAACCCAAAATTCTGAGTGTAAAACTTATCATTTTAAAAAAAATTTTTCATCAACAATGCAAAGTTTAAAAAGTTTAAAGTAGTAGGAACTGGGAATGGTAAAAATAGTTTAAAGATTCTTAATAAGAAAACTAAAAAAATCATCAACAGGAACTTTTGTAAAAAAGGAAGTAACATCAAAAAATAACCATTTAAAATCATTTAAATAGTCAAGGGTTTAATTTTTAACCAAGTCTATGTTTTTTTTAAAATTAAAGTTAAAATTTTGCCAACAGAGGGGTCAAAATATCAACAAGCCCTTTGGATAATTTTTTATGAAAATGCCCATGGACTAATAAATTTGGGCGACTGGTTCCTGGTTTTGTTTTTTATTTGTCCATAATGTAAGGTAAAAAATGGATTAGGGAAATAAATTGTTTGAAACCGTACAGACTGGGTTCCCGTTTAGCGGGCAACGGGGGTGGGTGAGGCTTCTCTTATTATGTCATTACCCCTCATGTCGGGATATTTCCCCTTCTGTGTGACACACGAACCAGAAGTCCGAATTGACACTGTCGCCCTGCCGCAAAACACCTAGTTCGGGAGGATGGGGGCGGCTAGGCGAAGACAACCCCAAACCCGAATGGCCGGGGGCGATAGGGATCCCCGGGGGAAAAAGGGGAACAGCAAACGGGAAAATCTGAGTGGGGTGCCTTCAAAGCCGGGGAAACAGCTTTACTTTTTCCCTGAACTTTGGGAGAGCTTTTTTTTAATATATAAATATATATATATAATATATATAATTTTAAATATTTTAAAAAATTTAATATTTATGATTATAGATTAAAAAAGTTTGAAAATTTATAGATGTTATAAGAGTATATAAAAGAGTATATATTACATAAAAATTAAAAATATATATTTAATAATAATAATTAATATATATATAAATATAATATATAATAATATATATATATATATATGTATTATTTATTTATAAAATATTATATATATATATATATAAAAATATATTATATTATATATATTTTATAATATAAAATATATATTTTTTTATAATATATATATATATATAAAATATTTATATATATATATATTATTAATAAATAGTATTAATATATATTAATATATATAATATATATATATTACAAAAAAATATATATATATTATTTATATTTATATAAATATATATATTAAATATATATATACAGTGGCCCCCGGGTTTTAAACGATTTTAATTCAAGGGGGGGTAATTGTTATGCGAAATAATCAGGAATAAATTTTTCCCCCATAAAATAATGGAAAAAAAATTAATCCGTGAAAACCCCAAAAGTAAAAAAATTTTTTTTTTCCCACAAAAAATATTAATTTTAAATTTAACACAAACGAAAAAGGCATGCACACTACATGACACTTACTTTTTTTGAAGATCGGGTGATGTTGGTGGATGGGAGGGGGGGAACATTTTCTTCTTACTGTTTAAAAGGGGAATCCCTTTCCCATTGGGATTTAGGTACAAGTTTTTTTGGGGGTTACTTCCCTTTTTTTTTTAATGCCACGGGGCCAGCTTAGAGTCAGGGGCTTCTTTCGCACAAAATTTTCCCATAGTGGCCTGTCCTCTCTTTCCCCTTTAATCACTTCCCTAAAGTTTTTCAAAAACATTGTCAGGTAGGGGGTTGCCAACAGGGTTTGCAATAGTTTGGGTGAGGGTGATTTTCATCCATGAAGTTTGCACTTCAAGCCACTTTGCCGTTTTCCTTTATTTTTTTAAAGGAAACTTCTTAAATTTTCTCTCTCCCCCCCTCTGAACCAGTTTCCTCGGGTCGGCCTCTTGCTCTTGAAGTTTCTTTCGCTCACAGGTTAGTTCTTTTTTGTCCTCCTCCAAAAACTCTTCCACACCCCTCCCCACTAACCTCCCCCCCCAAGGGGACTTTCCCAAAATGCCACAAGGGGATTCCTCAACGGGCATAACCCTGGGGTTAGCCCCAAACCCTTCAAAACCCCTTTTGTCTACAATTTTTGGGCCCCAGTTTCTTCCCAAAAAGTTCAAGGGCTTCTTAGTCACTTCCCCCAAGCCTTTTCTTAAAGGTTTTCACAATTAGGAATTTAAAGGATCTCTCCAAAACCTCTTGAGTCAGTTGAGTTTCTGAGTCTTACAAAACACCTTTTAAACAGAGCTTTTGTGAATTTTTTTGAAGTTGGAAATAACCGCTGGGCCATGGGCTCAGGAGAGGGGTGGATTTGAGGCAAAAAATTCACCTTAAAAGAAGCTCATGTCCCTAAAGTCGCTCTGGCACTCTGAGGATACCCGGGCATTTCTAACACCAGGAGGAAATTAAGTTTAATTTCTTTTTATTAGGAATCTTTCACATTGGGGGGAAATCATTTTTGTAAAAAGTTTTAGAAAAATTCCCTGTGACCATGCCTTACTGTTTGCCCCCACACAACCCCAAATTATCCCTTTAGGGGAATTTTTTTGCCTGAACGCTCTGGGGGTTTCAATGATACAAATAAGGCTTTACTTTTTCAATCACCCGTACATTTGGCCAGAGAAGAGTAAGCCGTCTTTCAAGGCTTTTGTCCTGGGAGTGCCTTTTCCTCCTGAGTAATTAGGTCCCCGCTTGGCTTTTTCTTCCGAACAGGCCGTTTCATCACAATTAAACACTTGTCAGGTTTTAGTCCTTCTTTTATTTACCTTGATTCCCGCCATTTTTTCCCGCCCTTTTTGGTCCGAATGGCAGCCCCCACCCTGCCTTATACACATGGATCCATACCTTCTTAATCTCTCAAACCAACCTTTTTTGGCCTTAAATTCACTCAATCATCACTAGTTGCAGGGGATTTTTTTAAATTAAAACCCATGCAACTTCCTACCTTTTCACATATGATCGCTTTAAGCCCTATTTGCTAGCGTTTTTCATTTACCACCCAAAAAAGGTCCTCAACATCTTCCATCACTTGCGATCTTTGTTTCGAAAACACAGTTAAACCTTTGGCAAGAACTGCTTCTTGATTGTCTTTTTGGTGCCCACAATAGTAGCGATGGTTGATTGGGGTTCTTGTACAACTTGACTAGGTCGGCGATACGCACTCCACTTTATACTTATCAATGATCTCTTTCTTCATTTCAATGGGAATTCTTACCCTTATTGGTGTACGGTTGGCACTAGAAGCTTTCTTGGGGCCCATGGTCACTTATTTTCCAGAAACAGCACCGAAAACACTGTAATAATACGAAATATTCCGAGTGTATGCTTGGATGTTACCGCGGAGGCTGGCTGGTAAACAATGGCACGGGCGGCACATGTGAGGCTGGCTGAGGGCGCACATTGGACGCGTCTCGGACGAAAATCGGTGAGCGGGTTTTTAATCGGTATGCGCGGCAAAAATAATGTGTCACTCTGTCTCCTCGCAGCTGTCGCTCAGTCCAAAGCTCCACTGAACTTCAATGTAACCTATTTCATGCTTCACATTTTTTTTTTTTTATTGTAATAAGTCACCATGGGGCCCAAGGAGATTAGTGATAAGTGGACCAAAAAGAAAATAGGTTAGTGCGTGTTTGCCCTGATGTAAACACTGCCTCCGCCTCTCCATGTAATATGCCTTTTATTAATTTCGGTGTCTTTATTGTGCTTCTAGGTTATCTATCATGTTGCTGATATGTTGTAATAAATGTGATAGATAACCTTTATTACTAATATTAGTGTAATTACACAATATTGTACTTGCGTCGCCACTAATATCCAGCTATCAAGGCGACTCGTTAGATAGTGAATGCTGCTTCTGCTGGCCCCTCCCTCTTCTATAGCTCCTCCCTCTTTGGGCCTCTCTTATCATTCTTGCTTTCCATTTTTAATTTTTATTCACACAAAAAATTAGAAGATTTACTGTTATGCAGACTACTGCATTTTTGAAAAAAATAATTTAAATGATATCAGTGCGTATGTGAAAGCATATTGGACCCACCAGTTGACATGTATTGGACGTGTGACGTGATCACATTTGTGAACATATATTAGAACCACCAGCTGACACGTATTAGACTTGTGACGACATTTGTTTACTCTTGAACATCAGCAAAAATTGAACATTTCCGTTACTTTGAGCTCAGTTTCAAGCCATTTTCACTACTAAAACCAATCAAAATCATCTCTATTTCTGTAATATATATTCCATTCTATCAAATGAGACCAAGAAATTGCAAATATAACTGTAAAAAATATACAAAAAAGCACTGCAAAGTCGCTGTTTTAAACCAAAATCACGGTCACATTTTTTTTCTCATGCACTGCGTGCTGCAGGATTTGTCTTGTGGTACACACTTACCACACAGATGTTCTCTCGTATCTAGGCTCAAATTTACCACTCACAGGTTATGGGCGAGCTGAGCTCATGGCGTAGATCTACGGTTTGGACCCTGGCTTCAAAGCCGTAGATCTATGGCACGGACCCTGAAAGGGTTAATTGAATGAACGTTTAGGAGGGCACTTGTGTCATCAGTCATTCATTTTGCTGCTCTTTTGACAATTAACATAAGCATCTATTGAGTGCAAACTCAGTGTAAATAGTTTTAAATGTGTTTGTGTAATTATAAATTTGTTGAGGTCTATTTTCTTGCCTCTTGCCTAATATCTGGCAGATTTTTACAAAAAAAAAAAAAAAAAAAAAAAAAATCTGTAGTGTCCTATTCTAGACTGAAATTATGTATTACAGCATATGATTCTGCTGTGGTCATTAAGCCTTAGTGATTGACACAAAATAAGAATAACTGAAGTCTTTTGTATTATCAGAATGGGATACGTCAAATCGTGAATGGCGTGCCAGCTGGTAGAGGACGATGGCTGTCCAACCGGACATCTCACCCATCTGATATCGAGGTTCGACATGCATTGTCACCACACATTTTTTCCCTTATGTCTTCTCTCTTGAAAGTTCCTATCCTGGTTTTTTAGAAGCATTTTTAAATTTTTCTAAATCTTCACTTGTAACTGGGAAAGTTGAATTAAGTTACTACTGGAGAGAGTTAGTGGTGTTTAGTTTCATTGAATAGTAATTCGTATCGAGGGAAATGTATGATTATGGTCTTGCTTGCCATTATTATGCTTGTTTACTTGTGACCGACATCAAAATAATTAAGAGCCACTTCAAGGGATATAAGGCTTGTTTACACAGTGTACTTTGCTTACCTTGTTACTACCTTACTACTAAAGAGCCACTTCAGGTGATGCAAGATTTATTTACACAATGTGTATTCTCTTTTGCCATAAAATAGCTTGACAGTACATATAACGGGGTCAAATTATTTTTTTAATATAGTGCCCAGTATGACCCTGGTAATTAGAGGAGAACAAGAACACATACTGTGCCATTTACTATATTTAGGACACATGCATGTTCACCATTATGCTGCAGAGATATTCATCTCATCCTCTTGCCCCATTTCCTTCTTCCCTCTAAATATTTCATACCACTCCATTGCTTCCCACCATCTGTCACTTTTCCATTTCCTCTCCTCTCCTTCCATTTCTTCCTCTCATTTCTTCTTTTCCCTCTTGCCTGACCTCCCATTACTCCCCCCTTCCCTCCCCTCTCTCCTCCCTCCTCCTCCTCCTTCTCCTCTTCCTCCTCTTCCCTCCCTCCTCCCTCCCTCCTCCCTCCCTCCTCCCACTCCTCCCCCCTTCCTCTCTCCCCCTCCTCCTCCTCCTCCTCTCCTTCCCCTCCTCCTCGTTCCTTCCTCCTCCCTTTTCCCCTCCCTTCCTCCTCCTCCTCCTCTCCCTTCCTCCTCCTCCTCCTCTCCCTTCCTCCTTTTTCTCTCCCTTCCTCCTCCTTTTCTCTCCCTTCCTCCTCCTCTCTCCCTTCCTCCTCCTCTCCCTTCCTCCTCTTATCTCCCCTCCTTCCCTTCCTCCTCTTATCTCCCCTCCTCTCCCTTCCTCCTCTTATCTCCCCTCCTCTCCCTTCCTCCTCTTATCTCCCCTCCTCTCTTCCCCATCTTTCCCTCCTGTTCTCCCCACACTTCTCTCCCTGCTCTCCTTCCTCTCTCTTCTCCCTCCTCCCCCTTTCCTTCCTATCTTTTCCTCCTCCTCTCCACCCCCACCACATTCTCACCTTCCCTTCCTTTGTTAGTCTTGTAAGGTTTTTTTAAAGGGGTTTCCCAACTTTATTTATAAGCTAAGAGCTGTTACCTACATCACTGCTCTCTCTCTCTCTCTCTCTCTCTCTCTCTCTCTCTCTCTCTCTCTCTCTCTCTCTCGTTCTCTCTCGTTCTCTCATTCTCTCGTTCTCTCTCTCGTTCTCTCTCTCGTTTCTCTCGTTTCTCTCGTTTCTCTCTCGTTTTTCGTTTCTCACTCGTTTCTCTCTCGTTTCTCTCGTTTTTTCTCGTTTCTCTCTCGTTTCTCTCTCGTTTCTCTCTCTCGTTTCTCTCTCTTGTTTCTCTCTCTTGTTTCTCTCTCTTGTTTCTCTCTTAATTTCTCTCTCTCGTTTCTCTCCTCTCGTTTCTCCCCTCTCGTTTCTCTTTTCTCGTTTTCTCTTCTCGTTTCTCTCTCTCGTTTCTCTCTCGTTTTTCTCTCTTTGTTTCTCTCTCTCGTTTCTCTCTCTCGTTTCTCTCTCTCGTTTCTCTCTCTCGTTTCTCTCTCGTTTCTCTCTCTCGTTTCTCTCTCGTTTCTCTCTCTCGTTTCTCCTCTCGTTTCTCTCTCGTTTTTTCTCCCCGTTTCTCTCTCTCGTTTCTCCCCTCTCTCGTCTCTCTCTCTCTCGTTTCTCTCTCTCTCGTTTCTCTCTCTCTCGTTTCTCTCTCTCTCGTTTCTCTCTCTCTCGTTTCTCTCTCTCGTTTCTCTCGTTTCTCTCTCGTTTCTCTCTCTCTCGTTTCTCTCTCTCTCGTTTTTTCTCTCTCGTTCTCTCTCTCGTTTCTTCTCTCGTTTCTCTCTCTCTCGTTTCTCTCTCGTTTCTCTCTCTCGTTTCTCTCTCTCGTTTCTCTCTCTCGTTTCTCTCTCTCGTTTCTCTCTCTCGTTTCTCTCTCTCGTTTCTCTCTCTCGTTTCTCTCTCTCGTTTCTCTCTCTCTCGTTTCTCTCTCTCTCGTTTCTCTCTCTCTCGTTTCTCTCTCTCTCGTTTCTCTCTCTCTCGTTTCTCTCTCTCTCGTTTCTCTCTCTTTCTCGTTTCTCTCTCTCTCTCGTTTCTCTCGTTTTCCTCTCTCTCGTTTCTCTCTCTCTCGTTTCTCTCTCTCTCGTTTCTCTCTCTCTCGTTTCTCTCTCTCTCGTTTCTATCTCGTTTCTCTCTCTCTCGTTTCTTCTCTCTTCGTTTTCTCTCTCTCTCGTTTCTCTCTCTCGTTTCTCTCTCGTTTCTCTCTCGTTTCTCTCTCGTTTCTCTCTCGTTTCTCTCTCTCTCGTTTCCTCTCGTTTCTCTCTCTCGTTTCTTTCTCTCTCTCTCGTTTCTTTTCTCTCGTTTCTCTCTCGTTTCTCTCTCTCTCGTTTCTCTCTCTCGTTTCTCTCTCTCTCGTTTCTCTCTCTCTCGTTTCTCTCTCTCGTTTCTCTCTCTCTCGTTTCTCTCTCGTTTTCTCGTTTCTCTCTCGTTTCTCTCTCGTTTTTTCTCGTTTCTCTCCCCTCTCCGTTTTCTCTCGTTTCTCTCTCGTTTCTCTCTCTCGTTTCTCTCTCTCTCTCTCTCTCTCTCTCTCTCTCTCTCTCTCTCTCTCTCTCTCTCTCTCTCTCTCTTCTTTTTCTCAGAATCTTAAAACAGTAGGGAAATTATAAAAAAATGCCTATTATATACTATTTAAGTCGTGTAATTATTTCACCATATTAACACCTCTAAGATGTAATATTTTTTAAACAATCTCGGCTGTTGAAAGTCTATATCAGTGGCTGGCTTTTCTATTGTAGTTCATTTTTTTTATGCACGGCACTTCGTAAATATAATGTGATTATTCAAGAATTTCCCTGCATAATATGACTAGGGTAAATACAAGGAGTGTACATTTGTTTTGTGAATTGCTGTAATTGGTTTTTGTTTGGAATTATGAAGTTGCTTTTTTGTTATTTAGGCTGGTATTTCATAGTAAAGGAAGCTTAACTGTATTTTGCTTACTCATTATATATACAGTGGTACCCTGAGTTTCGTACATAATTCGTCCCAGAAGGCTGTTCGAGTGCCATTACTGAATGAATTTGTTCCCATAAGGAATAATGTTAATTTGATTAGTCCATTTCAGACCCCCAAAATACTTACAAAAGCACTTACAATAATTCACTTACATAATTGTTCGAGTTGGGAGCAGTACAAAACTCTGGGTACCACTGTACTGTATGTATTTCATTTTATATGCACAAGACGACTTACTTCATTAGGTTATAAGACTCCTGCGTATGTTACTGTACTGGAGATATGAGGAAATTTTTTAATACAGTCACATTGACTTTTTTTTTTTTTTTTTTTTTTTTTTTTTTTTTTTTTTTTTTTTTTTTTTTTTTTTTTTTTTTTTTTTTTTTTTTTTTTTTTTTGAGGTGAATTACTGCAACTGGTAAGTCACTCAGTGCCCTGACTACACTGATATAAAAATATTATGCACTACCTGTTGTATGTAAAAAACTATATCAAGTCGAAAACAACGGTGTACTCTTGATTAAATGTACTAATGAGGTGGTGTCCTTTAACCCTTTCAGGGTCATGACTCCTGCTTTCAAAGTTACTCTCAGGGTTGCAGAATTTCCAGTAAATAATTTTTTCATTAGTTCACTAAGTTGTAGTGTTCCCCCTCCCCTTCCCTCACTTTTTCACCATTCCTTTTCTTCCTGCTATCCACTACCATTTCTCTTCCCCTTCTGTATCACCTTACCATCCATCCTATCTCACTTTCTTCCTTTTTTACTCTTCCATATTTTCCTAGAGAGAGACAGTAGTGTCTCCACCAGTCAATATGGGTTTTATAAGGGCTGCTTTACTATTGACCCCTTACTCTTTTTAAATACATACACACGTACAGTGGTCCCTTAACCCTTTGAGGGTCGACAGGCCCTCTCCGAGACTCGTTTTCAGGGTCGGCCAAATTTAAAAAAAAAATAATTTTTTCTTATGAAAAGATAGAGAATCTTTTCCCGATCATAATGACACCAAAAATATGAAATTTGATGGAAAACTTACGGAATTATGCTCTCGCGAAGTTAGTGGTCTCGGCGATGTTTACGGATCGGCAATTTTGCCCACTTTGAGCCCCATTTTCAGCCAGTTCCATTGTACTAGTCGACAGAAAACATGAATATTTCGCTAGAATGAGTGCAAGAAACCACCCATTTACCAATTTCAACTATCCAGTTCAGTGGTCAGAATTTAGCAATTTTGCCAATTTCACACAAATTTCAAAAGATGCCAATTTCCGAATAGGGTCCAGAACAAACAAGAAATACATTCCTGGCACTAAAATGACATTTCCTCTGTTCATTAGTCATGTCTCAAGGCCCCTCTTACATTCTTTTGCTTTCCACTTTGAATTTTTATTCTCACAAAAAATAGAAGATTTACTGTTATGCAGACTACTGCATTAGTGTAAAAAATGGTATGAATCATATTGGCGCACTTGCAAAAGAATATTAGACTCACCAGTTGACGTGAATTGGACGCTTGGCATGATTTGTTTACTTTTGAACTTTGGTAAAAATCGAACATTTCTGCTACTTTGAGCTCAATTTCAAGGTACTTTTCATTGTAAAACCAGTCAAAATCATCTCAACTTCTATGATATGCCTTCCATTCTATAAAATGAGACCAAGAAAACTAGAATACAACAATAAATACCCTACGAAAATAGTGCAAAGTCGCTGTTGTATTCCAAAAAAATGGTCAAAGTTTTTTTTTTCTCATTATGCACTGTGTGCTGCAGGATTTTTTCTATACCGTGCACACTGACCACATAGACCCATTCTTTCATATGGAGGCCTACCAGCTTTCTCCCACTAGATTTGAGGGCGCTAGAATTTAGGCGTACTAGTATGTCAAAAACCCTGGGTCGTAAGCCGTACTAGTAGGTCCGAAACCCTCAAAGGGTTAATAATCGTCTGGCCTGAAAGCCGTACATTTCGGAAAGTCCCATTATTTCGTCTAAACATTGGCTCGCAAATGGTCCATTAGCTCACTAATCGTCCTAAGTCTGGGACGCGTACTCACACTCTGAGCCGCCTGGGCCTGTCTTCCCAGCCAGTGTGCCATTGTTTATCAGTGAGTGATGGCCCCCTCACTTGCTCCTACGAAATGTTTCATAATATTCCATTGATTTTAGCTACCTTGGCTCCAAAGAAAGCTTCTAGTGCCAGTCCTTTGGTAAAGAATGCGAAAAACACATATAATTTATGAAAAAGTTTGTAGAAAAATACAAAGGTGGTGGTGGTAGAGTGGAAGCAGTTGTGATCGTGGTTGATGGTGGTAGTGATGGTGGTAGAAGGTAGTAGTGATGGTGATAACAGTTGTAATAGTGGTAGAAGGTCGTAGTGATGGTGGTAGAGGGTTCCTTCTTTAGTGATTCAGCGATTCAACCAACTCCTCTAATGTTGTCGGAGTTATATAGGGCTACAGAAAACACCACCGCCTCAGCTGCTGCTTGACCACCATTATGGACGGCTTACTCTCAGTGGCCCTTATATACCCAACAACAACACAACACGACACCTCTTGTGACATACGTAATGACTTATTTTATTCATTCTAGAGTATATTTCATGTTTCTATGTTATTAATATTGTTTATTATGTCATATTAGTTGAATTGTGATAGATAAATAAGTCGTAGAGTTGATATTAGTGTCATATTCTCCAACAATAAACTTCCCATCCCTCCCTCACACAAACAAGTCTTCAATAAGAACATAAGAAAGGAGGAACACTGCAGTAGGCCTGCTGGCCCATACTAGGCCGGTCCTTCACAAATCCAACCCACTAACAGAACAAATGCTACCCAAGCAATAAGCTCAGGTGCAAGTCCGACTCAAATCCAACCCCTCTTACTCGTGTATTTATCCAACCTAAATTTGAAACTACTCAGTGTTTTAGCTTTGATCACCCTACTAGGCAGACCGTTCCACTCATCAACTACCCCTATTACCAATGTTCATTTATACATTTTATTAGTGCTTTACATTTATTTGGCATTCTTTTCTGCATGTAAATCTATATTTATGCTAGGGAAGTGACCCCTGAAGTGACCTAGAGTACTTATGTAGGGGGATTCCCCTTCCAAACAATAACCTCTCTTCCCTCTCTCCTCCTCCCTGCCTTCCATTCATCAACAACAGCCTTCAATAAAGGTAACTGTCATGTTGAATGTTCATTCTTTTGTGCATGTAAATCTATCTTTTAGGGAAAAAAAAAATTTTTGTTGATACTTCTGGGTGTCTGGAACGAATTAATTGGATTTACATTATTTCTTATGGGGAAAATTGATTCGAAAATCGTCTATTTCGATAATAGTCCTACTTCCAGGAACGGATTAAGGACGATAATTGAGGGACCACTGTACATGTTTGAAATGCCTTTGCCAATAACCGCTAAGTTATTACCATCTTTTTTTTATCTTGAGAAGGCGTATAACACAACTTGGAGATATAACATCGTAGCCCAACTTTACTCCTTAGGCCTCTGAAGCAGTCTATTTTTCCTTAAGAACTTCTTATCTAAGAGATATTTCCATGTTTGGGTCAGTGATGTGCTTTCCCCAGAATTTGTCCAAGCTGAAGGTGTCCCCCAGGGACCGAATGTCATCTCACTGCAGTTTCTCTCTAGAATGCTGTCAACCATGTTTCCAATTGGGTCACTACTCGTGGGTTTAACCCTTTGACTGTCGCGAGCCCCTTTCTGAAACTCATTCTATGTTGCAAAATTTTTGGGAAAAAAAATTATTTTTCCTTATGAAATTATAGAGAATCTTTTCCCGATGGTAATGACACCAAAAGTGCGAAATTTGGTCAAAAACTCGTGGAATTACCCTCCCGCAGAGTTAGCAGTCTCGGCGACATATACGCATCGGCGATTTCGCCAATTCTGTTGTTCCAGTTGACCAAACTCGTAGCTATTTCTTTAGAACTCCATTTTTTCAGTCAGTTGATCAACGTACAAGAAACCGTCCATCTACTTTTTTGAACTACCCAAGAAAGTGTTCAGAAATTAAAAAAGATGCCAATTTCAAAATAGGGTCCAGAATAAACAATGTAGACAGTCTTGGCACTAAAATAACATATCCTCTGTTCATTAGTCACATCTCTAGGCCCCTCTTATATTACTATTGCTTTCTATTTTTATTTTTTATTCATACAAAAAATACAAAATTTACTGTTATGCAGACTAATGCATTATTGTAAAAATGGTATAAATATCAGTGCACTAGTGAAAGAATATTAGACTCCCCAGTTGACGTGTATTGGACATGTGGTGTGATTTGCTTACTCCTGAACATTGGAAAAAATTGAACATTTCCGCTACTTTGAGCTCAATTTCAAGGTTGTTTTCATCGTAAAACTAATCAAAATCGTCTCTATTTCTGTAATATGTTTTCCATTTTATCACATGAGACCATGAAAATGAGAATACAACGATAAATACTATATGAAAATGCACCTCAAAGTCAGCGTTTTAATAAAAAAAAACTTTTTTTTCTCTCATTATGCACTGTGTGCTGAAGGATTTTTTTTACGTGGTGCACACAGACCCATTCTCTCACATGTGGGCCTACCAGCTTTCTTCTGCTTGATTTGAAGCTGCTAGAATTTACGTGTATTAATACGTCCGAAACAGTGGTGCGTAAGACATGTATATACAACCAAAACAGTCAGAGGGTTAAATTTTCTAGTACTAAAACGCACCAAATTACTTTCGCCAGACGTTCTATTGTCCCTAAGCACTCCAGGATGATTTGAATAGACTGATGCAGCACCTTTGATATACCTTTGAAGAGTTTTGAGAGTTTATCTACTCTCTGATCCCGGCCATGGGCCAGGCTCGTCTGGTGCTTGCCTGGTCAACCAGGCTGTTGCTGCTGGAGGCCCACTGCCCCACATATTCATCACAGCCTGGTTGATCTGGCACCTGGTGAAGATACTTGCCCAGTTTCCTCTTGAAGGCTTCTAAACTTGTTCCAGCCATGTTTCTGATATCTTCTGGGAAGATGTTGAATAGTCTGGGACCCGGATGTTGATACAGTGTTCCTTGTTGTCCGCGCTGCACCCCTGTTCCTCACTGGGTTTATTTTACACTTCCTTCCATATCTTTCACTCCAGTATGTTGTTATGGCAGTGTGCAGATTTGGGACCAGGCCCTCGAGTATTTTCCAGGTATATATTATCATGTACCTCTCTCTCCTCCACTCCAATGAATACATGTTCAAGACTTGCAGGTGTTCCCAGTAGTTTAGGTGCTTTACAGGCTCACTTAAACTACTGGGAATGCCTGCAAATCTTGAACATGTATTCATTGGAGCGAAGGAGAAAGAGGTACATGATGATATTTACCTGGAAAATACTAGAGGGCCTGGTCCCATATCTGTACACTGCCATAACAACATACTGGATTGAGAGATATGGGAGGAAGTGTAAAATAAACCTAGTGAGGAGCAGGGGTGCGGTGGGGACAATAAGGGAACACTGTATCAACAGTGGTTGGAGAAGTGGCAGATGCTGTTTAACCCTTTGACTGTCGCAACCCCCAATCCTGAGGTGTCTCCTGGTGTCGCAAAATTTAAAAAAAAAAAAAAATTATGAAATGATAGAGAATATTTTCACGATTGTAATGACACCAAAAAAAAAAAAATTGATGGAAAACTGACGGAATTATGCTCTGGCGAAGTTAGCGACCTCGGCGCTGTTTACAAATCGGCGATTTCGCCCACTTTGAGCCCTATTTTCAGCTAATTCCATTGTTCCAGTCGCCCAAACTCATAGCTATTTCTTTAGAACTCCATTTTTCCTATCGATCAAGTACAAGAAACTGCCCATTTACCGATTTCAACTACCTAATAATGTGGTCAGAAATTTGCAATTTGGCCAATTTCACGAAAACTAAGAAATACGACAATTTCAAAATAAGGTCCAGAATGAACAATGCAGACATTCCTGGCTCTAAAGTAACATTTTCTTTGCTCATCAGTCATGTCTCCAGGCCCCTCTGATATTACTCTTGCTTTCTATTTTGAATTATTATTCAAACAAAAAATAGAAGACTTACTATTATGCAGACTACTGCAATACTGTAATAATTGTATAAATAACATCAACCCATTCATGACTGCATATTAGAATGGCTAGTTGGACATTTATTGGACAATGGCATCATTTGTTTACTTTTGAACATTGGCAAAAATTAAACATTTCCCCTACTTTGAGCTCCATTTCCAGGTTCTTTTTATAGTAAAATCAATCAAAATCACCTCTATTTCTATAATATGTTTTCCATTCTATCAAATGAGACCAAGAAAACGAGAATACAACCATAAATACTATACGAAAATAGACCACAAAGTCGGCATTTTAATTAAAAACAACGGTCTTTTTTTTTCTCATTATGCACTGCGTGCTCCAGGATTTTTTTTATATGGTGCACACTGACCACACAGACCCATTCTCTCACATGTGGGCCTACCAGCTTTCTCCTGCTTGATTTGAAGCCGCTAGAATTTGAGTATATATACGTCAAACACTGTACCTTGTAAGACGTATATATACGGCCGCGACAGTCAAAGGGTTAATATAGACAAATGCGAAGTCCTAAATGTTGGACAGGAAAATAACCATGCCACATATAAACTAAATAATGTAGATCTTAATATTACGGATTGCGAAGAAGATTTAGGAGTTCTGGTTAGCAGTAATCTAAAACCAAGACAATAGTGCATTAGTGTTTGCAATAAAGCTAACAGAATCCTTGACTTCATAGCAAGAGGTATAAATAATAGAAGTCCTCAGGTTGTACTTCAACTCTCTCTCTCTCTTTGGTTAGGCCTCATTTAGATTAGGCTGCACAGTTTTGGTCACCGTATTACAGAATTGATATAAATGCATTGGAGAATGTACAAAGGAGGATGACGAAGTTGATCCAATGTATCAGAAATCTTCCCTATGAGGATAGACTGAGGGCCCTGAATCTGCACTCTAGAACGGCGTAGAATTAGGGGGGATATGATTGAGGTGTATAAATGGAAAACAGGAATTAATAAAGTGGATGTAAACAGTGTGCTAAAAAAATATAGCATAGACAGGACTCGCAGCAATGGCTTTAAATTGGAAAAACTCTTGTTCAGGAATGATATAGGAAAGCACTGGTTTGGTAATAGTTGTGGATGAGTGGAACAAACTCCCGAGTACTGTCATAGAAGCTAGAATGTTGTGTAGTTTTAAAAATAGGTTGGATAAATACATGAGTGGGTGAGAGTTGGACCTGACTAGCTTGTGCTACTAGGTCGGATGCTGTGCTCCTCCCTTAAGTGACATGTCTAACTTCACTAGGTCAAAGCATTGTCTTAAGCTGGTGGGCGAATTGGACCTGCCTCGCATATGCCAGTAGGCCTGTTGCAGTGTTCCTTGATTTTATGTTCTTATGTATCCCTGAACATGATACTGTCAGGTTTCTCAGCCCTCTGTTTGACTGACGGTTATCCTGGAAACCTCACATTACCTCAACTTGTCATAACTGGCTGAACCTCCATAAAACTCTCGCTGATTGTCAAACTCTCCTTCAACTGCATTATGGCGACCAGATATATTCAGCAGCCTCTCCTGCAACTTTCTAACCTTGGTCCCATCCATTACCAGGTATTATGTTTATGCTTTGGTGCTTTTCGCTCTTCACCTGTAGAGTCTATATGCAGGGCCGAATATTCCATCCTTGAACTATCGCCATGATACTCATTGCCTCCACTATTTTGTTCACTCTCATGACCTTTGCAATCCTTCCATATACTATATGATAGTAACAAATGTTAGTAAAGGTTCATTGCTTGTTCGTTGCCCTAGTTTACTCCATCCCTTTTCTTTTCATCTACATTCACATTCATCTTCTCTTCAGTTGCTCTCCTTTATATGTTCATTTAGCATCTAACTTTTCCCTTCTGCCTTGGATGGTTCAGACAGTTGGTGTCTGCTCTTCCCCACTGCCATGCATGAAAGCCCATCGCAGTGTACACTGATGGCTGTACATCTTCTGACAGTGTCAGGTTTGCAGCAGTGTTTCCAGACAGCATAGTGCAAGGGCATTTATTAGACTTCGCTAGCTTTTTTACAGTTGAATTGTATGCAGTTCTTGTAGGAATTACGTATCCATGTTGCATCTGTTTCCACTTGTGGTAGTCTTCGATTCCTTTAGTGCTTTGCAAGCTATAAAAAAAATTTGATTCACCTCATCCCCTGGTCCTTTGTATACAACTTTGGTTATGTCACATCTCTAGTAAAAACAAAGATATTGTTTTCTGTTGGGTCCCAGGTCATGTTGACGTACAGGGCAATGAACAGGTGGATGTTGCTGCACGGTCAGCACTAAATGACTTCCCAGTTTCTTAGAGATGTTCCATTCACAGACTATTTTACTGTAATTTCTGACCACCACTGGAACCGTTGGCAACAATGTTGGTTTGATAATATACATAAATTACATTATCAAACCAAGTTTAGATTTATGGCCTCGCAGAGGTTGGGAGACTATGCTTTCCTATCTTTGCATCGGCCCCTTCCTACCTTTCTTTTTACACTCCTCTCCCTCCCTCCTCTTCCTCCCTCCTCTTCCTCCCTCCTCTTCCCTCCCTTCCTTCCTCTCCTTTCTCTTTTTCTACTCTCCATTTCTTTCTCTCCTTCCCTCCCTCCTAATAAATCTCATCTCTTACCAAAGAACTTGTTTAAATATACTGTGTGTTGATATAGGCAAGAAGCTGTCATGTGGAAAGAAAGACCCAATATGTAGGAAAATCATTACTGTACAATGTTTTACCCACAAAGAGGCTTTTTGATTAATCAGGTCCTGGTCCACCATGAGGCCTGGTCATTGACTGGGCCATGGGGACATTGACCCTCCAGAACTTGCAGGTAGACTCCAGGTAGGTAGGTGTGCCAGGTACAGAAAGAGTGGGGAGGGAACAAAGGAGCACTTCAGCAAGCCTACTACTACAGACAAGGTTTCATGTGGTAATGTAGGACCATGTGAGAGAAGGGTCTAGTCATGGTAAACACACTCACTTTCTTGGAAAGTTGGTATAGCTTTGTCAAGACTTTAGAAAGGTATGCAAGTATGGTGTACCACCCTGTGCTAAATAAGCCACCATGGGCCCAAAGAAAGTTTCTAGTGCCAGCCCTGTGATAAAGAAGGAAAGAAACACAATAAAATTCAAGAAAAACCTCGTAGTAAAGTACCAAAGTGGAGGAGGAAGAGAGAGGGGTGAATGTGCCTTCTGCAGTGATTCTACGATATGTACAATACTAAAGCAGCAGGTATCGATGAAGGCTATAGTGCCAGCCAGCGATAAAGTGTAGAATTAACAGTGTAGCAAGTAAGTTAAGTGAGTATGCGATAGAAAAACGACACAAAACTAACTCCAATATTGCTGTATGTGTATCAGGCCGCTGAACATACGCCGGCCTGCTACGTATCTTCCACCACTCTAAACTTCTGCCAGCATCTCCTCCATTAAACTAATTAAACTAACATCTCCTCCAAGGTAAGTGTAAATGTAAAAGGACCCCAATGGAAATACAGTGGACCCTCGTTTTTTGTGATTAATTCGTTCCAGAGTGTGACTGTTATCGAAATTGACTATTTGCGAATCCATTTTCCCCACAAGAAATAATGTAAATCCAATTAATTTGTTCCAGACACCCAGAAGTATAAAAAAAAAATTTTTTTACCTTAAAGATAGATTTACATGCATAAAAGAATGAACATTCAACATGACAGTTAGGTTTATTGAAGGCTGTTGTTGAATGGAAGACAGGGAGGAGGAGAGAGGGAAGAGAGGTTGTTGTTTGGAAGGGGAATCCCCTCCTAAAAGAACTCTAGGTCACTTAAGGGGGTCACTTCCCTAGCTTAAATATAGATTTACATGCAGAAAAGAATACCAAATATATGTAAAGCACCAATAAAATGTATAAATGAACATTTAACATCACACTTACCTTTATTGAAGACTTGTTGGTGTATGGCAGACGGGACAGAGGGAGGGGAGGCGAGTTTATTGTTAGAGAATATGGCACTAATATCAACTCTACGATTTATTTATCTGTCACAGTTCAACTGATATGACATAGTAAACAATATTAATAACATATAAACATGGAAAATATTCTAGAATGAATAAAATAAGTCATTATGTATGTCACGAGAGGTGTTGCGTTGTTGTTGGGTGTATAAGGGCCACTGAGAGCATAATCCATCCATAATGGTGGTGAAGCTGCAGCTGAGGTGGTGGTGTTTTCTGTAGCCCTATATAACTCCAACAACTTTGTAGGAGTTAGTAGAATCGCTGAATCACTGAAGACGTCACCCTCTACCACTATCACAACCACTACACCCCTCTACCACTATCACAACCACTACACCCCTCTACCGCCATCACTACTACCCTCTACCACTATCACAACTGCTACCACCCTTTGCCACAATCACTAACACCTTCTATCACTATCACAACTGCTACCTCCCTCTAACCACCATCAGTACCACCCTCTACCACTATCACAACTGCTACCACTCTACCACCACCACTTTCATATTTTTCTACAAACTTTTTCTTAAATTATGTGTGTTTATCACATTCTTTACCAAAGGGCTGGCACTAGAATCTTTCTTTGGAGCCATGGTGGCTTATTTAGCAGTTGCAAGCACTAAAATGAATGGAATATTATGAAATGTATGAACTCGTGGGATCGTCCTCACTCACTGATTAACAATGGCACACTGGCTGGTAATGGAGTGTGAGGCTGCTCGGGGCTGTGCATACGCATCCGAGACAAACGACTATTTGCGAGTCAAATGACAATTTTCGAGCCGATGTTTTGACGAAAAAACTACAATTTTTGAAAATTGCAACTTTCGAGCCTTGCAAAAAAGAGGGTCCACTGTACATAAATCACTGACTTTTTTGGGTTATCCTAGGTACTTTACACATATGCTGCTATACATGATAATCTATAACTATATGTGTATACCTGAATAAACTGGTTTATAAAGTAATTTATAAATAAGAAATATTTACATTTTTATATTATTTTTTTGTTATCACACTGGCCGATTCCCACCAAGGCAGGGTGGCCCGAAAAAGAAAAACTTTCACCATCATTCACTCCATCACTGTCTTGCCAGAAGGGTGCTTTACACTACAGTTTTTAACCTGCAACATTAACACCCCTCCTTCAGAGTGCAGGCACTGTACTTCCCATCTCCAGGACTCGAGTCCGGCCTGCCGGTTTCCCTGAACCCCTTCATAAATGTTACTTTACTCACGCTCCAACAGCACGTCAAGTATTAAAAACCATTTGTCTCCATTCACTCCTATCAAACATGCTCTCACATGCCTGCTGGAAGTCCAAGCCCCTCGCACACAAAACCTCCTTTACCCCCTCCCTCCAACCTTTCCTAGGCCGACCCCTACCCCGCCTTCCTTCCACTACAGACTGATACACTCTTGAAGTCATTCTGTTTCGCTCCATTCTCTCTACATGTCCGAACCACCTCAACCCTTCCTCAGCCCTCTGGACAACAGTTTTGGTAATCCCGCACCTCCTCCTAACTTCCAAACTACGAATTCTCTGCATTATATTCACACCACACATTGCCCTCAGACATGACATCTCCACTGCCTCCAGCCTTCTCCTCGCTGCAACATTCATCATCCATGCTTCACACCCATAAAAGAGTGTTGGTAAAACTATACTCTCATACATTTCCCTCTTTGCCTCCAAGGACAAAATTCTTTGTCTCCACAGACTCCTAAGTGCACCACTCACCCTTTTCCCCTCATCAATTATATGATTCACCTCATCTTTCATAGACCCATCCGCTGACATGTCCACTCCCAAATATCTGAATACATTCACCTCCTCCATACTCTCTCCCTCCAATCTGATATCCAATCTTTCATCACCTAATCTTTTTGTTATCCTCATAACCTTACTCTTTCCTGTATTCACTTTTAATTTTCTTCTTTTGCATACCCTACCAAGTTCATCCACCAATCTCTGCAACTTCTCTTCAGAATCTCCCAAGAGCACAGTGTCATCAGCAAAGAGCAACTGTGACAACTCCCACTTTGTGTGATTCTTTATCTTTTAACTCCATGCCTCTTGCCAAGACCCTCGCATTTACTTCTCTTACAACCCCATCTATAAATATATTAAACAACCACGGTGACATCACACATCCTTGTCTAAGGCCTACTTTTACTGGGAAATAATTTCCCTCTCCTACATACTCTAACTTGAGCCTCACTAACCTCGTAAAAACTCTTCACTGCTTTCAGTAACCTACCTCCTACACCATACACCTGCAACATCTGCCACATTGCCCCCCTATCCACCCTGTCATATGCCTTTTCCAAATCCATAAATGCCACAAAGACCTCTTTAGCCTTATCTAAATACTGTTCACTTATGTGTTTTGCTGTAAACACCTGGTCCACACACCCCCTACCTTTCCTAAAGCCTCCTTGTTCATCTGCTATCCTATTCTCCGTCTTACTCTTAATTCTTTCAGTAATAAGTCTACCATACACTTTACCAGGTATACTCATCAAACTTACCCCCTATAATTTTTGCACTCTCTTTTGTCCCCTTTGCCTTTATACAAAGGAACTATGCATGCTCTCTGCCAATCCCTAGGTACCTTACCTTCTTCCATACATTTATTAAATAATTGCACCAACCACTCCAAAACTATATCCCCACCTGCTTTTAACATTTCTATCTTTATCCCATCAATCCCGGCTGCCTTACCCCCTTTCATTTTACCTACTGCCTCACGAACTTCCCCCACACTCACAACTGGCTCTTCCTCACTCCTACAAGATGTTATTCCTCCTTGCCCTATACACGAAATCACAGCTTCCCTATCTTCATCAACATTTACATTTTATGTTCATATATTGTTCGTGGATAGTGGTGGTGGCAGAAGCCTCCACCACCAGTGGCCATTATAAACCCAACAACACTTCCATCACTTATCCTCACATACATACATGACATTTTATTCATTCTAGAGTATATATCATGTTTCTATGTTATTAATATTGTTTATTATGTCATATTAGACAAGGATGTGTGATGTCACCGTGGTTGTTTAATATATTTATAGATGGGGTTGTAAGAGAAGTAAATGCGAGGGTCTTGGCAAGAGGCGTGGAGTTAAAAGATAAAGAATCACACACAAAGTGGGAGTTGTCACAGCTGCTCTTTGCTGATGACACTGTGCTCTTGGGAGATTCTGAAGAGAAGTTGCAGAGATTGGTGGATGAATTTGGTAGGGTGTGCAAAAGAAGAAAATTAAAGGTGAATACAGGAAAGAGTAAGGTTATGAGGATAACAAAAAGATTAGGTGATGAAAGATTGAATATCAGAGTGGAGGGAGAGAGTATGGAGGAGGTGAACGTATTCAGATATTTGGGAGTGGACGTGTCAGCGGATGGGTCTATGAAAGATGAGGTGAATCATAGAATTGATGAGGGAAAAAGAGTGAGTGGTGCACTTAGGAGTCTGTGGAGACAAAGAACTTTGTCCTTGGAGGCAAAGAGGGGAATGTATGAGAGTATAGTTTTACCAACGCTCTTATATGGGTGTGAAGCGTGGGTGATGAATGTTGCAGCGAGGAGAAGGCTGGAGGCAGTGGAGATGTCATGTCTGAGGGCAATGTGTGGTGTGAATATAATGCAGAGAATTCGTAGTTTGGAAGTTAGGAGGAGGTGCGGGATTACCAAAACTGTTGTCCAGAGGGCTGAGGAAGGGTTGTTGAGGTGGTTCGGACATGTAGAGAGAATGGAGCGAAACAGAATGACTTCAAGAGTGTATCAGTCTGTAGTGGAAGGAAGGCGGGGTAGGGGTCGGCCTAGGAAGGGTTGGAGGGAGGGGGTAAAGGAGGTTTTGTGTGCGAGGGGCTTGGACTTCCAGCAGGCATGCGTGAGCGTGTTTGATAGGAGTGAATGGAGACAAATGGTTTTTAATACTTGACGTGCTGTTGGAGTGTGAGCAAAGTAACATTTATGAAGGGATTCAGGGAAACCGGCAGGCCGGACTTGAGTCCTGGAGATGGGAAGTACAGTGCCTGCACTCTGAAGGAGGGGTGTTAATGTTGCAGTTTAAAAACTGTAGTGTAAAGCACCCTTCTGGCAAGACAGTGATGGAGTGAATGATGGTGAAAGTTTTTCTTTTTCGGGCCACCCTGCCTTGGTGGGAATCGGCCAGTGTGATAATAAAAAAAAAATAATTAGATGAATTGTGATAGATAAATAAGCCATAGAGATATTAGCGTCATATTGAAGCATAATAAACTCGCATTCCTCTCGCCTCCTACATGCCTGCTACACTCCCAGCATGTCTGCTACACTCCATCAAACTAACTACGTAATTAAACTAACATCTCCTCCAAGGTAAGTGTAAATATTTCTTATTTATAAATTAAAATGTAAATATTTCTTATTTATAAATTACATTCTTATATTGTTTGTGGATAATGGTGGTGGCAGAAGCCTGTACGACTTCTCTCGGTGGCCATTATAAACTTGACAACAACACTTCCATCACTTATCCTCACATACATTATGACATATTTTATTCATTCTGGAGTATATATCACATTTCTATGTTATTAATATTGTTTATTATGTCATATTAGATGAATTGTGATAGATAAATAAGCCGTAGAGTTGATAATAGCATCATATTGAAGTACTATTCTGTCAAGCCTCCTGACAGCAGGAGCGGATTAATTGGATTTCCATTATTTCTCATGGGGAAAATTAATTCGGTTAAAAGTTAAATCAGTTAAAGCCTAGCTCTCTGGAACGGATTAAAGGCGTTAACTGAGGGTCCACTATATTAGGCCTAACAGGTAGTTTGATGGTCTTAGTAGAGGCCCCTGATATGTCCATGTTGGATTTATGAAGGATTGAGGTGATGGTAGCAATCTTGTGCATGTGCAGAGCCTTATATTAGCAGGAAAAGGTGATGAGACTTGGAAATATAAGTTTTCTTGATATACATACAGTATTCTTGATCATTGTGTAGGAATTCTTCTGCAGTTTTAGTGTGTTAAGGAAGGAGTCTGTGATAACATGTCTCAGTTACGAGATCAATCTCAAAACTAAGAGAAGCATTATCACTAACTGCTTCTTTAGTGCTCTCAGAATTTGTAATAAAGAGTTTTTATACACACAAACTGCCTTCTCACTTTTTCCTTTGACCTGTCTTAAGTATTTTCTTTGCTTCATTATTATTGCTCCTTACTGCCCAGCTTGTGCTGCTGCTGCTGCTGTAGCTTTTGCTGCTGTTGCAGCAGCTGCTGCTGCTGTAGCTTTTGCTGCTAACCCCCCAATGTCAATGCCTGGGTGATATGAAATGGGGGGGGGGGGATAGAGAGGGAGTCAATCTAATCATTAGAATCTGCAGCTTTCCAAGTGATGCTTAAGATAGCAAGGGTTATTCCGATACACAAAGGAGGCGATCTAAATAAGATAGATAAATATGGGCCAATATCCAACTTGCCGTTGCTATCTAAAATCTACAAAATAATTTATAAGCAAGTTTATTCCTTCCTACACAAATAACCCGCACATAAAAGAGAGAAGCTTACGACGACGTTTCGGTCCGACTTGGACCATTGACAAAGTTACAGTGTAACTTTGTCAATGGTCCAAGTCGGACCGAAACGTCGTCGTAAGCTTCTCTCTTTTATGTGCGGGTTATTTGTGTATCGTTCCAGTCACGGTATTGTGCCTTCTTGTTATTTATTCCTTCCTAGTTTCTCAAGATACTCAACCCCCTACCAATTTGGTTTTAGGCCCCCGAAAAAGTAAAATGATGTAATTATAAAAACACTTGAACTGCTTTATGCAGCTCTTGGAAATAATGAATATCTGTAGCTCTTCATAACCTGTGGGAAAGCTTTTGATACAGAGGACCATAACACCTGCATCTTAAACAACAACAACATGGTGTCGTAGCAACAAACACCAGTAAGCCTCCATCACTGGCATAACCTCGTTTACCTGGCCTGTTGATGTAGGAGTGCCTCAGGGTAGTGTTCTTGGCCCTGTGCTCTTCAAGTACTTCATTGATCTTTCCAACGCATCTCGTCTCCTTGAACCTGTTCTGTTCGCAGCTTTTATCCCCCACTCAAATCCAAATTCTTTCAGTGACACTGTTAAAGAACTAAAATGTCTTTATGGAGGACTGTCAACACACACACTCTTAATGTTGACAAAACCTCTGTAACATATCATTATAGAGTAAGAATTAGGATTAGTCTGCCTGAAATGCCTAGGCTTACTAGTGGCCTTTGTAATTAATATTTTATAATATGTAAACCACACATTGTAAGCTTTGCGAGGAAATAAATTTACAATAGAACTAGACCTAAAAAACAAAGTAAACTGCATATATACAATACACTCATTAAAATTGAAGAGACTTGGGCCTTGGGCTGGAAAATAGCTCGGCTTAAGGGCACGTTGCGGCTAGGTTGATCTTCAGTCCACACCAGTAAAAGTTTTCCATGTCATCAGTAGGGTTTTAATGTTTTCTTATAACTTTAGTGTTCACTGGTATAGCATTTTTAATTTCCTGCAGCACTTTCTCGTTAGATGCCATCATAACACAGTATTATACAGTAGGACCCCTGTATCCGTGGGGGATACGTTCCAAGGACCTGCCGTGGATGCTGAATTCTGATACCTACGATAACCCAGAAAAGTCGATTACACTTTTGGGTTATCCTAGGTAATCTATACATATGCTGCTATATATGATAATTTATGTAATTGTATTTATGTGTACCTTTACCTGAATAAACTTACCCTTAGATGCCATTGTAAACGAGACGCCGAGAATGTAAACACAGACGAACACAGCAGCCAACTCCTTTACAGTGAACTTCTTTTGTACTTCTTCCATTCTTTCCTCTTCTTACAAGTGCTGCGGTGCTTCCAACTCTATCTTGTACTATGGGGTGCACAATAAAATAGAAATTTATAGACAAAATGTGTAATCTTGGAGATTGCTCGACTCTCGAGACACTGCGCTGCCATTTCCCTGACCAAAATTCTCATACAGCATACAATACCGACTGATCAGAGGGACCTGGTCATAAGTTCGAGCAGTAGTTAAACAAGTAGGTTGTTAAGTGAGGAGTGCCTGTATTGGTGAATCACCGTAAAGTGGGGCTCTCCTGAACGTAATGTTTGGAAATGGTTCTAAATATCCAACAAAATGTAATGATTAATGATTCTCCCATTGTAAGACCGTAAATTCTTAGGTCTACACCTTGACTACAACCTGAAATTTATTACCCACATCCAGCACGTAACTATGAAGATCTCCAAAGCAGTCGGCATTCTCTCTAAGATTCATTACTCTGTACATCAAACAACACTTTTCTGACTTTGTACTACTATTTAATCTATCCTTATCTAAAGTATTTGCGCCTGGGGATCTACTTTGTCAAGTCGCCTAAAACCATTAATAACCCAAAATGCTACTGTACATATGATTACCCATTCCAGTGCCAGGCAATACACTCCCCCAGTCTCAAAAGCTTGACATTAATATACACAATATGCACTCATACTATGTTCCTATTCTATGTACAGTAGGGCCCCACTTACACAGCAGGTTAGGTTCCAGGCTATCGCGGGAAAGCAGAATTCCATTTTTTCCACTTATAAATACATATAAATGCCAGACAACAAGTTTACACTAACTTATATTAAGTTAGTAATAGAACTAGATATTAAAAAAAAAACAAAAAGTAAAATACATACACAGTACTTACTTTAAAATATTTGTAGTCTTATTAATGTAGGGCAAGAGGTGAGTAGTACTTATTTGTAGGAAGTCAGGTGTAGGTAGCCCTGGCTCCCCTTCCTCAGCTTAATATACAATATTTAAAGCAACCCAGAGAGATAAAAATACACATACAGTACACTCATTATTTACCTTAAAATATGTGTAGTTAATGTTTGATGAGGGTGAGTAGTATTTGTGTGTAGGAAGTCAGTGTAGGTAGATGGTAGCCCGCCTGGGCTAAATCTGTTGGCTACCTACACTATAGCCCAGAGCCATATTATTACCATCAACATATCTTATTCACTGAATTTAATTGTTTATGCCATCATAAACAAAGGGAGAAGTAATGAATAATTCATGCCGAGAATTGTAAACAACAGCGAAGTGTTAAGGGAAGTGACTAGGCCAAACGCAGATTCATACGTGTTTTCTGTAGTGCTGGACCAGAGAAAATGTAATGCCCGGCAGTCACACCTCCATAGCATAAAAACATAGCATGTTTGTATGCTATGCAATGTGTTTCTTACGTAATTTTGAAGAAAATACCATAGATGGGTTAACCCTTTCAGGGTCCAGAGGCCAAATTTCAAAGTGTGCACCAGTGTCCAAGAATTTTCAAGAAAGAATTTTTTTATTTTTTCTTATGAAATGGTAGAGAATCTTTTTCTAAAGGTAATAAAACTAAAAGTATGAAATTTGATGGAAAATTGACGAAATTATGCTCTCACGAATTTTGCTGTGTCAGCGATATTTACACATTGGCGATTTTGCCGACTTTTGACTCCCATTTAGGCCAATTACATTATTCCAGTTGATCAAATTCTTAGCTATTTCACTAGTATTACTTCTATTCTATCGATTGAGCACAAGAAGTCGCCAAGTCAACTGTTTCAACTACAAAATAAAGTGATTGGAAATTGGTAATTTGGCCAATTTAATGCAAAGTTCAAAATATTCCAATTTTAAAATATGGTCCAGAATAAACAATGCAGACATTCCTGGCACTAAACTAACATTTCCTCTGTTCATTAGTTAGGTTTTCAGGTTTTACAAATTAATTCCATTTTTATTTTTTATTCACATAATGAATTTTAATTCAAACCAAAAAATAGAAGATTTACTGTTATGCAATATTGTAATAATTGTATAAATAATATCAGCGCATTTGTGAACGTATATTAGACCCACCAGCTGGTGTGCATTAGACGTGTCAGGTCATTTGTTTTACTCTTGAACGTCGGCAAAAATTTAACATTTCCGCTACTTTGAGCTCGGATTCAAGCCATTTTCAGTACTAAAATCAATCAAAATCATCTCTATTTCTGTAATGTATCTTTCATTCTATCAAATGAGACTAAGAAATCGCAAATCCAACTATAAAAAACATGCGAAAAAAACGCTGCAAATTTGCTGTTTTAATCGAAAATTAGTCTTTTTTTCTCTTTCTCATTATACACAGTGTGCTGCAGGATTTGTTTTATGTGGTGCACACATACCACATAGATGTATTCTCTCATATCTAGGCTCAAATTTACCACTCACAGCTAATCAGAGTGAGCTGAGTTCATGGCGTAGATCTACGGTTTGGACCCTGAACGTAAAGCTGTAGATCTACGGCAAAGACCCTGAAAGGGTTAATAGTAATATACTATAGTAAATAATTTATTTTTTGTGATTAGAACTTTTTGAAACTGTGGTTATTAACCCCTTACACTCTTGGAAACCCCAAAATTAAAAGTGCCCAGTGTCAGCATTTAACCTTTTGACTGTCACAAGCCATTCTATGTCTAAAAAATTTTGAAAAAAAAAAAATTCTAATGAAATGATAAGAGATTTTTTCCCCGATTGTAATGACACCAAAAGTATGAAATTTGATAAAAAAAAAACTTGCAGAATTTCGCTCCCGTGAAGTTAGCAATCACAGTGATATACACGCATCGGCGATTTTTGCCGACTTTGAGCCCTGTTTTCGGCCAATTCCATTGTTCCAGTCGACCAAACTCATAGCCATTTCTTTAGAACTGCATTTTTTCTATCAATTAAGTACAAAAAAACTGCCCATTTACCAATTTCAACTACCCAATAAAGTGGTCAGAAATTGGCACTTTGGCCAATTTCTCACATTAAAAAAGATGCCAGTTTCAAAATAAGGTCCAGACTAAACAATGCAGACATTCTTGGCACTAAAATAACATATCCTCTGTTCATTAGTCATGTCTGCAGGGCCCTCTTATATTACTCTTGTTTTCTGTTTTGATTTTTTATTCTTGCAAAAAATAGAGGATTTACTGTTATGCAGACTACTGCATTATTGTAAAAATGGTGTAAATAATATCAATGCACTAGTGAAAGAATATTAGACTCCCCAGTTGATGTGTATTGGATATGTGGTGTGATTTGCGTACTCTTGAACATTGGTAAAAATCGAACATTTCTGCTACTTTGAGCTCAATTTCAAGGTCGTTTTCACCGTGAAACTAATCAAAATCGTCTCTATTTCTGTAATATGTTTTCCATTCTATCAAATGAGACCAAGAAAATGAGAATAAAACCATAAATACTGTACGAAAATATACCTCAAAGTCTGTGCTTTAATCCAAAAACATAGTCGGATTTTTTTTTCTCTCTCTCTCATTATGCACTGCATGCTGCAGGATTTTTTTTTTTATACAGTGCACACTGATCACACACACCCATTCTCTCACATGTGGGCCTACCAGCTTTCTCCTGCTGGATTTGAAGCCACTAGAATTATTGAGCATATATACGTCCGAAACGTTGGCTCGTAAGACGTATACATACATAAATACATACAACCAAAGCAGTCAAAGGGTTCAAATTTTTTTTTGAAAGAGTATAGAATCTTTTTTTGAAAGTATTGACTCCATTTCACTAGTGTCCCTTCCGCTCTGTCGATTAAACACAAAAAGAAAATTTAACTATATCATAATAGGATTAAAAAAAAAAATGAATTTTAGTGATTTTGGACATTTTTTCAATCCAGCTGATAATGTATAAATGTTGAACTCTTGTCTAGTGTATTGGAACAATTACCTTGATCAGTTATTTCCAATAAATAAATTAAAATACATTTGTGATGGTTTGAATAGCTTTAATGAAAACATTGGCATTCTTTATTAACCCTTTCACTGTCAAAGCCCCTGATCGCAAACTTGCTCTCAGTGTTCTATTATTTTCTTTTCTAATATTTTATTTTTTCCAGTAACTTTTGTGGCCTGAGACCAATATAATGCATAATGTATATATATCCACTCATATGCAACCCAATAACCGCACAAATATTGTTATTATTTTGTTTACAAAACATGTTTACACAAACCCATGCTGTCTTCCCCACCAACCATGCTGTCTTCCCTATCACCCACATGGAAATAAGTCATTTTGTCTGACTTTATTGGGTTATCCTTGGTAATCTACACATTTGCTGGTCTGTTTATACAAACCCACACTGCCTTCCCCCATCACCGATGGGTGGCGGGGAAAGCAGCGTGGGTGGTGGGGAAGACAGCATGGTTGGTGGGGAAGGAAGCATGGGTTTGTGTAAACATGTTTTGTAAACATTATAATGACATTTGTGCAATTATTGTGTTGCATACCATGAGTGGATATATATACATTATGCATTATATTGGTCTCACAGGCCACAAGAGTTGCTTGAAAAAAAATAAAATGCAATGGACCCCCGAGTTTCATGATTAATCCATTCCAGACAGTCTGCCGGAAGTCAAAATTTCACAATCGTTGAAACCATTTTCCCCTTAAGAAATAATGTAAATCCAATTAATCTGTTCCAGACAAAAGTATTAACAAAAATTATTTTTTTATAGATTCAATATAGATTTACATATAGGAAAGAATGAGAAATCAAGTATAAAACAATAACATCACACTTAGTTTTATTGAAGACTCTTGGTGGTGTATGGAAGACAGGAGGAGGGGAGAGGGTTAGGGTGATGTTCCTCCACAAATATTTGCACCTCACCCCACTTTGCACAAATGTCCTTAATCTTTGAAGAAGACACCTTCTTCCTTCTCTCTTCCTCCTACTCTGAAACAGTTTCCTCAGCTAGTGTACATAAGAGCATAAGACAGCAGGAACACTGCAGCAGACCTGTTGGCCCATACTAGGCAGGTCCTTCACAAACCATCCCACTAACAGAATATTTGCCCAACCCAATTTTTAATGCTCCCAAGCAATAAGCTTTGATAATTCTATTCACTAATGTGCAAGTCCCACTCAAATCAAATCGTGTGTGTGAGGAAGTATCTTGGCTGGTGTGTGGGGAAGTGCCCTGGCTGGTGTGTGGGGAAGTGCCCTGGCTGGTGTACATAAGAACATTAAGCAGGAACACTGCAGCAGACCTGTTGATCCATACTAGGCAGGTCCTTCACAAACCATCCCACTAACAGAATATTTGCCCAACCCAGTTTTCAATGCTCCCCAAGCAATAAGCTTTGATAATAAGAACATAAGAAAGGAGGAACACTGCAGCAGGCCTGTTGGCCCATACTAGGCAGGTCCTTCACAATCCCTCCCACAAACAAAACATTTACCCAACCCAGTTTTCAATGCCACCCAAGAAATAAGGGCAGAAAGGAATTTATAAGCGTATCAAAAGAGGTGAAGGTTATTTTATGAATCAGTATATTGACATGAAGAGGGATGTTAAAAAGGGGATAAGAAAAGCTAAACGGGACTATGAAAGTAAAGTTGCTAGGGATTCGAAAAGTAAAAAAGAGAGGTAAAAAAGGGGATTAGGAATGCTAAACGTGACTATGAAATTAGGGTTGCTAATGAATCAAAGACCAATCCAAAGGGGTTCTTTCAAGTATATAGGACGAAGGTGAGGGAAAAAGTAGGACTCTGAAAATTGGGAATGGACAGCTGACGGATAACGAACTGGAAAGTGTATAGGACGAAGGTGAAGGAAGAAGTAGGACCTCTGAAAATTGGGAATGGACAGCTGACGGATAACGAACTGGAAATGTGTTCCTTATTTAATGACTATTTTTTGTCAGTTTTTACACAGGAAGATGTAAATGAGATTTCAGTAATTAACAATTACGTATTTAGTTCCTGATGAATTGAAATTAACTAATATTACTGTCACGAGGGACATGGTTATTAAACAGATAGACAAACTGAAACAAAATAAGTCCCCGGGACCTGATGAGTTGTTTTGTAGGGTACTGAAGGAATGCAAGATGGAGCTTAGTCAGCCATTAACGAGTGTGTTTAATGCGTCCATCCTTAATGGTGTTGTGCCAGAGTTGTGGAAGATGGCTATGTGGTTCCTACATTCAAATCAGGGGATAAGTCCACTCCTTCAAATTACCGTCCAATAAGCCTGACATCTGTAGTGGGCAAGTTATTAGAATCAATTATAGCTGACATTACTAGAAGTCACCTTGAAGAGCATAATTTGATTAATGAATCTTAGCATGGGTTCACGAGAGGTCATTCCTGCCTGACAAATTTACTGACGTTCTTCAATAGAACATTCGAGGCAGTAGACAGTGATAAAGAATATGTTATTGTTTATCTGGATTTTAGTAAGGCCTTCGATAGAGTACCCCACAAGAGACTCTTAAGAAAAGTGGCAGCTCATGGTTTAGGAGGTAAAGTTCTAGCATGGATAGAGGCATGGCTTATAGAAAGCAGAGAGTTTCCATTAATGGGGTCAAATCTGAATGGGGATTAGTCACTAGTGGCATTCCACAAGGATCAGTTTTAGGCCCTCTCTTGTTCATAATTTACATTAATGACCTTGATGAAGGGATTACAAGTGACATGAGTAAATTTGCTGATAATACAAAGATAGGCCGTATAATTCATTCTCGGGAAGATAGCAATGAACTCCAAGAGGATTTGGATAAATTAATGTCTTGGTCTGAAAAATGGCAGATGAAGTTCAATGTGAATAAGTGTAAGGTATTAGTTCGTGGTAATGAAAATAACCCTCAAAGCTATAAACTAGGTGAAATAGAGCTTGATCATACAGAATGTGAAAAAGACTTGGGAGTCATGGTAAGCAGAAACCTAAAGCCAAGACAGGAGTGTGCAACAATGCTAACAGATTACTTGGATTTATCTCAAGAAGTATAAATAAAAGTCCAAAAGTTATTTTACAGCTCTATACATCACTAGTGAGGCCTCATTTAGATTATGCCGCTAAGTTTTGGTCTCTTTACTACAGTCAGCAGTACATGACCTACCAATTTCCTATCGAGGTGTTCCATTTCTGGACTATTTTGCTGCAATAGCTACCCACCTTCGCACCCGTTGGCAACAACGTTGGTCAACTCTGTTCGGTAACAAACTTCATTCTATTAAACCGAGCATAGGTTACTGGCCGTCTTCTTGTCATCAGTGCCGAGGTTGGGAGACCACTCTCTCCCGCCTTTGCATTGGCCACACTCGTCTTACTCATGGGTATCTCATGGAGAGGCACCCTGTTCCTCTCTGTGAGCAGTGTCAAGTTCCAGTATCGATTAGCCAGTTCTGTTAGACTCCCCTCTCTATCAACGAGCACGCAAAATTTTTACCTCCAACGTCGTTTTTCCCGTTCTACTACTCTCTCTTTACCTTCCTTTTTGCTGATGGACCCTCCTTTAACCCTTTGAGGGTTTTGGTCGTACTAGTACATTTTTACGCGTAGGGGTTTTTGACGTATAGTACGCATAAATTCTAGCGGCCTCAAATTAGTGGGAGAAAGCTGGTAGGCCTTCATATGAAAGAAGGGTCTATGTGGTCAGTGTGCACAGTCTAAAAAAAATCCTGCAGCACACAGTGCATAATGAGAAAAAAAAAAACTTTGACCATTTTTTTGGAATAAATCAGCGACTTTGCAGGTGTATTTTCGTATGGTATTTATTGTTGTTTTCTAGTTTTCTTGGTCTCATTTTATAGAATGGAAGACATATTACAGAAATTGAGATGATTTTGATGGTTTACAATGAAAGGTGCCTTGAAATTGAGCTCAAAGTAGCAGAATGTTCGATTTTTACCAAACTTAAAAAGTAAACAAATCGTGCCAAGCATGCAATCATGTCAATGGTGAGTTAATATTCTTTCAAAAGTGCCCAATAATATTTATACCATTTTTTACACTAATGCAGTAGTCTGCATAACAGTAAATCTTATTTTTTTGTGAGAAAAAAAATTCAAAGTGGAAAGCAAAAGAATATAAGAGGGGCCTTGAGACGTGACTAATGACTAGAGGAAATGTCATTTTAGTGCCAGGAATGTCTTTTCTTGTTTATTCTGGACCCTATTCGGAAATTGGCATCTTTTGAATTTGTGTGAAATTGGCAAAATTGCTAAATTCTGACCACTGTACTGGATAGTTGAATTTCATAAATGGGGGGTTTTCTTGCACCCATTCGATAGAAAAAATGGAGTTCTAGCGAAATATTCATGTTTTTTGTCGACTAGTACAGTGAAATTGGCCGAAAATGGGGCTCAAAGTGGGCAAAATCGCCGATGCGTAAACACGCCGAGACCGCTAACTTTGCGAGAGCATAATTCCGTAAGTTTTCTATCAAATTTAAAAACTTTTGGTGTCTTTATAGATCGGGAAAAGATTCTCTATCTTTTCATAAGAGAAAATAATTTTTTTTTTTTAAATTTGGCCGACCCTGAGAACGAGTTTCGGAGAGGGCTTGTCGACCCTCAAAGGGTTAATCCTGACTCTCTCATTGACTTCTTGACCGACTGATTTACTCCACAAACTCTGATGATACTTTTCGCACTCCCCTCAGCCCTTTCTAGTTCAGTCTCTTGCTGCCCTTTACCCTTTCACCATCCACTACCCTGCTGTTATCCGTAACCTATTACTCATCCATCTCCCTTTTGCCACCTGATGCCCTCGCTTCCTTCCTGCCCTGCAGCACTGTATAGTCCTTGTGGCTTAGCGCTTCTTTTTGATTATAATAATAATAATAATTTACTACAGGATGGATATAGACTCATTGGAGAACACAGAGAAAAATTAATAAAATGATTTACTGTGTAAGGAATCCCTCGTATGAAGAGAGACTTAAAGCATTAAATCTCCACTCTCTGGAGAGATGTAGAATGAGGGGAGGTATCATTGAAGTGTGTAAGTGGATGATGGGCATAAACAAAGGAGATATTAACCCTTTCAGGGTTGGTGCCGTACTAGTATGGCTTGCACGCCAGAGTTGGTGCCGTACTAGTACGCATAAATTCTAGCACCTTAAATCTAGCGAGAGAAAGCTGGTAGGCCTACATATGAAAGAATGGGTATATGTGGTCAGTGTGTGCAGTATAAAAAAATTTCCTGCAGCACACAGTGCATAATGAGAAAAAAAAAACTGACCGTGTTTTTGGTTTAAAACAGCAAATTTGCAGTGTATTTTCGTATGCTAATTATTGTTGTATTCTAGTTTTCCTGATCTTATTTCATTGAATGGAAGACATGTTACGGAAATTGAGATGATTTTGATTGGTTTCACAATGAAAAGTACCTTGAAATTGAGCTCAAAGTAGCAGAAATGTTTGATTTTTGTCAAAGTTTAAAAGTAAACAAATCATGCCATGCGTCCAATACACGTCAACTGGTGAGTCTAACATTCTTTCACAAGTTCGCTGATATTATTTATACCATTTCTACGCTAATGCAGTAGTCAGCATAACAGTAAATCTTCTATTTTTTTGTGAGAAAAATTCAAAGTGGAAAGCAAAAGAAATATAACAGAGGCCTGGGGACGTGACTAATGAACAGAGGAAATGTTGTTTTAGTGCCAGGAATGTCTGTCTTGTTTATTCTGGACCCTATTTGGAAATTGGCATCTTTTAAAATTTGTGTGAAATTGGCAAAATTGCCAATTTCAGACCACTTTATTGGATAGTTGAATTTGGTAAATGGGTAGTTTCTTATACTCATTCGATAGAAAAAATGGAGTTCTAGCAAAATAGGTATGATTTTTATCGTCTGGTACATTGGAATTGGCCGAAAATAGAGCTCAAAGTGGCCAAAATTGCCGATGCGTAAACATCGTCAAGATTGCTAACTTCGTGAGAGCATAATTCCGTAAGTTTTTCATCAAATTTCATACTTTGTGTCATTATGATCAGGAAAAGATTCTCTTATTTCTTTAACAGTCTCTGGTGTGGTACTCTATCAAAAGCCTTACTAAAATCTATGTAAATAATATCAAATTCTTTATCGTGATCAACAGCCTCAAAAGCTTTACTGAAGAAAGTGAATAAATTAGTTAGACAAGAATGGTCTCTAATGAATCCATGCTGAGTATAATCAGATTATGCTTATCCAGATGGCTTCTTATAATCTCAGCTATAATTGGCTATAGTAATTTGCCTACAGTTGAGGCCAGGCTTAGCGCCAAATAAGCCTGGCCTCAATTGTAGGCAATTGACGGTAACGACTTGTCCCCTGCTTTAAAAATAGGAATTACATTAGCCATCTTCCACATATCAGACACTACACCTGTTTGAAGAGATAAATTAAAAATAGTAGTTAATGGTTCACAGAGTTCCATTTTGCATTCCTTAAGAACCCTTGAAAAAATCTCATCAGGTCCCGGTGACTTATTTTGCTTCAGTCAGTCTATTTGTTTCATAACCATTTCACTAGTGACTGATGTTAGATAATTTATCTTCAGGCCCACTATAAAAATTAATTACTGGGATATTGTTAGTGTCTTCCTGTGTAAAAACCGAGAGAAAATAATTATTTAAAATCGAGGCTATTTCATTCTCTTTGTCAGTAAGATGCCTATAGTTATTTTTAAGGGGACCTATCTTATCTCTAGCCTTTGTTCTGTACACCTGGAAAAAACTTTTTGGGTTAGTTTTCGAATCCCTAGCAACTTTAAAATCATAGTCCTGTTTAACTTTTCTTATCCCCATTTTAACGTCCCTCTTAATATCAATATACTGATTCATAGGATGACCCTCACCTCTTTTGATATGCCTATAAATTCCTTTCTTATGCCCTAAAAGATCTTTGAGCTTATTATTCATCCATTTTGGGTCATTTTTATTCAATCTAATCTTTATATGGGATAAATGTTCTTTGGGCAGTATGTATAGTGTTCAGAAAACTGTCATATTGATAGCTCTCTTCGTTACCCCAGTCAACAGATGATTAGTGTTCTCTAAGCCCATTGTAATCTGCTAAGTGAAAATATGGGACTGTTACTGAGTTATCCCTACTATCATACTTTCATTCAATGCTAAAGGTAATTGATTTGTGGTTGCTAGCACCAAGCTCCCCTGAAATTTCTAAATTATTAACAAGTGATTCCTTGTTTGCCAGAACCAAGTCAAGCAGGTCATTTCCTCTTGTAGGTTCTGTCACAAACCGTTTCAAAAAAAAATCCTGAACTACTACTAAAAAGTCATTAGATTATAAATTCCCAGTCAGAAAATTCCAATCAATATTACTAAAGTTAATGTCGCCTAGAACTGCAACGTTATCATGCATTGTGGCCTTAACAGTTTCCTCCCTGAGTAGTCTTCCTCGGTCTCTATCCAAGTTTAGGGGACTTTATATCACACCTAAAATAAATTTTTCATGCCCCTCTGAAAATTCTACCCAAACACTCATTACGTGTTTCAGACTTTATACCCGTTTTTATGCAACAATTTAAACAATCACGGACATAGTGCCACCACACCCTCCCCTTACCAATACTCTTGTCTACTTGAAACAATTTAAAACCCTGAATGTGACATTCAGCAGGCATGTTCCTATTTAACCATGTCTCGGTTATGGCAAATCATCAGTGTTACCCGCACTTGCAACTAATCTCAATTCGTCCATCTTATTTCTCACACTGCAACTATTAGTACAATACAGTGGACCCCCGCATAGCGACCTTAATCCGTGCAAGAGGGCTGGTTGTTATGCGAAATGTTCGGTATGCGAATGAATTTTCCCCATAAGAAATAATGGAAATCAAATTAATCCGTGCAAGACACCCAAAAGTATGAAAAAAAAAAATTTACCACATGAAATATACATTTTCCTACACACAAAGAGAAGGATACATGCACAATAGTAGAGTAGTACATGCACAATATATATTGTGCATGTACTACTCTACTAAATGAAGAATAAAAGACACTTACCTTATTGAAGATGCAGCAATGATGATGAGACACTGTGTCCTGGGAGTGCCTTTTCCTCCTGAGTACTGTTGGTCCTGTTTTGGTATTTTCTTCCAGAACATGCCTTATCACCTGTATGTCACTACGATTCTTAAATCTCTTCAAACCAACCTTTGCTGGCTTTAAATTCACCAATATGAGCACTAGTTCCAGGCATTTTTCCCTGTTCACCTGGGTGTTAGTCGACTGGTGTGGGTTGCATCCTGGGAGACAAGATTAAGGACCCCAATGGAAATAAGTTAGTCTTCGATGACACTGACTTTTTGGGTTATCCTAGGTGGAAAATCCTCTGGGGTTAATTGTTTCTTGGTATTCTCAATAAGCCACACCAACAAAGGTGGTAAAAGCAGCAGCAGCAGACTGACGGTGGTACAGCAGCAACAAGACGATGCTACAGCAGCAGCAGACGATGCTACAGCAGCAGCTGACGGTGGTACAGCAGCAACAGACGATGCTACAGTAGCAACAGACAATGCTACAGCAGCAGCAGACGATGCTACAGCAGCAACTGACGATGTTACAGCGCAGCAGACGATGCTACAGCAGCCCGCAGCAGACGATGCTACAGCAGCAGCAGCAGCAGCAGCAGACGATGCTACAGCAGCAGCAGCAGCTGCAGACGATGCTACAGCAGCATCAGCAGCTGACGGTGGTACAGCAGCAACAGACGATGCTACAGCAGCAACAGACGATGCTACAGCAGCAGCAGACGATGCTACAGCAGCAACTGACGATGTTAAAGCAGCAGCAGACGATGCTACAGCAGCAGCAGCAGCAGACGATGCTACAGCAGCAGCAGCAGCAGACGATGCTACAGCAGCAGCAGCAGCTGACGGTGGTACAGCAGCAACAGACGATGCTACAGCAGCAGCAGACGATGCTACAGCAGCAGCAGACGATGCTACAGCAGCAGCAGACGATGCTACAGCAGCAGCAGACGATGCTACAGCAGCAGCAGACGATGCTACAGCAGCAGCAGACGATGCTACAGCAGCAGCAGACGATGCTACAGCAGCAGCAGACGATGTTACAGCAGCAGCAGACGGTACTACAGCAGCAGCAGCAGCAGCAGCTGACAGTGCAGCAGCAGCTGACGGTGGTACAGCAGCAGCAGCAGCTGTACCACCAATAGTAGCGATGGTTGATTGGGGTTATTATACAACCTGGCCAGCTCGGGACACGCACTCCACTTTCATACTTTATCAATGATCTTTTTCTTCATCTCCATAGTAATTCTCACCCTTATTGCTGTAGGGTTGGCACTAGAAGCTTTCTTGGGGCCCATGGTCACTTATTTTCCAGAAAAAATCACCAAAAACACTGTAATAATACAAAATGTTCCGATTGTATGCTTGGATGTTACCGCGGAGGCTGGCTGGTAAACAATGCCACCGGCGGAACATGTGAGCGTGGCTCAGGCCGCACATTGGACGCGTCTCGGACGAAGGGCGGTGAGCGGGTTTTTGGGCGGTATGCAAGGCAAAATTTTTGCGATCAAAGCGTCCGGTATGCGGATTGTACGGTATGCGATGCGTCCGGTATGCGGGGGTCCACTGTATATTTTTAGAACCCCTCCCTTCTCTTTTTTCTTCCTGCTGATTTCTGTTCCTCCATTATGCCTGTTACTCTCCTTATCACCTAATGCCATTGGCTTTCCTATGTTCACCAATAACTCTACCTCATTCTGCCTTTAACTGGTTTCCTTAAAACTCACACTATGGTTACACTCAGAATACACGTACATTGATTTTTCACGAAAACCCATACCACTATCTATTTCTAGTTTAAAGACCTAACAGCTCCCTCCACTGCATTGGCCAGTGCTCCCACCCCAAACCTAGATAAGTGAACTCCATCTCTGGCATACATGTCGTTTCTGCCAAAGAAGAGATCCCAGTTGCCTACGAATGTTACTGCATTTTCCTTAGTGTTTGTCCAGCCAGCAGTTGACACAGGGTTCCCACCCTCCTTCCTCGCCTCTATTGCTGACCTATACCTGCTAATCAGGTCTTCACTCCTACGCCTGCCAGCATCATTGCCTCCCGCACTGAGACAGATAATAGGATTACTCCCATTACCCTTCATGATATTGTCCAGACGGCTAACAACATCCCTCATCCCAGCCCAAGGAAAACATACCCTCTGCCTCCTCTTCCTGTCCCTAAGACAAAATGCCCTATCCATAAATTTCACTTGACTGTCCCCAACTAAAACTATGTTCTTACCTTCACTGGTGGAGTTCGTAGTGACGTTCTCGATGGTCTTCGTTGGGGTTTCGAGGTATGTCGACTAAACCCTCCTCTGCCAATGATTCCTTGGTACTCATTGTGGCGTTTCCAGTAGACAACATACATATGTCGGGTAGCACTGAAAATGGGTTGGAAGTCTCCACAGCAGACTTCTGGATCTTCGTTGTTTCCGCCACTCCAACAGTCTTCTTGATTTTCAGTTCGTTACATGTTGGCCAGCCACTGACCAGGTTCCTCTCTTGACCTGAGGACTCGCAACAGGAGGATTACTTAAAATCCTCTTGTTTTCCTCCGTCAGTTGCCGTATCTCAAGCTTAGCAACCCTAAGCTCCTCTTTTAGCTGCTGGTAGAGTTGCTCAAGAGAGGACATCTTGTGCAGATTTGCTGGCCTTAAATTCACTAACAGCAGCACTTATTCCTGGCATTTCCTTTATGAAATCCACATGCGACTGCCTTACCTTCTCGCAAATTATCTCCTCAAACACCATCTCCCGCTAACTGCTGCTTATTTATCCAAACCAACGACAACTTCTCCACATCCTCGATTGTTTGTGATCTGTTTCTTTAGCAGGATGATGATAAACTATGTACGATTGCAGTAACTAGTGACATGGTCCTCAGACAAATAGAGAAACTAAAACCTAACAAATCCCCAGGTCCTGATGAACTGTTTGCAAGGGTGTTAAAGGAATGTAAAGAGGAACTTAGCATACCTTTGGCTAATCTTTTTAACATATCACTACAAACTGGCATAGTGCCTGATAAGTGGAAAATGGCAAATGTAATACCTATTTAAAAGGCAGGTGACAGGTCCTTGGCTTCGAACTATAAACCAATAAGCCTTATCTCCATAGTGGGAAAATTTATGGAATCAATAATTGCCGAAGCAATTTGTAGCCATCTTGACAGGCACAGATTGATTAATGATTCTCAACACGGTTTTACAAAGGGGCGTTCCTGTCTTACGGATTTACTAACTTTTTTTACTAAGGTGTTTGAGGAGGTAGATCATGGTAATGAATGTGAAATTGTGTATATGGACTTCAGTAAGGCTTTCGATAGAGTTCCACACCAGAGGCTATTGAGGAAACTTAGGGCACACGGAATAGGAGAATTTTTTTCCTGGGTAGAGGCGTGACTGACAAATAGACAGCAGAGAGTTTGCATAAATGGGGAGAAATCAGAATGGGGGCACGTCACAAGCGGTGTTCCTCAGGGGTCAGTGTTGGGCCTGTTGTTGTTCACAATTACATAAATGACATAGATGAGGGAATAAATAGCGACATAAGCAAATTTGCTGATGACACCAAAATAGGCCGTCTAATTCATTCTAATGAGGACATTAGAGCACTCCAGGATGATATGAATAGACTGACGCAATGGTCGGAGAAGTGGCAGATGCAGTTTAATATTGACAAATGCAAAGTTCTAAGTGTTGGACAGTTAAATACCCATGCCACATATAAACTAAATAATGTAGATCTTAATACTGCCGATTGCGAAAAGGATTTAGGAGTTCTGGTTAGCAGTAATCTAAAACCAAGACAACAGTGCATTAGTGTTCGCAATAAAGCTAACAGAATACACAAATAACCCGCACAAAAAAGAGAGAAGCTTACGACGACGTCTCGGTCCGACTTGGACCATTTACAAAGTTGGACCGAAACGTCGTTGTAAGCTTCTCTCTTTTTTATGTGCGGGTTATTTGTGTATCGTTCCAGTCACAGTATTGTGCCTTTTTTTGTTATTTAAGCTAACAGAATTCTTGGCTTCATATCCAGAAGTATAAATAATAGAAGTCCTCAGGTTGTTCTTCAACTCTATATATCCTTTGTTAGGCCTCATTTAGACTATGCTGCTCAGTTCTGGTCACCGTATTACAGAATGGATTTAAATGCTCTGGAAAATGTACAAAGGAGGATGACGAAGATGATCCCATGTATCAGAAATATTCCCTATGAGGATAGACTGAAGGCCCTGAATCTGCACTCTCTCGAAAGGCGTAGAATTAGGGGGGATATGATCGAGGTGTATAAATGGAAAACAGGAATAAATAAAGGGGATGTAAATAGTGTGCTGAAAATTTCCAGCCAAGACAGGACTCGCAGCAATGGTTTCAAGTTGGAAAAATTCAGATTCAGGAAGGATATAGGAAAGTACTGGTTTGGTAATAGAGTTGTGGATGAGTGGAACAAGATCCCGAGTATAGTTATTGAGGCTAAAATGTTGTGTAGTTTTAAAAATAGGTTAGATAAATACATGAGTGGGTGTGGGTAGGTGTGAGTTGGACCTGACTAGCTTGTGCTGCTGGGTCTGGTACAGTGCTCCATCCTTGAGTGGGGATGACCAGACTGGGTGGGCCATTGGGATAATCCGGGGGGGGGGGGGACATGGACCTGCTCCACATGGGTCAGTAGGCCTGTTGCAGTGTTCCTTCTTTCTTATGTTCTTATGTTCTTTCGCAACATCAGTTTCCTTGATTTCTGCTTTCTTCACCAGGACGGAACTGATTGTTGATGTCAACTTCCCATACATTCTTGCGAGCTCGGGTACACGTATGCCACTTTCATGTTTTGCTATAACTTTTCTTGAATTCTGTCGTGTTTCTCACCTTCTTTACCAAAGGGCTGGCACTAGGAACTTTCTTTGGCCCCATGGTGGCTTATTTCACAGTTACAATCAATAAACAAGCACCAGAAAAATGGATGAACACGAGGAGCATTCCCAAGTCAACGAGAGAGACGCGCAGACTGGGTGTGATACGCATGAGGAAGCGGCATCACCAACAATTTCTGAGTGGATTCACGATATCCGGGGGGAAATTTCGGCGAAAAAAAAGTGCTCGATTTCCGAATTGTATGATTTCTGCACTGGTTAAAAACTGGGGGTCCACTGTATTATCTTCCATTCTATCAAATGAGACCAAGAAACTGAGAATACAACCATAAACACTGCAAAATTGCTGTTTTAAACAAAAAACACTTGTTTTTTTCCCCTATTATGCACTGTTTGCTGCAGGATTTTTTTTATATATGGTGCACAGTTTTTGCATAGACCCATTCTCTCGTATCTAGGCCTAGATTTACTGCTCGCAGCTTATCTGAGTGAGCTGAGCTCATGGCGTAGTACTGCAGGACCAACTTGCACTTCAGAGCCGTAGTAAGACATAACCCACCCCGAAAGGGTTAAAAAAGTTAAAAGTAAACACTGTAGACATTCCAGGCACTGAAACATTTCCACTGTTCAATAATCACAAACCCCAGGCTTCTATATTTTGCTTGCCTTCCATTTTTAATTCACTGTCACAAAATTGATATGCCATATTTTTTGAATGATAAAATATAACCAAGAATGATTGTTGTAGTTTACAGTATCCCGATCTAGTAAAGATTCATAAAACAGACCAGCGGGTGTGTGTGTGTGGGGGGAGGGGGGGGGCTAATCCATCCTCAGGAAAATTGGCAAAATTTCAAACTACTTCTGGTCCTGGAAATGACCAATATCATCTTTACTTCAGTATGTCCTTCATTCTAGCAAATGATACCAAGAAACATCCAATAAAACCATAAGAAAAATCCTAAAAGGCACCTCAGTTATTTTAAACCAAATACAAAATAAGAATTTTCTTTTTCCATTCTGCATCCTGTGGGCAGGATTTGTTTTTATAACTCTGCACTCTCCCTACACAGAGCCATTCTCTCATATCTAGGCAAAAATTTACCACATAACTTACCTGAGTAAGCTGAGCTCAATGCTTAGATATTCGGAAGAGACAGTGAAAGACCTTATTTTGGCACTATTTGATGGAAATAAATTTATTCATTTTACTCAAATTGTTAATACTTGTACTTTTTACTGCTTTCTTCCTGTTGCTGAACTGCATTAAAGTTGTACGTTGATTAGTCTGGTCATTATTTGCTGTCTTTAGATGTAGTAAACTTTGTAAATAATTGTTAAAACTTCTTTTGGAACATTTATTTTTGTATTAAAATGTTTATTTTTGGTTTAGTTCCAGACAGTGGGTCCTCACCGTCAAGCAGCACCACATACACAACCTGGGCAGTTCCACCCATCCCCGATGCCACAACCTCACCCACAGGGTCACTACCAGGCTATACAGTACCACCAACCTCAGGGAGGTAAGCACGAGGCTACTTCCCCTCTCCAGTACCGGCAGCCTCATGGAGGTAAGCATTGTGTGTGTTCCATAGTTTAGGGCTTGTCCCAGTCTTTGCACTATTTTTTAAGTTTAAAGGAGCATTTGGGCTTAATCTAGCTTCTAAGTAAGTGTACTTATGGGAGAGCTTTAGTTGTGACAAATTCTGGTAGTCTCGTATGTGTTTGTGTATGTGTGTTTGTGACTACCCATTTGTTGTTGTAGGAGCAGAGTT
>NC_069488.1:17070222-17077722 GCF_026875155.1 Cherax quadricarinatus | reverse complement strand
CTCTCTCTCTCTTTCTCTCTCTCTTTCTCTTTCTTTCTCTTTCTCTCTCTCTCTCTTTCTCTCTCTAGAATTGGTTCAGGACAGCAAGAGACATAATTAGGAAGAAAGGGGGGAGGGGCGTCCTGTTATACGGGGCATTTTGCCAAGGAGTGGTGTTGGAAATGAATAGTTGTCCAGGGCAGGTGTGGGTTTTCTTGCTGGCTCAGTTGAGGGGGTTGTTAGGACTTTAAACTAGGATTAGTTAGAGGTGTGGGTTTAGAAATGAAAAATAATGAGTGTGGATATATTGATTTAGGCTTTGATATTATGAATCTTAATAATAACAGTCATGGAATAACGCTGGGTAATGATAATTTCAGAAATTGTGTAAAATCAAAGGTGAATAAGAAAAATGTGCAGAAGAAAAAACATATGATGGTATTTTATGCTAACAGTCGAAGTGCAAGAAATAAGATTAATGAACTACGTTTGGTAGCGTGTGCTGGGAAATCTAATGTCATTGCATTAACTGAAACGTGGTATGATTTAAAGAGTCGGGATATGATTGCTGAGTGTATTATTAACCCTTTGACTGTTTCCAACGTATAAATACGTCTTGCGAGCCAATGTTTCTGACGTATTTATACGCACAAATTCTAGCGGCTTCAAATCAAGCGCCAAAGGTCTGGTAGGCCTACACGAGAGAGAATGGGTCTCAGTGGTCGGTGTGCACCCTGTGAAAAAAATCTGGGACCCAGCGGTGCATTGTGGGAACGCCATGTTGTTAGTCCATTTTCACCATGCCTCTCGGTAAGAAGTTCCTCATTCCTCGGCGGATTGGAGGTCTTTTGTTCCCAAGTGATAGCTCTAACAGCGATGAAAATGTCAGTGACAGTGAATTCCAGGGTTTTGAAGTGAGTGTTACCGGAAAAAGTGCCCAGGATAACGTAATTAGTGATGAAAACCCAGATGACCCACAACCTTCCACCTCTGGTGCTGTGCTGGCTTGTTCACGTTCACGTTCGCCTGTACCAGGACGAAAGAGGAAACTATTTGGTCGTGTACAACACCCAGATGATAGCAGTGATAGTGATTTCAAGGTCATTGAAAGCAGTTCTAGTGACAGTGAGAGTGAATATTCCCCAGTGAAGCGGCAGTATGTACGACGTAGCATGCGGTCTGGTAGTGTTTCATATGTTGTTCCAAGGGGAAGGAGAAACTCTGGGAGCACATCCCGTGGCCCTACACCACGACCTGATAGTGAAGATGACGATATTGTAACGATGGGTATGAATGGTGACAGTGAGGGAGGAGGCAGTGGTGGTGATAGTGAGGGTGGCACGGCCCATGTGGCACCATCAGCGGGCCACGCTACTACCCACGCTGCTGATGCAGCACAACAACCAGCCTCACCCTGCCCCACACTCCCACAACCTGCACCACCACAACTTGCACCACCACAACCTGCACAACCACAACCTGCACAACCACAACCTGCACAACCACAACCACGGTACAATATCCAGACCCCACCAGCAGACCGCATCTGGGATTGGCAGGACGGTGACGAGTTTGTTCCCAGTCCCCATGACTTTGAGGAAACACGAAGTGGAATAAAGCCATCTTGTCCACTTGGGAACAATGCCAGTGAACTGGACTGCTTTGAGTTATTCTTCGATGAACCCCTGATGAACATCATTGTCAGGGAAACAAACACATACTGTGATTACACAATGGCAAATACAATTCTCTCACCAAAATCACGGCTACACAAGTGGAAGGAGACAACTGTGGCAGAGATGTACCTGTTTTTTGCCACAATAATGCTTATGCCACATGTGTATAAGCACACTGTCACCACATACTGGGCAACAGAACGCCTGATTTCAACTCCAGGTTTTAGTGACATTATAGGTGTCAATCGTTTCCTGATACTGTTACGTATGTTGCACTTTTCAGACAAAACCAGGCCTGACAGAAGCGACAGGTTATATAAGATCAGAAATGTGTTTATGTACCTGAAACAAAAGTGCTGCATGTATTTTTATCCCTTCAGGAAGCTTGTTATTGATGAGTCCTTGATTTTATTCAAAGGAAGACTCTCATTCAAGCAGTATATACCAAGCAAGAGGAAACGCTTTGGTATAAAGCTATTTGTACTATGTGATTGCAGAAGTGGTCTAGTTTTGGATATAATTGTGTACACTGGCAGTAATACTTTGAGAGATACCATGAAGTTATTGGGTATCTCTGGTGATGTGGTTCGAACAATGATGGAACCATATCTTGGTAAGGGGCATATGTTATTTACTGATAACTGGTACACAAGCCCCTTACTCAGTGATTTCTTGCGAGTGAACTTGACAGATGTGTGTGGCACAGTGCGTGGTAATCGTAAACATATGCCAAGGTTCAACGCTGGCACTCGCAGAGGTGAGGTGCAAGCCTTTGCTGCCAATGACATCATGGCATTTCGGTGGCATGACAAATGTGATGTCACATTGTTGACATCAGTTCACAGAAACGAAATGGTACCCAGTGGCAGGGACAACAGAGAGACCAATGAACCCATTCTAAAGCCTGCAGCTGTCATGGACTACAACCTCAATATGCGCTTAGTGGACAAATGTGACATGCAGATTGGGTTTGCAGACTGTGTACGCAAGAGTTATAAGTGGTATATAAAACTTTTTTTTCATCTTGTTGATATCTCTGTGCTAAATGCTTATAACATATACAAGTTGAAGACCAACAAAACACCAAAATATGGTGAATTTTGCCTGTCAGTAATCAGACAAATAATTGCAAAGTACCAAGGAGCAACTCCTGCAATAGACCAGCGCCCACACATGTCATCTCGTTTCAGGCCTGGTGATCACTACCCCATACAACTGCCTCCTACTACTGCCAAGAAAAATGCTCAGAAGAGGTGTTATGTATGTATGCATACCACAAAACACCCACAAACACGCAGAGACACTCGTTTTATGTGTGAGGAGTGTGAAGTGCCCCTCTGCATATACCCATGTTTCAAAGAGTTCCACAAGCTGCAGCAGTTCTAGGAACGTGTTTAGTGACTGTACATATGTATATATTATGGAACAATAGTAATAAACATTGTTTTGTATTGTTTGTTTGTGTAAACAAAGTGTATACACAAACTAATAGTGATAAAGTTTGTTCTGTTATTGTGTTGTAAACAATGAGTGTATATTTGAAGAATGCACCTTACATTGGTCTCACAGGCCACATAAGTTACCTGGAACAGAAAAATATTGAAAAAATGCAAGAAACCTTTGAATTAGAGTAAATAAAAGAATACCGGGTGGGCGGTGGTCGCCGCTGTTGCCGTACGCACGTCACTTTCTGCAAACTTTGCGGCTCTATATCTCGGTAAGTACTGATGGCAAAAAATTTTTTTAGGCTTAAAACACTACTAAAAATATTCCTAACATTTTCATAAGAAAAAATAATTTTTTTTTTTCGAGTATTTGGCGACATAGAATGACAGTTTCAGAGAGGGGCCTGAAACAGTCAAAGGGTTAAAGAGTTTAAGTAGTTCCATGTGGATAGATGTGATCGGAAAGGGAGAGAAGTTGCATTGTATGTTCTAGAAAGTATTAATTGTTGCATAAAAACAGGTATAAAAATAGATGGAATAGTAACATAATCTGTTTGGGTAGAGTTTGTTGAAGGTCAAGAAAAAATAATTTTAGGTGTAATATACCGACCTCCAGGCTTGGACCATGATAGAGGGAGACTTCTCTGGGACGAAATTGTTAGGGCTTCTAGATACAATAACGTAGTAATAGTATGGGATTTTAACTTTAGTCTAATTGACTGGAATTCTTTAACCGGTAATCTGGAGTCCAGTGACTTCATGGAAACAGTTCAGGACTGTTTTCTGAAGCAGTATGTATCAGAGCCTACCAGGGGTAATAATTTGCTCGACCTAGTCTTGTCAAATAAGGAAAGACTCGTAAATAATCTGGAGATCACTGAAAAGCTTGACGCAAGTGATCACAAATCCATCACTTTTAGCATTAACTGGGAATACAAGAATAACGATAATACAGTAAAAATCCCTGATTTTCGTTCTGCTGATTAAAATGGACTTAGGGAACATCTGTCTAATCTCGATTGGGGTTACCTAGCTAATGATTTTATTGACGATGATCATGCGTATGATTACGAAGGGGTCTGTGTTTGATTTTTTTTTCTTAATAATGTACACCGTGCTCAGAGTATATACATTCCCCAGAGAGAAATTAGGTCTAATAATAACGATCCCAAATGGGTTAACAGGAGGTTAAAGCATCGATTAGGGGAGAAAAGGGTAATTTATAGGTGCATCAGAAGAGGAGAGGTTAACCTTACTGACCAATATGCTCAGCTTAAAAGAGAAGTAAAAAGGGGGGATTAGGAAGGCTAAATGTGAGACTATGAAATTAGGGTTGCTAATGAATCAAAGACCAATCCAAAGGGGTTCTTTCAAGTGTATAGGACGAAGGTGAAAGAAAAAGTGGGACCTCTGAGAACTGGGAATGGACAGCTGATGGGTAACGAACTGGAAATGTGTTCCATATTTAATGACTATTTTTTGTCAGTTTTTACACAGACACAAATGAGATTCCAGAAATTATCAATTTTTCAGTTCTCAATTAATTCAAATTAAGTAATATTACTGTCACAAGGGACATGGTTATCAAACAGATAGATAAACTGAAGCAAAATAAGTCCCCGGGTCCCGACGAGCTGTTTTCCAGTGTACTTAAGGAATGCAAGATGGAACTTAGTCAGCCATTAACGAGTGTGTTCAGTTCATCCATCCTTACTGGTAATGTGCCAGAGTTGTGGAGGATGGCTAAAGTGGTTCCTATATTCAAATCAGGGGATAAGTCCGTTCCTTCAAATTACCGCCCAGTAAGCCTGACATCTATGTGCGGGTTATTTGTGTATCGTTCCAGTCACGGTATTGTGCCTTTTTTTGTTATTTATAGCTGACATTATTAGAAGTCACCTTGAAGAGCATAACTTGATAAATGAATCTCAGCATGAGTTCACGAGAGGTCATTCCTGCCTGACAAATTTACTGACGTTCTTCAATAGAACATTTGAGGCAGTAGACAGTGATAAAGAATATGATACTGTTTATTTGGATTTTAGTAAAGCCTTCAACAGAGTACCTCACAAGAGACTTAAGAAAAGTGGCAGCTCATGGTATAGGAGGTAAAGTTCTAGCATGGATAGAGGCATGGTTTACCAATAGAAAGCAGAGAGTTTCCATTAATGGGGTCAAATCTGAATGGGGATTAGTCACTAGTGGCATTCCACAAGGATCAGTTTTAGGCCTTCTCTTGTTCATAATTTACATTAATGACCTTGATGAGGGGATTACGAGTGACATGAGTAAATTTGCTGATGATACAAAGATAGGCCGTATAATTCATTTTGGGGAAGAAAGCAATGAACTCCAAGAGGATTTGGACTAATTAATGTCTTGGTCTGAAAAATGGCAGATGAAGTTGAATGTGAATAAGTGTAAGGTACTAGTCCTTGGTAATGAAAATAACCCTCGAAGCTATATACTAGGTGAAGTAGAGGTTGATCATACAGAATGTGAAAAAGACTTGGGAGTCAGGGTAAGCAGAAACCTAAAGCCAAGACAGCAGTGCCTAAGTGTGTGCAACAAGGCTAACAGATTACTTGGATTTATCTCAAGAAGTATAAGTAACAGAAGTCCAAAAGATATGTTACAGCTCTATACAACACTAGTGAGGTCTCATTTGGATTATGCCGCTCAGTTTTGGTCTTACTACAGGACGGATATAGACTCATTGGAGAACATACAGAGATGAATGACTAAAATGATTTACTATGTAAGGAATCTCCCATGTAAAGATAGACTTAAAGCCTTAAATTTCCACTCTCTGGAGAGATGTAGAATGAGGGGAGATATCATTGAAGTGTATAAGTGGGTGACTGGCATAAACAAAGGAGATATTAGTAAAGTACTGAGGGTGTCGAACCAGATAAGAACCAGAAATAATGGATTTAAGTTGGATAAATTTAGATTTAGAAAGGACATAGGTAAGTACTGGTTTTCTAACAGAGTTGTGGATGCATGGAACAATCTCCCCAGTAGGGTGATAGAGGCTAGAACCTTGGGTAGCTTTAAGAAGAGATTGGATAAATATATGAGTGGGAGGGGCTGGGTTTGATTGGTGTCATTGGGTACAGGAGTTAATTCTAGGGTAGCTTTGGGTAGAGGTCGTTTTGATAAGGACCTGCCTTGTATGGGCCAGTAGGCCTTCTGCAGTGTTTCTCCATTCTTATGTTCTGTCTATTTTTTTTTTTTTTTTTACACAGGGTTTGACAAGGTTAAGGATACCTAGCTTTATTGATAAGCTGTTTACAGGTTAAGGATTCCTAACTTTATTGGCATGCTAAGAGCTGTTACCTACATCAGCTCATTTGAAAGCATTTTTATTGTTATGAGACATACAAGTAGGGAACAGGGTGAAGTTGGAGCCATCTGTGGGCCAGCATTTTCATTTGATCAACGGACTTTATCTCGTTGACATCATTATGCTGTACGAATGTGTTCCATACTCGAGTTATCCTGGGTATATATGAGATCAGATGGAGTGATGTTCTGGAGAAGGGTACAGCCAGAGTGAAGTTGCTGCTTTCTGCCCGTCTTGTGGCATAAAAGCTTTACATGTCGTTGTAAGCCCCTCTCTTCTAAGTGCAGGTTATTTGTGTATTGTTATGCATAAAAGCTTGTTTCACGCTGTTCTTGAAGTGGATCCAGGTGTGGTACTTGGACAATATTGGCCTTGTACATAACAGTAAGGCCACCCACATACCTCCTGTGTTGAAGGCTCTGTTGAAACGACAGATCTATCCAGGATTGGTCCAGGCGAGAGACGAGACGTCTTGCTCTGTTTTCTACTCTGTCAAGAAGTTGCAGATGAGAGGGGGGGGGGGCAGGCAAACCAAGAAAGTGAAGCATACTCAAGGTGTCAGCGTACTTGTGCCTCGTACAGAATCTTGCAAGCCCTACTGTCAAGCAGATTCGAGATACGGCGAAGTGCTGTAAGCTTCCTGGCTGCCTTGTTTGCAAGATTTACAACATGGTTCTTCATGGTCAGTTTGGAGTTAAATTTCAACCCAAGGATATCAACTTCAACTTTTTCTCCAGGTGTCAACACCCTCCCATTCATCCTTACTACTGCACCAACATTACTGTCATGGTGCCTAGAGACCATCATCATTTGCATTTTCTCAGGTGCAAATGTTACTTGCCATCTATTTCCCCTAGCTGATATAGCTCTTAGCTGGTGATTGATGCAGCTTAGAGCAGCTGGCATTTCTTCTCCTCGAGGGGTGTTAGTTGCAGTTTTATAACTGTAGTGTAAGCACCCCTCTGGCAAGACAGTGATGGAGTGAATGATGGTGAAAGTTTTCCTTTTTTGGGCCACCCTGCCTTGGTTGGATATGGCCGATGTGTTAATAAAT
>NC_069488.1:17025222-17065222 GCF_026875155.1 Cherax quadricarinatus | reverse complement strand
TTTTATCGCTCTGGGATGCCTAAATATCATAGAATAGTATGTGTGGGTGGGGTGGCCTGTATGGTAAGCCTGGTGACTTCCATACATACCACACTTGATTTCTTACAATAAATACTACTTGTCTCACCCTAGATTTAAGACTATAAATATTTTAAGGTAAGTAATGAGTGCACTATGTGTGTATTGTACTTTTTTATTGTTTTTTGATGCCTGGTTCTATTGCTGACTTAATATATGTTAGTGTAAACTTGTTATCTAGTGTTTGTATGCATTTATAAGTGGGAAAAAAAGGGTGTTCCACTTTACGGTGGTTTCCGCTTTACGGCGGTAGCCTGGAACCTAACTGCCATGTAAGTGGGGCCCTGCTGTATATATATATATATATTATATATATATATATATATATATATATATATATATATATATATATATATATATATATATATATATACACAGTGTGACCCCCGCATACCGTATGCATCGCATACCGTACAATCCGCATACCGCTCGCTTTTTTCGCAAAAATTTTGCCTCGCATACCGCCCAAAAACCCGCTCACCGCCCTTCGTCCCAGACGCGTCCAATGTGCGGCCTGAGCCACGCTCACATGTTCCGCCGGTGGCATTGTTTTTTCCCGCCAGCCTCCGCGGTAACATCAAGCATACAATCGGAACATTTCGTATTATTACAGTTTTTGGTGATTTTTTCTGGAAAATAAGTGACCATGGGCCCCAAGAAAGCTTCTAGTGCCAACCCTACAGCAATAAGGGTGAAATTTACTATAGAGATGAAGAAAAAGATCATTGGGTAAGTATGAAAATGGAAATGTGTGTCCCCGAGCTGGCCAGGTTTTATAAAAAAACCCCGAATAAAACCATCGCTACAAATGGTGGAACAGCTGCTGCTGAAACTGTCGCTCCCTGCTGTTTGTCCACCGTCAGCTGCTGCTGCTGCTGCTTTTAGAAACCGTCTGGGGCCCCTGTAGCAATCCTGTTTTTGGCTGTACATCGTCTGGGGCTGCTGTAGCATCGTTGTTGCGGCTGTAGCTTTGGGTCTGCTGCTGCTTTAGCATCGTCTGCTCTGGGTAGCATCTTCTGTTGCGGTTTGTAGCTTTCGCCCTCCCTTCTGCTGTAGCATTGTCTGTTGTTTTTGCTGTACCACCGTCAGTGCTGCTGCTGCTGTACACCGTTTTTGGTGTGGCAAATTGGAATACCAAGAAAAAAATTTAAAACCCCAGGGGTTTTTCCAAACCCAGGAAAACCCAAAAAAAGTATTGCCCTCAAAGGGATGTCAAACTTACTTCCTTTGGGGGCCCCTTAAACCCCTTTGGGAGGGTCGACAGGCCCTTTCCGAAACTCTTCTCAGGGTGGGCCCAAAATTTTAAAAAAAAAAAAAAAATTTAATTTTTCTCTTATGAAAAGAAAGAATTTTTTTCCCGATCATAAAAAACCCCAAAAAAGTTTAAAAATTTGATAGAAAACTTAGGGAAATTAATGCTCTCCCCAAAGTTAACGGTCTCGGCGATTTTTTACGCATGGGCGTTTTGCCCACTTTGGGGGCCCCATTTTCGGCCAATTTCACTTTACTGTTTGACAAAAAAACATAATATTTCGCTTGAAAATCCATTTTTTTTTATCGAATGGGTGAAGAAAAACCCCTCATTTATGAAAAATTTAAATATCCAATACAGGGCAAAATATAGCAAATTTTTCCAATTTCACACAAAATTTCAAAAGAAACCAATTTCCGAATAGGGTCCAGAATAAAAAAAGAAAAACATTTTCCCGGGACTAAAAAAGACATTTCCCCTGGTCATTATTCCAACGTCTCAAAACCCCTCTTTTTATTCTTTTGCTTTTCCCCTTTGAATTTTTATTCTCCCAAAAAATTGAAATTTACCCCGTTATGCAGATACCTTTTCATTAGTGGGGGAAGAAATGGTATAAAAATTATTGGTGCACTTTTGAAAAAAATATTTTGATCCCCCATTGACGTGTATTGCCCCGCTTTGGGACAATTTGTTTTTTACTTTTGAATTTTGGTAAAAATCGAAACATTTCTGCTATTTTGAGCTCAATTTCAAGGCACTTTTCTTTGTAAAACCAGTCAAAATCATCTCAATTTCTGTAATATGTCTTCCATTCTATAAAATGAGACCAAGAAAACTAGAATACAACAATAAATACCATACGAAAATACACTGCAAAGTCGCTGATTTATTAAAAAAAAATGGTCAAAGTTTTTTTTTTTCTCATTATGCACTGTGTGCTGCAGGATTTTTTTAGACTGTGCACACTAACCACATAGACCCATTCTTTCATATGAAGGCCTACCAGCTTTCTCCCACTAGATTTGAGGCCGCTAGAATTTATGAGTACTAGTACGTCAAAAACCCCTACACGTAAGACGTACTAGTACGACGAAAACCCTCAAAGGGTTAATCTTGTCTCCCAGGATGCAACCCACACCAGTCGACTAACACCCAGGTGAACAGGGAAAAATGCTTGGAACTAGTGCTCATATTGGTGAATTTAAAGCCAGCAAAGGTTGGTTTGAGAGATTAAAGAATCGTAGTGGCATACAGTGTGATAAGGCCTGTTCTGGAAGAAAATGCCAAACAGGACCTACAGTACTCAGGAGGAAAAGGCACTCCCAGGACACAGTGTCTCATCAGTCATTGCTGCATCTTCAATAAAGGTAAGTGTCATTTATTCTTCATTTAGTAGAGTAGTACATGCACAATATATATTGTGCATGTACTATACTATTGTGCAAGTATCCTTCTCTTTGTGTGTAGGAAAATGTATATTTCATGTGGTAAAATTTTTTTTTTCATACTTTTGGGTGTCTTGCACGGATTAATTTGATTTCCATTATTTCTTATGGGGAAAATTCATTCGCATACCGAACATTTCGCATAACAATGAGCCCTCTTGCACGGATTAAGGTCGCTATGCGGGGGTCCACTGTGTAATATATATAAATAAAATATATATATATAATATATATATATATATATATAAATATATATAATTATATATATCCCATCTATCTATCTATCTATCCTGTCTAAGGGCAATGTGTGGTGTAAATATTATGCAGAAAATTCGGAGTGTGGAAATTAGGAGAAGGTGTGAGTTAATAAAAGCATTAGTCAGAGGGCAGAAGAGGGGTTGTTGAGGTGGTTTGGTCATTTAGAGAGAATGGATCAAAGTATATTAACATGGAAAGCATATAAATCTATAGGGGAAGGAAAGAGGGGTAGGGGTCGTCCTCGAAAGGGTTGGAAAGAGGGGGTAAAGGAGGTTTTGTGGGCGAGGGGCTTGGACTTCCAGCAAGCGTGCATGAGCGTGTTAGATAGGAGTGAATGGAGACGAATGGTACTTGGGACCTGACGATCTGTTGGAGTGTGAGCAGGGTAATATTTAGTGAAGGGATTCAGGGAAACCGGTTATTTTCATATAGTCGGACTTGAGTCCTGGAAATGGGAAGTACAATGCCTGCACTTTAAAGGAAGGGTTTGGGATATTGGCAGTTTGGAGGGATATGTTTGTGTATCTTTATATGTATATGCTTCTAAGCTGTTGTATTCTGAGCACCTCTGCAAAAGCAGTGATAATGTGTGAGTGTGGTGAAAGTGTTGAATGATGAAAGTATTTCCTTTCTTTTTTGGGTCACCCTGCCTCGGTGGGAGACGACCGACTGTTGAAAAAATAAATAAATGTATGTATATATATATATATATATATATATATATATAATATATATATATATATATATATATATATATATATATATAATATATATATATATATATATATATATAATATATATATATATATATAATATATATATATATATATATATATATATATATATTTAATTTATATTTATATTTCAGCAAGTCGGCCGTCTCCCACCGAGGCAGGGTGACCCAAAAAAGAAAGAAAATCCCCAAAAAGAAAATACTTTCATCATCATTCAACACTTTCACCACACTCGCACATTATCACTGTTTTTGCAGAGGTGCTCAGAATAAATATTATATATATATATAATATATATATATATATATATATATATATATATATATATATATATATATATATATATATATAATATATATATATATATATATATATATAATATACACACACACATACACATACACATACACACATACATACATACATACATACATACATACATACACAGTGGACCCTCACCTAACGATATTAATCCGTTCCTGAGAGCTCAGCGTTAGGCGAAATTATCGTTAGGCGAATTAATTTTCTCCATAAGAAATAATGGAAATCAAATTAATCCGTGCAAGACTCCCCAAAGTATGGAAAAAAAAAAATTTTGCCACACAAAATATTAATTTTAATACACACAAACTGAAGAAGAGATGTACAATACATGTGCAATGTGGACTAAGGTGCATTCATTTATGGATATACATCACCCTGAGAAAGCTGTTGCAATCCGTGCTGGCGACTTTTACAGTGACAGTGCCATGTCCCATTTTAGGCAAATCTTACAGACGCCAGAATCAGACCTATCTGGACAGATATTTTGTGCGACCAGGGTCCAGTGACTCTCAAGCTGGCCCTAGTAGCATTAAAAAACAAAGGAGGGACTTGACACCAAGTCTTAATGGAAGGGGATTCCCCTTCTAAACACTAAGACTCTCTCCTCCTCCCATCCCATCAATCATCACCAGATCTTCAATAAAAGTAAGTGTCATGTAATTGTGCATGCCTTTTTTGGGTTTGTGTGTTTTAAAATAATATTCTGGGGTTTAAAATTTTTTTTTTCATATTTTGGGGGTGTCTTCAGGTTTAAATTTTGATTTCCATATTTCTTAGGGGGAAAAATCATTCGCTAACAAAATTTCCCCATAACAATAGCTCTCTTGCACGGATTAAAAACGATGTGGGGGCCACTGTATTTTTTTATGGAAAAAAAGGGTTTCCCCGTGTTCGCCGATCGCCTGGAAGGATTAAACCAAAACCAAAGGGGCCACTGTATTTCTGGTTTGGGCAATGTTTAATAACAAGGCCATATAATATTTGGGAGATTGCTTCAAACTGATTAAAAGTTTTTTTGGTTGGCTTTGGTTATACGAGGAGAAATGATTTTTTTAAACAGATTCCTAAAATTTTTAAAAAAGTAGGGGGTCCTTTACTGGTTCAGGTAGGGGAAATTTCCCGTTCGGGGCCCCTTTGTGCATTGCATTTTTGAGTGTGTGAGACATGCAAGGATGTCAAAGAGTGCCTTTTGCCTTGTATTGTAACTGTGTTCTGTTGTAGCTATCAAGGAGAAGTTTTTAAAGGAGGGTTTATATTTGGGGTTTAATGTTTTTTATATTTGTAGGGACAATACGAGGTATGTCTCATATATTAGTAAGTTCAGGCTTTTAAAAAAATGGGGGGGTGTGCTGTTAGCACAGGGGCTGGTAATCATCTCACACTCCTGCTAAAATAGCACCCCTATCATTTCCAATAACCAAAAATTTTTTAAATTTAAAGACATCACTTGTTTTGTGCCTACTACAATACAAAACATTTAACTCCAATACGATGCATAATGCTGTATGAGTTTTTTTTTTGGGGGAATTAACACACACCAGTAAAAGCAGTTACAATGAAACCAAAAATTTGGGGAGTGGTTGCATTTTTTAAGGTCACTTTGGAATCAATTTAAAGTCGTAAGATTTCATATGGACATTAAAACATCAAACTTAACCCTTTTGGCTTTTTGGATAATATACGTGTTACGAGCCACCGTGTTTTACATATTTTTTTTTTTTTTTTTTTTATTATCACACGGCCCATTCCCCCCAAGGCAGGGTGGCCCAAAAAGAAAAACTTTTTACCATCATTCACCCAACTGTCTTGCCAGAAGGGTGCTTTACACTACAGTTTTTAAACTGCAACATTAACACCCCTCCTTCAGAGTGCAGGCACTGTACTTCCCATCTCCAGGACTCAAGTCCGGCCTGCCGGTTTCCCTGAACCCCTTCATAAATGTTACTTTGCTCACACTCCAACAGCATGTCAAGTATGAAAAACCATTCATCTCCATTCACTCCTATCAAACACGCTCACGTACGCCTGCTGGAAGTCCAAGCCCCTCGCACACAAAACCTCCTTTACCCCCTCCCTCCAACCTTTCCTAGGCCGACCCCTACCCCGCCTTCCTTCCACTACAGACTGATACACTCTTGAAGTCATTCTGTTTCACTCCATTCTCTCTACATGTCCGAACCACCTCAACAACCCTTCCTCAGCCCTCTGGACAACAGTTTTGGTAATCCCGCACCTCCTCCTAACTTCCAAACTACGAATTCTCTGCATTATATTCACACACACACATTGCCCTCAGACATGACATCTCCACTGCCTCCAGCCTTCTCCTCGCTGCAACATTCATCACCCAATGCTTCACACCCATATAAGAGCGTTGGTAAAACTATACTCTCATACATTCCCCTCTTTGCCTCCAAGGACAAAGTTCTTTGTCTCCACAGACTCCTAAGTGCACCACTCACACCTTTTCCCCTCATCAATTCTATGATTCACCTCATCCTTCATAGACCCATCCGCTGACACGTCCACTCCCAAATATCTGAATACATTCACCTCCTCCATACTCTCTCCCTCCAATCTGATATCCAATCTTTCATTACCTAATCTTTTTGTTATCCTCATAACCTTACTCTTTCCTGTATTCACTTTCAATTTTCTTCTTTTGCACACCCTACCAAATTCATCCACCAACCTCTGCAACTTCTCTTCAGAATCTCCCAAGAGCACAGTGTCATCAGCAAAGAGCAACTGTGACAACTCCCACTTTGTGTGATTCTTTATCTTTTAACTCCACGCCTCTTGTCAAGACCCTCTCATTTACTTCTCTTACAACCCCATCTATAAATATATTAAACAACCACGGTGACATCACACATCCTTGTCTAAGGCCTACTTTTACTGGGAAATGCTTTCCCTCTTTCCTACATACTCTAACTTGAGCCTCACTATCCTCATAAAAACTCTTCACTGCTTTCAGTATCTGTAAGACATATATATACGTACTCATGAATTCTAGCAGCTTCAAATCAAGCAGGAGAAACCTGGTTGGCCCACATGTGAGAGAATGGGTCTGTGTGGTCAGTGTGCACCATATAAAAAAATCCTGCAGCACGCAGTGAAGAATGAGAAAAAAAAATACTCCGACCGTGGTTCTTTTTTTTTTTAATTAAAATGCCGACTTTGTGGTCTATTTTCGTGTAGTATTTATGGTTGTATTCTCATTTTCTTGGTCTCATTTGATAGAATGGAAAACATGTTATAGAAATAGAGGCGATTTTGATTGGTTTTATTATGAAAAGAACCTTGAAATGGAGCTCAAAGTAAGGGAAATGTTTGATTTTTGTCGATGTTCAAAAGTAAACAAATAATGTCATTGTCCAATAAATGTCCAACTAGCCATTCTAATATGCAGTCATGAATGGGTTGACATTATGTATTTATACAATTATTACAGTATTGCAGTAACCTGCATAACAGTAAATCTTCTATTTTTTATTTGAATAAAGTTTTAAAATAGAAAGCAAGAGTAATATTGGAGGGGCCTGGAGACATGACTGATGAACAAAGAAAATGTTACATGTATTTTAGAACCAGGAATGTCTGCATTGTTCATTCTGGACCCTATTTTGAAATTGTCGTATTTTTTAATTTTCGTGAAATTGGCCAGATTACAAATTTCTGACCATGTTGTTGGGTAGTTGAAATTGGTAAATGGGCAGTTTCTTGTACTCAGTTGATAGAAAAAATGGAGCTCTAAAGAAATAGCTATGAGTTTGGTCGACTGAAACAAAGGAATTAGCTGAAAATAGGGCTCAAAGTGGATGAAATTGCCGATTCATAAACATTGCCGAGGTCGCTAACTTCGCGAGAGCGTAATTCCGTCAGTTTTCCATCAAATTTCATTCTTTTGGTGTCATTACAATCAGGAAAAGATTCTCTATTATTTCTTAAGATTTTTTGTTTTTTTCCTCGACGCCAGGAGACACCTAAGGATTTGGGGTTGCGACAGTCAAGGGGTTAAATAAATTTCAAAAAATTATTTTTCTCAATTATTTTTTCACCAAAAGTATTCACATTTTGTGAAGGTTCATTTTGTGTTTGTGTGAAAGGCTCGCATTTATATGGTAGATCTTTATCAGGAATTGTAGACTAGGTGAACTGTAAAGTTGATGAGGGGGAAAAAAAAAGGTGGGTGGTGTTTTGAGGTATCTGTGGAGACAGCTTGATCCATGGAGGTAAACAAGGAGAATGTCCCAGAGTATGGCGGCACCAGCACTAATATGGGTGTGAAGCATTGCAGCAAGGAGGCTGAGGGTGGTGGAGGTCTTGTGTTTTAGTGTGAATGTTATACAAAGAATTTGGAGTTTGAAGATTAGAAGGTGTGGGATCACTAAAAGTTTAATTAACCTTTTGGCTGTCACAACCCCCAAACCTGAGGTGACTCCTGGTATAGCAAATTATTTAAAAAAAAAAAAATCTTATGAAATGATAGAGAATCTTTTCCTGATGGTAATAACACCAAAAGTATGAAATTTGATAGAAACCTTACGGAATTACGCTCTTGCAAAGTTAGTGACCTCGGCAATATTTACGAATTGGCGATTTCACCCACTTTGAGCCCTATTTACGGCTAATTCCATTGTTCCAGTTGAACAAACTCATAGCTATTTCTTTAGAACTCCATTTATTCCATCGATTGAGTACAAGAAACTGCCCATTTGCCGATTTCAACTACCCAATAAAGTGGTCAGAAATTTGCAATTTGGCCAATTTCACGCAAATTAAAAAATATGCCAATTTCAAAATAAGGTCCAGAATGAACAGTGCAGACATTCCTGGCTCTAAAATAATTTTCATTGTTCATCAGTCATGCCTCCAGGTGCCTCTGATATTACTCTTGCTTTCTATTTTGAATTTTTATTCAAACAAAAAATACAAGATTTACTGTTATGCAGACTACTGCAATATTGTAATAATTGTATAAATAATGTCAACCCATTCATGACTGCATATTAGAATGGCTAGTTGGACATTTATTGGACAATGATATTATTTGTTTACTTTTGAACATCGGAAAAAATCAAACATTTCCCCTACTTTGAGCTCCATTTCAAGGTTCTTTTCATAGTAAAACCAATCAAAATCACCTCTATTTCTATAATATGTTTTCCATTCTGTCAAATGAGACCAAGAAAACGAGAATACAACTATAAATGCTACACGAAAATAGACCACAAAGTCGGCGTTTTAATCCAAAAAAACGGTAGTTTTTTTTTCTCATTATGCACTGCGTGCTGCAGGATTATTTTTATATGGTGCATACTGACCACACAGACCCATTCTCTCACATGTGGACCTACCAGCTTTCTCCTGCTTGATTTGAAGCTGCTAGAATTTTAGAGTATATATACGCCAAACATGGTGGCTCGTAAGACGTATATATGTGACCGAAACAGTCAAAGGGTTAAGGTGGTTGGACATTTAATGAGGATGGAGCAAAACTGGAATCCAGGAGGGTATATAAATTGAGTGGAGGGAAGGAGAGGTAGGAGATATCCCAGGATAGGTTAGAAGAGGTTTGTCACTGCTAGGGACTTGAACATCCAATAGGATTTTGTAAGTTCATTAGATCAGAGGGAGTGGAGGCAAGTGGTTTTGATGACTTGACATTCTGTTAAAGTGTGAGGAAGGTGATGTTTATGAAAGAATTTGGGGGAAACCAGTTAGCCATACTTGTCTTGGAGGCAGGAAGTACAGTGCCTGCACAGTTTGTGATATCACGCTTCCAGCAAAACAGCAGTTAGATGAAAGACATTGAATGCACTGTATTTTCTCTCTTGTATCACTGTCTTGGCAGGGTGACCTAATCATTAATCTTAATCCCTCCCCCCTTCATTCCTGGTTTATTACTTGATCTGTTGCACAGAAAACTTTTACCCACCTGCTCCTGTAGTTATCCTTTAAATCTCCTGCAGTGTTGTTTTCCTCTCTCTATTGCCATGTTCTTAGAAATGAATTCACTGCTTTGGCAAAAATCACGACATACCCGAATGCACTTTTTTTTTATGAATTTTTATAAATTATTTAATTTTGCTTGCTTCTTTTCTAAATTAACCATTTTAGAATCACTGGGACATCACTTTCATATTTGCTATTAACCCTTAAACGGTCCAAACATATACAAGTTTTTTTCAACATCTGAAAGTATGTAAAAAAATGTAGATCTTTTTTGTTTTACATTTGAAAATGTGTAAAAAAAACTTTTATATACATTTTTTTTTTGTTATATTTGAAAATAGGTAAAAAAAAGTAGATCTACTTTTGGAGCACTTCGAATTTGAACGTTGATCTGTTTGGACCGTTTAAGGGTTAAATGAAGATACATTGTGTTACTTAATTGAATGTGTTTCCAGTTTGTCAGCATTATGTGCCTGAGTCCATGTATATGCATGACTTGGTTATTTTAATATGCATGCATATGTTGTGGTAGAAATCTGTATTGTAATTTTTTTTATTCCTTTACAGTGTATTATCCATCAGCTGCACAGCATCAACAGCTAAAACCAGTGATGGGTCAGGCTCCGCAGAGAGAACGTAAAACTCTTGCTATAGTGGATCCTAGTACTGGCAAGAATATTTTAGATGACATGCATAATGAAAAGCCAGATAAAACCCCAACACCACCTCAGTCATCTGAATCTAGTGCCAGGAACACACCAGCACCTGTAAGTAGTGAATATGATCTTCTCTTGTTGTTTCCATGATTAAGATTAAGCATGCAAACTTATACTTTTTCTTCTCATAATTAAGTCAGTCTATGAGATAAAACTACTTGGGTTGTCATTAGGGTTGGGACAATACCAAATTTTTTTACTGAAAGCCAGTATTGATGCCCTTAAATTTACTCAGTACTCAGATACCAATACCTATACTCAAGTACTCAGATACCAATACCTATACTCAGTTTTAGGTTGATACTGATCAAAATTAGTCAATACTGCTGATGTCGATGATTTGGCACATCCCTAGTTGTCAACCCATTTCCACAAATTCTTTGACAATTTCTCATATGTATATGCTTTTCAGCAATTTAAGTGTCGGTCATGATACCCTAACTACTCAAAACAAATCACACTTAATAGGGATTAATCAGCACCTTGATGAGGCAAAATAATGTTTACTTGATTCATAAAATAAGGAAATAGGTATGGGCAAGTCTTTTGCACATTCTGCCTGTTATAGTATCACTGCAGCAGTAATATCTCTAGTGGTGGTGGAGGCATCTCTTTTCCTGCTGATTCTGGCTTTGATTTAACCCTTTGACTGTCACAACCCCCAATCCTGAGGTGTCTCCTGGTGTTGCAAAATTTAAAAAAAAAAATGTATATATATTTTCTTATGAAATGATAGAGAATCTTTTCCCAATTGTAATGACACCAAAAAAAACGAAATTTGATGGAAAACTGACGGAATTATGCTCTCGCGAAGTTAGCAACCTTGGCGATATTTACAAATCGGCGATTTCGCCCACTTTGAGCCCTATTTTCGGCTAATTCCATTGTTCCAGTCAACCAAACTCATAGCTATTTCTTTAGAACTCCATTTTTTCTATCGATTGAGTACAAGAAACTGCCCATTTACCGATTTCAACTGCCCAATAATGTGGTCAGAAATTTGCAATTTGGCCAATTTCACGAAAATTAAAAAATATGACAATTTCAAAATAAGGTCCAGAATGAACAATGCAGACATTCCTGGCTCTAAAATAACATTTTCTTTGTTCATCGGTCATGTCTCCAGGGCCCCTCTGACATTACTCTTGCTTTCTATTTTGAATTTTTATTCAAACAAAAATAGAAGACTTACTATTATGCAGACTACTGCAATACTGTAATAATTGTATAAATAACATCAACCCATTCATGACTGCATATTAGAATGGCTAGTTGGACATTTATTGGACAATGACATCATTTGTTTACTTTTGAACATTGGCAAAAATCAAACATTTCCCCTACTTTGAGCTCCATTTCCAGGTTCTTTTTATAGTAAAATCAATCAAAATCACCTCTACTTCTATAATATGTTTTCCTTTCTATCAAATGAGACCAAGAAAACGAGAATACAACCATAAATACTATACGAAAATAGACCACAAAGTCGGCATTTTAATTAAAAAAAATGGTCTGAGTTTTTTTCTTAATATGCACTGCGTGCTCCAGGAATTTTTTTATATGGTGCACACTGACCACACAGACCCATTCTCTCACATGTGGGCCTACCAGCTTTCTCCTGCTTGATTTGAAGCCGCTAGAATTTATGAGTATATATACGTCAAACACGGTACCTCGTAAGACGTACATATACGGCAGCGACAGTCAAAGGGTTAAACCAATGTGTGGTTACTTTGTTCCTCTAGCCACTACATCATCAGCCCCTCGTGCATAGCTCATAAAACAATTCAGATATGTATCGAAGAGTTTGATTACAGTTGGAATCTGTGATCTGCATGTCAAAGCCATAGTTGGCAACTCTCTTCACATCTCCCAGGCAGAGGTTTACACATTGTTCACAAAACACAAATCTGCACGTAGAATGAAACATATGGCAACTTTTCGGTCCGACTTGTGAACATTAACTAGTCACACAGAAGAGTGAAAGGAAGGAAGCTGGGAGTAGTTGAACGAGAGGTAGCGGTATACAGCAGACCCCTAGTTTTCGGCCATAATCCGTTCCAGAAGGTTCGCCAAATCCAAAATCGCTGAAAACGGGAGTAATATTTCCAATAAGAAATAATATAAATCCAATTTATACATTCCAGACACCCAAAAATATATATACGTATATATAAAATACATTTTTTAAAGAATAACTGTAGTTTTACATACAGAAAACAATGAGTAAGAAATACAAAACACTAATGATAAATGAACATAACATACCTTTATTGAAGACTCTTTTTGGCGTATTGAAGAAGGTGAGGAAGGAAGCGGGAGTTAGGAATCTCTCTCCATAAGGACTTAAGGTATCAGAGCCCTGGGTTATTTCCTTCTTGGCTTTTACTGCCACAGTACATTCATTACTTATCTTAAAATATTTGTAGCCTTAATGTAGGGTGAAAGGTGAGTAGTATTTTATTTGTAGGAAGTCAGTGTAGGTAGCCAGTAGATGTAGGTACGCGCACGTAGCCTCCCCCTGGGCTACACTACACAGCCATATTATTACATCGACATACCTTGTTCATTGAGTTCAGTCACTTCTAACAGCTACCTTCAGATGCCATCATAAACAAAGGGAGAAGTAATGAATAATTCATGCCGAGAATTGTAAACAGACGCTTATGAAAGGTGGTGACTGGGCCAGATGCCAGTTTCACAGTTTTCTCTAATGCTGAATCAGAGAAAACGTACTGTGGAAAAAGACGCTTATGTACAGTTCAGGACATTTATTAAAGGAAACTTTTGCCACTAGTGGCTTCTTCAGTCCTAATACAGAGAAAACCAAGAAAATACGTATGTGCTGTACATAGTGGCAGGAGTCGGGTGAAGTGTCACGTGGGTAGAGGTGGTGGTGGTGGTAGTAGTAGTAGTAGTAGTAGTAGTAGTAGTGGAACTAAGGTGGTGAGATGGATGGCTACAGAGGGACCTGTTGATATCATGTAACATTATACACAAAACTCAAGAGGGTCACCAAATAGAACGTAAGTAACACGTCAGCGGACCTTTCTTTTAAAGACTATAACAAGACAAAGATCACAACAGCCAGGAAGGTGATCAGGTGGGTATTGAGAACTTTTAAAACAAGGGAAATAATGCCAATGGTGACACTCTTCAAATCGCTAGTGCTCCCTCACTTAGAATATTGCTCAGTGCTGACAGTCCCATTCAAAGCAGGAGAAATATCAGAGCTGGAACAAATAGAGATCGTTTATGGCTCACATTGAGCCTGTAAAGCACCTAAACTACATACTGGGAATGCCTGCAAGTCTTGAACATGTATTCATTGGAGTGGAGGAGAGAGGGAGATGCATGATAATATATGCGTGGAAAATACTCGAGGGCCTGGTCCCAAATCTGCACACTGCCATAACAACATACTGGAGTGAGAGATATGTGAGGAATTGTAAAATAAACCCAGTGAGGAGCAGGGGTGCAGTGGGGACAATAAGGGAACACTATCAACATCCAGGGCACCAGACTATTCAACATCCTACCAGAAGATATCAGAAACATGGCTGGAACAAGTGTAGAAGCCTTCAAGAGGAAGAACGTAAGAATGGAGGAACACTGCAGAAGGCCTACTGGCCCATACAAGGCAGGCCCTTATCAAAACGACCTGCTGGACAAGTATCTTCATCAGGTGCAAGATCAACCAAGCTGTAATGGATATGTGGGGCAGCGAGCCTCCAGCAGCAACAGCCTGGTTGACTAGGCAGGCACCAGATGAGCCTGGCCCATGGCTGGGCTCAGAGAGTAGATAAACTCTCAAAACTCTTCATAGGTATATCAAAAGTAAAGCAGTTTCCAGAATTGGTAATATCCTGTTGATCAGGATGAATAATTCGATATTGTTTATTTAGATTTTAGTAAGGCTTTTGATAGAGTACCACATCAGAGACTATTGAAGAAAGTGGCTGCTCATAGCATTGGGGGAAAAGTGCTGTCATGGATTGGGTCATGGCTCACTAATAGTGTGTGCATAAATGGGGTTAAATCTTGAGTGGGAAGCTGTAACAAGTGGCATTCCACAGGGATCAGTTTTAGGCCCATTGTGGTTTATAATGTATATAAATGACCTTGACAAGGGAATTACTAGTGACATAAGCAAATTTGCTGATGACACGAAGATAGGTAGGATAATCGATTTAGACGTTGATGTCTCGGAACTTCAGGAGGATTTAGACAAACTCAGTTTGTGGCCAGAAAAGTGGCAGATGCAGTTCGATGTAGACAAATGTAAAGTTCTAAAGCTCGGAAATGTTCATAACCTTAGCACCTACTAGCTTAATAATGTTGAACTTAGCCGTATAGAATGCGAAAAGGATTTGGGGGTTATGGTAAGCAGCAACCTTAAACCAAGACAGCAGTGCCTAAGCGTGCGTAATAAGGCAAATAGATTGCTGGGATTTATATCAAGAAGTGTAAGCAACAGAAGTCCAGCGGTTATACTTCAGCTTTATACGTCATTAGTAAGGCCTCACCTAGATTATGCAGCTCAGTTCTGGTCTCCATTTTACAGAATGGACATAAATATGTTAGAAAACATTCAGCGACGAATGACAAAATTAATTCATTGCATTAGAAATCTTCCGTATGAAGAGAGATTGAAGTCCCTTAACCCTTTCAGGATCGACAGGCCCTCTCAGAGACTTGTTCTCAGGGTTGCCCAAATGTCAAAAAAAAAAAAAAAAAAAAAAAATTTCTTGTGAAAAGATAGAGAATCTTTTCCCGATCATAATGACACCAAAAGTATGAAATTTGATGGAAAACTTCCGGAATTATGCTCTCGCGAGGTTAGCGGTCTCGACGATGTTTACGCATCGGCGATTTTGCCCAATTTCAGCCCCATTTTCGGCCAATTCCACTGTACTAGTCAACAAAAATCGTGAATATTTTGCTAGATCTCCATTTTTTCTATTGAATGAGTGCAAGAAACCACCCATTTACCGATTTCAACTATCCAGTACAGTGGTCAGAATTTAGCAATTTTGCCAATTTCACACAAATTTCAAAAGATGCCAATTTCCGAATAGGGTCCAGAATAAACAAGAAAGACATTCCTGGCACTAAAATGACATTTCCTCTGTTCATTAGTCATGTCTCAAGGCCCCTCTTACATTCTTTTGCTTTCCACTTTGAATTTTTCTTCTCACAAAAAAATAGAAGATTTACTGTTATGCAGACTACTGCATCAGTGTAAAAAATGGTATAAATAATATTGGTGCACTTACGAAGGAATATTAGTCACCAGTTGATGTTTATTGGACGCTTGGCATGATTTGTTTACTTTTGAACTTTGGTAAAAATCAAACATTTCTGCTACTTTGAGCTCAATTTCAAGGTACTTTTCATTGTAAAACCAGCCAAAATCATCTCAATTTCTGTAATATGTCTTCCATTCTATAAAATGAGACCAAGAAAACTAGAATACAACAATAAATACCATACGAAAATACAGTGCAAAGTTGCTGTTTTATTCCAAAAAAACGGTCATTTTTTTTTTCTCATGCACTGTGTGCTGCAGAATTTTTTTTTATACTGTGCACACTGTCCACATAGACCCATTCTTTCATATGTAGGCCTACCAGCTTTCTCCCCACTAGATTTGAGGGCGCTAGAATTTAGGCGTACTAGTGCGTCAAAAACCCTGGGTCGTAAGCCGTACTAGTACGTCCGAAACCCTCAAAGGGTTAAAGACCCTCCTTTCTCTTTACCCTTCCTGTTCATTTCCGCTTTTCCATTAAACCTATTACTGTCCTTGTCAACTAGTGCCACTGGCTTTCCAATATCCACCTCATTCTGCCTATTACTACTTTCCCCAGAACTCGTAATATTACTACACTGGGGCTTTACTGTATTGCCGCCAAGACCCATACCACTAACTATTCCTACTTTAAAGCCCTAACAGCTCTCTCCACTGCAGTTGACAGTGCCCCCACCCCAGACCTAGATAAGTGAACCCCATCCCTGGCATACTTGTAATTTCTGCCATAGAAGAGGTCCCAGTTGTCAATGAATGTTACCGCATTTTCCTTACAGTATTTGTCCAGCCAGCAATTGACACCAATTGCCTTGGACAACCATTTGTTTCCAACTCCTCTCCTTGGCAAAATACCACATATGACAGGGTTCCCACCCTTCTTCCTAATTATTTCTAGTGCTGACCTATACCTGCTAATCAGGTCCTCACTCCTATGTCTGCCAACATCGTTGCCTCCTGCACTGAGGCAGATAATAGGATTGCTCCCATTACCTTTCATGATGTCGTTCAGACGGCTAACAGTATCCCCCATCCCAGCCCCAGGTAAACATACCCTCTGCCTCCTCTTCCTGTCCCTAAGACAAAAGGCCCTATCCATAAACTTAACCTGACTGTCTCCAACTAAAACAATGTTGTTACCTTCGCTTGTGGAATTCGTCATGATGTTCTCGATGGTCTTCGTTGGGGTTTCTGGGGATGTCTCACTCACGTCTGCCAGTGCTTCATTGGTGCTCGTTGTGACGTTCCAGTAGACAACCCACATTCGTCAGGCAGCACCGAAAAGGGTTGGAAGTTTCCACAGTAGTCTTCTGGTTCTTCGTTGTTTCTGCCTCTCCAACAGTCTTCTTGATCCTCCGCTTGGTTCCATGTTGCCCGGCCACTGACCAGGTTCCCCTCTTAACCCTTTGAGGGTCGACAGCTCCTCTCAGAGACTCGTTCTCAGGGTCGGCCAAATTTCAAAAAAAAAAAAAAAAAAAAAAAAATTCTCATGAAAAAAGTTTTTTTTTTCCTAAACATTATAGGCTAAACAAAATTTTTTTACCATCAATACTTACCGAGATATGGAGTCGTGAAGTTGACGAAAAAGGGGGACAATGTGGCAACATCGCCAACTGCCGCCTCCTGGTATTCTTTTATTTACTGTTTTATGTACTATTTTCTATTTTTTAATTTTTCTTTTTCCAAGTAGCTTTTATGGCCTGTGAGACCAATATGATCAGTATTTTGTAAGTTTTTTCTTTTTCAATACTACACAATAAGGGCGTAAACACTGTTGTCATTTTGTTTATAGAAAATACTTACACAAACAAATGAGATGAAATGTTGTTTATTACTATTTTTCTGTATTTTATGTACACATATACAGTCACAGGGAATGTTTCTAGAAGTTCTGCAGCCTGTGGAAGTCTTTGAAACATGGTGTCATGCACAGTGGCATTTTACATTCCTCACACAAAAAACGAGCGTCTCTGCATTGTTGTGGGGGTTTCCTTGTATGTGCACAAACATAACACCTCTTCTGAGCCTTTTTCTTGAAAGCAGTAGTAGGCAGTTTTACTAGGAAGTGACCACCATGCTTCAGATGAGAAGGTAGTTGTTGATAGTTTGGTGGGTGGTCTGTTGCAGGTGTTCTTCCTTGATACTTGAATACTATTTGTCTGATGACAGACAAACAGAATTCGCAGTATTGTGGTTTGTTTCTGGTCCTCATCTTATACATATTATAAGCATTGAGCATGGAAATGTCCAGAGGATGGAAAATGAGTTTTATATACCACTTATAACTCTTGCGAACACAATCAGCAAACCCAATCTGCATGTCACATTTGTCCACTGAATGCATATTGAAGGTGTAATCAATCAGCTGCAGGTTTTAGAATGGGTTCATTGCTCTCTCTATGCTGCCTGCCAGTGTCTGCCATTTCTTTAGGGTGAACTGATGACAACAGTGTGACATCTCGTTTGTCATGCCACCAAAATGCCACGATGTCATTGGTAGCAAACGCTTGCACCTCACCTCTACGAGTGCCAGCGTCAAACCTGGGCATATGTTTCCGATTTGCACGCACTGTGCCACACACATCTGTCGTGTTCACTCGCAAAAATCACTGGGCGAGGGGCTTGTGTACCAGTTATCAGTATATAATATATGCCCCTTACCAAGGCATGGTTCTATCATTGTTCTATCCACATCACCAGAGATGCCCAATAACTTCCTGGTATTTTGCAATGTATAACTTCCAGTGTACACAATAATATCCAATACCAGACCACTGTAACAATCACAAAGCACAAACAACTTTATACCAGAGCATTTCCTCTTGCTTGGTATGTACTGCTTGAAACAAGAGTCTTCCTTTGAACAGAATCAAAGACTCGTCAATTACAAGCTTCCTGAAGGGATAAAAATACATATTGAATTTCTCTTTCAGATACACAAACACATGCCTAATCTTATATAACCTGTCGTTTCTGTCAGGCCTGGTTTTGTCTGAGAAGTGAAGCATACGTAACATTAGCACAATCGACTCGCTGGCATTATATCACTGAAACCTGGGGTTGCAATCAGGCGGTCTGTTGACCAGTATGATTTCACTTTGTGCTTATACACATGTGGCATAAGCATTATTGTGGCAAAGAAAAGATACATCTCAGCCACAGTTGCCTCCTTCCACTGGTGTAGACGTGATTTTGGTGAAAATATTGTGTTTGCCATGGTGTACTCGTAGTATGTGTTGCTTTCCATGACAATACTTTCGATCAGGGGTTCGTGAAAGAATAACTCGAAACATTCCAGTTCAGTGGCATTGTTCTCAAGTGTACAAGATGGGCGTATTCTACTTTGGCTGTCATCAAACTGGTGGGGATTTGGAACAAAATTGACAGCTTTTTGCCAATCCCAGGTGGTCTGCTGGTGGGTACTGGACAATGACAGGTGGTTGTGGTTGTGGAGGTTGTGGTTGTGGAGGCTGGTGTGGTGGGTGGGTGGGGGATGGTGGCCGTTGTTGTAGATCAGCTGAGGCAGCGGCGTGGGTGGCAGCATGGCCCACTGCTGGTGCCTCATGGCCGTCACCACCACTACCACCACCATGCACATTTTCCATCCCAATTGCAACACTATCATCGTCATTTTCACTGCTCCTGTTGTATAGCCACCGGATGTACTCCGAGATGTACTCCTCCTTGGAATAGCATATGGCACACTACCAGAGCGCATATATCGTCGTATATACTGACGCTTCACTGGGGAATATTCCACTTCACTATCACTACTGGAACTGTTTTCAAGAGCTTGTAGTTCATAATCACTATCATCACAAATGCTCACATCTGATTCTGGGATTTGGGAAAATAGGAGTTTCTTCTTTGATTCTGGTACAACTGAACGTGAACAAGACGGCCCAGCACCAGAGGTGGAAGGCTGAGGGTCGTCTGGGTTTTCCTCACTGTTACCGATATTATGGTCATTAGTTTCGGTCAAAACCTCACCAAAACCTTGAAACTCATCTGCACTGGCACTTCCATCTGTATTAGAACTGTCACTGGGGAACAAAAGTGTCCCAATTCGCCCAGGAGTGAGGAACTTCTTACCGCGAGGCATGGTGGACATTGTGTACTAAGATGGCGTTCCCACAATGCACCACGGGGTCCCAGATTTTTTTCTACTGCGCACACTGACCACAGACCCATTCTCTCACATCTAGGCCTACCAGCCTTTTCCTGCGAGATTTGACGGCGCTAGAATTTATGCGTACTAGTACGTCAAAGACCCCTGCGTGTAAGCCTTACTAGTATGTCCGAAACCCCCATAGGGTTAACCTGAGGACTCAAAACAGGAGGATTACTACGAATCCTCCTGTTCTCCTCTGTCACTCTCCCTATCTCCAGCTTAGCAACCCTAAGCTCTTCTTTTAGCTGCTGGTAGAGTTGCTCAAGAGAGGGCATCTTGGTTCAGATTCACAGAGAAAACTCAAACAAGTCTTCACTGAGTTAAGTACAGATCACCACTGAGTACAGGTCAGGTCACCACATCAACATAAGAACATAAGAAAGGAGGAACACTGCAGTTGGCCTATACTTGGCAGCTCCTTCACAAATCCAACCCACTAACAGAATAAACGCTACCCAAGCAATAAGCTTTGATAATTCTGTTTACTCACGTCCACGTCCCACTCAAATTCAACCCCTCTCACTGATGTATTTATCCAACCTAAATTTGAAACTACTGAAGATTTTAGCTTCGATTGGACCTTGGGTAGCTTTAAAAAAAGATTGGACAAATATATGAGTGGGAGGAGCATGTATGTAGATAGAATACAAATTTTACGATGTTATCATGTGTTTTACGATTGTTCGTGGTTCGATAGGTTAAGGAAGCAGTATTGTATTAGATTTCCATTTAATATATTGTGGGCACCAAAGATTTGCAATTTTTCAACATTCGCGAGGCTCTTGTTCCCCTAACCGTCGCGAATGTTGAGGGAGACCTGTACATACACGTTTCCTTAGTTATCTCTGTTTTAGTACTGAAGAAGTCACTCATGGCAAAACGTTTCCTTTAATAAATGTCCTGAAATGTACATAAGTGTCTTTTCCACATCTTGTCAGTATCACCATACCATTTCCTAAGAAAACGTAATGTTTACCCTCCACCCTCCTCCTTGATTTTCTGGTACTCACCACTCGACACCATTGGTGCTATGTAACATGCTTCTTAAATAATTTTGAAGAAAATATCATAGATGGATTAATGAAAATGTCTATATTAACCTAAAATAAGACATTTAATGTGCCCAAGAGTGATTATTACGCATCCAATATGGCTGATTTCTGAGTTGCCGGCCGAAATCCAGGATAAAATTTTGGCCTAAACAGCGGGCGAAATCTGATTTGCTTGATATTGTAAAGTCAGTTGATAGAGTACGTCCAAAGTTGAAAAATACATGGGAAGGTCTTCATTGTACGTTAAGTGAGCTTGCTTGCTTGCTTGCTTGCTTGCTTGCTGCTGCTGCTGCTGCTGTTGTTTTCAAAGCATTGTTCAGTATAATTCTTTGTTATAGGTATGGTGAGTGCCTATGTTTGGTACAATTTGGTAAGGAAATGTTGGCTTTTCAAAGATTGGCCTTTCAAATGTTTATAATTGATATCTTTCCATTGATTTTGCTTTTAGTAAATGCATTTTTCTCTGGTATATTTCTGGTATTGGTGTGGTGAATTCCTGTATGAAAAGTACAATTCGATAAGGTAACAGGTTTATATTTTTACCTTTTTGACACTTGGTGAGTGTGCAACAACCTCACTACATTTAACTTGGTCTAATAATCCCACATTTTTCAGCTTAGAGATGGGACAGAATATTGGTATCAGAGAAAAAGGTACTGATACTTTTAACATATACAGGTGCTAAAGAATAGTGAAATTAACACAACCTGATGATTGTGAGGGGGTTACGTGCATGCACTCATGATGACATTGCCTCACCAAAGACTTTGCTCAGAAAACTTGGTGCTGCCATTTCCTGGATCCCTCACAGCAGGATGTATCACATTGATTATTCAAGAAGCATTGTATGAATCAGTATACCCATTTTCAAAATTCATTTGATAGCATGGAATAATGGTGCCAATGCTGTCAAAGAAATTCAAGAGGCAGGTTACAACAGTTTGCTACGCTTTATAGAAACACTTCAATTGATCACTGATTGTCTTTTGGAGCAGAGTAATAAAATACATCACTGTTAACTGTAGGCAAATAGTGACACGATTTAGTCACACTCTTCTAGCCTGCAATATACTAGATGCTCTTCAAGGAAAAAATGAACTACCAGAGCACAGGCTCATTCAAAATGTTCCAACCTGTTGGAATAACAATGTTAGATCACAGCTGTGAAAAAAACTTACAATGTATATGTTATATATCACACTCCTTTCATTATTTGATGGAAATGTGTGGAATCTTGTTGCCAAGTTAACTTCGTTGAAAATGTGACAAAATTACATCTTACTGAAAGAAATTGGTCTGTAATATTACCTCAAGTACAGTATTTGAAAAATTTTGTCAACAAAGCTATGAGTGATTCAAGAAATCAGGCTTGGGTAGCACACAATCAGTTCAGTCTAAGATTCAGACATACTAGTATGCCTACCTAGCATAAGTAACTAACGAAGTCAGTTATTCTACCACCAGCTTCCCTACTAGTAAACGGGTGGTAGCGGGACCTCTACCATTCCTCAGGAAAATCAGTAAAAATCTGATTTCTGCCAATTTGATGCCTGCTTCAAGCCACTTTTGATCTGAAACTGACCAAAATCATATCTATTTCACTTGTATGACTTCCCTTGTATCAATTGAAACCAAGAAACATCCAGCAAAACCATGAAAATCATCCTAGAATATGCCCTAGTTATTTTAACCCAGACACAAGCTCAAAGGTTAGTTGTTTCCATCATGCACTGTGGAGCAGAATTTGTTTTAAACTGCACATCCACCATACAACCTCATTGTTTTGTATTTAAGCCAAAATTTTCTGTTCGCAGCATATTTAAGGGTGCTGTGATAAACGTAGACCTCTGTAAGCATCATTGGCCTCAGTAATGTAGAATTATGTAAGAGACAGTGAAAGGGTTAACCCTTTCAGGGTCAAGACGACCTGATGTCAAACTTGCTCTCAGGGTCAAAGAATTAAAAGGAAAAAACTTATTTTATCTTGTGAAATGACAGAATCTTTTTCCAAAGGTAATGAAACCAGAAGTACGAAATTTGAGGGAGAACTTAAGGAATTACGCTCTCGCAAAGTTAGCAGTCTTGGCGATATTTACGCATCGGCGATTTCACCCACTTTGCCCCCTGTTTTTGGCCAGTTCCATTGTTCCATTGGTTGCAGTTATTTTCTCATTATCCACTGTGTGCTGCAGGATTTTTTTTTTATGGTGCATACTTACTGCATAGACCCATTCTCTCATATCTAGGCACAGATTTACCACTCACAGCTTATCTGAGTGAGCTGAGCTCATGGCATTGTACTATGGGACCAACACTGGCTTCAAAGTCGTATATAGTGGGACCAACACCTAAATTGACATAAATTGATTTATTTTTTCAACATATCGACCCTCTCCCACCAAGGAGGGTGACTTGAAAAAGAAATACTCGCCCTCATTCACATTATTTCTTGCCGGAGGTGCACATGTTCTACAGTTTAGATATCACTCTAGACAGCAAATATCCTAAACCCCTTCTTTAGAGTGCAGGCACTGTACTTCCCACGTCGAGGAATATGTCCTCCAATTCATCATATTTTGCTCCATCCTCTAAATGACCAAGCCACCTCAACAACCCCTCCTCGCCTTCTGAATAGTGCTTTTAGCAACTCTACCCCTACTCCTAATTTCCATACTATGAATTCTCTGCATAATATTTATGCCACACATTGCCCTTAGACACGATATCTGCACTGCCTCCAGCCTCTTCCTCATTGCAAAATTCACAACCCATGCTTCACACCTCTACCTCAGTGCACCATCCACCTTTTTTTCTTCATCAGTTCTATGGTTAACTTCATCCTTCATAAACGTAGATGCCGATGTGTCCACTCTTAAATATCAAAACACATTCACTTCTTCCATAGTCCCTCCCTTCAGTCTGATATCTAATTTTCTCTTACCTTACTCATTGGATACCCTCATCACCATAGTCTTATCTATGTTCACTTTCAGCTTTTTTTACACACCCCTTACATGTGAAACTAGCAAATATGTATCAGCTATGTACGTAACCACAGTTTAAGACAAACCGTAATTAATTTTAAACAAGGAATATGCTAACTTGTTTGATATAGGTGGCGTACCCACAGGTGCTTGTGCTTGTGTGTATTACCTTTTCAGTGCAAGGGCAAATGGCTGCCTCACATCCCACCAGTGACACAGACATTACAAAAATATTCCATAGAAAGAACTATGGCATATCATATGCATTTCACACTTTCTTTGAAGGTTATTTATGTACAGGTGGCCCTTCACATTTGCGAGGGTTAGGGGATCAAGAACCTCGCGAGTGTTGAAAATTCGCGAATGTTTGGTGCACAAATATATTGTAGGGAAATATAATAATAGCATTTACTTAGCCTAACAATACTGCTTCCTTACCCTATTGAACCACGATCAATCATAAAACGCATGAAAACATTGTAAAATACATACATGTATATACATACATGTTATGGTTTAATAACAAATAATGAACGAACAAAACACCACTCATAAGGTTAGGCAGACGAACTCTGATGACTTGTGATGATGATGACAATGACAGTGATGATGGTGATGATAGCCATGCGGTTACTGATGACAGTTGAATGAAGGTGATTATATGGAGTGTAACTGCATGGCATGATGAGTCTAGTGTGTGGATTCTAACTGTTCACTGCCAGCGTCGCTGCCGATGATAGGCGGTGGATCATCGACATCGCTAGAGTCGGACTTAGCGACGGGAGTAGTGGCAGGCCCTTGTGAAGAACATTGTGATGGGCAACTGAGACCGTTTCCTCTCATATCTACAAACAGAGTTTTGTAGGGAATCATGCTCCTATCGTTTTCATTCATCACCTTCAAAGCCCTTAACATCAATGGGTCTATGTTGTAAAAAAAAATTTGAGTTGTGCTGTCATTCTCATCGCTTGCCCTAGTTTTTCAAGGGTCAGGGCTTGAGGTTGATTGGCTTCAGCAACACACTCCTCTTCATCCTCATTCTCTGCTTGCACAATCTTCAACAGCTCTTCATCATTTAGGCCCAGTGCATGTTCTTAAACCAGTTCTCTCACCTCACCCTCCTGCATGTCCTCAAACCCTTCACCACCAACTAGCCTTGCTAACTCCAGTCTTCCTCACGGCTTTCTTAACCTCGTCCTGAGGACCAAATCCAACAAAATCACACACACACACTGGCCACAAAGACCTCCAACAACCATTCACTGTCTGAGGGTGCAAATCCTTGACACGCACGTGCACTATTGAGAGGCGGCTGGGCATTCGCGAATGTTCGAAGCTTGCGAATGTGGAGGGGCACCTGTATTATAACATATCTGTATACAGCCTCTACTTGCTTAACGACCGAGTTCCGTTCCTAAGAGTAGGTCGGTAAGCAATTTAGTCGTTAAGTAAGGAGCATACTGTACTAGTGGTAGGTTTGTGTCAACCATCTTTAGATATTTTTTTAATGTCATCATTGCACCATTTATAACAATTTTAGTATATTTTTAAATGCTTATGCAGTAGTGTACTGTACATGTATATTGTAATAAACGGAATAGAGAAAATCAGCTCTAATATACATAGATTTGCATACTGGTTGGAGAGCTGGTCGTAAGTCCAAGCTGTCGGGAAACAAGTACGTTGCTAAGTGAGGAGAGGCTGTATTTTTTTTTTTTTTCAACATACCAGCTGTCTTTCACTGAAGTGACCCAAAAAAGAATATTATAAAATTTATCTTCATTTTACATTTAGTAATTTATACAGGAGAGGGGATTATGTGTGTGTAGATCATAGTTATTATTATGAAGTATAAACAAAGCTAATTTTTCCCCTATGTACATTGTGTTGTATATTGGGCTACAATATAAATTATAAATCCTTTCTATTGGGTAATGTACATATTTTCAGTTGAGACATTTGTTATAAAGTGTCACTAAAGAGGACAAGCAGCTGAATATACCCCCAAAGGAATTGACATGTATGTGAAATTTTTATCAGCACATGCACTCATATTTAGTAAAACAGTGAGGGATAGACATGTGTCTAGTTTGCTGCACTGCAGTAAGTCATGAGTGTCACATGTTTAGAACATTTTGTTGGTTCTGCTTGCTTGTGGTAAAGCTTCATTCAAAACACTGCATCACTGAGGTTTTTCTTTCCTTTGTTAATACTATGCTATGTGAATATGAGTGTGGGTGAGATGGGCTGGGAGTGTGAGGGGTCGTCCAGTCTGTATCCGTTATCTACTAATTGTAGACAAATGTGCGCTTATTTCTGCCTAGAAATTATACCAGTCTCAAATGGCAACAATGTTAGTGATAAAATAGGTCAGCAGAGGCCATAAGAGTAGCACAAATTATTTAAAAAAAAAAAAATGATGGGGAACTTAATCCTTGTTGTTGCCGAATAAACTCAAAATGAATCCATGAGCGTGAGACCAAACTTTGCCCACATTTCAGATGTCACCTCACCTCCAATGTACTTCGAAGAAGCCATTGACAGTATGCCCAATCACTCTGCCTCAGGCCCAGACTCCTGGAATTCAAGATTCGTCAAGAATTGCAAAAAAACATAATCACAGGCTCTAAATGTCCTATGAAGACAGTTTAGATACAGACATCCTCCCAAAACTTTAAAAAAATGCTGAAATAGCACTTGCTTCATAAATGTGGCAGTAAAGCATTAGAAATGACCATAGAGTGATTGCACTAACATCACACATCATTTGAATCTTGAAAAGAATGCAAAGATGTAAGCTTGAAAAATGTAGATTCACATCTACAAAATTCATGACGAATGGATTGACAGCAGAATATTCCTGCCTATCACAGAAATCTGAAAAGAGATTAAGAATGTTGAAAGCCAGTCCTGTGGCCTGGAAATTGTAAGAACTTCCAAATATGAAATTTGATGAGGATTTTTAGTGTCTGGTTAGCTATTCCTTTTCATTGATAAATAACCAATTTCATTGCAGCACAAAGTAATGATGAATTAAGACCCACTTAATGATATTCGATAGATCTTGATTTTTATGCATAGAGAACATAGTGGTGGCAAGAATTCTAATTATTCCTGTTCTTCATGTGAATAGTTTACATGTCATTACCTGTATATATTTCAAAGAGCAAAGATATGTTTAGTTTTAAAAAAAATTGGTTCACTGTGATAAAGAAAATTTTAATCTTGTGGCAACTTTCTTTGTTTTCCTATAGTTGTGGCCTTTTGTTCTCCCCATTAATATCTAAATTTTTCTGTACCAATTTTGTATCATAATTTTTTTCTTCCTCTTATCTGCTAAGGTATTGTCTATCTTTCCTTAACAGTCTGCCTTTTTTTTTTGTAATTCTTAATTCGTATTTAAGCCATTTCGTATCATGTGTCTATATTTTTTTTGTAAGGACTCCACACTACAACATATATATTGTAATTTTTTATTGTTCATATATCTGAAGTTTGCCAGTATAGCATACAAGTTCTCATTACTATATGCTGCATTTATATGACCTTGTGAGAATCTTTGATTTATGTCATTAGAACCTTTTCTTTTGATGTTTTTAATATTTTAGTATTTGGAGTGTCCCTTGCTTTATGCAGTAGAAAAGTTCCAAGTAAACTGTGTGTATGAACCCAGAAAAAGCTGCAGTGTACTTGTCTCAATCTTCTTCAGGCCTGTTTCTACCACCAATTGAGATGATTATGAGAGAGAGAGCAACTTCTTAGCAGTGATGTGCTTAGTGGCTGTTTTGCATTGGAATATCACACATTACTTCACTCGTGTCGGTACATGCAGCATTATGTTTAGCTGTATTACACAGGAGAATATGGTTACACCACTGGTGTCATATACACAAGAAACTGGGGTGTTTCCTTCAAAGTGTGTAATTAAGAGAGTTCAGTAAAGGACATCATTAACCCTTTCAGGGTCCAGAGGCCAAATCTCAGTGTGACAGCTAGGGTCCAAGAATTTTCAAAATAAGTTTATTTTTTTCTTATGAAATGGTGGAGAACTTTTTTTGAAGATAATAAAACAAAAAGTACGAAATTTGGTGGAAAATTGATGAAATTATGCTCTCGCAAATTTTGATGTGTCGGCGATATTTACGCATCAGCGATTTTGCCGACTTTGATTCTCATTTTAGGCCAATTACATTATTCCAAATTCTTAGCTAGTATTTTGTTAGTATTACTTCTATTTTATCGATTGAGCACTAAGAAATCACCCAGTCAATTGTTTCAACTACCTAATAAAGTGATCAGAAATTGATAATTTAGCTGATTTAACACAAAGCTCAAAATATTCCAATTTCAAAATAGGGTTCAGAATAAACAATGCAGACATTCCTGGCACAAAACTAACATTTCCTCTGTTCATTAGTTATGTTTTCAGGCTTTACAAATGAATTCCATTTTGATTTTTTACTCGCATAAAGAATTTTTATTTACACCAAAAAATGGAAGATTTACTGTTATGCAATATTGTAATAAATGTATAAATAATATCGCCACATTTGTGAATGTATATTAGACCCACCAGCTGACGCATATTAGATGTGCAACATCATTTGTTTGCTCCTGAACATTGGCAAAAACTGATCATTTCCTCTACTTTTAGCTGAGTTTCAAGCCATTTTCAGTACTAAAACCAATCAGAATCATCTCTATTTTTGTAATATGTCTTCTGTCAAATGAGACAAAAAAATCATGAATACAACTAAAAGACATACGAAAAACACCGCAAAGTCGCTGTTTTAAGCCAAAATTACGGTCTTTTTCTTTTTATCTCATTATGCACTGTGTGCTGCAGGATTTGTTTAATGTGGTGCACACTTACCACATAGATGTATTCTCTCATATCTAGGCCCAAATTTACCACTCACAGTTCATCTGAGTAAGCTGAGCTCATTGTGTAGATCTACAATCTGGACTCTGGCTTCAAAGCCATAGATCTATAGGACAGACCCTGAAAGAGTTAACTGACACCCAACAGCCCTCCTGGCACTACCTTTATTTTATATATATATATATATATATATATATATATATATATATATATACAGGAAGGCCCCGCTTTACGGCGTTTCACTTTACGGCGTTCCGCTAATACGGACATTTCAAATTATGACCAAAACTCGCTATATGGCTCCCCCCACCTGACTTTCTAATACGGTCACCGTGCCCCACCCTGTTTGTTAACATTCTCCATGAGCTCAGTAAGCACTAAGTCTCTCCATTTTGTCTGGAAACTCCAAAATTTCAAATGTTTTTAAAAGTTATTTCATATTTTATATATACTCTGATAATTATACTTATGTATACCTGTACCTAAATAAACTTACATACATCGAGTCATTTAAATGTCGTATATTACGTTAATATACACATTTTCATTAATCCATCCATGATATATTTTTTTCAAAATTATATAATAAACACGATGCATAACATATAAAAAAGATAAATACACCCCACAGTAGAATAAATAAACAAATGTGAGATGTGAGCAGACGACTTGCACAAGTGGTGATAATAACAATACTGAGTCTCATTAAATGTCGTATATTACGGTAATATACACATTTTCATTAATCCATCCATGATATTTTTTTCAAAATTATATAATAAACACGATGCATAACATATAAATAAGATAAATACACCCCACAGTAGAATAAATAAACATAAATGTGATCTGTGGTAGCAGACGACTTCCACAAGTGACGCCATAATAACAATAGTCACGGAGTCTCATTAAATGTCGTATATTACGGTAATATACACATTTTCATTAATCCATCCATGATATTTTTTTCAAAATTATATAATAAACACGATGCATAACATATAAATAAGATAAATACACCCCACAGTAGAATAAATAAACAAATGTGAGATGTGAGCAGACGACTTGCACAAGTGGTGATAATAACAATACTGAGTCTCATTAAATGTCGTATATTACGGTAATATACACATTTTCATTAATCCATCCATGATATTTTTTTCAAAATTATATAATAAACACGATGCATAACATATAAATAAGATAAATACACCCCACAGTAGAATAAATAAACATAAATGTGATCTGTGGTAGCAGACGACTTCCACAAGTGGTGATAATAACAATAGTCACGGAGTCTCATTAAATGTCGTATATTACGGTAATATACACATTTTCATTAATCCAGCCATGATATTTTTTTCAAAATTATATAATAAACACGATACATAACATAAAAAGATGATAAATACACCCCACAATAGAATAAATAAACATAAAATATAAGATGTGGGAGCCTGGTTTGTTTACTCTGTGCCTGGCCTGTCACCTCTCATGTACTCATTCTTTCTCTCTCTCATTTATTCGTTTTATCTCATTTACTTAATCCTGACCCTACATTAAGACTACAAATATTTTAAGGTAAGTAATGAGTGAACTGTATATACATTTTATCGCTCTGGGATGCTTAAAATATCATAGAATAGTATGTGTGGGTGGGGTGGCCTGGTGAAATAGCCTGGCTATTACAATACATACCACACTTGATTTCTTACAATAAATACTACTTGTCTCACCCTAGATTAAGACTATAAATATTTTAAGGTAAGTAATGAGTGCACTATGTGTGTATTGTACCTTTTTATTGTTTTTTGATGCCTGGTTCTATTGCTAACTTAATATATGTTAGTGTAAACTTGTTATCTAGTGTTTGTATGCATTTATAGTGGAAAAAAAGGGTGTTCCACTTTAACGGCGATTTCCGCTTTACGGCGGTAGCCTGGAACCTAACCCGCCGTATAAGTGGGGCCTTCCTGTATATATATATATATATATATATATATATATATATATATATAAATATATATATATATAATTTTTTTTTTTTTTTTTTTTTTTTTTTTTTTTTTTTCAACAAGTCGGTCGTCTCCCACCGAGGCAGGGTGACCCAAAAAAGAAAGAAAATCCCCAAAAAGAAAATACTTTCATCATCATTCAACACTTTCACCACACGCACACATTATCACTGCTTTTGCAGAGGTGCTCAGAATACAACAGTTTAGAAGCATATACATATAAAGATACACAACATATCCCTCCAAACTGCCAATATCCCAAACCCCTCCTTTAAAGTGCAGGCATTGTACTTCCCATTTCCAGGACTCAAGTCCGACTATATGAAAATAACCGGTTTCCCTGAATCCCTTCACTAAATATTACCCTGCTCGCACTCCAACAGATCGTCAGGTTCCAAGTATCATTCGTCTCCATTCACTCCTATCTAACACGCTCATGCACGCTTGCTGGAAGTCCAAGCCCCTCGCCCACAAAACCTCCTTTACCCCCTCTTTTCAACCCTTTCGAGGACGACCCCTACCCCTCTTTCCTTCCCCTATAGACTTATATGCTTTCCATGTCATTCTACTTTGATCCATTCTCTCTAAATGACCAAACCACCTCAACAACCCCTCTTCTGCCCTCTGACTAATGCTTTTATTAACTCCACACCTTCTCCTAATTTCCACACTCCGAATTTTCTGCATAATATTTACACCACACATTGCCCTTAGACAGGACATCTCCACTGCCTCCAACCGTCTCCTCGCTGCTGCATTTACCACCCAAGCTTCACATCCATATAAGAGTGTTGGTACTACTATACTTTCATACATTCCCTTCTTTGCCTCCATAAATAACGTTTTTTGACTCCACATATACCTCAACGCACCACTCACCTTTTTTTCCCTCATCAATTTTATGATTAACCTCATCCTTCATAAATCCATCCGCCGACACGTCAACTCCCAAGTATCTGAAAACATTCACTTCTTCCATACTCCTCCTCCCCAATTTGATATCCAATTTTTCTTTATCTAAATCATTTGATACCCTCATCACCTTACTCTTTTCTATGTTCACTTTCAACTTTCTACCTTTACACACATTCTCAAACTCATCCACTAACCTTTGCAATTTTTCTTTAGAATCTCCCATAAGCACAGTATCATCTGCAAAAAGTAACTGTGTCAATTCCCATTTTGAATTTGATTCCCCATAATTTAATCCCACCCCTCTCCCGAACTCCCTAGCATTTACTTCTTTTACAACCATCTATAAATATATTAAACAACCATGGTGACATTACACATCCCTGTCTAAGACCTACTTTTACCGGGAAGTATTCTCCCTCTCTTCTACACAACCTAACCTGAGCCTCACTATCCTCATAAAAGCTCTTTACAGCGTTTAGTAACTTACCACCTATTCCATAAACTTGCAACATCTGCCACATTGCTCCTCTATCCACTCTATCATATGCCTTTTCTAAATCCATAAATGCAATAAAAACTTCCCTACCTTTATCCAAATACTGTTCACATATATGCTTCAATGTAAACACTTGATCTACACATCCCCTACCCACTCTGAAGCCTCCTTGCTCATCCGCAATTCTACATTCTGTCTTACCTAATTCTTTCAATTATAACTCTACCGTATACTTTTCCTGGTATACTCAGTAAACTTATTCCTCTATAATTTTTACAATCTCTTTTGTCCCCTTTCCCTTTATATAAAGGGACTATACATGCTCTCCGCCAATCCCTAGGTACCTTCCCCTCTTTCATACATTTATTAAGCAAAAGTACCAACCACTCCAACACTATATCCCCCCCTGCTTTTAACATTTCTGTCATGATCCCATCAGTTCCCGCTGCTTTACCCCCTTTCATTCTACGTAATGCCTCACGTACCTCCACCACACTTACATTCTGCTCTTCTTCACTCCTAAAAGATGGTATACCTCCCTGGCCATGCATGAAATTACCGTCTCCCTTTCTTCCTCAACATTTAAAAGTTCCTCAAAATATTCTCGCCATCTACCTAATACCATCCCTCTCCCATCTACTAACTCCCCTACTCTATTTTAATGGACAAATCCATACTTTCCCAGGCTTTTTAACTTGTTTAACTCACTCCAAAATTTTTTCTTATTTTCATTAAAATTTCTTGACAGTGCCTCTCCCACTCTTTCATCTGCTCTCCTTTTGCACTCTCCCCACCACTCTCTTCACCTTTTTTTTACTCTCCATATACTCTGCTCTTCTTTAACACTTCTGCTTTGTAAAAACCTCTCGTAAGCTACCTTTTTCTCTTTTATCACACCCTTTACTTCATCATTCCACCAATCACTCCTCTTTTCCTCCGCCCCCACCCTCCTATAACCACAAAACTTCTGCCCCACATTCTAATACTGCATTTTTAAAAAAATTCCAAACCCTCTTCAACCCCCCCACTACTCATCTTTGCACTAGCCCACCTTTCTGCCAATAGTCGCTTATATCTCACCCAAACTTCCTCCTCCCTTAGTTTATACACTTTCACCTCCCTCTTACTTGTTGTTGCCACCCCTTTCTTTTCCCTTTTCCCATCTACCTCTTACTCTAACTGTAGCTACAACTAAATAATGATCTGACATATCAGTTGCCCCTCTATAAACATGTACATCCTGGAGCCTACCCATCAACCTTTTATCCACCAATACATAATCTAACAAACTACTTTCATTACGTGCTACATCATGCCTTGTATATTTATTTATCCTCTTTTTCATAAAATATTTTATTACTTATTACCAAATTTCTTTCTACACATAGCTCAATTAAAGGCTCCCCATTTACATTTTACCCCTGGCACCCAAATTTACCTACTACTCCCTCCATAACATTTTTACCCACTTTAGCATTGAAATCCCCAACCACCATTACTCTCTCACTTGATTCAAAATTCCCCACGCATTCACTCAACATTTCCCAGAATCTCTCCTCTCCTCTACACTTCTTTCTTCTCCAGGTGCATACACGCTTACTATAACCCACTTTTCACATCCAATCTTTATTTTACTCCACATAATCCTTGAATTTATACATTTGTAGTCCCTCTTTTCCTGCCATAGCTTATCCTTCAACATTATTGCTACTCATTCTTTAGCTCTAACTCTATTTGAAACCCCTGACCTAATCCCATTTATTCCTCTCCATTGAAACTCTCCCACCCCCTTCAGCTTTGTTTCACTTAAAGCCAGGACATCCAGTTTCTTCTCATTCATAACATCCACAATCATCTCTTTCTTATCATTTGTACAACATCCACGCACATTCAGACTTCCCACTTTGACAATTTTCTTCTTATTCTTTTTAGTAATCTTTACAGGAAAAGGGGTTACTAGCCCATTGTTCCCGGCATTTTAGTTGACTTTTACAACACGCATGGCTTACGGAGGAAAGATTCTTATTCCACTTCCCCATGGATATAAAAGGAAAAGTAATAAGACCAAGAACTATTAAGATAAAATCAAAGAAAACTCAGATGAGTGTGTATAAATAAACGTGTACATGTATGTGTAGTGTGACCTAAGTGTAAGTAGAAGTAGCAAGACGTACCTGTAATCTTGCATATTTATGAGACAGACAAAAGACACCAGCAATCCTACCATCATGTAAAACAATTACAGGCTTTCGTTTTACACTCACTTGGCAGGACGGTAGTACCTCCCTGGGTGGTTGCTGTCTACCAACCTACAAATTTCCCTTGCATTATCCCACACAACTAGGCATAGCTGACGCTCTAACGAAGCCATCTCCCACCTTGGCAGAGTGACCCAAAGAAGAAAACATTCAGTCATTTGTTATATTTTCAGATGTGTACCAATATCACAATCGGATTACTCTTAAACTGTAACATCCCCTCCCCTCCATAGTGCTGACATTGTCAGATGGTGGGAGATGGCCAACATGTTAAAAAAAAAAAAATATATACATTATATATGGATAGCTGATATTTGGGGATGTGTAGATCGTGTTTACATTGAAGCATATATGTGAATAGTATTTAGATAAAGGTAGGGAAGTTTTTATTGCATTTATGGATTTAGAAAAGGTATATGATAGTGGATAGGGGAGCAATGTGGCAGATGTTGCAAGTGTATGGAATAGGTGGTAAGTTACTAAATGCTGTAAAGAGTTTTTATGAGGATAGTGAGGCTCAGGTTAGGGTGTGTAGAAGAGAGGGAGACTGCTTCCCAATAAAAGTAGGTCTTAGACAGGGATGTGTAATGTCACCATGGTTGTTTAATATATTTACAGATGGGGTTGTAAAAGAAATAAATGCTAGGGTGTTCAGGAGAGGGGTGGGATTAAATTATGGGGAATCAAATACAAAATGGGAATTGACACAGTTGCTTTTTGCTGATGATACTGTGCTTATGGGAGATTCTAAAGAAAAATTGCAAAGGTTAGTGGATGAGTTTAGGAGTGTATGTAAAGGTATAAATTTGAAAGTGAACATAGAAAAGAGTAAGGTGATGAGGGTATCAAATGATTTAGATAAAGAAAAAATGGATATCAAATTGGGGAGGAGGAGTATGGAAGAAGTGAATGTTTTCAGATACTTGGGAGTTGACGTGTCGGCGGATGGATTTATGAAGGATGAGGTTAATCATAGAATTGATGAGGGGAAAAAAAGGTGAGTGGTGCATTGAGGTATATGTGAAGACAAAAAAAATGTTATCTATGGAGGCAAAGAAGGGAATGTATGAAAGTATAGTAGTATCAACACTCTTATATGGGTGTGAAGCTTGGGTTGTGAATGCAGCAGCGAGGAGGCGGTTGGAGGCAGTGATGTCCTGTCTAAGGGCAATGTGTGGTGTAAATATTATGCAGAAAATTCAGATTGTGGAAATTAGAAGGTGTGGAGTTAATAAAATTATTAGTCAGAGGGCTGAAGAGGGGTTGAGGTGGTTTGGTCATTTAGATAGAATGGATCAAAGTAGAATGACATGGAGAGCGTTTAAATCTGTAGGGGAAGGAAGGCGGGGTAGGGGTCGTCCTCGAAAAGGTTGGAAGGAAGGGGTAAGGGAGGTTTTGTGGGCGAGGGGCTTGAACTTCCAGCTGGCGTGCGTGAGCGTGTTCGATAGGAGTGAATGGAGACGAATGGTATTTGGGACCTGATGAGCTGTTGGAGTGTGAGCAGGGTAATATTTAGTGAAGGGATTCAGGGAAACTGGTTATTTTTATAGACAGACTTGAGTCCTGGAAATGGGAAGTACAATGCCTGCACTCTAAAGGAGGGGTTTAGGATATTGGCAGTTTGGAGGGATATGTTGTGTATCTTTATAGGTATATGCTTCTAAGCTGTTGTGTTCTGAGCACCTCTGCAAAAACAGTGATTATGTGTGAGTGAGGTGAAAGTGTTGAATGATGATGAAAGTATTTTCTTTTTGGGGATTTTCTTTATTTTTGGGTCACCCTGCCTCGGTGGGAGATGGCCGACTTGTTAAAAAAAAAAAAAAAAAAAAAAACTTTTAAATGAGTTTTGAATCATAGTTTTTCTTTGGAAGTCTGGTGTACACCAATTCCAAAACATTCTGAAATCTAGGAACTGAGCTCAAAGTATGCCTACCAAGTATGCCTGCAAATGAGCAACAGTACCAGAGAAAGAGGTGGAGCGAGGAGGTTAATATCACACTAGTGTTGTATCTCTTGCGGCCACTAAATAGAATTACAGCAGACTGTCACATTTTTGCATACTACTTTCTTGAAAATCTGCACTGTACTTGAAATTGCAATAAGTAGGCTGAAGAACAGTTAGGAATTTATTGTCCTGATGCTGTGAAAAAAAAAACATGCAAACTTTTTAAATTTCATAAAGCTTCAAAAATATTTTTTCATATCTTACACTGGTTGTCATTGCACGTTGATCTGGAAATGTTTGGAGAAGGTTGATGTGGCTTTGTACAATGCAGGTATCCATCACTTTGTGATAGGTTTGTTCCTGTCCAATGGCATATTAAGCAAAATTGCATATAGTGAACCTATTATAACATGTAATAGAAAGGGAGTTGTTTGCATATTTTTCCTCATTGTTTTTTCAAATAGTCTCTCCTCACTTAACGACCTACTCATTTAACAACCTCTCAGACTTAGGACCAGCTCTCTGACCAGTATGCATACCTAAGTAATGTGTATTAGAGCTGATTGCCTCTTATTTTATTTATTACAATATGCTACTGTATAAACATTTAAAAATACAGCCGACCCTCAACTAACGGCGGCATTAAGTAACGGCAATTTTGTCTAACGGCATTTTTTGCCGTAGAAAAAAATGCCTTAACCAACAGCAAAAAGCTTAACCAACGACGTTTGTCCAGAACGTGTCGATGTGCCCTGATCGCGGCCTGAGTGGGCCCAGTCACTCCAAGAGTCAGTGTACCATTGTTTACAAGCTGATGCGGTCGATTTCCACGTGTGCCTCCCATATATTTTGGATTATTCCACTATTTCTAGTACTTGTAACCACTAAATAAGCCACCATGGGTCTCAAGAAAACTTCTAGTGCCAAGCCTGTGTTAAAAAGGGTGAGAATTACGATGGAAATGTACATGTACAATGACACTCTTGTGTCCCATTTTAGGGAAATCCTAAGGGCATGTGAGAAACAGAGCGCTCTGGACAGCTGTTTTGTGCGACAGGGGTCTAGTGACTCTTAAGTTGGTCCTAGTGGCATTAAAAAACGAAGGGGGGAGGTAACCTCACCAAAGGCCTTGGTACCTGAAGTCCTTCTGGAAGGGGATTCTCCTTCCAAGCAATAGACAATTCTGAATCTCCCCAGCTGCTGGCACACCGCTCATCAACAACTCCACAATAAAGGTAAGTGGCATTTAATTATTGTTTATTTTGCATGTCCTATTCCTTTCCATATAAGGAAATGTATGTTTCATGTAAAAAAAAAAAATTCAGACTTTGGGGTGTCAGGAACGGATTAATTCTATTTCCATTAGTTCTTATGGTGAAAATTAACTCGACCAACGACAAGCCCTCTGGAATGGATTAATGCCGCTGGTTGAGGGTCCGCTGTATACTAAAATTGTTATAAATGGTGCAAAGGTGACATTAACCCTTTCAGTGTCGACAGGCCCTCTCAGGGTCGGCCAAATTTAAAAAAAAAAAAAAAAAAAAAAAAATCTTACGAAAAGATAGAGAATCTTTTCCCGATCATAATGACACCAAAAGTATGAAATTTGATGGAAAACTTATGGAATTATGCTCTCACGAAGTTAGCGGTCTCGACGATGTTTATGCATCGGCGATTTTGCCCACTTTGATCCCTCTTTTCGGCCAATTCCATTGTACTTGTCGACAAAAATCATAACTATTTCGCTAGAGCTCCATTTTTTTCTATTGAATGAGTACAAGAAACCACCCATTTAATGATTACAACTATCCAATACAGTAGTCAGAATTTAGCAATTTTGCCAATTTCACACAAATTTCAAAAGATGCCAATTTCCGAATAGGGTCCAGAATAAATAAGAAAGACATTCCTGGCACTAAAATGACATTTCCTCTGTTCATTAGTCATGTCCCCATGCCCCTCTTAGATTCTTTTGCTTTCCACTTTGAATTTTTATTCTCTCAAAAAAAATAGAAGATTTACTGTTATGCAGACTACTGCATAGGAGTAGAAATGGTATTAATATTATCAGCGCACTTGTGAAATAATATTAGACTCGCCAGTTGACATGTATTGGACGCGTAGCATGATTTGTTTACTTTTGAACTTTGGTAAAAATCGAACATTTCTGCTACTTTGAGCGCAATTTCAAGATAGTTTTCTTTGTAAAACCAGTCAAAATCATCTCAATTTCTGTAATATGTCTTTCATTCTATAAAATAAGACCAGGAAAACTAGAATACAACAATAATTACCATATGAAAATACAGTGCAAAGTTGCTGTTTTAATCCAAAAACACAGTAAAATTTTTTGTTCTCATTATGCACTGTGTGCTGCAGGATTTTTTTTTATACCGTGCACACTGACCACATAGACCCATTCTTTCATATGTAGGCCTACCAGCTTTCTCTCACTAGATTTGAGGGCGCTAGAATTTAGGTGTACTATTTTTTTTTTTTATCATCACACTGGCCGATTCCCACCAAGGCAGGGTGGCCCGAAAAAGAAAAACTTTCACCATCATTCACTCCATCACTGTCTTGCCAGAAGGGTGCTTTACACTACAGTTTTTAAACTGCAATGTACTAGTACGTCAAAAACCCTGGTGCATAAGCCGTACTAGTATGGCCGAAACCCTGAAAGGGTTAAAACATTATCTAAAGATGGTTGACACAAGCCCACTACCATTATAGTTAACTCCTCGCTTAACCAATTCGTTTATTGACCTCTCAGGAATGGAAGTCCATAGCTAAGTAAGGAGAGACTGTACATTAATACAGTGGACCCCAGCATAACGATCACCTCCGAATGCGACCAATTATGTAAGTGTATTTATGTAAGTGCGTTTGTACGTGTATGTTTGGGGGTCTGAACTGGACTAATCTACTTCACAATATTCCTTATGGGAACAAATTCGGTCAGTACTGGCACCTGAACATACTTCTGGAGTGAAAAAATATCGTTAACCGGGGGTCCACTGTACTTCGTGAGTGTTCATTTCATGCATGTATGAAGGCCTCACACTTATTAGAAATGGTTGGTCATGAACTTTAGATTTATTATTTAATAGAATGTGAACTGTTGGCTTGCTGGTAGAGGATTGTTGGTTCACTGCCTCCCTCTGTGTTAGGGCAGGAGAGGACGAAGGCTCGTGTGTCCTGGATGTTTTCGT
>NC_069488.1:17017722-17020222 GCF_026875155.1 Cherax quadricarinatus | reverse complement strand
AGGCAAGGTGGCCCAAAAAGGAAAACGAAAGTTTCTCTTTTTAAATTTAGTAATTTGTACCGGAGAAGGGGTTACTCAGCAGACTTACTTCCCTATAATTTTTACACTCTTTTGTCCCCTTTGCCTTTGTACAAAGGAACTATGCATGCTCTCTGCCAATCCCTAGGTACCTTACCCAATCTACAAATTTATTAAATAAAAACACTAACCATTCCAAAACTATATCCCCCATCAATCCCAGCTGCTTTACCCCATTTCATTCTACCCACTGCCCCACACTCACAACTGGTTCTTACTCCTATAAGATGTTATTCCTCTTTGCCTTGTACACAAAATCACAGCTTCCCTATCTTCAACATTTAACAATTCCTCAGAATATTCCCTCCATCTCTCCGATACTTATAACTCTCTGTTTAATAACTCTCCTCTCCTGTTTTTAACTAACAAATCCATTCATACCCTAGGCTTTCTCAGCTTATTAATCTCACTCGAAAACTTTTTCTTATTTTCAACAAAATTTGTTGATAACATCTCGCCCACTCTCATTTGCTCTTTTTACATTGCTTCACCACTCTCTTAACCTCTCTCTTTCTCTCCATATACACTTCCCTCCTTGCATCACTTCTACGTTGTAAAAACCTCTCATATGCTATCTTTTTCTCCCTTTTTGAAGGCGCTAGAATTTATGCGTATTAGTACGGCACCAACCCTGGCATGCAAGCCGTACTAGTACAGCACCAACCCTGAATGGGTTAATCCACATAATCCTTGAATTTATACATTTATATTCCCTCTTCTCTCTCCATAACTGATCCTTTAACATTATGGATACTACTTCCATAACTCTAACTCTTTCAGATACTCTGACTTAATACCATTTATTTCTCCCCACTGAAACTCCCTTATCCCCTTCAGCTTTGTTATGCTTAGGGCTAGGACATGTTATCTTCTTTTCTTTCATAACATTAGCAATCATTTCTTTCATATCATCTGCACTACATCTGTGCACATTCAAACATCCCAATTTTATCAAGTTTTTCTTTTCCTTGTTTTTAGTAGTTTATACAGAAGGGGTTACTAGTTCATTGCTCCTAGTATTTAGTTGCCTCCTATGACACACATGGCTTGTGGAGGAAGAATTCTGTTCCACTTCCCCATGGGAATAAGCAGAAATAAATGAGAAAAAGAACTAGGAAGAAATATAGAAGAAAACCCAGAGGGATTACTATATACTATATGCTTGTATATGCATGTGTAGTGTGACCTAAGTGTAAGTAGAGGTAGCAAGACATACCTGCCACCTTGCATGTTTGCAAAACAGAAAGACACCAGCAATCCTACCATCATGCAAAACAATTACAGGCTTGCTTCACTCATTTGGTAGGATGGTAGTGCCTCTCTAGGTGGTTGCTGTCTTCCAACCTACTACCTAAAAAAAAAGTAATTATGATTCATCTTGATCAGAATTCCAATGATTAAATTGACAATTCTTTATCATTCTCACCCAATATGAGCCCTCAATACATAAACAAACAAGCTATATGTGAATACATTTGATGAAAAAGTAATTTAAATTTTTCTTAATGTACAGTTTTCGCATGTATACATATGCATTTGTTAGAAGTTGATTGGTTTCAAAGTGCCTGATCATAAGAGTGGATATTTGTAATATGGACGATTGTAATTAGGGGACCTGCTGTATATGAAATGTTGGGGAGCCTTACCCTGATTGACAGTTAATGTATGTACAGTATGCTTCCTGTTGTTGTAGCTACTCCTTGATCTCCCAATTCTGCATCTGCAACTTCAACTGTACATAAGCTGTGTTGTCCTACTGCTCTGTATCTATTGGTAGTTTCCTGGATCTGCAAGTTTCAAACAGTTTTGTGGTATTATCAGGGAGTCAACTCCCAGAAAGTGAAGACACGTTAGGTATGTTGTGTTCTGTGACATATGTTCCAGATTCACTAGCTGCTTTCAGTGAGGCACCTCATCAGCACATCTGTTAGATAATGAATTTGTGTTAGATCTGATGTAAAATTACACATTGTGTAAAATATCTGGGTACAGGCCCAGACTGCATTCTCAGTTTTCTCCTTGAAATATAGGTTCCATACAAGCAGTTTCTTGGTGCACAGGCCTTGTTGGAATACTTACTGACATATGTACTTTGCTGATTTTGAGCTTCAGTTCTTTGGGTCCCCTGTTAACTTTAACAACATAAAGAAGCATGAAGGAAGCTAATGTAATACTTGCATATATTTGAAATAATAGTGGACACATCTGTGTGATTTTCAGCAGTAATATATATAAACATGCAGTGTATTCTTTTTGTTTTTTCAATTGAAAAATTGACATCTAGAGCTAGCAAGGAACAGATAATAGGTTGTATAAAATCCATTAGAGAAAGGCCTGAATGTTAAGGCTACTGGAAGGCAAATAAGAGAGGAACAGGTGGTCACATTACACAAAGATCCTGTAATGTCTGGTTTGAGAAGTC
>NC_069488.1:16987722-17010222 GCF_026875155.1 Cherax quadricarinatus | reverse complement strand
CAACGCACCACTCACTTTTTTCCCTCATCAATTCTATGATTAACCTCATCCTTCATAAATCCATCCGCCGACACGTCAACTCCCAAGTATCTGAAAACATTCACTTCTTCCATACTCCTCCTCCCCAATTTGATATCCAATTTTTCTTTATCTAAATCATTTGATACCCTCATCACCTTACTCTTTTCTATGTTCACTTTCAACTTTCTACCTTTACACACATTCCCAAACTCATCCACTAACCTTTGCAATTTTTCTTTAGAATCTCCCATAAGCACAGTATCATCAGCAAAAAGTAACTGTCAATTCCCATTTTGAATTTGATTCCCCAAAATTTAATCCCACCCCTCTCCCGAACACCCTAGCGTTTACTTCCTTTACAACCCCATCTATAAATATATTAAACAACCATGGTGACATTACACATCCCTGTCTAAGACCTACTTTTACCGGGAAGTAGTCTCCCTCTCTTCTACACACCCTAACCTGAGCCTCACTATCCTCATAAAAACTCTTTACAGCATTTAATAACTTACCACCTATTCCATATACTTGCAACATCTGCCACATTGCTCCTCTATCCAGTCTATCATATGCCTTTTCTAAATCCATAAATGCAATAAAAACTTCCCTACCTTTATCTAAATACTGTTCACATATATGCTTCAATGTGGTATAAACCTTGGTAATAAATACCGACAAGTTGGTTTAGAAAGACATGTAAGCAAACACTATAACATATTTATTAGAAAACGTTTCGGTCCTGGGACCTTGATCACTTCTAAAATAGAGGTAGAAAGACATTATATATATAGGCGGAGAGTGAGATGTGACGCACGTGACCTGAGGAAAGTCATAAGAACATAAGAATGGAGGAACACTGTAGAAGGCCTACTGGCCCATGCGAGGCAGGTCCTTATCAAAACAACCTCTACCTATGATGAGGACGGGTAGACGATGAAATCATGTGACTCCTGTGTTGTTGGGTTGGTGCTGCTTAAGTATCATGTATACCAATGCTTTTGAAATTTTGTAGTTTCCAGTGTTGCGTTCTATAGTGTCGGTGACGGCGATTAGTGAGGCTTCCAGGCACCGTCGGCGTCTTGAGGTCTGGTTCGGTGAGAACGAGTTGTGCCTCGTTCCAGTTCATCAAATGCCCCGTGGAGTCTCTGTGGAGGACACAGGCGTACCTTACATCATCTCTGTTAGAGGCATTTCGATGTTCATTCAGGCGGACTGCAAGATCTCTGCCTGTCTCGCCTACATATTTCTTGGGACAGAACCCACAGGGGATAGTGTAGACGCCTGCTGTAGAAGTTAGAGGTGTGGGGCTGCGTTTCGTAGTGAGGTCTTTGATAGATGATGTGTTTATGGTGGAAACGTTGATGTTACTCATAGCAAGTGCTCGGCGAGTATTCGTGGCAACATCGCCACATGGGAGTACTATGAACTGTTTAGGGGGCTGTTCCATGGGCGGTTTGTTGAGGATAGCTTGTGCCTTGAGTTTTCTAATAAATATGTTATAGTGTTTGCTTACGTGTCTTTCTAAACCAACCATGCTTCAATGTAAACACTTGATCTACACATCCCCTACCCACTCTGAAGCCTCCTTGCTCATCCGCAATCCTACATTCTGTCTTACCTCTAATTCTTTCAGTTATAACCCTACCGTACACTTTTCCTGGTATACTCAGTAAACTTATTCCTCTATAATTTTTACAGTCTCTTTTGTCCCCTTTCCCTTTATATAAAGGGACTATACATCCTCTCCGCAAATCCCTAGGTACCTTCCCCTCTTTCATACATTTATTAAACAAAAGTACCAACCACTCCAACACTATATCCCCCCTGCTTTTAACATTTCTGTCATGATCCCATCAGTTCCAGCTGCCTTACCCCCTTTCATTCTACGTAATGCCTCACGTACCTCCCCCACACTTACATTCTGCTCTTCTTCACTCCTAAAAGATGGTATACCTCCCTGACCAGTGCATGAAATTACTGCCTCTCTTTCTTCCTTAACATTTAAAAGTTCCTCAAAATATTCTCGCCATCTACCTAACACCTCCATCTCCCCATCTACTAACTCCCCTTACTCTGTTTTTAACTGACAAATCCATACTTTCCCTAGGCTTTCTTAACTTGTGTAACTCACTCCAAAATTTTTTCTTATTTTCATTAAAATTTCTTGACAGTGCCTCTCCCACTCTTAATTAATTGTATTTACATTAATTCTTATGGGAAATATTGCTTCAAATTTAGGCCAACCTTCTGGAGCAGATTACGGCCGATATTTGGGGTTCGACTGTATTTCATTCCATGCTTTTCAGAGTGGTGCACACAGTCATGGTGCAAAATGCTGGCTGGGCTCTCACGCTTTCGTTTTTACCTCCACAGACGATATTCCTGTCACGATTTGAAAACCTGTTTCTCTCCATTCTTGCAGTGGTATTGTAATTCTGCCATGTACCATTGTTCTGCGTGATTTCCGGACATGTGATGCTGACGTTCTGGAGCAACTTGAGCTCCAAAACCTCTCAATTCTCAGAGTGGACACTTGCATGCAACCTGCCTGCGGGCACACACTTTCCTGTAATGTATCTCGCTTTACATTTTACTGCTGATTACTTCCGTCTTCAGTTTATATTGCAGGACACCATTTACATGTCCAAGTGTTGATCCCTACACCACAACAGTGTAGAAATTGCTGGCGCTTTGTCCACCCAACGAAATATTGCAGGTCCATGGCAGAAGTCCAGCCCATGGTGCTGTTGACCATACCAATACATACATCCTGCAGCCTACCTCCCTATTGCCTTAAATGTAATGAGGCTCCCCTGGCTTATTTGCGTTGTTGTCAAGTTTATTTAAAAGAACGAGAAATCCTTTGTCTCAAAGAGAAAGAGAGTTTCACTTACGCAATGGCACTCTCTCATCTCCGCCTCCAAGGAAGACTTCCACAACTTTCTTATTCTTAGTTACTAAGTGGCCTTCAACTTAAACTTCCACAATCTCTTATGTGGGCACAACTTCCAAAGTCATCTCTTTTTCTAACTCTTTTGCAGCCCTGGACTCTGATGTCCCTACCTTGTCACTTCCAGCTGTTCTTGAGTCTTCATCTTCTCACTCAAATATATCTGTCTACAAGACCTCCCACAATTACACCATCCTTTCACCTCTCCACTTCTCTAGTCTAAAACATCCCCAAAGTTCAAATCTCCTTTAACCCCTCCTTCATTTATCTTTCCCAAACATTTTTTCCTTTCCAGTTTCTGTGCCATGTACTTGACCTCTCATTGTCTCTTATGGGTTCATCCTCCCCCTCATACAGTTGCCTACTCTCCTGTCCCCTCCCAAGTTTCTTCCCAAGTTAACTCTAACCTCTCATCACCCCTTCTTTGGTAACTTCCATCATCTCTCTGATCTTTACTCACCCTCCCCCTTCTACCTCTGATGTCGCACTACCTGCAACTTCTTTTTCCTTTGAAATGCTTGAAGCTATCTCCAGATATATTGAGGAGACAAAACTAATCACTCATTCTCTTCCATACTTTACCAAACCATCTACAAAACTCCCTGCTGCAATGTTCTAATCTTTAGATTTTTACTCATTTTCTGCTACTTCCACATGTAGACTTTACTTACCTTCCTAGTCCATAGACACCTATTGCTTCATGTTACCAGTATACTTCTCTTTGCAAATCATGACATATTTGCAGTGGAATATTTGAGGCCTCAGGGGTAATCAGGGTGAGCTTCAGGTGTTGCTCTCCCAGGTTTTTCCTGTTTGTCTGTTTACAAGAATCTAAATTGCACTCTGCTGTTATCTATCCTGCCTAGGGCTATATTTTGTTCCATTCATTGAATCCTTTTCCCAATGAAACTTTTAATGAAAGTAACTTCCTGTACACACTGGTGTACCACACCATCAATTTTTTCTTCGTACTTCACTGCATACACTGCAGCCCACATCTACTTGAACAAGTAGTATACAGTCTGTTCTTTTTATATTTCTCCTTCTCATGCTTTATCTATTCCATAATTTGTATTTCTGGTTTCTTCCTTACTGCCATCTCTCTTCTTATAAGGTGATTTTCAACGCTCATTTCCTCTGGGGGGTCTCACTGTGACTCCTGGCAATCAGAGGATCTTTTCACTTCTCTTCCCTTTCATGTTTTAAGTATAGGTACTCCCACTTTTTTTTTTTTTTTTTTTTTTACCCCTCGCACTCAATCTTCCTTGCATTGATCTCTGTTTGCTTCTCATCCTGGACTTAGATGACAGCGATCATTTTCTTATCCTCCTTACTTCCCATTTGTATTCTCACCATCCTCCAAGTCCATGTTGGCAATTTGAACGGGTGAATTGGGACTTTACTCGCATCAAACTGTTTTTAGTGAGGAACCTTCTTCGTCCTCCACTGATGAGCTATTACAACTATTTTTGACCCTGATGTTTAACTATGGCTCCTGTTCTTTAGGTTGCCGGTGAAAGCATTGCAAAACCTCTTGAATTTGCCACAGAGATTGGAATTCTTGTCTGTATCTCTCAGGGGCTCCATCTGTGTCCCTAGTTTCTTTCCTCCAAGTCTACCAGAGATTTACTGCCTTTAGACTTTTCTTCTAACAAGAAATGAACCTTATAATGTGCCTTTTACACTTTTAGAACTGGAGTCAACACTCTGCTTTTCGATTGTTGGCAGCTGGGGCTGATGGCATTCGTATTCATATGCTTCAGCATTTACATCTGTCAGCCCTTGCAGTTCTCTTACTTCTCTTAATCTTATTCGGTCATAAGGTGTTCTTCCCAAGCTGTGGAAAACTGCCACTGTTCTGCCTTTTTGTAAACTAGGTACTTCAGGCCATAATGCCTCACACTATCATCCCATTGGTTTTACCAGTACAGTTTGCAAGTTGATGGAATGTCTAAGTAAATAGACACTTGGTGCTGTATCTACACACACTAGTCTCTCCACTGGTTAATTTGGCTCTTGTAAGAGCCTCCCCACTATTGACCCCTTACTCTGCTTACGAACCTATGTTTGTAATGCCTTTGCTAGTAAGCACTCGGTTATTGCAGTCTTTTTTGATCTTGAAAAGACATATGACACTACTTGGAAATAACCTCTTGGCCCAAATTCATTCCTTAGGCCTCCAAGGCAATCTACCACTTTTCCTTAGAGACCTCTTCTCGAGGAGGAGTTTCCGTGTTCAGGTTAATAATTCGCTTTCCCCAGACTTTGTCCAAGCCGAAGGTGTCCCTCAGGGATATGTATTTAGCACCACTATTTTTCTACTAGCTATAAGTGATCTGGCCTTGGTTCTCCCATCTAATATTTGGTCATCATTTTGGCGATGACTTAGCTATATCCTGTGCAGGCGCTGACTGTTGCCTAGTAGCAGCCTTTCTCCAGAATGCTGTCATCCATGTTTCTCGTTGGGGCACTACACATGGGTTTAAATTTTCTGGTGTTAAAATACACCAGATTACTTTCACTAGATGTTTTGTTGTCTTTGATAATCTATATGTACCTGTATGGCTCCCGTATACCTGAAAGCGATATGGGCAGATTTCTCAGCCTCCTGTTTGATCACCGGCTGGCCTAGAAACCTCACATTACCTTCATGGAAGCAACTTGTCATAGCCGACTGAACCTCCTTTAAACCCTCGCTCATCTTTCGTGCGGGTGGATCGTTGAACTCTTCAACTGCATTCAGCCCTAATTTTATCGAAACTAGATTATGGCGACCAGATGTATTCTGCAGTCTCTCCCGCAACTCTTTCTAAACTAGATCCCATCCATTATCAGGGATTATGTTTAAGTCTAGGTGCTTTTCATTTCCATCCTGTCGAGAACCTATATGCAGAGGCAAATGATCCATCCTTGAATGATCGCTGTGATGCCCATTCCCTCTGTTATTTTGTCTGCTCTCATGACTTTCACGATCCTTCTACAGGCTACCAGGCTAGTGCAGCCTGATTGACCAGGCTGGCACCAGACGAGCCTGGTTTATGGCCAGGCTCCAGAAGTAAGAAGACTCAAAACTATCAAAGGTATATGCCAAATAGTAACGGACGTTAGTCAAGGCCCATTATTTGTTCACTGCCCGTTTACTCCGTCCCATTTCTCGTCATCTTCTGTCGCTCTTGACTTCTCTTTAGTTGCCCCCTTTGTATGTTTATCTAGCATGCAATTCCACTCCCCTCCCTGGAGGTTCATGTCTGTTCTTCCCCACTGCCATGTGCGAAAGCTCAATACCTACAGTTGCCTCTCGCTCCCTTTTTCTCAACCTGTTTGGGTCTCATTTTCATGCCATTGCAGTGTGCACCAATCATTCTAAATCCTCTGATGGTGTTGGATTTGCAGCAGTGTTACCAGACAGCATTTTTCAAGGGCATTTATTAACCCTTAAATTGTCCAAACGTAGATCTACGTTTTTCAACATTTGAAAGTATGTAAAAAAATGTAGATCTTTCTTTTACATTTGAAAGCGTGTAAAAAAACTTTGATCTACTTTTTTTTTTTTTTTAGTATGTAAAAAATGTAGATCTACTTTTAGAGCACTACGCATGTGAACACAGATCTGTGTTTGAACAGTTTAAGGGTTAAACTCGGCTAGCATTTTTATAGCTGAAATGTATGTATTCTCATTGCAGTTATTAGTGTTTAATCTATGCGCCTCTCAACGTTTGTAGTAGTCTGACTCCTTTAGTGCTTTGCAAGGTGTTAAAAAACTTGATTCGCTTCATCCCCTAGTTCATACACAACTTTGGTTGCCCCGCATTTCTAGCAGAAACAAAAAATCTTTTTCTGCTGGGTCCCTGGCCATGTTCACGTTCAGGACAATGAACATGCAGACTCTGCTGTGTGGTCAGTGGTACATGACCTCCCAGTTTCATGTACGAGACTGCGAGGTCTGATATGATTTGTAACAAATTATATTCTATCAAGCCAAGTTTAGGTTTCTGGCTTCCTTATCGATACTGAGGGCGGGAGACTACACTCTCCTGTCTTTGCAACAGGTACACTGGTCTTACGAGTATCTCATGGAAGGGCACCCTTTTCCACTCTGTGAGAATTGTCAGGTTCCAATTTCAGTTTGCCATATTCTCTTGGACTCTCCTGTCTGTCAGCAGGCACACAAAATTTTCCTCCAACATTGTCACCACTCTAACACCCTTATTTTATCTTCCCTCCTTGCTGACAGCTCCACCTTTGACTCAGACACCCTCTTCAGCTTTTTGTCGGCAACCGATTTATTACACAAACTTTAGCACTCCTCACAGCCCTTCTAACTCTACCTGTGTTATCCTCTGTACCCTTGCTACTCTCTGCTCCAGCAACACCCCCTGCCCTGTAGCACTGCATGACCCTAGTGGGTTTAGCGCTGAAAGAAAATGGGGGGAAAAAAATTTTAATCAGACTGGAGTCCTAGAGGTGAGAAGGGCAGTGCCTGAATTTTGGAGGGGTGAGTTTGTTGCAGTTGAGGGTAATCTTAATTATGAAGTTCGTGCAATTCTGGCAAGACAGTGATTGAATGAATGATGTATGGTTTTTTTTTTTCTCCACCCTGCCCTGGCAGAAGATAGCCATTGGGGAGAAAAAATGTAAACAAATAAAAAGTGGTACTCATTAATGCTTGTCTTCTTTATCCTCTTGTAAAATATTTGTGTAATTTTACGCCATTGAGACAAGTGTTACAGACTAGACATGGATGCGTCTCGTAGGTATCCACAGTATAAAAAAAAAAAAACTGCCTCATGCAAAACATGATGGGAACAGTGAAACTGACCATGTGCTTCAGTTTTCAGTAGCAATTTTAAGGCATTTTTAAGGTTGGTTTTTATGGTATTTTTCTTGGTGCAAATTTATACTATAACCCGTACTAGTGAAATGGAGATAACCTTGGTCGGTTTCATACCTGAAGGGCCTGAAATGGACTATTCTTCTCAGGAAGGTTGGGGCTCTTTTCCATTTTGGTTTAAAAGGTTTTTACTAGGTCTTCAATTTTTTGGATGGCCTAAACCATGACCAATAATTTTTTGTTTTATTTTATTAGCCGAGAAATAGGATTAAACCAGATTTTTGTGTGATTTTTCAAAGTACTAGTGGGTAAATGTTGTATAGGAGAAGCCTGAAAACATGATTAATGAACAAAGGGAGGGAGGTGCTGGGTAACGAAAAATATTAGCCAAAATGCTGAGGGGTTATTGAGAGGATGGAGCAAAATAGGATGAATTTTAGGGTGTATAAAGCTGTAGTTGGGGAAAGAATGGGGATTGTCTTAGGAAATGATGGAGGGAGGGGGTAAGAGATGTTTTGTATGCGAGAGGTTTGGAAATCCAACAGGTGTGTGTGAACGTGTTGGAAGCGTGTGGGGGTATGGGGGGTTTTATGCCTTGCCTCACTGTTGGAATGTGAGCAATAAAAAATATAATTTTTATTTCTTTACATAGTGCAAAGAAATGTAGTTTGCATGTAGTAAAACATTGGTAGGAACAAATATAACAACTAATTATGTAATACATTTTGGTAAACTAATCCTACAGTGGCACCCTGGTTTTCATCCTTATCCGTTCCAGAAGGTTGGTCGAAATCCAAAATGGACGGAAACCGAAGTAATGTTTCCCATAAGAAGTAATGGAAATCCAATTAATCCATTCCACACACCCAAAAATATTAAAAAAAAAAATGTTTTATAGAGAATAACTATAATTTTACATACATAAAACAATGAGAAATGATTATAAATGGATAAATGAATAAATGGATAAATGAACATTTAAATCACTATTACATACCTTTATTGGAGAGACTTGTTGGTGTATGGAAGAAGGCGAGGAGGAGAGAGAGAGGGAGGAGAGGTTATTGTTTGAAAGGGGAATGCCCCTCCATAAGGACTTCAGGTATCAAAGCCCTATCCGGGGTTACTTCCCTTCTTTGTCTTTTACTGGCACTAGCAGAAGCTTGAGTCACTGCACTCCCGCTAACTTTTTTCGTTGGCCCACACCAACTACTACTACCCCACATCTTTGATTGTTTGTGATCTCTGTTTCTTTAGCATATTTACCCGTTTCGCAACATTAGCTTCCTTGATTTTTACTTTCTTCGCCAGAATGAAATCAATTGTTGATTTGGACTTCCCGTACATCCTGGTGAGCTCGGCCACACACATGCCACTTTTGTATTTTGATACAAGCTCTTTCTTTAATTCTGTCGTGTTTCTTGACTTCTTTACCAAAGGGCTGGCACTCTGAACTTTCTTTGGCCCCATGGTGACTTATTTCGCAGTCACACTCGATAAACAAGCACCAAAAACAGTAGATGAATGAGTGGAGCATTGTTCACTCAACAACTGACGGAGGCAGACTAAGTCAGGCAGCGGCTTCTTGGGCGGGCGGATGTGTCTGATATGGGCGATTTCCAAGTCGATGTATGAAACCTGGAGTAAAAATTTGCCAAAAAAAGTGGTCGAAATCCAAATTGTACAATATTTGGAGCAGACGAAAAGCAGAGTTTTACTCTATACACCTACCATCCGACTTACGACCGAGTTTGGTTCCAAGAAACCGGTCGTAAGTCAAAATGGAAGCAAGTCGAACTTTACTACTGAATATTAACATCACATTTTTGTAATGACTTTATTGTATTATTTTGCTATTTCATGTTTTACTTTACTTTTTATGCTGTTAGTACTGTATTTTATACTGTAAGGTTTAGGAAAAACACTGTGTACAACACAAATAGTTGTTTATTTCTCGGAAATTTGGCATAAAAAAAAAACACGGTCGTAAGTTGAGTGGTCGTAAGTCGGATGGTAGGTGTACTTTTTTTTTTTTTTTACACATTGGCCATTTTCCATCTGAGCAGGGTGACTCAAAAATGAAAAGCTTTCATCGTCACTCACTCCATCACTGCCTTGCCAGAGGTGTGCCAGCGTTAGTTAAAAAACTGCAACATATCTCCACCTCTCCTTCACAGTACAGGCACTATACTTCCCACCTTCAAGGAAGGTTTCTTGATGCTGGTGAGGGGCTCTTGATCTAGGGAATTGGATCTGTGCTCCAGTTCCCTGAATTAAGCCTGAATACCTTCCACATCCCCCCCCCTCCCCACAGGCACTGTATATCCTACGGGTTTAGCACTTCCCTCTTGGTTATAATAATCTAGGACTCAAGTTTGGCTATCCAGTTTCCCTGAATCCCATCATAAATGTTACTTTGCTTGCACTCCAACAGTACTTCATCATAAAAACCATTTGCCTCTACTCCTGTCTAACATTCACACATGCTCGCTAAAAGTCCCAACACACAAAACCATCTTTACCTCCCTCCCTTCATTCTTACCTAGGATGACCCCTACCCAGCCTTTCTTCCCTACAGATTTACATGCCCTCTAAATCATTGTTCCATCCTCTCTATTCTGTCTTGCACTCAACAGACAGAGGATCAAGTTTCCCATGTCTTGTGCTGAATGACCCACTTGAGTTTAGTACTTAAATTTTATTTAAAGAATAAATTCCATCCTCTAAATGTTTGAACCACCTCAACAATCCCTCTTTGGCTATCTGAAAAATACTTAGTAACCCCCCCCCCTCTCATTCTAATCTACAAGCTACAGATTTTCAGCATAATATTCACACCACACATTACCCTCAGACATGACATCTCCACTGCCTCTGGCCTTCTCCTTGTTGCAAAATTTCACCTCCCTTTCTTCACACCCAGATAAGAATGTTGGTACCATGATACTTTCATACATTTCCCTCTTTGCTTCCATGGATGATGTTCTTTGTTTGCCCAAACTCCTCAGTGCATCACTTTTTTTTTTCCTGGTCAACTCTGTGGTTCACTTCATCTTTCATAGACCCATTTGCTGACAAGTCCACTTCCAAATACGTATCTGAAACATTCACTTCCTCCGTACTCGCTCCCTCCACTGATATCCAGTCTTTCATTTCCTATATTTTTTGTTATCCTCTTCAGTGATGAATCATCACCTTTCTCTTCCCTATGTTCACTTTTAATTCCTTTGTTTTTACATACCCTTCCAAATTTGTCCACTAACAATAGCAACTTTTCATCAGACTCTCCCAACAGTGAAAAAAAAAAAGCAACTAATCTTGGCTAATCTTTTCAACATATCACTACAAACTGGCATGGTGCCAGATAAGTGGAAAATAGCAAATGTGATACCTATTTTCAAAGCAGGTGACAGGTCCTTTGCTTCGAACTATAGACCAATAAGCCTAACCTCCATAGTGGGAAAATTTATGGAGTCAATAATTGCCGAGGCAGTTTGTAGCCACCTTGAAAAGCATAAATTAACCCTTTGACTGTCGTAACCCCCAATCCTGAGGTGTCTCCTGGTGTCACAAAATTTAAAAAAAAAAAATATTTTATGAAATGATAGAGAATCTTTTCCCGATTGTAATGACGCCAAAAAAACGAAATTTGATGGAAAACTGACGGAATTATGCTCTCGGGAAGTTAGCGACCTCGACGCTGTTTACAAATCGGCGATTTCGCCCACTTTGAGCCCTATTTTCGGCTAATTCCATTGTTCCAGTCGCCCAAACTCATAGCTATTTCTTTAGAACTCCATTTTTTCTATCGATTGAGTACAAGAAACTGCCCATTTACCGATTTCAACTACCTAATAATGTGGTCAGAAATTTGCAATTTGGCCAATTTCACGAAAACTAAAAAATATGACAATTTCAAAATAAGGTCCAGAATGAACAATGCAGACATTCCTGGCTCTAAAATAACATATTCTTTGTTCATCAGTCATGTCTTCAAGCCCCTCTGATATTACTCTTGCTTTCTATTTTGAATTTTTATTCAAACAAAAAATAGAAGACTTACTATTATGCAGACTACTGCAATACTGTAATAATTGTATAAATAACATCAGCCCATTCGTGACTGCATATTAGAATGGCTAGTTGGACATTTATTGGACAATGACATCATTTGTTTACTTTTGAACATTGGCAAAAATCAAACATTTCCCCTACTTTGAGCTCCATTTCTAGGTTCTTTTTATAGTAAAATCAATCAAAATCACCTCTATTTCTATAATATGTTTTCCATTCTATCAAATGAGACCAAGAAAACGAGAAAACAACCATAAATACTATACGAAAATAGACCACAAAGTCGGCATTTTAATTAAAAAAAAACGGTCGGAGTTTTTTTTTCTCATTATGCACTGCGTGCTCCAGGATTTTTTTTATATGGTGCACACTGACCACACAGACCCATTCTCTCACATGTGGGCCTACCAGCTTTCCCCTGCTTGATTTGAAGCCGCTAGAATTTGAGTATATATACGTCAAACACAGTACCTCGTAAGACGTATATATACGGCCGCGACAGTCAAAGGGTTAATCAACTAATCTCAGCATGGTTTTACAAAGGGGCGTTCCTGCCTTACGAATTTATTAACTTTTTTCACTAAGGTATTTGAGGAGGTAGGTCATGGTAATGAATATGATATTGTGTATATGGACTTCAGTAAGGTTTTTGACAGGGTCCCACATCAGAGACTATTGAGGAAAATTAAGGCACATGGAATAGGAGGAGAATTATTTCCTGGATAGAGGCATGGTTGACAAATAGGCAGCAGAGAGTTTGCATAAATGGGGAGAAATCAGTGTGGGGAAGCGTCACGAGCGGTGTTCCACAGGGGTCAGTGTTGGGCCCCCTGCTGTTCACAATCTACAAAAACGACATAGATGAGGGCATAAAGAGCGACATCAGCAAGTTTGCCGATGACACCAAAATAGGCCGTCGAATTCATTCTGACGAGGACATTAGAGCACTCCAGGAAGATTTGAATAGACTGATGCAGTGGTCGGAGAAGTGGCAGATGCAGTTTAATATAGACAAATGCAAAGTTCTAAATGTTGGACAGGACAATAACCATGCCACATATAACCTAAATAATGTAGATCTTAATATTACGGATTGCGAAAAAGATTTAGGAGTTCTGGTTAGCAGTAATCTGAAACCAAGACAACAGTGCATAAGTGTTCGCAATAAAGCTAATAGAATCCTTGGCTTCATATCAAGAAGCATAAATAATAGGTGTCCTCAGGTTCTTCAACACTATACATCCTTGGTTAGGCCTCATTTAGATTATACTGCACAGTTTTGGTCACCGTATTACAGAATGGATATAAATGCTCTGGAAAATGTACAAAGGAGGATGACGAAGTTGATCCCATGTATCAGAAACCTTCCCTATGAGGATAGACCAAGGGCCCTGAATCTGCACTCTCTAGAAAGACGTAGAATTAGGGGGGATGTGATTGAGGTGTATAAATAGAAGACAGGAATAAATAAAGGGGATGTAAATAGTGTGCTGAAAATATCTGGCCTAGACAGGACTCGCACCAATGGTTTTAAGTTGGAAAAATTCAGATTCAGGAAGGATATAGGAAAGTACTGGTTTGGTAATAGAGTTGTGGATGAGTGGAACAGACTCCCAAGTACAGTGATAGAGGCCAGAACGTTGTGTAGCTTTAAAAATAGGTTGGATAAATACATGAGTGGATGTGGGTGGGTGTGAGTTGGACCTGATAGCTTGTGCTACCAGGTCGGTTGCCGTGTTCCTCCCTTAAGTCAATGTGACCTGACCTGACTGGGTTGGGTGCATTGGCTTAAGCCGGTAGGAGACTTGGACCTGCCTCGCATGGGCCAGTAGGCCTTCTGCAGTGTTCCTTTGTTCTTATGTTCTTAACTCCCACTTTGTGTTAGATTCTTTATCTTTTAATCCCACACCTCTTCCCAACACCTGAGCATTCACTTCTCTTACAACCTCATCTATAAATACATTGAATAACCATGGTGACATCACGCATCCATGTCTAAGGCCTGCTTTTACTGAGAAATAATCTCCCTCTCTCCTACATGAGCCTAACTATCCTCATGAAAACTCTTAACTGCTTACTGTAACCCACAACCTATTCCATACACCTGCAACATCTGACACGTTGTTTCCCTATCCATCCTATCATTTGCCTTTACCATATCCATAAAGGCAACAAAAACCTCTCTACCCTTGTCTAATTACAGCCTCTCCTCACTTAACGACAGAGTTCTGTTCCTAAGACAACATCGATAAATGAATTCATCCTTAAGCGAATTCATCGCTAAGTGAGGAGCACATGCTATAACGGTAGTGGGTTTGTGTCAGCCATCATTGATATTGTTTTATTATCACCTTTGCACCATTTATAACATTTCTGGTATATTTTTAAATGTTTATACAGTAGTGTACTGTATAGGTTGGCATACTGGTCAGAGAGCCCGTCATAAGTCTGAGGCGTCGGTAAACGAGTGCATCACTAAGTGAGGAGAGGCTGTACTGTTGTATGCCTCATTGTAAACACTTTGTCTACACATCCCTACCCTTTTTAAAGCTGCCTTGTTCATCTGCAGTCCTGCTCTCCATCTTACCCTTAATTCTTTCAATAATTCCTAGGAATCCACCTCGATAATAGACTCAAATTTCATACACATGTACAACAAATTTCTAAGAAAATTTCCAAGACTGTAGGCATACTATCGAAGATACGGTACTATGTTCCACAGTCAGCCCTCCTGGCCCTTTATCACTCTCTTATTTACCCCTATCTCACCTATGGAATTTGTGCATGGGGCTCAACAACAATTAACCAAGACACATATGCAACAGTTAGGTATCTTTATTTCGAAACGTTTCGCCTACACAGTAGGCTTCTTCAGTCGAGTACAGCAACGTTGATAGAAGCAGAAGAGACTTGAAGACGATGTAATCAGTCCATCACCCTTAAAGTTTTGAGGTGGTCAGTCCCTCAGTCTGGAGAAGAGTATTGTTCCATTGTCTGGAATAATCTGGAGTGGAAGTGATAGGATGGAGCCTTATATAGCGCCAGGAGGTGAGATGTAGGTCACTAGTAGAGTAAGAATGTAGACATTGAGAGGTCAGGTCCCTCTCAAATCCAGCCTTTCTCACTAGTAGAGGTTGTTGAAGTGGTTCCAAGTCTGTACCAAGATACCCTTGTGTTGCAGTGTCTGACAGAGTGAACAATAAAATGGTACAGTTATCACTTCTACTCCAGATTATTCCAGACAATGGAACAATACTCTTCTCCAGACTGAGGGACTGACCACCTCAAAACTTTAAGGGTGATGGACTGATTACATCGTCTTCAAGTCTCTTCTGCTTCTATCAACGTTGCTGTACTCGACTGAAGAAGCCTACTGTGTAGGCGAAACGTTTCGAAATAAAGATACCTAACTGTTGCATATGTGTCTTACCTAACAACCTGTCAGTATTTTATACCATTTTATTGTTCAACAATTAACCATCTCAGACCACTAATTACCCAACAAAAGGCTGCAGTTAGAATGATAACAAATTCTCACTACAGGCAACACACTCCACCAATATTCAAAACACTCAACCTACTCACCATACAAAACATCCATACTTATTATTGCACCTATTACATACATAGAACACTTAACTCTGATATTAACCCTCCCCTCAAACATCTCCTTGCCAACCTCAACAGAACACATGACCATAACACAAGGCACAGATCACTCTTTGATGTTCCTCGTGTCCATCTCACGCTATGCAAAAACTCAATGCACATAAAAGGCCCTAAAATCTGGAATTCATTACCTGTAAATATAAAAGAAACACTACCTGTTTATAAATTCAAGTCTCTTCTCAAAGATCACTTAATCACTCAAAACCAAATAAATACTGAATAACTGAACCTTATAAATTGTATATCCTATATGTTACTCACAATTATATCACACAAATGTTAAACCTAGGACCCAATCTAACTTTATTATTTTTTAAATACACTACCTAACAGAATACTCCATTCGACTGAATGTACAGCAATGCATGCAACCATATGACCTGTCTTTGTAATACTCATTTGTGCTTTATAGTTATCTGTTTACAATAATGTTTTATCACTGATTTCATCATTGCTTAGTTAATCTTAAGTTAATTTTAAGCCAGCCCGTAATGCTATGCATATAAGTGGCTTTGGCATGCTGCTCTTACCTGTATTTTTTGTACCTCTGTATGTATGCTTAAATTACTAAATAAAAAAAAATAAAAAATAACCTATACCTTACCAGGTAAAAGTGTAAGAGTAATGTGAAAGACTTGGGAGTAATTATGAGAAGACCTCACCTTCACTGACAGCAAATATCACTTTCACAGCTGCAGTGAAAATGATAGGCTGGATAACTAGACCCTTTAAAATGAGATGCCAAGTCTGCGATGATAATCTTTCAAGTCATGTTCTCTCGAGACTAGAATGTTGCTGTACTCTTAATACATCAATTTAAGGCCAGCGAAACTCCAGACTTGGAGTGTTCAGAGAACGTTCACTGCTCACATACCTCAATCTATACTTTTTGAAATGTAGGCAAGAGAGATGCATTATGATCTACACCTAGAAATTTCTAGAAAATTCAAATCTGCACACACAGATTGTTCGTTATGAAAATAAGAGGCTTGGCAGGCAGTGCAGACACTCATAATGAAAAGCAGGGGTGCAGCAAGTATGGGTGCTCCTTAACTTACAATGGGGTTACGTTCTGGCAAATCCATTGTAAGTCGTATATAATGTATGTATGTTGTGCCAAATAGGTAAAACTGGTCACTTGGCAAGAAATTTTTTAAAATTAAGTCCTTTCTAAAATTTTCTCTTGTACATTTAACCCTTTGACTGTTTCAGGCCCCTTTCTGAAACTGTCATTCTATGTCGCTCAATTTTTAAAAAAAAAAAATTATTTTTTCTTATGAAATGATAGAGAATCTTTTCCCGATGGTAATGACACCAAAAGTTCGAAATTTGGTCGAAAACTCATGGAATTATGCTCCCGCGAAGTTAGCGGTCTCGGCGACATATGAGTATCGGCGATTTCGCCGACTTTGTGCCCTATTTTCAGCCAATTCCATTGTTCCAGTTGACCAAACTCATAGCTATTTCTTTAGAATTCCATTTTATCTATCAGCTGAGTACAAGAAACCTCCCATTTACTAATTTGGACTACCCAATATGGTGGTCAGAAATTGGCAATTTGGCCAATTTCACGCAAACTAAAAAAGATGCCAATTTCAAAATAGGGTCCAGAATAAACAAGGTAGACATTCGTGGCACTAAAATAACATATGCTCTGTTCATTAGTCACATCTCTAGGCCCCTCTTATATTATTATTGCTTTCTATTTTGATTTTTTATTCATACAAAAAGAACAAAATTTACTGTTATGCAGACTACTGCATTATTGTAAAAATGGTATAAATAATATCAGTTCACTAGTGAAAGAATATTAGACTCCCCAGTTGACGTGTATTGGACGTGTGGTGTAATTTATTTACTCCTGAACATTGGTAAAAATCGAACATCTCCGCTACTTTGAGCTCAGTTTCAAGGTAGTTTTCATCATCAAAGTAATGAAAATCATCTCTATTTCTGTAATATGTTTTCCATTTTATCACCTAAGACCATGAAAACGCGAATACAATGATAAATACTATACGAAAATACACCTCAAAGTCGGCGTTTTATTCCCAAAAAACGATCCGTTTTTTTTCTCTCATTACGCAATGTGTGCTGCAGGATTTTTTTTATGTAGTGCACACTGACCACACAGACCCATTCTCTCACATGTGGGCCTACCAGCTTTCTCCTGCTTGATTTGAAGCCACTAGAATTATTGAGTATATATACGTCAGAAAGATTGGCTCGTAAGACGTATTTATACGTCGAAAACAGTCAAAGGGTTAAAGATATATATTTTTTCATTTAAGTTAATGTAAAAATTAATAATTTTCTACCAAAAGAATTTTAGAAAACTTACCTAACCTTATTATAACAAGTGCAATTTAATTTAGCCTAATACAACTAAATATATTTTAGATAAGTTTACATTAATTTAATAATAAACGACTGCAATATATTTTTCTTGTTAGGTTCGGAATGCTTTTGCAGAATTATTGCATACACAAATACTCACTCGCATTATTTGTCAAGAATAGCATTGCTAAAGCCAAAATAGCAAGTTTTACCTATTGTACGTATGTGTACACACACACACACACACACACACACACACACACACACACACACGATGGAATATGTAGCAACAATATGCAAGGAGGCTGAGGAGAGGTTTGTACCCAAGGGTAACAGGAATAATGAAAAAGCCAGGATGAGCCCATGGTTCACCCAAAGGTGCAGGGAGGCAAAAACAAAGTGTGCTAGGGAATGGAAGAAATATAGAAGGCAAAGGACCCAGGAGAATAAGGAGAGCAGTCGTAGAGCCAGAAATGAATATGCACAGATAAGGGAGGCCCAAAGACAATACGAAAACAACATAGCAGCAAAAGCCAAATCTGACCCGAAACTGTTATACAGCCACATCAGGAGGAAAACAACAGTCAAGGACCAGGTAATCAGGCTAAGGAAGGAAGGAAGGAGGAGAGACAAGAAATGACCATGAACTATGTGAGGAACTCGACAAGAGATTCAAAGAAGTGTTCACAGAAGACAGAAGGGGCTCCAGAAAGACGGAGAGGTGGGGCACACTACCAAGTGCTGGACACAGTGCACACAACTGAGGAAGAAGTGAAGAGGCTTTTGAGTGAGCTAGATACCTCAAAGGCATTGGGCCCAGATAACATCTCCCCAAGGGCCCTGAGAGAGGGAGCAGAGGCAATATGTGTACCCCTAACAACAATATTCAATACATCTATCGAAACAGGGAGATTGCCTGAGGCATGGAGGACAGCAAATGTAGTCCCAATCTTTAAAAAAGGAGACAGACATGAAGCACTAAACTACAGACCAGTGTCACTGACATGTATAGTATGCAATATCATGGAGAAGATTATCAGGAGAAGAGTGGTGGAACACCTAGAAAGGAATGATCTCAGTAGACAATATGGCTTTAGGGACGGGAAATCCCGTGTCACAAATCTACTAGAGTTCTATGAGATGGTGACAGCAGTAAGACAAGAGAGAGAGAGAGGGGTGGGTGGATTGCATATTCTTGGACTGCAAGAAGGCGTTTGACACAGTTCCACACGAGATTAGTGCAAAAACTGGAGGACCAGGCAGGGATAACAGGGAAGGCACTACAATGGATCAGGGAATACTTGTCAGGAAGACAGCAGCGAGTCATGGTACTTGGAGAGGTGTCAGAGTGGGCCCCTGTGACAAGCGGGGTCCCACAGGGGTCAGTCCTAGGACCAGTGCCGTTTCTGGTATTTGTGAACGACGTGGCGGAAGGAATAGACTCCGAGGTGTCCCTGTTTGCAGATGACGTGAAGTAGATGAGAAGAATTCATTCGATCGAAGCCCAGGCAGAACTACAAAGGGATCTGGACAGGCTGCAGACCTGGTCCAGCAATTGGCTCCTGGAGTGGAATCCCACCAAGTGCAAAGTCATGAAGATTTGGGAAGGGGAAAGAAGACCGCAGATGGAGTACCGTCTAGGGGGCCAGAGACTACAAACCTCGCTCAAGGAAAAAGATCTCGGGGTGAGTATAACACCAGGCACATCTCCTGAAGCGCAAATCAACCAAATAATGGCTGCAGCATATGAGCGCCTAGCAAACCTTAGAACAGCATTCTGACACCTTAATAAGGAATCATTAAGGAACCTGTACATCGTGTACGTTAGGCCCATATTGGAGTATGCGGCACCAGTTTGGAACCCACACCTTGCCAAGCACGTAAAGAAAACTAAGAAAGGAAAAGGTTTTGCAACAAGACTAGCCCCAGAGCTAAAGGATTCCCTACAGGAGGGGTTTAAAGGGGAAATAAACCCTGACGACACGGGGACAGGAGAGATTTGGGGGGGGGGGAAAAAAAATAACACATCAAAATACTGAGAGGGAAATTTACAAGGGGACAAAGACAGGAAGTTCCAGAGATTGGACACGTAACAAGGGGACACAGTTGGGAATTGAAAACACAGATGAATCACGGGGTTTTGGAAGTTTTTTCTTTACCAAGAGTATCAAAAAGGAATAGTTTGGGAAGCGGTAGTGGGGGCAGGATCCATACATAGCTTTAAGCAAAAGGGAGATAAAACTCACGGTTCAGGGAGATGCGAGTAGCATCAGGAAAGGTGGGGCCCGGACTAGGGGCTCGACCCCCGCAACCTCAATAGGAGGAACTAGGTGAGACACCAAACCCCACACACACCACACACCCACACACACACACACACACACCCCACCACACACACACCACCCAACACCCCACCACACACACACCCAAAACCCACACACACACCAAAACACCCCCACCACCCCACCCAAAACCACACACCACCACACACAACCCACCACACACCCACCCCCACACACACCACACACACACACCACACACCAAAACACACACCCCACACACCACACCCCCACACCCCCCACACCCCACAAAACCCCCACCACCACCACCCCCCCCCAAAAAAACCACCCCCACCACACCACCCACCACCACACACCCCCCACACACCCACACACACACCACACCCCAAAACACCACACACAAAACAACCACACACACAAACACCACACCCCCAACCACACCCACACACACCCCACCACACACACCCACACCAAAAACCAAAACCACCACACACACACCACACACACACACCACACACCCCCACACCACACACACACCCCACACACACACCAACACACACCCCCAACACAACACACCCCACCCCACACACACCACACAAAACACCACACACACCCAAACACCCCCACACACACACACCACACACACACCACACACACACACCACCACACACACCACACACCCCACACCCACACACACACACCCACACACAACCACACAAAACCCCCACACACACCCCCAAAACCACACACCCACCCCCCCCACACACACCACAAAAACCACACACCACACACACACACCACACACACACACCCACCCCAACACCCCCCAAACCACACCACCCCCACCCACACACCCCCACACCACACCACACACACACCCAAACACCACACACACCACACACACACACCACACCACACACACCCCACCACACACACACCCCACACACACACCCACACATCCACCACACCACACACACACACAAAACCCACATCCACACACCACACACACACACACACACACAAAAACCACACACACACACACAACACACAACACCCCACACACACACACACACACCACACACACCACACACACACCACACCACACCACCACACACACACCCCACAAAACACACCACAACACACACACCAACACCCCACACCACACCCCCACCCCCCACAAACAACACCACACCCCCCACACACCACACACCAACACACACACACACCACACACACACACAACACACACACACACACACACACACACACACACACACAACACACACAATATGACAATATAAAAGACATACAGAAAAACCAAACGACCCGAAACGTTGTACAGCCACATCAGGGGGAAAAAAAACAGTCAAGGACCAGAAAACGGGCTAAGGAAAAAGGGGAGGAAGACAACAAAAATGACCGTGAAGTAGTGAAAAACTCAACAAGACATTCAAAAAAAGTGTTCACAGGGAACAGAAGGGACCCAGAAAACGGAGAGGGGGGGCACACCACGAAGTGCTGGCCCAGGCCCAACTAGGAAAATGAAGAGGCTTTCTGAGGGCTAGAAAACCTAAAGGGAAAAAAGGGGACCAATAACACCCCCCATGGTATGAGAAGGGAGCAGAGGCGCATGTGTACCCCTAAAAAAACTATTAAATACATCATCAAACAGGGAGATTGCCTGAGGCATGAAACAGCAAATAGGGGGGACATGATACGACAAAAAAATACGGAGGAATTGACAAGGTGGGACAAAGACAGGATGCCCCAGAGTTTGGGACACAGAACAAGGGGGACACAGTTGAAGCTGAAGACCAGATGAAACACAGGATTTTAGGAAGATTTTTTTCAGCCCCAATATCAGTAAGTGAATAGTTTTTTGGGAAATGTGTAGTGGAGGAGGATCCATACATCTTTAAACAGAGGTATGATAAAGCTCACGGCCCGGGAGAGTGACCTAGTACGAACGTGAAAAAGGGGGGCCAGGAGCTCGGACTCGACCCCCCAACCTCAACTAGGTGATACACACACCACACCCCACCCCCCCACCCCCCCCCACCCACCCCCACACCACCCCCCCCCCCCCCCCACCCCCCCACCCCCCCCCCAAAAACCCCCACCCACCCCCCCCCCAAACCCCACCCCCCCCCCCCCCCCCCCAAAAAAACCCCCACCACCCCCACCCCCCCCCCCCCCACCCCCCCCCCCACCCCCCCCACACAACCAACCCACCCCCCCCCCCACCCCCCCCCCACCCCCCCCCCCCCACAAAAACCCACACAACACACCAACACACACCCACACACCACACCACAC